>CM043112.1:44109242-44392160 GCA_023701765.1 Hylyphantes graminicola
GAATCGTCAAAAATGAAAGTGTTATTTCTGAGAGTGTATAGTGTCTATAAGACAACTTATTATTTTTTGTTGTTGAATTACCTCGACTGACCATAAGGAATTTGGATTTTTCCATGTAGATCAATGTGCAGATAGCAATTGATGTGACATCTCAAAATGCTAGCTTATCAGGATAAAAAAAAAGCTTTATAATAGCAAATTAATTACCCTAGGGATAGGAATCGTTTGAATTTTCATCGCAGTAAGGCCATGGAGGAAGGACTAAAGGGGAGTAGACATGAGTGAAGCCGTCACTGTAACCGCGTCGCCACCTTGTGATTGGCAAAAAATCGAAGGGAGTGCGTAGTCGAATGCGATTTTGTGTCAATATAATAGCGTTTTAATTACATATTTTAAGAATGATTCTGAAACAATTTTATTGTATCAAAGGAATTGTTCATGCTCAATTCCTTCTGGGTGAATAATATTTTTATTTGCTTTTATTTTAACTAAAATTTGCACGAAGTTAGATTTCAATATTTTGCATCACTTTAAAATGTAATTATGTGTTCCGAATTGAATAAATTTTATTTTACTATTTCAGACGACTTTTATGTGAGTTTTATGTAAAATTTTAACATCCTTATTTATTTTTATTATTCTTATGAGTCTTACATGATAAAAATTCATTTATTTGTAAATCAAAAAAATAAAACTGCTACCAAGTCTATATTAACTACTATTTGTTTCCAAATAACTCTCATTTATTCTTTCCATATTTTAATAGCATAAATAAATTTTCATTAGCTATTATCAAAAAATTATTTGCATTATAATAATTAACATTAATTAAACATTTAATGACATTTTTTATAAATTTTATTGCTAAAAAGAAACTTGTGTGTAAAGTATGAACACAATAATTTAACTGCCGTTAGATGTCTATACCTAAACCGACCTTAAGTTTGCAGTATACAAATGTTCTACGAGAAAAAGGGTAAATAGTTCTCATTTTTGAGTGCGGGAATCGAATACAAAAAGGTATTTCACATTCAATAAACAAATTTATTTGTTATTTCAAGACATAAATTTATTATTTTTATTAGTTTAGCTTCAGTTAGAGTGTTATTTTAATTATTTTTTCCCTTCGATTTTGACGTAACCGGGCGCACGAATATCAGGGTCAGAGGAGCAGCCAATAGGAGGATTCGAAATTTCGGCGCCAGCAGCGTTGTTTACGCAAATTCCTCCGCCTAGTACATTTCTCTGCTGCAAACTTAAGGTCGGTTTTGGTATAGTAGTTGTTACTCGTCATAATAAAGTTTTCGAAAAAAAATGCGAGTGGTGCCCGCTGTATCGCTTTTTTGGTTTTAAAGGTATTGCTGAAAACGGAAAGAAATGCAGCCATCAAATTTAGTGTCAAACATGTGTGTTCCCAAAACTTTTTTCCGAACTTAACTCAACACCAATTTGACAGTTTTGACTCTGATCCTTTGGACAACTATCTCCTTCATTTGATTCGGGCAATTGTTCAAACTTATATGAAAGTCCTGTTAACCCATTATTATAAACATTTAAACACAAAGAAATCTATTAAACAGTATTACACAAATTCCATTTATTTGAAGTTGCCAATTGCCATTCTATTTGAAGGACAATAAAATCCTAAATTTTAACTCTGATTTGGATGAACTCACCAAAATGTACTTTTCTTGCTCACCAAATTGTACTTATTTTCATGAAAAAAAAAATGTATTTATTTTTTAAGAAAAGATTGTTTTGTTTGTGTGTTTACTGCTTCTTATTAAATTCTACACATTTTTCCTACACATAAAAATTTGTAATTGTCTATGTAAAATAAAAATAAGATATTTTTTCTACATTTAGTAAGATTTATTACTCCATATTCCAAAGTTTTATTCAACATAATGTACAGCTTATAATATATGTTTACGATTCTTAATGGAAAACCTATTTTATTAATTGAACATGTTGAACGCATTCCAGGTAAGAAAAAAAAATACAAGTGTCTTTGATTATATATTTTTTGATGCGAAGTTTAAAGATAGTTTTAAACAAACTAATTTTTTCTAAACTGAAAATAAAACAATGTTATTTTGCTTGTGTTTCCAAGTGTTTGATAGTACATGAATGTATATCTAAAATTATAGCTGCAGTATATATTTTTAAATCCTCCAAAAGTCACTTTTCCTGAAAATTCCTATTACTTCCTATGGCGTCAACAGCGCGGTTTGCCAATCATTCCCTGTATTTAGCTTCCCTGCTATACCTTACAGTTACTTCACCCCGCTCAATGGCGGGGAATAGGCAATGTCCTCTCCCTACTACTCATTCCTCCATGAGTAAGGCAAAGGGCTATGGGCGATGGCGTCATAATTTAAAACCACAGTCAAATGCCTATCCGACAAATAAGTAAGTTCGGATCGAATTTCTTCTATCGTGTTTTTGCAGATATAATGTTTAACCTTGCACAGCAAAAATATTTACATTATTATTATTAATAACGTCAAAGTAGCTGGATTTTTCGAAATAATGGTTGTAGGAAGTTAGGTTTGAATTATCGTCGTAATAGAGCTACACGAGGGCTATTAGCGATGGGCGTCGTAATTTAGAACCACAGTCAAGTGACGAGCGAACACCTGAGTCGGCACCCAACGCAACAGCTAAGGGCGACATCGTACGCAGCGTTGGGACTTTGGGCACATTTAACGTGCACTCGTCGGACATTTTGGCTGCATGGTTCGTTTATAGGTAGGTAGTTATTTCGGCGATGCCTGGACCCGAACCTGGAACCTTCCGCATGCAAGGCGAATGCCTACCCGACTGGGCTCCCCAGCCCTGGAAATAATGGTAGACTTTATATGAATTCAATATTTTCATTTTATATAAATTTTCAAAAAAAAAAAAAAAAAAAAAAAAAAACGTATGAAATAATGAAATTCTCTTTAAAAATCGAAGCTGTTTGACTTTCTGTCTTCGAAGAGCGAGATGGTCTTTTGAATGGGGTTCAGTATGTCGAGAACTTATTACATTTAACGTCAAGAGATTTATATGAAGAGTACAGGGGAAAGTACAGCTGGGTTTATTAGGAGTCGTTCCGTAATTGCGTCTGCTTGGCGGAAATTGGCGGTAGGAAACTGGTTTCTCCCTTTTCCTCTTTACTTGGTCCAAGCGTCGGAATTGTGCACCGCGTGAATCTCGGTAGTTAGAAAAGTCGTGATTTAGGACTTTTTAATTAAAAGAAATCTTCAGATTCGTAAATTAATTGTTTTAGAAAAATGCTTGATTTTCAATAAATCGTACTCTATTTTTGAAGCTGATGATGAACACAGTCTTTTTAATAAAACGCGGAACAGAATTCTAGGGTTGCAGTGAGAGAAGAAGCACAAGAGAGTGAGAAACTAGTTTACTTACACCAGTTTGGGCTATTACTCGCTATCGTCGCCAAAGAGGCCCGATGATGAAAGTTTTCTATGAAATTAAGCTGTTTTTCACCTGTACTCTTCATATATAAAATCTATTGCTCTAAGTCAATAGCAATGAAGTGACTGGATATATACAAAATATACCTTATTGTTTTCGTGCTGGCTTACATTAGTTAAAAGTAAAGTCATACCATCAAATGTACATTGAAATAATTACGAAAGCTTGATATTTAACATTTTTACTTTACTGGCGCAAATAGTTAAAAGATTAAAATAATAACAAAATGTAAAATTAAGCTTCAAGTAAAATTAACCTCAATTGTACGGCTTTATAGTTTTTTTTTAACATTGCCAACAGTATTACTAGCTTACATTACATAATATTTACTTTAATTAAAATAATTAATTTAATTATTTATGTACATTAAATTTTTTTATCGCTATTTCCTTGTAGCGGTTATTTAAATTATATCGCATTTCCTTGGGACAGATGGGTTTACTTTTAGATTTTTTTTAAATCAGAAAAAGAAATTTTAAAATACTGATAATTATAGTAAAAATATAACGAGATCGTGATTGACGTATAAGGTCCAATATTTACAGAGTCCTTATTACAGTTTCTTTAAACATAATGCTTGAGATGCTACATAATATCAATTGTTCATGTTGAGTGGCGAACATCGTGATTGACACAAAGTTAAGGCCTAAGACGTTCTTGTTACAGTTTCTGGTGCCATTATGCTTGAAGTGCTGAACTGCCGCGGGCAAGTTATCTGCAATAATCGTTACAATGATTTGTACCATTTTTTGATCAGAAATTAAAAAAATCCAGTCCGTTTTCTTAATTGTAGGAGAAGTTGAGACTTTGCAATAATGGTCCAAGTCATTATGGAAGTTACTGCGTTTTACCTGCCCATGGCAGTAAACAACAGTAATTTTCCATGCTGAGTTTCTACTCTTGATGGCGATCCCTTTATAAAGTGGGTTGGTCCAATACCACCTAGATTAGAAGGCCGGCGAACAAAATGCTTGACGTCATATTAGTGGACCGATTCTGTGGTTTTGACTTGGTCTACTAGTGTGACGTTGTGTTGCTTAGTTCTTCGGCCTTCTAATATAGGTGGTATTGGTTGGTCAGGCCCCTATACCTACAAATCGTCACTTAAGTTCCCACATGTGCTGTCTAATTGTTGTGAAAGGGTCAGATTTACTGTACGAGGCGAGATTTGCGAGATTTTTTCGGATTTGCAAATAAATAATTTTTTGTGGCAACCGTCTGACTAGATGATTCGAATTATTTGACTTCTCAACGATGACTTTTTCCCGAACAGCCGGTGTTAAGATAGGCGAATACCCAAAATTCTAAAATTTTTACTATTACTCTAATCTTTTCCAAATTTGGCATAGTGATTTCAAATATAATGAGCAATGCTATTTAGGCCATTTTTTTTTATTTAAATATAATTTATTTATTTTAGACGGTGTTTTTTTACTAAAAAAAGAGGTTTCCGCTAACAAGTATATCACATTGAATTTTCTTCCTAAACATTAATTATGTGTTAAATTCTCCGTTTTGAACTGATACATGCAATGACCCTCTAGAGTTACATACAAATTTCAAGAAAAGGAGTTATTAAGAGAAATGTCATGAATTTAACTGAAAAAAATATTTTTTTTCCGATTAACTTACAGTTGAATATTTAAAAAAAAAAACTACTATACATGCAAAAGATGTTAGAGGCTTATACACAGATATAGGGGAGACCGGGGCACAATGGACCACTTTTTCATTTTTTGCTCTATAAGTATAAAAATATCCACCCCACTTGTTTAGAAAAAGGTATGCATATTACATATATATATAAATCCTGGTTTAAAAATACATTAACTAAAAAATATAATTTTAATTAATTTTTTCTGAATTCACTTTTTTTATTACAAGTGAGAAAGTGGTCCATTGTACCCCAGGTTCGGGGTACAATGGACACATCACGGGGTGCAATGGACCACGCTAATTTTTGCTGAAAAAAATTTAGCTGCACTTTTTAAAGATTAAAATACATATAAAATAATTATTTTATTTGAATTTTAAGTATCCAATTGCATAACAATTTCTTTTAGTGAGAAAATATACTGTGAGTCAATATTGAAAATACACTAATTGTTTGAAGTCATAATACATAAACTAAAACATCAGTTCACTAATAATTTGTTACTTCTGGTTAAAAAAACCAATCACTATTAGTAGAAGGGGGGAAATCTATTACATTCAGAAGTGAATATTAGAATATATATTAAAATATTTTACTATTATAGCAAATTTAACTTTTAATAATTAGGAAGGACGTGAATCAATATATTTATTTGAAACTAAAAGTATTTCTAAAGTTGCACGGGGTACAATGGACCATGGTCCACTGTACCCCAGATTTTGTGGTCCATAGTGCCCCACATTGTACTTGAACAAAAAAACAAAATAAAAATATGCTGTATTTTAATTTCAGAAATTAATTTATGGATCATATAGAAAGAAAAATATCTTGCCTTTCAACTATGCTAAGCCACTTTATCCAACTATTGTTACTTTAATGATGAAAAGATAATTTCTAGGAGAGAGCTTTTTTTACTTTCACCTGGTTAATACACATCAATAATAAAAAATGGCAAATGTGTGAGCTAACAACGTGCTTTTTCATAATAACTAGATCAAGACTGTTATGTCATCTATTATTTATAATAACAGCTTATTTGGAAAATATGCAAAATAAATAATAGGGGGTGGTCCATTGTGCCCCTAGGTCCATTGTGCCCCGGTCTCCCCTATATTGAAATAGCATCTGTAAAAAAATTCAGGTAAACTTCGAGTTTGCGCGGGAGTCATTTGGAATCGGGTTCAATTGTCCCAGACTTGTTATACATTGCGAGATTCATATACAGGGTGGTTATAAATTAACGCTCGCTATTCGGAGTGGTCTGTAGCTTGAATGAATAATCCAAATGTATCAAGCATTGAGACACTTACTAATCAAGAAGAGGGGAAAAGAAAGGAATCATAAAAAAGACGGAATCATAAAAAACAAACTTGTCTCTTGACCAGGGTTCTAAATTACGAGGCTTCGTCAATTATGGCCAACACAGCTAATTACGCCTCGTAATTTAGAACCCTGGTCAAGGGTCAAGTTTCTTTTTTTTTTAAAACGAATTGATTCATAAAAAAGAAACTTGTATCTTGTCCAAGGTTCTAAATTACGAGGCATAGCCAATTATGGCTAATTACGGCCAACACATCCAATTACGCCTCGTAATTTAGAACCCTGGTCAAGAGACTATTTTGTTTTTTATGATTCCATTCTTTTCCTCCCTTCTTGATATGTGTCTCAAAGTTTTTTGCATTTGGATTATTCATTAAAGCTACAGACCACCCCGAATAGCGAGCGTTATTTTATAACTTCCCTGTATGTTATAATTAAATCCATCGGTTTCCAAGCAATAATGCGAGCTTATATCCAAAATACAAGTAAAATTACCGTGGTAGTTTACAATATTTACAAGTTGGGGCACATTATTAAATACACGTTTTATTCAATCTTCTGAGCTTTATATTTATCATTTAAATGTTGAGAAAAATGGGTAAATTTACAGGAAAAAAATTTAAATTATAAAGATTTGATTTTGATGGTTAGTCACCTTTGAGCTTTATTACTATCTCAAATTTACACGGAATGGGAAATATTATTTTGGTATATTGACCGCTACACCATAGTAGTGGTTGTTTAATAAAATAGATTCCAATATATTTCTGTATAATCTAAATTTTTCCAAGTTATTTTATAATATAAAAGTAAATTATAAAAAACTGGTAATAAAAGTTAAAAAAAAATGAGGCAATCGTGAATGGCACATAAGTCAAAATCAGCGGTTCCCAACCTGAGGGCGATATGTATTCAAAAGAGGTAAATTAAAATAATGTTGTACCTTTGTACAGTAAAACCATTCTCCAACCGTAACCAAATCAGCCAATTTAATTTCCACTCTCTTAAAATTTCTAGAAACCAGTAAAAATATCTTAGTTAATTATTTCACATTTGTTCTTTAAAAATATATGTTTTATTATTTTTTTTTCTATTTTATTTAAAAGTGACTGGATAAAGCTTCTTTGGTTGTTTTCATAAACGGTAGTAAGTGGTATAAAACTGTTTTATAGTTACACTTTAACTCAAATTATGATTAGACATAACATGAAAATTAAAATGGGGCGTTGGATGTTAATCAACCTAAAGAACGAGGCGATGGTTCAGAAGAGGTTGGGAACCTCTGGTCTAAATCGTAAAGCATTTTGAAATCCTCTGTAGCTATTAGGCATGACTCCTCAAATAATAGCAATTGACCATGCCTAGTGGCTAGTTTGCTAGTGGTTCAATTTAAGGGGTCTAAGGAGTCTTAAAAATGTGCAAAGAAGGAACTACAAAGTATAGTTTGATCTGTCATGTAATTTTTTAACTACTCAATATACAAGTATAATTTTTTTATATGTAATTCTACAAGATTTATTTATTATAAAACAAATTTTAAAATTTATGAAACTTTAGCCAAAACTAAAATAAATGATATTAAACATAAAGCTATTTTAACACATTGTGATTAGGCTTGCGCGGGGAATTGTGAGGTCAAAATTGAAAAAATGACCAAGAAAATGACTTTATATTGTACAAATATGTACAAACTAGGACTTATACCTAAATTCTCATTTCAATTTTCATAAGAAATAATTTTAAGAGCTTTTTTCTAAAAAAATTAATAATTTTTTTTAAATTTTGATTTTAAATTTATTTTTAAATAATTTCTAATTAAAATTGAGCTGAGAATTTAGGTATAAGTCCTAGTTTGTACATATTTGTACAATATAAAGTCATTTTCTTGGTTATTTTTTCAATTTTGACCTCACAATTCCCCGCGCAAGCCTAATCACAATGTGTTAAAATAGCTTTATGTTTAATATCATTTATTTTAGTTTTGGCTAAAGTTTCATAAATTTTAAAATTTGTTTTATAATAAATAAATCTTGTAGAATTACATATAAAAAAATTATACTTGTATATTGAGTAGTTAAAAAATTACATGACAGATCAAACTATACTTTGTAGTTCCTTCTTTGCACATTTTTAAGACTCCTTAGACCCCTTAAAAAGGGATGGTCAGCTCCTTAGACCAGCCTATGCATTTTCTCAGAAATTACAAGATCTGTAAAAGTACTGCTTTAATATAGGATGAAGACTTTTCCCACTGTTTTGAAAATAGTATTTGAACCATATAATACAATAAATATAATCTATAATAATAAAAGAAAGAGTCTGTCTGTGTGTATGTCTGTGAATCGCAAAAGCCCTACTTAGACTGCTCTAAAAAATTCGAAATTTTTAATATAGATTCCTTTTAATACCTACGTGTGCACCTAAGACTTAGTTTTTTCATATTTGATTGCAATTTTTAATTAATATAATTAGTTTCAAAAAAACGTCTTCCACGTGGGATTACGGGACCATAACAAGGGTTGAAAATACATGGACCGGGCCGAAACGAGGGCTTGACGCCATCCTCTATTAGTTTGATTGATTGAGTTTGGTTGAGATATGCGCTCACCCAAAGGCTGCTTCATCTTCTATTAGCGTTTGTTTTTTAAGTGCGCAAGCGCCAACACGAATTTAATTCTGTTTTGAGTGTATTTTCACAAGGTAAGCATGCCTCTAAAAGGAAGCAATGCGAAGTTAACGGGTTCCCAGTAAGGCGGGACCATACTGCTAGTATATATAATAAATGTCATGCGGATACACAACCGTTAGGCTCGACATCGTACGCAGCGTTAGGACTTCGAAGGATATTTAACGAGCACTCCCTTACGAGGGGTATTATTCGTCGGACATTTTTGGCTGCACGGGCCGTTTATAGATCGGCAGTTATCTTGGCGATGCTCGGACTCGAACCTGGGACCTTTCGCATGCTAGGCGAGTGCCTAACCGACTGGGCTCCCCAGCCCTTTTATCTATTAAGAGAAGCTTATAATATGATAATTAACTGTGGACTGTATATGGTTTGTTTCAAATGACGCAGTTCCTTTAAACTTTCATTCCTGTGCTTTCTTCACTCTCAGAAATGAAACTAAAAAACGACGAAATTGTCCTTAATTTTGACGATGCCGTTTACTGGCAAATGCTCCCTAGTTTTTCCTTCCTCAAAGTGAGGAATTTTGATTCGTAATTTTTTATGAGGATTTGAATGTCGTCTAATCTAAAGAAATATTTCGTCATTTTTTAGAATGTGAGTACAACAATGAGATTCAGTTTCCTCAAAATCAAGATACCGAATCGTCAAATCAAGATAGTAAAAGTGAGGATTCGCGTTTACTCAAAAGTCAAGTGATAGTTTGACGAAACAATCCTCAAAATTAACGAAATGAGGCTTGAGGATTCATGAATCGTCAAAAATGAAAGTGTTATTTTTGAGAGTGTACATGATAATTAACTTTGGACTGTAAATGATTTGTTTCAAATGACGCAGTTCCTTTAAACTTTCATCCCTGTACTTTCTTGATGGATGCCAAGATTGATTTACAAATCTGGGCCCCAAAAAGAAATAATTATAATTTAAAATACCTGTTGCCACTCAACATCTGAATCGTTGAAATTTAATATTAATGAGACATTTGTATGTTTGTATATTTGCTTCAACCTTAAATCAAGCGATTCATTTAAGGAGGAATTGAAAAAGAAATTACGGCTCGAATAAATCTTTTCTATCATGGCCGTACTGAAGTTATCTTTTACAACATCTACTTTATCTTTTATCAAGAAGTTTTAAAATTAATAATGTGTCAAAGTAGCGGAATTAAAAAAAAAACTGTTTATTTTACATTTAAATTACAATAATTTTTGCGAAATGTAATTATATATAAAAATTGAAATGAGGAAATTCTTGTTAACAAAAAAAAAATGAAGCTGTATGACATTCTGCATGCGAGCGAATAGCTTGTAAGTTATATTTGTTCAGTTTGTGGAGAACTTGATTAATTTTTGTATTAAGCATTATACAGTGAACTCGCTATTACCCGCGAGGGGATTATCCGCTTTTTGGATGATCCGCGAACCACGATACCCCCTAACTCCCTTTTCCCCCTGCAAAAATAATAATTTATCAAAACGCAGAGAAAGGAAAATTATCTGTTTCAAAACTTAGCAGTATGCATTCCAAGAACAACGAATGCCTTTCGAGAACGACGAATACATTTAAAGAAGAACACATTATAAAAACAAGAAATATAATAGGAGAATGCTATACAAGACAAGAATGACTATAGGAAACCTGGTGTGTGCCAAAATGTGTTCGGCCAGGTGCGCATCACGTGGTATTTGTCAAAAAGATTCACTTGTAAAATAAACTGTCCGCGATTTTAATTGAACTGCTTCGCGTAAATCGAGCGATTTCTCTTGTAATGCTATTACTATTACTCTACTTTACTTTACTTAAAAAAAAAAAACGAAGCAATTTTGATGATATATTCCTTACTTTTGCGGATTATCTGCGAATTCGCTTATCCGCGGATGCCGTGCCAAACAATTCCGCGGATAATCGTTAGATTATTGTATATGTGACAGCTAAAGCCTCGGTTTCCTCGGAGTCTGTCGCCAGAAAAATGGGACCGCTATTATACGTGGAGGACGTCACTCTACCGGCCACCGTTTCACCGGAACGTTACGTTGACACGAAACTGGAAACCTAGCGAACTCAATCAATTAACTCTGTTGTTGTTTTGGTCTTCTTCTTGCATGTCAAAAATGGGAAAATTTAGGTTCTTGGTGATTTCTCACAAAACCAATTAGCATTTCTTCCTCGGCAAGCGTAAAACAACTCTCGCCTTCCGTCATTTCCTCAAATTTTTAATTTTGGGCACGCACAACAGACAACAGCAAAAAACGTTGTCATCAGGATTTCCCAAGCGCACTCAACAGCAACTCAATCTGGCGGTCGTGTTGAGTTGTCCGGCAACGCTCCCGAGGAAACCACTCTAGCGTTATCAATGTCAGTAGTTTGTATGACGTCACTCACCGCACTTGTCCGACCGCTTCAATCTGTTGACGGACTCCGAAGAAACCGAGGCTTAAATTCTATTGTCCCATGTGAAATGTAATGATGCTACTAGATATCTGGTTGTAGAACCATCTTACAACAGTTAAAAGCTAAGTCACCCAATAAATTAAACATTAAAATATTCACATAAGTTTGGTTTTTAACATTTTTATTTAGAGAGAATTCGCAGATAAGAAGATTAAAATAACAACAAAAGGTAAATTCAAGCCCCAAGTAAAATGAACCTGAATTATACAGTATAATGTTTCTTTTTTAATATTGTCATATGTATTACAAGCTTAATTAATTTATATTTTTTATAAACAAAAAATATTTATAAATTACTGGTAATTCAAAGTAAAATAAAATATGACTAAATCGTAATTGACACAGAAGATGTCCTTTTTACTGTGTGTAATCGTTTCCGGCTGCCTATTTCTAGCCTCCAGTAGGAGCTTTATCACAGCCAATAACGCCTCGTAATTTAGAACCCTGGTCAAGTCTTTTTACGGTTTATAAAAACAATTACGCTTGAGGTGACAGCAATTGTCTCTGTTGAGCAAATAGATTGAAAGTTGGTTTCACGTAAAGAGAGATGATCACGATCAGTTCCATAGTCATGTATTATGTATTGTAGCACTCTGTATACCTAATTTATTATGAACATGTGGCCCTTTGCAAACGCATAAATAAAACACTCTCCACCTCAGTAGAATATTTAGGTTCAATAAGGCTTCCGTGCGTGTTTATAGCATCCACAGAGTTTTAACACAGCCAAATTACGGGCTACAGGCGATGAAATTCACCACATCGCCAAAACTTATTGTTGCTCTGACTTTGTCCATTTACAAATCGATATTGAGTGACTCTAATAAAAGCCACCATCAAATAAAACTATTTTACGACATCCGCATTTACTTTAAGGGGTCATAGGAGTCTTTAAAATGTGCAAATAAGAGGGTACTACAAAACATAGTTTGATCTTTCATGTCATTTTTGAACTACTCAATGTATAAGTATAATTTTTTTATATGTAATTCTACAAGATTTATTTATTATAAAACTAGTTTTAAAATTTATGAAACTTTAGCCAAAACTAAAATAAATCATATTAAACATGAAGCTATTTGAACACATTGTGATTAGGCTTGCGCGGCAAATTGCGAGGTCAAAATTGAAAAAATGACCAAGAAAATGACTTTATATTGTACAAATATGTACAAACAAGGACTTATACCTAAATTCTCAGCTCAATTTTAATTAGAAATTATTTTAAAAACTTTTTTCTAAAAAAATTAATAAAAATTTTAAAATTTTGATTTTAAAATTTTTTAAAAATAAATTCTAATTAAAATTGAGCTGAGAATTTAGGTATAAGTATTTGTTTGTACATATTTGTACAATATAAAGTCATTTTCTGGGTCATTTTTTCAATTTTGACCTCACAATTTGCCGCGCAAGCCTAATCACAATGTGTTCAAATAGCTTCATGTTTAATATCATTTATTTTAGTTTTGGCTAAAGTTTCATAAATTTTAAAACTTGTTTTATAATAAATAAATCTTGCAGAATTACATATAAAAAATTATACTTATACATTGAGTAGTTAAAAAATGACATGAAAGATCAAACTATGCTTTGTAGTATCTTCTTTGCACATTTTTAAGACTCCTGTGACCCCTTAACTGAATCCCTCTATTGGAGGGTGCGGTCCGATTTTGGCTGGGCGGGTGCTCCGTCCGGGCTATTTATAAAGCCGTTTACGAGCTTTTTAGCCACTAGGTGGCGCTAAAATATACTAAACGACCCCGTTTTGACTGCAGGGGACATGGAGGTTAATAAACGATAGAGATGATGTCGGATCATAACAACCCAGAAAAACCGTTTCCTAAGTGAAGCTATATGTTGGCTACTACGATACGCCCAAGAGTTCATTATTTGGGAATTGCGTACAATAATTGAATAGGTGAGTCACAAACGTCAGTCACAAATTTCAAATTTTTAGGAGAGAGAAGAAACGTAATAACTGCTCCTCTATTTCTGCACTCAACACTCAAAACAAACGTCCTGTATTTACGGAACTACTCAACAGACTAACGTAGTTTTTGCACCCAACACGCATTTTGCCTTCGTAAGCTTATTTTCATTGGCTATGTCCACACTGCGACAATAAAAATGTCAAGACATTGCGCGCGCACGGAAATGTATATGCAATTTGGTCGATTCGAGGTAGGTGCGCGCGCATGCCTGACCAATTCGTATGGGCATTTCCATAACCGCGCAATGTCTTGTCATTTTTATTGTCGCAGTGTGGACATAGCAATTGAAAACGAGTTTTCGGATATTTTTTTTGACTGAAGTGATTTCTGCACTCACCGATTCAATTATAATAAACAAGTATTTCTATCATTCGTATGGGACTTTAAAACCTAGTAGATAAAAAGGATAGTTAATCTTATTGGCATTTCAGTTGGTGATTTTCGGTTATTTTAATCTGATTGGCGTTTGAAAGCTCAAAGCCGGAAATATCACGGAAGCAGGAAGTAGAGGAAGCCTTACCCCGTCATTTTCACGAGAACGGGATTCGTAAAGGGTCAATTCCCAAAAAAATTGGCAGATTTGGCGAGTAGATTAAGGCGCCATGCCACGGATGACAGCTTTGCAGGTACTGTCATGTCTAAGTCACCTTATCATCTGAAAACTATGCTTAATTTCAATTTGGGGGAGTGTGGTTTTGTTAAAACTTAATATCATAATGTGCAACTCTTTTGAGGCGCTGAGAATCTACCAGGAATGGCCGGCAGCAATATCAAGTTGAACGAAGATGTATTTTACGTAAAATTTGTGTTGTCTTTTCGTTTTGTGTTTATATAGTTTCATCTTTTTATACTTTTGTTGTACATGTAGAAGATTAAGCATGGTAGTTTTAAATGACACTTCTTAATTTACGACATTATTTTTCGATAGTACGTCCGAGTTTTAATGGTATATCAAAGGAGTTTATTTTATACTAAATATAACGAATCACACATGAAATTGAAGGAAAACTATCCTAGTTTTTCCTATAAGTGCTTTATGTGTGCGCCTTTAGTGATGCGGCACACATCCAAACGAAAATGCAATTCTTCCCATACTGTCTGCATGAAGTCCGGAGTAACGGAGGCAACAGCCTGTGCAATTCTACCTTTTAACCCTTTAACCTCGAAACCGGCCCAGGACGGCTCTACCAGCAAACATCGGGAAGGCCGGTTTCGGCCGTTTCGTTTCACAAATAGGGGTGTTGGGTATGTTAAAAATTAAGCGTGCTGTGGAAAAAAAAGTATCCGCTAGTGATCATTTCGGTTGTTAGTCATCCTATATAATCGGACCTCTTTGACTTTGTATAAAAATAACATTCTGAGTTAATTGCATGACACAAAATTTGCATAAGGGGCCTTCTTCATATTAAAAATGTTACTAACTTTAAAATTTCCAATAGCAACACCCCTTTTTGAGTCCATATTTCTAATCTATGACCTATGTCAATACGAAATACCAAATTTTGTTAGTTTTTAAGCATTATTAGGGGAGTTAGAGACGTGCCAAATTTAGGTGCCATAATGTTAACTCTTTAACCTCGAAACCGGCCCAGGACGGCTCCACCAGCAAACATCGGGAAGGCCGGTTTCGGCCGTTTCGTTTCACAAATAGGGGTGTTGGGTATGTTAAAAATTAAGCGTGCTGTGGGAAAAAA
Source organism: Hylyphantes graminicola (assembly GCA_023701765.1). NCBI lineage: Eukaryota > Metazoa > Arthropoda > Arachnida > Araneae > Linyphiidae > Hylyphantes > Hylyphantes graminicola. Next base: position 44,124,522 of record CM043112.1, read on the forward strand.
AGTATCCGCTAGTGATCATTTCGGTTGTTAGTCATCCTACATAATCGGACCTCTTTGACTTTGTATAAAAATAACATTCTGAGTTAATTGCATGTCACAAAATTTGCATAAGGGGCCGTCTCCATATTAAAAATGTTACTAACTTTAAAATTTCCAATGGCAACACCCCTTTTTGAGTCCATATTTCTAATCTATGACCTATGTCAATACGAAATGCCAAATTTTGTTAGTTTTTAAGCATTATTAGGGGAGTTAGAGACGTGCAAAGTTTAGGTGCCATAATGTTAAATGAGTTGCACATAAAAAAACTATCCCAATCTATAAATAATTAAGATAATGAAACGAATTTTTTACTGAAAAGAAATTATAACAACCCAAACAAAATGCATTCAATATTGGGGCATTTAAAACAATTTTTATATTTTAAAATAATTATTATTTTAATTTTTTAAAAAATTATGAATAGAAACCCCTCAAAATTTTTACAGAAATATATTTAAGACAGAAAGTTTAAGCGAAACCCAAATTTTTTATTACTTTTATTCATAATTTGCTGAGTAAATCACAAAATACTTTTTAATTGCGCTTCAGGGGACAGTGTAAAAGATTATATATGAGCTTGATAAGCACGGCTTTGGAAAGGAAGATAAACATCATTAAACCAACAACCTTGAGATGGTCCCCCATAGGACATCAAGTGATTCGATGGAATAACTCGTTAAGTATTCATCCAAATGTAATAAAAACTAAGATTTAGGAGTTTTCGAGGATGCTTAACATTTCTAAATAATCAAATATGGGTGTTACTATAGGAAATTTCAAAGTTGTTAACATTTTTAATATGAAGACCTCCCCTTATGAAAATTTTGTTTCATGCAATCAACTTAGAATGTTATTTATTCACAAAGTCAAAAAGGTCCGATTCCATAGGATGACTAACGGCCGAAATAATCACTTCGGTATTTTTTGATACAGGACGATTCCATTTTGCTTTTTTCCTGAATAGAAAAACTCGTATTTCGGGGATGAGAAATTCTCCTACCTTGTGAGGTTAAAGGGTTAAATGAGTTGCACATAAAAAACTATCCCAATCTATAAATAATTAAGATAATGAAACGAATTTTTTACTGAAAAAAAATTATAACAACCCAAATAAAATGCATTCAATATTGGGGTATTTAAAACAGTTTTTATATTTTAAAATAATTATTATTTTAATTTTAAAAAAAATTATGAATAGAAACCCCTCAAAATTTTTACAGAAATATATTAAAGACAGAAAGTTTAAGCGGAACCCAAATTTTTAATTACTTTTATTCATAATTTGCTGAGTAAATCACTAAATACTTTTTAATTGCGCTTCAGGGGACAGTGTAAAAGATTATATATGAGCTTGATAAGCAAATACGGCTTTAGAAAGGAAGATAAACATCACTAAACCAACAACCTTGAGATGGTTCCCCATAGGACATCAAGTGATTCGATGGAATAACTCGTTAAATATTCATCCAAATGTAACAAAAACTAAGATTTAGGGGTTCTCGAGGATGCTTAACATTTCTAAATAATCAAATATGGGTGTTACTATAGGAAATTTCAAAGTTGTTAACATTTTTAATATGAAGACCTCCCCTTATGAAAATTTTGTTTCATGCAATCAACTTAGAATGTTATTTATTCACAAAGTCAAAAAGGTCCGATTCCATAGCCTGACTAACGGCCGAAATAATCACTTGGGTATTTTTTGATACAGGACGATTCCATTTCGCTTTTTTCCTGCCTAGAAAAACTCGTATTTCGGGGATGAGAAATTATCCTACCTTGTGAGGTTAACACGTTGGATGCCACTGACTCCCTAGGGAGTCGCGTGGTTCCGATTTATCGATAACAGCACATTCTGATGAAATTCGTAGAACCATTTCGCCAACCGTTCTTATGAGTTCAAGTTCGTTTGTAACTTTTGTAACCGACCCTACTGTGCTTTGGAATAATATTTGGTGATTTGAAAGAGTTCATTCTATTTAAAATTACCAGGAAATTAAATCCTTCGTCTCAAGTGTAGGGCGACCAGACACCAGACATACTGCATTTCGTAAAGTGATTCAGTTTGTTATTCAACAATCTGGCTATAAAAAATTGCAAATAGTGTGTTTTATTTTTTTTTCAAACAAAAACTAACCAAAATATATGAATTATGAAAATTTAATGATGATTTTATAGTCGAAAAGTTAATTACTGAAGCAAATCTGGCAAAGTGACAGGTTATGAGTTATCCGGTTCGAAAAGGGCAGGAACATTTCCTCGTATTTTTAGGACTAGCTGTCGGCTGTCATGTAGCTTTAGTTAGCAACGTTAATTCAACCCAACCTTGAAATTTTACGACCTTGAACTAAGATTTGTACTTGTTCAAAAATGAAGAATATTTAGTTCATTTCGATTGTAACGAACTGGTTTAGAAAACAGGATGTTCTTCTATTTTATCAGCCTCTATCGATGAAGCCTCTATCGATGATATAGTGGCAGCGAATGTGTTAAAGGGTTAAGGTTGGTATATCGTGTGGTATCGCTCATCTGAAGCTGTTGGAGTAATTCTTTATTCGTCACCTTCAACCACATTTGTCGAAAGATTACAGCTGATGCTATTACAATTTGAAACTGGGACATTATTTTACGGACACCCTGTATTTTCTTCAGTTTTTTTTTTTTTTTTTTTTTTTTTTTTTGACTAATATCGACATGGCGGCTTTTTTCTTCCAAACTCTCTTCTTATTCTTATCTCCAATAAATCGAGTCGTTAAGTGCCGATAGCGGTTACAGTTATAATGGGATTGAGAGATTTTTTTACGATCGATTTTAATTTGGGAGGTCGTTTCATTGATTAATGAGGTCAGAGTTGTTGAGGAGTCAACTTGTTTGATCTATTAACTTGTAATAAAGATTAAATCTTCATTAATGTACATCAGTACAGTTATAAATACAGTACAATGCCGTTTATCCGAATCCTGGTTATCCGAAAATTTGTTTATCCAATATATCGGTTATTCCAGAAGCTTTCGGTTAAAATAAGAAATGTATACGCATACATAAATACACAAAAAATAAATTCGTACTTATAAAAATTGATTTATTTCTCAAAATATGCAGTAATTTTTTATTTTTATTTTTGCTGCTCAATTTTGGTCCCGTACCTTTCGGATAAGCGGGACTCTACTGTAGTATTTTCAGTAGAGTTTCAGTAGAGTTCAGTTAGAGTTTGTAATGTCTCCCACATTTAAGATACGGACATGTTTCAAATCTTAAATGGCAACAGTTCCACGGAATTAAATATGTATCGTTTGGTTAACTGATGTCGTAGGCGGAGCTTAATTTGTCACAGTATAAATAAGCGAATCCACCAATCAAATCCAGGAGTAAAAGCTGGAATGATTCATGTCAAGTGAGACAAGCCAATAGGGTACTTGACTAATTTTTTTTTATTGGCTTAAAATGTTCTTATGCCAAAAATATTTGACCCGTATTTTTCTTTTTTTCAAATACCCCATAAAAGTGCAGAAAAATGAATTAAAAAATTAGGACGAAAAATCACTCCTGAAAACGCTTTCTGGATGTCACGTGGTATCTGTGATGTCACTATGAAATATAAACAAACTTTAAAACAATACATTGGAATTGATTTTAGGCAAATTTGAAATATACGCTTCTGAAAAACAGCCCTACATTTTCTCAATATTTATTATTTCAATAGTAATTAGATTAAATCAAGTTTAATCAGAAAACAAAAAAACATCAGGCCGCTTTGTTTATAGTTCATAGTGACGTCAGCCAAACTGACGTGTTTGTGATCACGTGAAAAAATGTCTTTTTAAAACGATTATTTTAATGATTTAAAAATTTATTTCGAAAAAATTATATATACATGCATTTGCCATTTCTTACTTTCAACTATAATTTTAATAGGTTAGGTTAGGTTTGAATTATCGTCGCACTAGAGATACACGAGGGCTATTGGCGACGGGCGTCGTATTTTAGAACCACAGTCAAGTGACGAGCCAACACCTGAATAGGCACCCAACGCAACCTATAATTTAAATAGCATTGGAAGGTATTTTAGCGATAGTCAAATGCCCTATTGATGAGCTTGCCGTGGGCAGGTAAACTGCAGTAATCGCAACAATGAGCTGCACCATTGTTGCTCTAAAAATACTTTTTAGTATGTTTTTTTTAAAGTTTAGAATAATTGAATTCTTGCAACAATGGCCAAAATCATAATAGAAGTTTCTGCAGTTCTGCCCACAGCAGTAGTGGAAGAACGTGCTAAGTGACGAAATGGTGAAACTGACAAAATTAGCTTCAAAGTTTTCCGTTTTCCTTTAGATTCGTTAAAAACGTCCCTTACAGAAGGTAAAAAGTAAACTTAACACTTTACCTACGGGCGTCGACTGACCCATAGACTAAGAACACTCTAAGTTTCAAACTCTCATTGGAGAATTTCTACATTGAAATTGACATAGAAACTAGCGCGCCCCCTTTGTGTCTAAAGGAACTAATGTAATGGTTTCTGGCTGCCTATTTGCAGTCACCTTTAGGAGATTTAACAGAGCCAATGACATCTCGTAATTTGGAACCCTTATCAAGTGATGATAGGGATCTATTTTTTACTACAACTTATTTTCGACTTTATTTTTGAATATATACAGCTACTCATTGACTTTTATATCCCTCGTAGGCCCATCCTCAAGATATTTGACCTTGTGCTTCTTTTTCTCCATTAATAAACCTACAGACTGACTACGCTTGTCATTTTAGACATGGTCCCCCAAAGATCCACAAGTGATTCGATTGAATAACTCGTCAAATATTCATCCAAATGTAACAAAAACTTAGATTTAGGGGTTTTCGAGGGTTTTTCACATTCCTAAGTAATTAAAATTGGGTGTTGCTATTGAAAATTTTAAAGTTCGTAACATTTTTAATATTAAGACGGACCCTTATGCAAATTTTGTGTCATGCAATTAACTCAAAATGTTATTTGTTCACATAGTCAAAAAGGTCCGATGTAAAAGGATCACTAACGGTTGAAATAATCACTAGTGGGTAACTTTTTTTTAACAGAGAACATTCCGAAGAAACAGTAGCCCTACAATTGAAAGTACAATTATGCCAATCAACAAATCAACCTTTAATAGTGTTTTAGTTGCTTTCGACACGTTAGAAGAGCTAGGCATTAGATTAAGTTGCTGGTCTAGAAGATTTTTAGTCTACGGGTCAGTCGACGCCCGTAGGTAAAGTGTTAAAATTAAAATTAAAAAAGTTTTGTTCCCTTTAAAGGATGGAACAATCTGTTCATTAACATGAAAATCTAATTTTTTTTTCTTCAAAAATTTCACTTAGCACGTTTTTCCACAAAGCTCTACAATTCTACTCAGTTCTAGGTGCCCTTCGCCATATTTGTGTACCTTTAAAATCACAGGCAAGATATCTCACTTAAATTAAAATTAACAATTGTGTTCAAAACTTTACAGATACTGTGTGTGTAAATAGTTGTTTATGTAATAAGTGTGAAAAGTAATTCTTCTTAAAAATAGCGGATTTCATTTCACTTGCTCGTGAAATGAAGACACGTTTTTTAAAAAAGTTTACTTTTTAACATGAGTTGCATACACTATTTTTATAATTACGAGAAGAAAAAAAAAGTGATTAGTTCAAAAATAATATACTTACATAATGTATTTATGTAAAGCAGATCGATAAATCTCTGGAACTACAATAGGCAAACTAATTTTTAGTTTAAAGTTAGAAGTTTTTGTTTTAAAAATACTGGTGAAAAAGAAAAAAAAAACTTAACATAAATTCTGAGACTTAATTGTGCGTTACACACACCTTTATTTTTGTACTTGTTATAGAGCTAATATTTAGTATTAAAAATATGACTTTAAAATTAATTTAAATAAGTTACATTGACTATAAACAAAATAAAAATGATGCAAATGCCCCATACAACACTGGATACACCATAAAAGATTTACTTAAAACTACCCAGATTACCATAACTTTATCATACATATGCACCTCTCTAAACCGAAGAAATGCTTGTTATATTGAATTGATTGATATAATTCTGTTTCTTTTAAATGTATCGTAAATTTTATATACATTAGTAGCAAACAATTGTACTGGTATTTAAATTTTACATATTAAACGCAAAAATATTGCTTTATCAAACAATTTTTTTTAAAAATAAAACTGAATAGTAGCTCACGTCATAATTATTTTTTGTACCAAATAAAATGGAATATTTGTAATCGCATAAAAACGCAATTTTTATGTGAATAGTTTGTCTAATTTACACACCAATGGAAATGTTGCAAATGATTCAACACTTATGTTTTCTTTTTGACTTTCCTGCGCCACTCGTCGTTTTTTTTTCTTTCTAGAAATGAGCGCTTTCTAGCTATAATATGAAAACTTAAGGTAGGCGAGTACCCAAAATTACAAAATTTTTACTATCACTTTAATCTTTTCCAAATTTGGCATAGTGATTTCAAATATAATGAACAATGCTTTTTGGGCAATTTTTTTTTATTTAAATCTAATTGATTTATTTTAAACGGTGTTTTTCAACTAAAAAAAGGGGTTTACGCTAACACTTATAGCATAAAAAGTTTTACATTAATTTAAAGAATTTTTTTACGGATGCTATTTCAATATATATCTGTGCCATGAACCTCTAACATCTGGTGTAAATATACAATTTTTTTTTTTAAATGTTTAAGCGTAAGTTAATTGAAAAAAAAAATCTTTTTTTTTGTGGTTAATTTATAAAATTTTTCTTAATAACTTCTTTTCTTGTAATTTGTATGTAACTACTCTAGAGGGTCATTGCACGCATCAGTTCAAAACGAAGAATTTAACACATAATTAATGTTTATAGGATGAAAATTCAATGTGGTAGACTTGTTTGCGCAAACCTCTATTTTTAGTTGAAAAACACCGTTTAAAATAGTAAAAAATTATATTTAAATTTTTAAAAAATGCCGAAATACTATTATTCATTATATTTGAAATCACTATGCCAAATTTGGAAAAGATTAAAGCAATAGTAAAAATTTTAGAATGTTGGGGAATTTTGGGTATTCGCCTACCTTAATCTGTTGTAATTCGATACAATTTAAAGTATGCAAGGCATTACCAACACCAACACGTCAATTGTTGTTGGAAAAATTGCGTGACAGCAATTTAACGTGGTACACGAACATAGAAAAGCTTTACTTATACTAAAAGAAGAGTTTATACACAACCCTTCGTTATAGTAAGGTAAGAAAATATTGTATTATTCTAAACAAATGTAATTCCAGAAGGACCAAAGATTTTTTAAAAAATGCCACTGGATTTGTTGCTTCTCATGACTTGAAAATGCTCATTACTCAAAAGTTAAAAGCAATCCTAGTTTAATAAAGCAATAATGATCAGAAAAATCACAAATTGCACCCCCCCCCCTTCCCCCTCAATAAAAATCAGCCTACCTTAAATCAGCTTGCGCAAAGAGTGATTAAAAATAATTCGCATGGCTTGTGTAGCTCTAGTTTGAGTTGTTAAACCAAAGTTGTCATTTAACCCTCTAATGCATGAATTTTTATTTTCATCCCCCCCCCCCAAAAAAAAAAATATGTATCTTTAATACTCACACATTATGAGAAAAATACTAAAAACATTTTAACTGCATCAGAATTTAAATAATTTCAATTTTTAAAAAAATTTTCCATCTGACAAAAGCCAACTGCAAAATTCCAATTTTGATAATAGTGACTAGAAAACTACTAAAAATATTTCAAAATAACCCTTTTTAACTATGATTAATTTTTCAAAACATTTTATTAGTATTTAGTACTAATATTATTATTCTTTGAATACTGCCAAAAACGTAGTTTCACAAAAGTTATAATAACCTCACTCTTTAATTTTGAATTCACTTTTACTACTGTCCTCTCTGAGGATTATTAGTAACTAAAACTTTAAAATGAAATGTAATAGATGAAAAAAACACAGATTTGTCTTGGAGGAGCTCTAATTTAATAGAATAAAGTGGATTATGTTACTTGTTACCAAACGGTAACAGTATGCATTAGAGGGTTAAAAAGTGGTAGCTTAAGGTATCCGATCATCTTCTTTCAGTAAAAATCGACTACATATAAAACGTTTGTTCTTTTGCCTTTTAATATTATATCAAAGGTTTTGCCTTTTAATATTATATCAAAGGTTAGCTTTCTAAATCTGTTTCATTTTAGTTTCTAGTTTTCAATAGAAACGAAGTTATAGCACTTCAAAGGTTTTTTTTTTGCATTTCTTTTTTCAAAACGCATTACGCAAAACATAAAAACTGAAGTTCTTTATTATCAATTGCTTCCAAATTTTTGCAGTAGTTTTGTAACAGTATGAAGAAGGTTTTGAACTAGAATCGTGTAAAACTATTAAGAATTGGATATTTTAAAACCATTTATATGGTTTTTACTTTCTTGTTTCTATGTGTTTTCGATATAATGCTACAAACTTTTGCCTATTAAAAAAATTTGGGAACTGATATCTTAATGATTTTAGTTCATGACCTATATTAATGTTGGTTAAGCTTATTTAAATTTAAACGATGGAAAGAATGAAACATTTGTAAAGATATATCATGTTTTGCGAAAGCGTGATTTTTGAAGAAATATTGAAAAAAAATGTGTTTTTTTATGATTTACTTTCTTAAAACTATTTTTATATTCATAACTAATAATAAAATCCCTCAACGTCATAGTTGAAATAGAATTTTCAGAAACGTGCTGTCAAAAGTGATCGGCCACCTTAAAGAGAAATCCAAGTGAAAGGCATTCGGCAAAGTTGTGTTGACAAAAGCCTTAAAAATCACTTGGCGGATATAAAAAAGGTGTTTATCTTCCCACTCGAAATAGGGTTACTGCCGATCTACTTCATATATTTCTCAAAATTATTTCGATTAATCTTGCAACTACGAAATAACTTATACAGGGTGGTTATGAAATAACGCTCGCTATTCGGAGTGGTCTGTAGCTTGAATGAATAATCCAAATGCATCAAAAATTGAGACACTTACTAATCAAGAAGGGGGGGAAAGGATGGAATCATAATAAAAAAAATACATAATCCTAAAAATTAATCATAAAAAAGAATAATCATGAAAAACAAACTCGTCTCTTGACCAGAATATAGAACGAGGCGTCGTTAATTATGGCTATAACGGCCAACACAGCTAATTACGCCTCGTAATTTAAAGCCCTGGTCAAGAGACGAGTTTCTTTTTTACGAAAAAGAATGAAATCATAAAAAAGAAACTCGTCTCTTGACCAAGGTTCTAAATTGCGAGGCATAGCCAATTATGGCTAAATACGGCCAACACACCCAATTACGCCTCGTAATTTAGAACCCTGGTCAAGAGACGAGGTTTTTTTTATGATTCCATTCTTTTCCCCCCTTCTTGATTAGTAAGTGTCTCAAAGTTTTTTGCATTAAGATTATTCATTAAAGCTACAGACCACTCCGAATAGGGAGCGTTATTTTATAACCACCTTGTGTTTCTCAAAATTCTTTCGAATAATCTTGTAACTACGAAATAATTTATATTGATAATTCAAGCAGTGCGCCTTTAGGAGCAGACCGCTTTAGCTATTGGACGTACTTCATTTTATACATCATATTTTACATATTAATTTTTAAATATTATTTTTTTAAAACAAAAAAAAAGTGGTACATTTAATCAAAATTTTTCAAATTAAAAGATAGTGAGAATTTTTATTGTTACGCGAAAAGTATTAAATTATAGTTATTTAGCTAACAAGTGCGAAAAGTAAGGTTTTGTTACGAGTTTGATATTTATTTCACGAGACCGGAGGTCGAGTGAAATAAAATGAAACGAGTAACAAAACCTTACTTTTCGCACGCGATAGCTACAAAACTTTTTGCAATTCCATTAAAAATATTACAACGGCCATACTATCTCTATTTGGAAGACATTTTGCACATTTTGTAAAATGGATTTTAACGTTCTTAATTTACCAACGGAAATAGTAGAAGCAGCTGAAGCTGCAACACTTAGTTTACTTCCCGAGAAGTCGAAAAAAAACTTACGATAATGCTTACAGAAGATTTGAAGATTGGTGCAATTCGAAAAACGTCAACGGAATAAACGAAACTGTGTGATTGGCGTATTTTTCAGATAGATCAAAGCAAGTGAAATCGTCCTCATTATGGTCAGAATACTCCATGGTTCGAGCACAATTGATGGCAAAGGAAAATATGAATATAAAAACTTATGCAAGATTGCAAGCATTTCTAAAACGAAATTCCGTCGGATACCGTCCAAAAAAGGCAAAAGTGTTTTTGGAAGAAGAAATGCAACGGTTCTACAAAGAAGCCCCAGATGATAAGTATCTTGCAATGAAGATTGTTATGCTTTTCGGTTTATATGGCGCTTGCCGAAGGGATGAAATACACAAACTTACAATTGAGGACATCGAAGATAAAGGTACGCTTTTAATTGTAAATATAGAAGTCAACAAAACAGACCATCCAAGATCTTTTGTTGTCAGTGGAGAAATGGGCGGTGTTAATGTTTTAAATCTATATAGAAAGTATATATCTCTCTGCGAAAGCCAGAAACCCCACATCGTCGTCTGTTTGTTTTTTATTCTAATGGGAAATGCTCGACACAGCCGATAGGCATAAATACCATTGGTAAAGTGTCAAGTAATATCGCCAAATTTTTAAATTTGGAAAACCCGGAACTGTATACTGGACATGCCTTTCGCAGATCGTCTGCATCTCTCCTATCGAATAAAGGAGCAGATATAGCAACTCTGAAAAGACATGGCGGATGGAAGTCCAATTCAGTAGCAGAAGGATACATTGAAGAGTGCATTTCGAGAAAAATAAACGTTGCTAATTTGCTGTTTGGCGAATCGGCACCAGACATTCAAGCCAAGAAATCCGAGTTTGTCGTAGGACAGTCATCAGCGCCTTCAGCTATTACTAAACAAAACTGCAACAACTGTGAAATTAAGATAAATATCAATTCAAAATAGAATTTGAGCTTTAATGCCACTGCTGATAGCCATAACACGCTTTGAAATATGCTTGTAGATGTAAGCCTTAATAAATATACGTTTTTGAAAGAGCAATAGCATTTTAATAAATTCATCGAAAAAGCAAAAAGCACTGTGTGAAAAACATGTCACATGACCTACTTTTCACACTAGTGCAATAAAGTCCTGTTTTTCAAATTATTCCACGTGCGAAAACAACGCATTTTTTTAATGAAATTGCAAAAAATATTTTATGGAATGCCTGAATAGCGTAGACCAGGATTTCCCAACCGGTGGTACGCTTGAAAATTTCAATTGGTACGAGTTTCAGGGGGTACGCGTGGAAATGTGAGAAACATGATGCCATTAATTAACATTTTGGATACAAGAGTTCAGAAAATCTACTCTCACACCAGTAACTGATAACAAAGAGTACACGGGTAGAACCGATTGATTTATTAGGCGGACGCCCGCAATTGTCTGCTTGGCGGCAGAAAACCGGTTTCTCTCTTCCTTTTTCGCTTGGTCCAAGCGTTGGAATCGTCAATCGCCTGACTCTTGGTAGCTAGGAACCACATATATTGTAGTTAAAGTATTAGCGTGGCATATCACGTGACCTACAACACCGACTTCATCGGTGCTCTTCTGGGAGCTCCTTGCGCGTCCCGTCGTTAGCATGGGAGGTCTCGTGATCATCCACTCTATTACTTAAACTATGATATCTATGGTAGGAACTGGTTTCCTTACACAAGTTTAGGCGATCACTCGCTATCATCGCCAAAGTGACCTGCAGAGGAAACTTTTCTGAAAAATCAATCTGTTTTTCCCGTGTACTCTTCATATTTTCCCTAGAGTTGTTCTGTTGAATTCATGATGTACTTTGAGTTTACATCACTATTTTTTAATCACCTTAAACCCTGTAATATGCTTGGTAATTGGGAAAAAATATTGGGACACTTTTAATTGAGCTTAGCAATGAATTGGTTATTGTTATTCTTATGCTAAATGAATGTTAGAATCAAGTTATTCTTTTCATTATTTTATTTAATTTTTCATAATTAACTAGGGGACAAAGCCCCCTTCTCGCTACCGCTCTCCAACCCGAAAGAGGTTAAGCCTTGGTTTCCTCGGAGTCTGTCGCCAGAAAAATGCGACCGCTATTATACGTGGATGACGTCACCATACCGGTCACCGCTTCATCGGAACGTTACGTTGACACGAAACTGGAAACCTAACAAACTCACTCAACTGACTCTGTTGTTGTTTTGGTCTCCGCATGTCAAAAATGGAAAATTTAGGTTCTTCGCGATTTCTCACAAAATCAATTAGCATTTCTTCCTCGGCAAGCGTAATACACAACTCTCACCTTTCGTAATTTCCTCAAATTTTAAATTTTGGGCAATCACACCGCACAACCGACAACAGCAAAAAACGTTGTCATCAGGATTTCCCCAACGCACTCAACAGCGACTCAATCTGGCGGTCGTGTTGAGTTGTCCGGCAAGGCTCCCGAGGAAACAACTCTAAGCGTAATCAATGTCAGTTGTTTGAATGAAGTCACTCACCGCACTTGTCCGACCGCTTAAATCTGTTGACGGACTCAAGAAACCAAGGCTTTTGAAAGGGTTTTCTCATCTACTCTTATCTTATTTCCATTCTTAGAGCAGCATCTTATATCTTCAATTAAACCATTAATATGGGGGCCCGCTACCCAACAGTTAACTAATAAAACTAATGGCATTAGCTCTATGTGACACTTGACGGATCTTCAATCTGAGTTAACTTCAACATTCTAGGATTGAACACATTATCACCCTTGCTTTGGATATTATCAGAAAGAATACTTTTATTCAATACTCATTTATAGATGTTTTCTTGAGATTATACAAATCTGTACAGATCATGTTTCCAACCATGTTAGTTAAACTTATGGGAACAGCTAATTTTTATATACAACCTTTTAAAACAATAAAACATATGTCTAAATCAATATTTTCAAACGGGAGAAAATATAAGAATTTGTTTTGATTTATGTTTGAGAGATATTTCATCGATATTTTCTTGAATCATAATTTAGAGTTTTCAACAGCATTAAACTTAATAATACGAACTTAAATAAATAAAAAATGGTTATTTGAAAAGCACTTGGAGATAATGTTTTCCCAATTGAAATTGAAGAGTACACGGGAAAAACCGATTGATTTTTCAGAGAAGTTTCCTTAGTAGGCCACTTTGGCGATGATAGCGAGTGATAGCCTAAACTTGTGTAAGGAAACCAGTTCCTACCATAGATATCATAGTTAAAGTAATATAGTGGCAGGTCACGTGACCTCCAATGCTATCGACGGGACGCGCAAGCAATGAAGTCAGTGTTGTAGGACACGTGATATGCCAGTGTAGTACTATCTCTGTGGTTCCTAGCTACCAAGTTCAGGCGATTGGCGATCCCGACGCTTGGACCAAGCGAAGAAGAAGGAGAGAAACCGGTTTTATGCCGCCAAGCAGGCAGTTGAGGCCGTCTGCCTAATAAATCAATCGCTTCTTCCCGTGTACTCTTCAATTGACTGACAACTAACTGATTTAGAATCAATCGGTAACTTCAAAGTCTTAGGATTTAACACGTTGAAAAAATCGAGCAAATATAGATACAAGTTGAGAATAATTTTATTCGAAAAAATTTGTGGATGTTTTCTTGTTATTGTGCAAATCGGCATTTACTACATTTCAAGTGATTGGATAGTTTGTTTTTTAGCAAACACACCGTGTTAAAAGCTTTTTTTATTGGTATTGACAATTAAAAGATGATAATTTATTATCATATACAACTTTATAAAACAATAAAATTGGTGGCCAATTAATATTTTTCACAAATAAAAAAAATAAAGGAATTTGTTATTATCATGTTTTAGATATTTTGCTTTTTGTGTCGATATGTTCATGTATCATAATTTATAATTTTTTCCCTCATTATGACTTTAATAATCCACACTAACAAAATATACATTAAAAACACTTATTTTTTTATGCACACACATTTATAAGCGGGAAAATCAAACGATAACGAGACTGAGTCACATTCTGTCAGAATACAGCACCTACAGCACCTGCTCTGATAACATAGGCAATTTTTTTTTTTTGCATTTACAAACGTTAAAAAAATATTACTTTCATTGTGCACATTCTCGTAACAGTTACAGTAAAAATACTACATAAAAATTATTACAATTTACTGTCCACTATTAACAAAACTAAAGGTTACAAATTAGAACAAAATAATCATAGCGTATATTTAAATCGAAATCTTAGAAGTATAACGAAATTCACTATTTGAACGCATTTTATAAAACAAATAATTTAACAAGGTGATAATTGGCAAAACTCAACAGACTAGTGTCAATATTTCATATAGTATAATCAAACTAATATTTTAAAAAATCATTTACCTCTGTACAGTGTTGGGCTAAGTTTAGTTGCAAGAACAATTAAAGATTAGCAATTAATTAATTGGGAAATGCTACCACAACAACTAACAATACCTCTATTGTAATTGTGGAAAAACACAATTAACAATTTGTTAATTGTTAACTGTAGTAGTAACAATTAACAATGAATTAATTTTCAATTATTTTGTTAATTTTAATAAAAAATTAAAATTAATAACTTTTTATTCGACTTAAGTCTAAGACTAACAGCTTAATTTTCCTAAATCTTAACTTTATGTATTAAAATGAAATGAGTAAATTGTTAGTTTTAATTGTTTCTTAAAACAACTAGAAATTTAATTACAATTAATTTAATTTTGAGTTACAATTGACATACGTTGATCCCATTATTTTCATTGCAAAGTGCAATTAAAAGTTCAATTGCGATTAAATTGTTAATTAATTTAATTGCAACTACTTTTTAGTCAATGGACAAGATAATTGACACATTAATTGATAAATGCCCATCACTGCCTCTGTATGAGTAGAACAATCATTCAAACTATTGGTATGGTATGTATTGGAAAACCAGTTAAGTTGATCAAAAATATGTATAGTTACTCAAGTATGCATCATACACTGTAAGAAAAATTCGACTTTTTACACCTAATCTGCAATCATTTTGACAAATAAATTAAACTTAAATCTAATTGTATCATGATTGGAATAAACACCTTTGTTAAAGAAGACCTCTAGTACTCAACAAATGACGTGGTGGAAGTAGTTTGACCTTAGTTACAAAATCGAAAAGCTATATACCACGACATAATCAATCTTTTTTTTGGTTCTGCGAGTTACCACGACGCTCAATATAAAATTTGGTCATCTCGAAATCGGCGGTTATGCAGAAAGTAGAGAAAATTATGTAAATAAAAATCGAACAGAACAGTTGCCAGTACAGGATTCGGTTAAGGGAAAAGAAGAATTTTTTAGTGTGATACTCTTAAAAATTGCACACTTAAAAAGCATCTTATATAAAAAGTGAAAAAATGCTTATAAGGCACTGCTCAGGTAAGAAAATGCAATAAATCTACTACACATTAATTATTGTTGCATGCCCTCATAGGCCAGCTGTGCTGGACCAAGTTCATGATGCCGCACACCCTAAAAAAATCCAGCTCTGTGATCCTCGAACAGAACAAGAAACAATAATCATCATCTGTGACACACTCTGCCACTGACTCTCGACGCTAAAAAAAATCCTATCTTGATGGAGTAGTTGCAATAAAGGCATTTTCAAAGCTTTCCCCTATTACTTATTATCATATACATAATAAATGTACTATGCAAAAATCTATTCATATCGGTCTTCGGATAATGCAAGTACACTCTTAAAACAAACGAGCGATTTAAACTCAGTCTGAGTTAATATTCACTCATTTCCAGTGTCGAAAATGCACTTCTCCTACTGGAGTGGATTTCACTCTTTTGTTTTAAGAGTGTAGCACTGCTACTATGATAATTCAACAAAACTAAACTTAACCTGCCTTAAAATAACTGTTTCTGTATAAATAACTGTATACTTAAGTAACTGTTAGGCTACTTTTGGGCCACCCAGAATAATAAATATACTATACAAAAATCTATTCACCTCGGTATCGGCGGTCCGATGTTATCCAAGCTGTCCGCCTTGTGCATCACCAGCGAGGGCACCCCTAAGTTCTTGACGGGCGACAGCGGCGGGACATGCCCCGCAGTCGGACTCGAGGCCGTGAGTTCGATCCTCGGCAGCAGGCATCCCCGCTGCCGGCCCCTCTCGCTGCTGTTGCTGCAGTTGCTGCCGCCTTCAGCTGGCCACTTGGCCGGAATCATCGGCCGCTGCAGCTGCTGGTCTTTGGTCTGGCGGCGGAAGAACCAACGGTTGGACATCGCATCGGCCTGTGTGGATGGATGGAGTTGGATTGGGGTCGTTGAGGGAGTGCGAGATGATCGCTCGGGGCGAAACGGATCCAAGGGAGGTTATTTTAGCCTGAATAAACCTAGCAAGTTTTTTGGGCTATAATATCATCCATAATGCTTTTCGAATCGAAGGCGCAATGTACCGGTACATGAAGCTTCATTTTTGTAACATTCCATATTCTTAACCTGAACAGATTTGTTTCAGTGTTTATTGACATTGTTTTTTTTTTCAAAAACCATAAAATTAAACGACACCGCATACAAATTTTCTGTAGCTAAACAGTGCTGTGAAATGCAGTATGTGGACGATTAAGGTAATTTAATCGCTCCCCGCTGTCTATTTCTAGCGTAATAAGGTGCTTTAACACAGCTAATTACGCCTAGAGCTACACGAGACCTATTGGCGACTGTCGTTTTAATTTAGAAACATAGTCGAGTCGCGAGCCGATACCTGGAGTATGTATAAAACAAATTTTTATCGGTGACCTCCTACGCCTACGCGGCTTCAGAAACTAGGCACGTTTACAGGAGAAATAGAATCCATGTATTGAAGAGCAAACTCAGCAATTTTTCCCTCTTGATGGGGATTTTCTGCCAGACAGAACCGGAATTGCAGGGTTCATTAAGGGGTTTCGCAAACCCTACAATGAAGGAGGGTTTGATGTTTCATACCATGGATTCTGCAGAGGACTATCATTTAGGTTTGAAATCCTGCTCGACCTCTTTTTCCCCTCTGGGGGATTTTTTCATTCCATGGATTCGATGTCTCATGTAAACGCGCCTGTTGAGTTGAGGGAGTAGGTGGATTTTAACCTATCGATTCGAATCACGTAGCTCCATAGTGACAGGATTTCTAAACCAAAGGATAGTCTGCGGTCGAATCCATGGTATGAAACATCAAACCCTCCTTCATTTGAGGGTTTCCGAACCCCCCCCCCCCCCAATGAACCCTGCAATTCCTGTTCTGTCTGGGAGAAAATCCCCAGATGGAAAAATTGCTGAGTTTTCTCTTCAATCCATGGATTCGATGGCTCATGAAAACGTGCCCAATGTCTTTTTGAAGTTCCGTTCGGTACCCGCTCAGGTGTCGATCTCGTTACTTCACACCAGGGTTCTAAATTACGAGACTAATTTTGATGTATTAAAGCTTCTCGTAGGCAAGAAAAAGACTGCCGGAAACGTATCAATCACAGCCCAAGTCAACGTATCGCAACACCTTACGTCGATGTATCAATCGATTTTTTTAGACGGGCCGGATTAAAATTGTATGGATCCGTTTCACGTTGAGCGAAATTTTCTTCTCAAAGAGGTAGGAATACAATGGAAATGCTGCCTGCTAACAAATATTTTTACAAGCAGATGCTTGTTTTTTATATGCTACTAATTTTCCTTAAGCGATAGAAATTATGTACTTTATATTAATTTTATGATCGCATCTAAACTTGTCTTCACATCATATCTTAGTTCACTAAAAAGTAAATGAATAAATATTTTCATTTTTAGTGACAAAAACAAGTAAAATAAAAACGTAACTGTTGTTTCTAATAACACTCGGTAACCGAGCCCGGAGTAGAGAATTACCCGCTTTTAAGGTGAATTGGGGCGGCTTTCGTTTTTATTGAGCACCACAAGGGAGGAAGTCCGACTTTTACTCGCCAGCATGACATATCCGTTTAACAACAAGGTCCCTTTCACACATTCATTCTCACTCACATATCGGAATTTTGATCCAGAACAAAAGGCCGATAATCCCCTGACCTGGTAAAAACATAACTAATAAACTACGCAATGTTTTCAAAAAAAGATTATTTTGGGCTCAGTTACGAAACAATCGACGACTTCGTATTGCAGCCTTGTTTATCACGTGACAGCATCTCCATTATTTGTTTCTTACCTCTTTCGTGGGTATCAACGACCTGATAAGGATAAACTGAGCATATATAAAAATCAACGAGCATATAATAGGGGTAGAGCGGCCAATGGCAACCATACCGTGGAACCCACATGAAAAGAATTCTTCCTAGGGTCACGAGATTGCATCTCCTACTACGAGCAGGCTGTAGAAACTCGTTAAAAATGAGTTAGAAAGACTGGTGCCATAACTGTCCACTAGATGGCGACATGAAAATTCTTATGTGTGTATCTCTCTGTAACCTTTTATATCACTCTAAAATAAAATCTTGAACAAAACAGACGTGTTGAATGACTCTTCAAAAAGGTACTACGCAGTAGTTTTAAAAATGTTTGACAAAAATCTTTGAACTTTTAAATTGGTGCCGAAACATCGAATCCTTCAAGATCTTTAGATCGCTGAATGAACTCTTTACTAAAATCTAAAATTGAAGAAAAATAAAAAACTAAAAAATTTGAAAAAGTGAAAAAATGGACTTGATCTGTGAAAAATGAACTTGATCTTGATTTGTCAAGAACCGTTCCAAAAATAAAATTGAACGGTGAAAGAACTTTGAACTTTCCTACAAAATTGCAAAAGTGATCTTCTAAAAATTGAAAAATGGAATTAGAAAGCTGTAAAAAGAAGAGAACAACTCTTAGAACTTCCGTAACAAAACTCATAACAAAAATTGATGAGACTCTACTGCAAGAAAATATCGAAACGAATGAAAAAGCTGAAACATTAGAAGATCTCTTAGAACAGTTGATGATGAAATATGAAGATTTGACAAAATTGGATTCTGAAATAGAAATAAAACTTAAAACTGAAGAAATCGAAAATGAAGTGATCCATGCTGAAGAATATAAAGACAAAATAATGGCAAGAAAAAGAAAAATAACTCGGACATTGAAAAATATCGCAGGACAATCCGCTGTGCCTACGAACATTACACAACAAGCTTCCAACAATGCAGCAACATGTGAACCGGATACAAAAATGATAAAATTGCCAAGTCTGCAAATTGCAAAATTTAACGGAGAACTACATAAGTGGTGCGACTTTTGGTGTCAATATGAAAACAACATTCATGAAAACAATGGATTAACAAAAACCGAAAAATTCGCTTATCTGCGCACGCTATTGGAATCCAGTGCTTTAAACTCCATATCCGGATTTACGATGAGTGAAGCTAATTACGATAGTGCCATAGAAATTTTGAAGAACAGGTACGGTCGATCCGATTTAATTATAAGTGCACATGTGCAACAACTATTAACTTTGGAGCCTGTGAAAAACATAACAAATATAAGAGGATTACGACGACTTTTCGACCAATGTGAAATACAAATTCGAAGTCTAGAATCCCTAAAAGTTACAGCTGGATCTTACGGAAATTTATTATGTCCCATGATACTTCAAAAACTTCCTGAAGAGCTCAACTTCGAGTTTAATCGAATAAGAAAGTCTGAAAGTGAATTTGATATCAATGAACTACTCAATTTTTTACGAAAAGAAGTAATGTGTCGTGAGGCTGCCGGATTACTCATTAACTCTAACAATAACAATGATAGAAGAATTTCTTCACAAAATCAACAAAAGAATGAGTACTTCAACCATAAAAATAAAAACAATGTGAGACCAACATCTTATGCTCTAACAACAACAGAAAATAACAATAAATGTATTTTTTGCCAAAATCAAAATGATCCTCCGCATTCAAAATATAAGTGTCCTTTGAATGTTAAGAAAAAACGAGACATTTTAAAAAACTCTGGACGTTGTCTAATATGTTTCTGTAAGGGACATATATCAGCATCTTGTGAAAATAAGCGATTTGCGTGTAAAAAATGTGTAAACTCAAGAACACCTCCTCATGCTATTTCTGTGTGCATAAAAGAAATAAAAATCAACAACCCATCAAACGCGATCGAAGAAAATGATACAACCGCGTCTAATCAAGACGCCAGAGAAGTGTTAGTAAATCCTTCATCAACCACAACAAATAACATTCAGTTACAATGTTTGTATTCTATAGTAGAAGCATCAAATGATAAAAAATTTATTGTGAAAATTTTATTTGATCAAGGAAGCCAGCTGAATTTTATTAAGAAGGATCTCTCACAAAAGTTAAATTTATCTCCCATAAAAACATCATCATTAGCAATAAATACCTTTGGTTCAAAGAAAGTATAGATTTACAGAGTAATTTAGTTGCCTTCAGATTACGAAACATTCGTGAGCCAGAAAAATATATTGATATAAAGGCATATGAAACTCCCGTCATCACAAATGGTTTAGTCTCGTTACCAAGTGAAGATATTGCTAGGCAATTAAATCAACGAGGAATAGAAGTGTACACAAATTCATTCTCTCACGAAATGTGTTACAAGTCAAAGGAAACCACATTGCTCATTGGTATGGCGGACTATTGGAATATTAATTACGACAGAAGTATATGTAGACTAAACAAACGTCTCATCGCAATAAATTCGCATTTAGGTTGGTCACTTCAAGGTCTTGTGGACGAAAAACCACCAGACAAAGGAAATGTTTACATTATTAACGCTGCCGTGTGTAATAAAGAAGCAGCAAAATTCGATGGCTCGAACTGTTTACGAATACGCAATGAAGATTCAGAAAAGGAAGGCTCGTTAAATAAAATTATACAAAACTTTTGGGATGTTGAATCTTTCGGGTATAGGGAGTTTGTTGATGAGGAATTATCTGATGAGAAAAAAGTGTTAGAATTTTTTGAAGATACAATTACTTACAATGGGCAGAGATATGAAATTAATTTGCCTTATAAAAATAATGCTACAGAATTAGCTGACAATTACGAAATAGCAAAAAGGAGATTTTTAAATTTACTTAAGAAATTTAGGTCAGACAGTAACCTTTTTGAAAACTACAAAAAAGTGATAAACGATCAAATTGAAAATAAAATTATTGAAAAAATTCCACAGAATAAGGTAGACCCAGATACAAAAGTATATTATATGCCTCATAGGGCCGTAATAAAAGATGATAGAGAGACTACCAAATTACGAGTCGTATATGACTGTGGAAGTAAAGCTGTTAATTGTTTATCCTTAAATGAGGTATTATATCAAGGGCCTAGTTTAATACCCGAGTTACTAGCTGTTTTATTAAATTTTAGAATGCATAAAATAGCATTTACAGCAGATATAACGCAAAGTTATCTTCAGATAGCAGTGGCTGAGACGGATCGTGACTCGTTAAGATTTTTTTGGATAAAAGAAGGTTCGGACTTGAATAAACCAGAGTTAGAAGTTTACAGAATGACTCGCGTTATATTCGGATGTAACTCTTCCCCATTTTTGTTAGCTGCGACCATTAAGCATCATTTAAAAAAGTACAAGGATATCTATCCAATCACAACATCACTTTTGGATAGATATTGCTATGTTGATGATTATATAGCAAGTTTAAATACGGTTGAAGAAACTTTACAAGTGTGTAACGAGGCCAAAGAAATAATGAAGTCAGCTTCAATGAATTTGGTAAAATGGCATTCCAATAATGAACTGATAGAAGAGCAAATGGGCTGTAAACACTCATCACGATCTACAAAAGTTCTCGGCTTACAATGGGACAAAAATACTGACTGTTTCTATTTTGCAGCAGAAAAAATCATACAATTTATCCAGTCTAACAAAATTACCAAAAGAACAATCATTCAAGCTGCAGCGCGACTTTTTGATCCACTCGGTGTGTTGACGCCTTTTACAATTGAATCAAAGCTGTTGTTTCAAGAATTGTGGATTTCTGGTGTAGACTGGGATGACAAAGTTCCACCTGACATTCAAAAGAAATGGGAAAAATGGTACATACAACTACAAGAAATAAAGAACGTTCGTCTTCCAAGATGGTACTTCCATGACCTGGAATGCAGGGACTATGAATTAGAACTTCATGCCTTCTGTGACAGCTCGAATCGTGCTTATGGAGCTATAATTTACATTCGATTCAGCAAGGATGATAACATAGGAACTTCGTTTGTTATCGCTAAAGGAAGACTAGTGCCTATCGAAAAGGAGAAAAAACCTTCGTTATCCATAGCACGCAAGGAACTTTTGGCAAATCTCTTGGGCGCACGACTACTTCGAACAGTAGCTGAACATTTCCCTAGTGCCGGACTATATCTTTGGAGTGACTCTTTGATAGCTCTACACTGGATAAAATCCAAAGACAGACGTTGGAAAACCTTCGTTCAAAATCGGGTCAATCAAATACAAAAATTAATAAGTCCAGATTTTTGCGGCCACTGTTCCGGAGATGAAAATCCTGCAGATAAAATAACCAGGGGATTGTCACTTAATAAATTAGTTGTTGATCAGGTTTATTTTCAGGGACCTGCATGGTTATGTGAAACAAAAGAAAATTGGCCTTCCCAGGTAAGGTTAAATAGTAGTTGTGAAAATGAAAATCAAGAAGAAATTATTGTGAATTCTATTATTGAAAATACCGAGGTAACAAAACCATTGTTAGATATTGAAAAATTTAGTAAATTAAGAAAACTACTAAGAGTTACTGCTTATGTTTTAAGGTTTATTAATAATTTAAGATCAAAAGAAAAAATACTGGGTCCCATAACTAAAGATGAAATGGAAAATTCTACGAATTATTGGATTAAAGTTTCTCAAATACAGAGTTTCTCTAAAGAAATTAAACAATTACAGAAAAATGTAAATTTAGACAATAGTTCTAAATTAGTAAATTTAAATCCTTTTATTGATGATAAGGGTATCTTAAGAGTTAAAAGTAGATTAATTAAATCATCATTGGATGTAGATGAGGTTAAACCAATCATATTACCAAATGATTATTTTACAAAATTGATTATTTGTAATTTTCATGAAAAATTATTGCACTGTGGGTTATTAGATTGTCTTATTGAAATAAGGAGTAAGTTTTGGATTTTAAAAGCTAGACGTTTCGTAAAATCTGTATTGCATGGTTGCAGAGTTTGTAAACGGTTTATTGCAAAAACTGGTCAGGAAATTCCAGCACCCTTACCAGCTGATAGAATTGACAAATCTAAGCCGTTTGCAATTTCTGGAATCGATTTTTTTGGACCATTGTACTTAAAAGATGAATCAAAAGTTTATGTTGCGTTATTTACATGTGCTGTTACGAGAGCTGTACATTTAGAATTAGTTTCAAATTTAAGTACTGAGTGTTTCATTTTAGCTTTAAAAAGGTTTTTTTCTAGGCGAGGAATTTGCAAAACAATCTATTCAGATAATGCAAAAACTTTTAAAAGAGCTGATATTGAATTAAGATATTTGTACAAAATGTGTAAAGATGAAAAGTTTCTAAGTTTTGCAGAAAAAATTGGTTTTGAATGGAAATTCAACATACCAAAAGCTCCATGGTATGGAGGATTTTTTGAGAGATTAATTCGAATTATAAAGTCTTGTTTAAAACGTGTTTTAGGAAGGAGTTCCTTAAATTATGAACAATTAAATACTGTGCTAACCGAAGTAGAAGCAGTTGTAAACTCCAGACCAATAACATATATATATGATGATCCTGATATAATTGACCCCTTAACACCGGCTCATTTTCTTGTGGGATCAAGATTAACTGTATTACCTGAATTAGAATGTAAAACTGAATCTTCGCGATCGACGCTTTTGATCAAATGGAAACACAGACAAACCATTGTCGAACATTTTTGGAAAAGATTTTACAAGGAATACACTTTGCAATTGAAAACTGCTATGTATTCAAAACCAAATAAAAATCCCATTGAATTCAAAATTAACGATATCGTACTGATTCACCAAGATAGTCCTAAAAATCGAAATTATTGGAAATTGGGTAAAATAATTGAATTATTTCCAGGACGAGATCAAAAAATCAGATCAGCCAAGATTCAGTTATCCAACAGGGAAATAATCAAAAGGCCCATTCAAGGATTTTATAATTTGGAAGCTCTATAAACTTAGTTGTCATACAATAAAGCCGGAGTGTAAAAAAAAAAAAAAAATGGAGAAACAAAAACTATTTTGTTAGTTCTTAGGCGCATCCAAACTTAAAAGTAAATTTGTGGCGGGGAGTGTAGAAACTCGTTAAAAATGAGTTAGAAAGACTGGTGCCATAACTGTCCACTAGATGGCGACATGAAAATTCTTATGTGTGTATCTCTCTGTAACCTTTTATATCACTCTAAAATAAAATCTTGAACAAAACAGACGTGTTGAATGACTCTTCAAAAAGGTACTACGCAGTAGTTTTAAAAATGTTTGACAAAAATCTTTGAACTTTTAAACAGGCTGTGTATGTATTTTGCTATGGCACTTGGTATAGGAAAGGTTCGTGATATTCGCAGCAGCTAAATTATTGCAAAAATGGTTGTTTCTTGTTGGCGCTTTTAACTGCAACGAAGTTCATAAGAAGGGAGGAAGTATTATATATATAATTTTTCATAGCTTGATTTGGCTAATTTTTCACAAAATTAGTTGAATTAAGTGAACAGTGTGTTCTTAAGTTTTCTTACACACAACACATTTGTATATGTTTTTTACAAATATGCATAAAAATATCCTAGCCGTTAATAAATTAAAGTTAAGTGTCTATCAAATGACCTACATAATCAGTAGGTCTAACGCAACATTAATCCAACCAAAAAAACATTCCAAAACAAACACAAAATGTTTTGAAATTCGGCGCTATTTTTTCAAAAAGCGCCAAACGGCACGATAACTTGCCAAATATACTTCCCTTTCTCATAGTCACGTGGTAAACCACGTGACTGTATGAGAAATTATGTGAGTGCCACTGGCTCCGTAGTAGGAACCATCCCTAGGCCGCTCTACCCCTATTATAAGCTCGTTGATAAAAATAACCTGAATATTAGAAAATAGTCAATCGATATTTGAGTGTACTGTTACTTTCATTGTTTTGGCAAAAAGTATTTTTGGCGATTTGGCGCATGTGTTTTTTTAAAGGCGAGAGGCAATTTAGTGACAATCAAAGGCCTGTGAAGCCAAAAGAAAACGAAAGTTCAGCCTTAAATATCCATTATTGAATTTTGTTACTCTACTCAATGATTGGCGACTTATTATGATTATCGACTTCTTAATAAAGAAACATTAGCTGCTACGTTTGCCAACGGGAAGTTTTCCAAATGTCGACGTCCAAATTTATTCGTATTATATAGGTCTACCTCTATGCCAAATTTGGAACTCATAAGAAAAGTTGCAAAACATGTTGTTAGCCAATCCATTTTACTAAGTCGGTAGCCTTACGTTAAACGAACCCCCAAGTCCTGTGATGCGATCTGGGTTTCACGATTTCGCGTTACTTTGAACGAACAGTGTAAAATAGTAAGTTCATTTCTTTCTTTTTTTTTCATATATTTAGTATAAATATTCAAAAATAATTATAATGAATTATGAAGAATAATATACATTTATCTTACGTATTTTTTCCCCTAGAAAATGGCCACCTCGTCCGCCAGAGGGCAATTTGCCGATGTTGCTATATCTAAATTTGTTCACATTACATCGGTCTACTTCGACGCCAAATTTAATGCTTTCATCCAAAAGTACACAGTTCTTGGAAATATTCTAGCTAAACTACTCCACTAATCGGAAATTGAAGCCTAACTGACGAGCCTCGACGCGAAGCGTCTTTGCTTCTTCATCAAAAATGTCCCGAAAAGCACTTAACTTGGAACTGGTGCTCCACTGCTCAGTCTATCCTTACAGGTAGTCTTTATACTTAGGACAGGGATGGTGCAACTGGTTGGCGTGCTAGTGCGACTATGTATGAAACGTGCAAAGGGGAAAAACATGCAAGAAATACTTATTTAAATAAATATAAAGCATGCAAGCAGATAGTTGGAATTCTTTTCAAGTACAATTCACACATGTATCTCTTTTAACTATCTGTGCAACATATGTAATGTCTGTATAAGTTATACATATGTTACTAGCAGAATATAAAATCAGGCATTGTATAGAATTATCTGATCACGTGGGAAAAGTATGGAATACTAACTATCAAATATTACGCACATTCCCTTTAAGAACTGCACCTTTGCCCAACTTACCCGGATCACATTTTCGAATGCCCAACCCGTACACCCCATATATTTACAACTAGGTATGGTGCCGCTGGTTTCAATAATTCTAGATTTCCTTTACAGCACATATGTGTTGCAAATAACACAAGGCTATTTAATTGTCCTTAAGCACATTAAAAAAAATTCTTAACACATAGTGTTTGTACAAAATTAAAGCAATTAACATTGTATAGAATTATCTGATCACGTGGGGAAAGTATGGAATACTAACTATCAAATATTACGCACATTCCCTTTAAGAACTGCACCGTTGCCCAACTTACCCGGATCACATTTTCGAGTGCCCAACCCGTACACCCCACATATTTACAACTAGGTATGGTGCCACTGGTTTCAATAATTCGAGATTTCCTTAACAGCACAGATGTGTTGCAAATAACACAAGCCTATTTAATTGTCCTTAAGCACATTAAAAAAATTTTCTTAACACATAGTGTTTGTACAAAATTAAAACAATTAACATTGTATAGAATTATCTGATCACGTGGGAAAAGTATGGAATACTAACTATCAAATAATACGCACATTCCCTTTAAGAACTGCACCTTTGCCCTACTTACCCGGATCACATTTTCGAGTGCCCAACCCGTACACCCCACATATTTACAACTAGGTATGGTGCCACTGGTTTCAATAATTCGAGATTTCCTTAACAGCACAGATGTGTTGCAAATAACACAGGGCTATTTAATTGTCCATGGGCACATTAAAAAAATATTCTTAACACATAGTTTTTTACAAAATTAAAACAATTAACATTGTATAGAATTATCTGATCACGTGGGAAAAGTATGGAATACTAACTATCAAATATTACGCACATTCCCTTTAAGAACTGCACCTTTGCCCAACTTACCCGGATCACATTTTCGAGTGCCCAACCCGTACACCCCACATATTTACAACTAGGTATGGTGCCACTGGTTTCAATAATTCGAGATTTCCTTTACAGCACAGATGTGTTGCAAATAACACAGGGCTATTTAATTGTCCATGGGCACATTAAAAAAATATTCTTAACTATTGTATAAAATTAAAACAAATAACATTGATAGGTAACTAGTTATTTTTTATGAATAGCTCGTATTATTTTGCTTTATTGCATAAACATGTATAATTAGTAATATAAAATAGCCTCAACATACAATCCCTGTTTTACTTTGAAGGAATACTATCAAAATATCTTGTTGAGAACTTATGCACTTAGAATGTCGCGAATAAATATCAGAGTTACTTTTAAGCACTTTTCTAGTAGTGGAGTAGGCATGAACCATTTACCAATTTCAGTCAAAATGACAATTTGGTATCATCATTTTAGATTTTTTTTTTCTGATCGTCTAGCCATTTATGTAATCAAAAAGCACATCATTCGATTCTTCAAACTTTTTCTATTAGAAAATATTTTTTATTACTCCTAATAGATGTTAGCCCAGCCCTATTATTTTTTTCAGATTATGATCAGAAACATGATGATGCCAAATGGCATCGCTCGGACTGAAAGGGTTAAAATTATTACATTAAAAAAATATATTGTTATTTTATTTGCTCTTTTACGCCTTTAGAACTTTTTTTTACGATTTTAGTTTGTTCCACCCCTAACTTACTCGAAGCCTAAACATTATTCCATTCTTTCTGCTTAGTCGATGGAATTAAGAAGTGACAGGTAATTTATTAATTAGGTGGTTATTTCTTTTCAAAATTTCGAAAAAAAATTACTATCATTCATTTGCAATTAAAGTAAAAGAAACAAAGGCTATCATAATTCTTTCAGAGCATATTGTTATTTATAATTTTAATTGTTCCTTTAATTCTGTCGATCTTCCATTATAACTACTAGAGATATTGTTTTTAAAATTGATCCAATTGGATTGTTTCAAATGACGTTGTTTCTCATTTTTTATTCTTGCATTAAGCTATTTTACAGGTTGTTTCGCTTTCACTCTTCATATCCGTTAAAACCACTGCTTAGTACAATAAACTACATAATGAAAAGATACCAATAAGTGAAAAAAGATGACGGAACTAACAATATATAAAAATAAATTCAAAAGAAATCGCAACGAAAACACACATTGTACAATTTTATTTTAATCAACCTTAGTTTATTACTTAAAACTCTAATAAATAGATATATTTTTAAAAATTATTTTACCAGGATATTGAAAACAAAAAAAGTTGTAAAAATTAAATATCGGAATATATATATTGTTGTACCACTAAATATGATCGTTGTATTAAGCATATTCCAAGAAACGGAATGCGCAAGCTCTTTCAAAACAGACTTAAAAGGATCAACTTACTGAGCGGCTAATCTATGTTTCAGTGACATCATAGAAAGGTTCACTTAACCCAAACCAAAAGTTGAAAGTAGTACGAATCTGTTTCTGAATCATTTCTAACTAATTCGAAGTCAAGCATTTCGTTCCCTGATTGTTTTGTTTACTCGTCCTTTATTTTTTCTTAATTTCATAGAATGACGAAGTAGAAATGTAAAGATTTGAGTTAGATTTCCTTCCAAAATTCTTCTTGTGCGTAAGAAGTACGCATTTCTACTCATCATTATGAAGAATCAGAAGATGCATACTACTCATCAAGTAGCAAGTAAAGTATCATCATCAGTAGTATGCATACTACTCATCAAGTAGCAAGTCAAGTAACACAAGATAAGGCTATTTCAGTTTCTTCAGAGTACCTTGTTTTTTACTCATTTTAATTGTGGTAATAATACTGTATGTCAACCTAATATTATAGCTACACGCGAAATAGATTTCATAAATTGATTCAATTTTGTTGTTTCAGATGGCGTTAGGTTAAAGTTTTTATTCTTATTCTTTCTCGATTTTATTAATTGTATCGGTTTCACTCTTAGTGAGTGATGAAACCACTGTACAGTTCAATAAATAATTCAATTGAGTAAAAATAACAATGAATGAACAAAGTTGAAGAAACGAAGAATAAGAGAATTCAAAAGAAGCCGCTATGAAAACATACATTGAACAAAATTATTTATATACCTTAGTGTATTATTAAAAACTCTGAGATTTTTTTAAAAAATAATTTTACCAGGATATTGAAAACAAAAAAATATTTAAAATATTAAATATCGAAATATTTGGCGACAATTTAGCCCATTCGATAAATTATTAAGCACATTCCAAGAAACGGAGCGTGCAAACTTTCAAAACAAAGTCAAAGGGATAAATTTATTGAGCGGCTAATTTATGTCTTAGCGACATCATTTTATTAGTCTAACCTGATAGTTTAAAGAAATGGGCTGATAATTTATTTCAGTACTTAATTGTTCAAACAGGTATTTTCTTTAAAAAAATGAAGGTATTTCCTTATTTACAATAAATGTTGTTTCCATGCGATGAGTTATTAAATTAGGTATCTTGGGTATTCAAAAACCAAAAAAGAATTTTTAAATAATAAGAGAAAATAGATTTACTAGACCTAGAAAGGCATTCATACAATTTTTTAATCATAAAAAATGAAGAATATTGTGTAGTTTGAAATCGGTAATCAAAGAAACATGATTTGTAATATTATTTCTTTGTTACCTTAACTACCTTTGTTACACCTTTATGAACCTTTTTTCGGTTTGACATTCTTCCATCTATCGATTATTTCGAAGGCAAATGTTATTCCTTTGACCGAAAATTTTATTTTTTAAAACTTGTTCGTGTTAAAAAAAACGATTGAACCAAGAAGCAGTTTTATTTTTTTTAAAAGCCGCAAATCCCTAGAATGCACATTCGGGGTTTTCTCATTTGACTGACAATATTGAACTATTTAGATGATACTTTGTCTTATTCGAAGGAATTATGCAAAATTGAGAGGAACAGCAATTGAACGTGATTCCACAACATCCCTTTCAGAACCAAAAATAAAAAACATTCAGCTGGAATTGTTACTCCTCACGAAGTAAAACATTTCAATTAGATTTCAAACGTCTATAAACACAAATTGTTATGCAAGAATAAAGTTGCGAAACTAACGACCGACAAAAGAAAAGTTAATTTTTGTATGGGGTTTTGTCTGTGTTGACTACATACATAGAGATAGATCTTTCAATGGTATATGTATTTGCACAGTCAGTGTCTACAAAACAGTTATTATCATTGACCAAATCGATCAAAATATCTATCATTGACTTCAGAAACTAAAAATAATAATTTACCATTTTTTTTTCATGTCTTTTTTATTATTAAAACCCACAAGTATTTTTTAATATTTTATCTGGATGTTGATTAAAAAAACTATATTTATAATAAATATCAAAATTTACTTCAAAGTTTTAATTAGATAAATGCTATTTTTAAGCCTTCTCCAAGTAGTGGTGGGGACATACATTCTAAACAGTACTGACGGGAGCAGTATAGATAGTATATACCTAGAGGCAATTCTTGACAACTGTGATGACATAGAAATAGTCCCATCAGAAAAATGTTTATATTAAGTGATACAGAAGAAATAAGTTACCCACTTTTGCAAACTGAAGTACTCTTACAATATAAAGTAGTGACCTTCTTTACTAGAAAGTTTAGTAACATGCAATTAATTACCAAATAGGATATTTTAAGTTTAAGAACACCAAACTAATATTTGCAATGACAAAAAGAGAAGTGTTTTTCTTAGATCATTACTATAAAATAATTCGTCTATTTTTTTTGTATTAACAATAATTAACAATACTTTAAAAATATTTTAAAATTATTACATTAAAAAAGCAATTTTTTAAAATTTTATTTGCTCTCTTACACCTTAACAACCTTTTTTTTACGGTTTTAGTTTTTTCCACCACTATCTTACTCAAAGCCTAAACATCATTCCGTTGACGGAAGTTTTTTTTTCACTTAGTCGATGGAATTAAGAAATAACAGGTAAGTTATTAATTAGGTGGATACTTCTTTTCAAAATTCTTGCTCAAAAGGTATGACTCATACAGCTGCAATTAAAGTAAAAGAAAAGAAGGCTATCATAATTCTTTCAAAGCACATTGCTATTTTCTAATTTTAATTGTGGTTTAAATTCTGTAAGTCGATCTCCCATTATAGCTACTAGAGATATTGTTTTAGAAATTGGTCCAATTGGGTTGTTTCAAATGACGTTGGTTTTCAGTTATTATTCTTGCTTCAAGAGATTTGATAGAATGTTTCACTTTCACTCTTAATATCCGGCAAAACCACTGCTTAGTACAATAAACTACACAATGAAAAGAAAACAATAAGTGAAAAAAGATGACGAACTAACAACATAAAAAAAAAATTCAAAAGAAATTGCAATGAAAACATATATGGTACAACACTTTTAACCAAACTTAGTTTATTATTTAAAACAATAATAAGAAAAATATTTTTTTTAATTATTTACCAGGATATTGAAAACAAAAAATTGGTCTAAAAATTAAATATCGAAATATTAGGTGTTCAATACTTGGCTCGATGCATAATTAAGCACATTCCAAGAAACGGAGTGTGTGCAAGCTGTTAAAAAAGTTTAAGGGATATATTTAATGAGCGGCTAAATTTGACGTTTCAGTCACATCATAGAAAGGTTCACTTCACCCCAACCAGAAGTTCAAAGAAAAACAAATCTGTTGCTATTCCATTTCTAACTAATTCGAAGTCAAGTATTTCGTTCCCTGATTATTTTGTTTACTCGCCCTTTTTTTTTCGAAATTTCATAGAATAAGGAAGTAAAAAGTTAGATTTGAAGAAGATTTCCTTTTAACCCTTTCAGTCCCAGTGATGCTATTTGGCATCATCACTTTCAATATTTTTTTCAAAAAGTTTATGTCGCGCTATGACATCCAATCACTCATCATTCGATTCTTCACACTTTGTTCTATCAGACAATATTTTACATTAATCTCAATAGAAATCAGAACTACTATTTTTTTTTATTTAGAAAATAGTCAACAAGCGTTTCTCCTGATTTTTTGATAAGTTCACTTCAGTTCCACATATTTAAAACACAATTTAAACTATTTCGATTAAAATAATTACTATTTTTTTTTTAAATAATATGGTCAGATACCTTAAAATATAGAACTCGAATTGTTTTTAGGTAATATATATATTTTTTATTTTAATGTTTTCCACATTAAAAATTTTTTTGGCATTGTTTCAAAAACAATATAAAAATTTTTAATGATTTTTTTTCTTATGGAATTCGTATATTTGACCTAAAATAAGCTTATTTTGTGAATATCAGATGTTTCTGTAGTGTAGTAAATTTTTGGGACTGAAAGGGTTAAAATTCTTCTTGTGCATAAGAAGTATGACTCATCAAGTAGCAAGTAAAGCAACACAAGTGAAGGCTATTTTGGTTTTTTTTTAGAGTACCTTGCTTTCTACTTATTTTAATTGCGGTTTTAATTTTGTATATTATATCCTATTATAGCGACAGGAGAAATAGATTCTATAAATTGGTTCAATTGGGTTGTTTCAGATGGCGTTGGATTCCAGTTTTCATTATTGTCCTTTTTTTATTTTTTGTTTCGGTTTCACTCTCAGTGAGTGATTAAACACAGTTATACATTTCAATGAATGACACTAAATAAAAGTAACAATAAATGAAAAACGATGACGAAACTAACAATAAGATAAAATAAATTCAAAATAAATCGTAATGAAAACATATATTGTACAAAATTATGCAGCGTAATATTAAAAACTCTTAGAAATATTTTTAATAAATTTACCAGGATATTGAAAACAAAAAAGTATTTAAAATATAAAATATCGAAATATACTTAAAGTAGTTCAATAAATTATTAAGCACATTCTAAGCAACAGAGCGTGCAAACTTTCAAAACAAAGTCAGAGGGATAAATTTATGTTTTAGTGACATCATATTAATAGTCTAACCTAATATATTAAAGAAATGTGCTGATAATTTATTTCAGTACTTAATTGTTCAAACTGGTATTTTCTTAAAAAATGAAGTTATCTCCTTATTTACAATAAATGTTGTTTCTATGCGATGATTTATTAAATTAGGAATCTTGTGAATTGAAAAATCAAACTGAATTTTGAAATGCAAAGAGAAAATAGATTTACTTAGACCCATAAAGGCATTCATACAATTTTTTTATTATAAAAAATTAGGAATATTTTTTTTTTGAAATCGGCTATCTAAGAAACATGATTTGTGATATCATTTCTCTGTTACCTTAACTACCTTTGTTTCACCGTTATAAACTTTTTTTCGGTTTGATATTCTTCCATCTATCCCCTATTCCGAAGAAAAAATGTTATGACTTTGACCGAAATTGTTATTTAAAAAAAAAAAAAAAAAAAAAAAAAAAAAACAAGAATCGATTGAATCGAGAAGCAGTTTTATTTTTTTAAAAAGCCGCAAATCCCTGGAATGCACATCGGGGTTTTGTCATTTGACTGACAATATTGAATATTAAAACAACAAGATTTTTATTTTTAATTTTACCAGATGTTGATTAAAAAAAACCACATATAATAAATTTCAAAATTTACTACAAGGCTTTAATTAGATAAAATGCCATTTTTAAAGCTTCGCCTAGTAGTGGAGGGGGCATATTTCTAAACAGTACTTTTGGAAGCAGTATATATATATACCTAGCGGCAATTATTTACAACTATGACGACTTAGTAACATGCAATCAGTAAACAATTAATATTTTATGTTTAATAACATCAAACTAATATTTGCAAAGATATTAGATTTACTTAGATCATTTCTATAACATAATTCGTCAATTTTTTCAATTAAAAATAATTAACAATACTGTATGAGTAATTTAAAATCGGTAATCTTAAATCTCATTTTGTAATTTTAGTTCTTCTTTACACGTGTACAACCTGTTTTATGGTTTTTTGTTACTGTCCTTTTTTAAGTAATTCGAAGTCAAGCATTCCGTTCCTGGATTTTTTTTTGTTTACTCGTCCTTCATGTTTCCTTAATTTCATATAATAAAGAAATAAAAAGTGAAAGATTTGAGGGAGATTTCCTTTCAAAATTATTCTGCGTAAAAAAGTATGACTCATCAAGTAGCTAGTAAGTAAGACGTTTTTTTTTCTTTTAGTTTTTCATAGCATCTTGTTTTTTACTGATTTTAATTGCATTTTTAATACTGTATGTCGACCTCCTATTATAGCGGCAGGGGAAATAGATTCTATAAATTGGTTCATTGGGTTGTTTCAGATGGCGTTGGATTCTACTCCAAAACCGAGCTTAAGTTTGCAGCAGATAAGTGTACTAGGCGGAAGAATCTGCGTAAACAACGCGTAAACATCGTGCGCCCTGTTACGTCAAAATCGAGGGAAAAAAATAAATAAAATAACACTCTAACTGAAGCTAAACTAATAAAATAATAAATTTATGTCTTGAAATAACAAATAAATTTGTTTATTGAATGTGAAATACCTTTTTGTATTCGATTCTCGCACTCAAAAATGAGAACTATTTACCCTTTTTCTCGTAGAACATTTGTATACTGCAAACTTAAGGTCGGTTTTGGTTTAGTTTTCATACTGGTTCTTTCTTATTGTTTGTTTCGGTTTCACCCTTAGTGAGTGATAAAACCGCTCTACAGTTCAATAAATTACACAAAGTAAAAATAACAATAAATGAACGAAGATGACGAAACTAACAATAAGAGATAATAAATTCAAAATAAATCGCAATGAAAACATATATTGTACAACATTATGTATCTACGTAGTGAAATATTTAAAAATCTTAGAAATATTTTTTAATAAATGTACCATGATATGGAAAACAAAAAATATTTAAATGTAAAAAGCGAAATATTTGGTAGAATTTGCACTTTGGATACTTCAGTACATTATTAAGCACATTCCAAGAAACGGAGCGTGCAAACTTTCAAAACTAAGTTAAATAAAAAAGTTAAGCCACCAAGCTAAGTTAAGCTACTAAGCTAAACTAAGTTAAAAGGCGTGCAAACGCCTACCTTGAAAATGGCAAATTTTGACAATTTTCATAATTTTTTCTTATTGTTTTACAAACAAGCCCTATTATTTATCTTTCAAAAACAGTTGAGATTTTTAATCTACGATATTTGAATCAAAAGTTATGTCTAATATTTCCGAATAGTTGTCAAATATTCAAAAGTTATCACATATTTCCTATAAAAATTTATTTTATCTATATGTAAAAATTTTTCTCGTTAAAAACTTATCAAAACTGAAAAATGCGCCTTGCAAAATATGGCACAAAATAGATATTAAGCCAACATTATTTAAATCCTGTGTTTATGTGTCTGTAAAGTTGTACAGTATATAATAATAGCAATTATCTGATTTCTAAGTACTTTATGCTTAGGAACTTAATACTGTTTTCTGAAGAACGGTATTTTTCAACAACAATGTTTTTTTAAAACCTGATATCTCAAAAACTACCTAATGTAATGTAATAAAATTTTCATAGCATGTATATTATAACTTCATGTATGTTTTGAAATGAGATCTAAGTAAAATAACTAAAAGAATTTATTTTATAGACTTTTTAATAGTAAAATTTCCCTTTTTTTTAAAAAAAATTCTATGAAAGTAGCTTTGACACTATGTAATTTCTAAAATATCAGGAGTTTTGCTTAAATCTAATTTCAAAACAAGTAAAAGGGTCTAATAAATGACTCTGCCAAATATTTTTGGAACAAATGAAATATTTTTTTGACTTATGGTGTTTTCCAAAACTCTTATTTTTAAGCCAAATTTCTTCAAAATTAGCATTTAAAAAAAAAAAAAATTTAATTTAATTTTTTGTGGTCAAATATTTCATTTACATTATTATTCATCTTTAGCACTTAAAAAATAGTTAATTTTAAAGTATTAAAAAATTAGACCCCTCAAGGTAGGGAGCTAACTTAAATTACTGAGCGGCTAATCTATGTTTTAGTGACATCATAGGAATAGTCTAACCTAACAGAACGCAATAGCTTAAAGAAGTGAGAAGAAATTTGTGGCTAATTTATTTCAGTACTTAATTGTTCAAACTGGTGTGTTTTTAAAATACGAATTTATTTAATTCTTTATAATATATGTTGTCTCCTTGCGATGAGTTATCAAATTATATATCTTGTGTATTCAAACACCAAACTAGAATTTTGCAATAATAAGAGAAATAGATTTACTTAGATCATAACTATGTAGGCATTCGTCTATTTTTTTAAATATAAGACAAGAAGTTCTAAATGACCTAAAATACCGTAATATTATCACATAAAAACAAATGTAAAAAAAACCATCCAGATTTTATTAGGTTATTTCCGAAGGTTTAAAATAAACATACCATTTGGTATAAAATATAACTTCCAATTGTGTTTACAAACCAGTTTCTAAATTCAACGAAAAGTTAAGATACCAGCAACGCAAAGTGCACTTTTAATGGATCCCATCTCCACTTAAAAAAATTGGCCCATAGTCTAGATAAGGATGGACTAGGACACCCTGTTTCTACCACCCAAGAACTCATATATCAGTAGTTATACACTTAAAAAAAAAGCTGTCGTTTTTACAAATAAAAATTGTCAACTTTGACGCTAGTTAATAACTGTTTTTAATACAGTTTAAAACTGTAATTATTTTACAGTTAAAAACTGTAATTTATTTAGAGTAAAATTGTAATTTTAACAGAGATAAACTGTTATTTTAGCAGTTAGAAACTGTTAAATTCGAAGTGCAAAGAGTCATGTGATTGAGGTGATCGTTAAGCACAAATACCCAATACTAGGTACGGCGGCCGAGTAATTACTTTGTCGCAGACGGTTCAGTGGGCTCGCACACAAGAGGTTTCTAGATCAAAACCAGAACTGGTTCATACCTCTTCCAGGAACCTCTTGCGTGCGAGCCCAATACTGATCCGTCAGCAACAAAATAATTAATCGGTCCCGAGAGCTAGAATAGGGTATTTTATTTTAGTAGAGATAAATTGTTAAATTAACAGTTTTTCCCTATTAAAATTAAAAATTTTCTGTAAAAATTAGTTTTCCTGCAAAAAAGTACAGTTTTAAACTGTAAAGAAAACAGTTATTAACTGACGTCAAAGTTGACAGTTTTTAACTGTAAAAACATCAGGTTTTTTTTACAGTGTACTCGAAGGAAAAATCTCAAATAAGTTTAGCAACCTTATTGAAGAAAAAGCTCGGAAAAGCTTAAATCCAGAGAAGAACTAGAACAATACTAAAGAAACAAAAAATAATATAACTAAAACGAGAAGTGTTAAAATTTAATGTTTTTTTTTATATAAAAATATCGCATGGAATATTGACTTTTGCTGATAGTTTTTTTTTTTTTTTTTTTAAAGATGGTTATTATCAATTGGCCAGTTCTCCGTTGATCAAGTTCACTCAAGGATAAGTTGAAACTGATATAGCATGAAGCGTAGTAATCTATGTAATGCAATACTTGTTGTTATTATTATTATTTTCTAATTTACTACCACTTTAATTAGTTACATGATTTAAATATGATATAAAAATATTTAAATATTACTCGTACAATCCACCTTCATAAAGCTTTATAAAAGCATACTTAATAGTATGTAAGCTACAAAATAATAGTTGTCCACAATTTAAAATACATCATTTAAATATTTCATGCTATGTGATTGTCAACAGTTTTTTTCAAACACTTTAAAGTTTTGAATTCCCCGAAATTTTATTGTATTTCCAAACATTACGTGGAATCAAGATTAATAACTAAGAAAGGTTTCTTAATAAAACAATTATTTACGAAGACTGTTTACGCAAAAACGAATTTTTGTTTTGTCCTCCAGAAATGCGTTAAATTAACAATTGAAATGTTATGTTTTTGCACTATCATAATTTTATGTTAATTAAAAAAAACTGCGTATGTTTAACGAAATGCTCGAAGCAAACATTTTATCAAAATGATTCAACACTCCGTAGAAGATACACATAATTCAAAAACAATTAATATGGTATTTTCTTATCGTGTATGGGAGTTTTCCTATTAGCGATATAAGCTTCTGAAATTTTAAATTAAAAACAAGCTTAAGTGAAATTATCTTACGGTAATTGCGTTTTATTTTGAAAATTGTTTGGAATACGTGAAATTACAAATAACTATGTTTTTACCAGCTTTAAAAGTATGGATTGCTTCGTGTTTTCGTGCATTTCAAATATTTACAAACACTGATTAAGCAAACGAAAAAAAAAAAACACCTCCTATGCACGATGTCTGAAACGAATGTTTATTGAATTTTGAATTATGTGCATCTTTTATAGAGTGGCGAAACTAATTCCTTCATTTTGATTAAATGTTTGCCTTAAGCATTTCGTTGAACACGAACACATTTTTTAAAAATTATCATACAATTCTGATATTGCAAAATTAAATCACTCATTTATTTAATTCAATTTATTTAATTAAATTAATCTAACGTATTTCTGGAAAACAAAACAAAAATGTTTTTTTTTTTTAAATTTCGTTTGTGTAATCAGTGTTTGTAAGAAATGCACGAAAAAACGAAGAAATGCACTTTTTTAAACATGGCAAAAATATAGTCATTTGCAAATTCTTGAATTCCTAACAAGTTTTTAAAAATAAACCGCAAAGCAACGAAACAAACGAGAAACCAAGCATGGAAATTTTCTCTCGCTCGTACCTGAAAATCATCCCTAGAAATGTACATGAATCCTTTGAAATCTGGGTTACTTCAAAAAACCCAATTGCTTTCTAGTGAACGCATTTGCGTAATGTTTAAAGATGAGTTTTTTCATACCTCGCCTCGGCAGATATGGAATTTGCGAGAGCTGAACGGAGGTGAGAATGGGATTGGTTATGCTGAAGATGGGTTTAGAAGATGGAAATGCCACCTGGTAAATGGGTGCTGGGTAGCCCAGTCGGTTAGACACTAGCCTCGCATGCGAAAGGTCCCATATTAGGGTCCGGACATCGCCAAAATATCTGCCGACCTATAAACGGCCCGTGCAGCCAAAAATGTCCAACAAATAATACCCCGTGTAAGTGAGTGCACGTTAAATATCATTCAAAGTCCTAACGCTGAGTACGATGTCGCCCTTAACGGTTGCGTTAGGGGCCTATTCATGTGTCGGCTCGTCACTTGACAGTGGTTCTAAAATACGACGCCCGTCACCAATAGCCCTCGTGTAGCTCTAGTGCGACGATAATTCAAACCTAACCTAACCACCTGGTTAGGTTAGGTTAGGTTTGAATTATCTATTTATGAACCAAGACATATTTTCAGGCTTGTGTGCTTGGTCAGAGAACCGCTTATGAACCTCCGTCCAGTAAGACAAACACAACAAACACATACTCGCACACACATATGTGACAGATGCTGCCATCTATCGCGCGCCACCTCTACAATGTAGACATGTCCCAGAAGGAGAGGGAAATAGTCTACAGGGACCTGTACCCGTGGGAAAGTGGGCAATGACTGCCCACATGTCCTTCGGACCCAACAGATTTAACGAGAACGTACTCCGCATGTTCTCGGTGGGTCTTCATTGGTACCGGGACTCGATCTCGATACCTCCCGATCCAAAGCTCGAGATCCTAACCACAAGGCTAGGAGTTTGTTAGACTTTTTTTGCTGCCGGGAAAAATCCTATACAAAAACTAGTTTGCCAATGGAAGCCATCGATTGCTTTGTAGTAAGCCCAAACAAACGCTGTAGTCCGACCACGATAACTTGGCAATCCAAATATTTTGATTGTGGAAGATTCCACTTTGAATTGAGGTTTTAAGCCGAAGGAGGAAGGGTTGCCGGCTCAAGGCGTTTGGCGAGAATAGGGTTTGTTGGTGTAGTCCGATTGTAAATAATGTATCTCACTAGAACTGCACATCAGTTATCGGCTGCAGAGGATTGTTGTTGATTGCTGGTAGCGGTTAACGATTACACGTGTATTTCTTTGATATTTTGAAACGTGGAATAACTAAATCTATGATTATTTTACAGAAATTTAATTAACCATTGTTAAAAAAAGTTCAAAATTAATAAATAAACTCGTAGTTAAGTTGTAAGTTCCACTGATAATATTTCCCGGTATACTTCTATGATTTTTTTTTTTTTCATTTTGATGAAGGGTTTTGAAACTTAAAAATATGACTGTGACTAGGAATTACATCGAGGGACGCAAAAACTTAAATATAAATGGGAAATATAAGAGTAATCCCGATGCAAGTTCGGTCTACCCTTCGATTGATAGTCTGTTTCTAAACCTTAAAGAAATATGCGCCCAAAAGCAATGAATCGCCAAACATAGTAACTCTTGCCCAAAACCTTCCTTGCCTTTTTTCGAAGTGGAATGGTCCACAATCAAAATATTTTGGTTGCCAAGTTATCGTGGTCGGACTATAACAACAAATTATTTGGCGCCATGCTATAGTTGAGTTAGGTTGCTGAATAGACTTGGCGAAAATCCGACTCCCTAATAAAAACTAAAATTACAACGTATTTTTCCTCACCTAAGAAGAAAATTACTACCTGCTTGTGTAAATTCAGATATCTTGCATACAACTGTGCATGCAGTCATTTTTACGAGGAACGAGGTTACTTCGCTTCTACTCTCATATCTGTCTCTCTTCTGTACATCGGTATTCACTTGTCAGATCAATTTGGCGACTTTAAGATGGCTTCACTTTTTTTCTCGCCAGGCGTCTCCATTTTATTCTTACCTCCGTTCTGAGTTGATGCGGGAAATGTTCAGTTCTTTACAAGAAAACTCCGTTTTTTATGTATTGGCCTTAGTAGAAAAAAGGCAAGTTGTCTTTTGTAGTTTTGGTATGGATTTATTTTAACAAGCTTTGAAAGTTCGGTGAAATATCTGACGTAAAATATATTTCGTTTTATTTTATATAAATTGAGAATGTAATATCAATTTATATAAATATATGAAGAGTACAGGGGAAAAACCGATTGATTTTTTAGAGAAGTTTCTTTAGGCAGGCCACTTTGGCGATGATAGCGAGTGATTGCCTAAACTTGTGTAAGGAAACCAGTTCCTACCCCAGAGATCATAGTTTGAGTAATGAAGTTGCAGATCACGTGACCTCCACTGCTAACGGCGGGACGCGCAAGGAGCTCCCAGAAGAGCACCAATAAAGCCAGTGTTGCAGGTCACGTGATCTTCCACTCTAATACTTTAACTACTATCTCTGTGGTTCCTAGCTACCAAGATTCAGGCGATTGACGATCCCAACGCTTGAACCAAGCGAAGAAGAAAGGGAGAAACCTGTTTTCTGCCGCCAAAGTTCGCCAAGCAGACAATAGCGGGCGTCCACCTATTAAATCAATCGGTTCTTCCCCTGTACTCTTCATTTGTTCAGATTTATTAACCAATTAATGTAAACTATTTTGTATATAGTAATAATAATTTGAATAATAGGCTTGTTTCAACAGTTTGGCACAGAAAACAAAACAACCAATGAAATCGCAGTTCGAAGCGCGTGACTATAAAAAACACCAATGAGCTTGTGTGTATCTTACACTTGTTAAAGAAAACAAAACAACCTATAGCATCGCAGTATGAAGAGCGTGACATCACAAGAAATATTCCCATTGTTGCCAGAAATCTTTAGTAATTCATTATTTTTTACTATATAAAATGCTTGTGAAAATAAAGTTTAAAAGTAAAATAGTATTATGTTATGGTACATATATATTCCAGCTTGTGTGCCTGTTCAGAAAACCGCTTATAAGCTTTCGTCAAGTAAATAGTATTAATAATCTTAATGGGGTTGTTTTACGTCGTGTATGGCAACAACTCCAACAGTTTTTTGTCATTCGTTGACTGGAATTGCTAATGATTTTGGTATTCCAAAATGAGTTTTCTATAAGAATATGTTACTTATTCATATTTTTAGCCGGTCCATCGGCGCAGTGGTTAGCGAACTAGCCTTTGGAGCTGCTGGGCTCGGGTTCGAATCCCGGTAAAGGCATGGATGTTTGTGCGTGTCAATAAATGTAGTTATTTGTCTATGTGTGTTGTGACGTCCTTCTTTTTGTGTCTCTTGTGACTGTCTCTTCTGGCGAGCTGGGCAATGGGCTATAAAGCCTACACTCTCCCTTCTAGAGGGCGCATTCACTGCCATTGTCATATTCATATTTTAAAATGCCAACTTCTTGCTGTGCTGTTGGTTGTTCAAAACATGTGTTAAAGAAAGCTTGCATAGAAAGGAAAAATTCTTATCATCCATATCGGTCATTACAAGAGTGAAGCCGAAGCAAACAATTAAATCGTTGTACGTGAAACCAAAACAATATTCGAAATCCAGTACGCATAAATAATGAAAGCAAGAGAGCGTTGCATCATTGGAAAGATTCCCATTTTGATATAAAAGAAAACACCCATAAAAAACGAAAATACGTTTGAAAATTACTTTAAAAGTAAATATAAATAAAATAAATATAATTTAAAAATATTATTTTGATATTTTTCGTGGAAAAACTAGCAACAAATCTCAAACGTCGACCCGGTGGTGCAATGGTTAGGGAGCTAGCCTTTGGAGCCTCTGGTTTTGGGCTCAAATCCCGGTATTATGGAGAATATTCTATCACCGAAGCTTTGAAATTTCAACAGACATTTAAACAACGTGTTTGTGTTAACATCCTGCGTAATAGGGTCACTGCTGCGCTACTCCCATTCCTTCTACACATAGAAGGGCTGGGGAGCCCAGTCGGTTAGGCATTCGCCAAGCATGCAAAAAGTCCCGGGTTCGGATCCGGGCATCGCCAAATTATCTGCCGACCTGTAAACGGCCCGTGCAGCCACAAATGTCCGACGAATAATACCGTGTAAGTGAGTGCACGTTAAATATCCTTCTAAGTTCTAAAGCTGCGTACGATGTCGCCGTTAACGGTTGCGTTGGGTGCCTACTTAGGCTCGTCACTTGACTGTGGTTCTAAAATACGACGCCCGTCCCGTCGCCAATTGCCCTCGTGCAGCTCTAGTGCGACGATAATTCAAACCAATCCTTATACACATAGGTATTCCCATATCATATTAATTTGGCGACGTTTAGATTGCTTCACTTTTTTTCGCGCCAATCATCTCCCTTTTATTCTTGCCTCCGTTTCGAGTTCTGAATGGATGCGGAAATGTTCAGTTCCTTGATAAGAAAACTTTCTTTTTTATGTATTAGTCTTGGTAGAATAAAGGCAAGTTGTCTTAAGGGGTCATAGGAGTCTTAAAAATGTGCAAAGAGGGTACTACAAAGCATAGTTTGATCT
Source organism: Hylyphantes graminicola (assembly GCA_023701765.1). Taxonomy (NCBI): domain Eukaryota; kingdom Metazoa; phylum Arthropoda; class Arachnida; order Araneae; family Linyphiidae; genus Hylyphantes; species Hylyphantes graminicola. The sequence goes on from CM043112.1 coordinate 44,168,223, forward strand.
TCCATGTAATTACTTAACTACTCAATAAACAAGTCGTATAATTTTTTTATATGTAATTCTACAAGATTTATTTATTTTAAAACAAATTTTAAAATCTATGAAACTTTATCCAAAACTAAAATAAATGATATTAAACATAAAGCTATTTGAACACATTGGGATTAGGCTTGCGCGGCAAATTTTGAGGTCAAAATTGAAAAAATGACCAAGAAAATGACTTTGTATTGTACAAATATGTACAAAGACTTATACCTAAATTCTCAGCTCAATTTTAATTAGAAATTATTTTAGGAACTTTTTCCTAAAAGAATTAATAAAAATTTTAAAATTTTGATTAAAAAATTTTTTACAAATAATTTCTAATTAAAATTGAGCTGAGAATTTAGGTATAAGTCTTTGTATATATTTGTACAATATAAAGTCATTTTCTTGGTCCTTTTTTGGTTAAAGTTTCATAAATTTTAAAATTTGTTTTATAATTAATATATCTTGTAGAATTACATATGTATTAAAAAATTATACTTATTCATTGAGTAGTTAAAAAATTAAATGAAAGATCAAACTATGCTTTGTAGTACCTTCTTTGCACAAGACTCCTATGACCCCTTAATATAAGACAGCGGCCATTTTTGTAGTTTTGGCAGGGATTTTTCAAACTTTGAAAGTTCCTGTGAAATATCTGACGAGGAATGAACGACGAGCATTTCGTTTTATTTTATATAAATTGAAAATTTAATCCAAATTTATCCAAATATGTGTTAAGATTTATTGAACCATGTGTAAATATTTTTAATCTATTTTGATCATAGTAATAACAATAATAGAAATAATTTTTATAAGTATTTTTTTGTAATAGACAGATAACACGTCATGAGGTTGCAACAGTTCCAATGGTATTGTTTGAATTTTTGGGCCGTACGTAATTACATTTATACTGAAAAATAAAATATTGTAGCGAAGTAATACTTGAAAAGGTAGGAATTCGTAGCTCAGTGGTAAAGAACGATACTGCGAACCAGAAGATTGTGGGATTGATCCCTGGCATGGCTCATAAATTTATACCTTCACTGTCAAAACGAACAAACGATTTTAACTCAGCCTGATTAATTTTCACTCCCCCAGTCTGGAAAATACACTTCTCCTTTTGGAGTGGATCTGTTGTGTGTTAAACCTCCGACAGGATCACTCCAAGAGTAATTTTAACTCTGGCACGAGTGATTTTAACTCAGTCTGAGTTAATATTCATTCCTTTCCAGTTTCGAAAATGCACTTCTCCAACTTTAGTGGATTTCACTCTTTTGTTTTAAGAGTGTTCATTATTCCTTAATTTGAATTGTTTCTCTTTATTTCTCTGTTTATGTAAATTAGTTAATTTCTAGAACCTTCTAGGGCCAGATGGTTCTACCGCTCTATATAAAGGAATGTAATCATCCAGTTGGGTTTATTAAAAAGTCTCGAGCAGAGATATAGCTGACTTGTCGCTTCTTGTGTATAACTAATTACACCAGTTACCGTATTTCCCCCTCGTCTACGTGACAATATTTTCTTACCTTGTCAAACAAATGTTGTGTGCAGATTTTTTTTTTCAGTACAACTAAAAGCTTTTTCTGTTCGTGAATAACTCTAAATTGTCGTCCCACAATTTCATTTAATTTCTCCGCTAAAAGCAAATGTACTCTGAACCGAAGTTTTGCAACTTTTGTAATGCTTTGCATAGTTTAAATTTAATAAAATTAAAACCGCTAAAAAGTTTAATTAACAGCAGAGACAAAACAATGTTGCACGTAAAAAAATTTAAAATAAAACACATCAGACGGCAAAGACACTCATTGTGAGCGTGATTTTTTTTTGTCGTGTCTATGACGTTGTCGAAATGTGAATGTCAAGCGACACACCTTACCTTCATAACTTGGGTAACAACAAAGAGTAAAAAGGCAGAGGGAATATCGCGGTTGGTCCGTTAGTTGGAAACTCTTCTAAGGTAATAGTTACATACAAAATGATCTGAATACAAATCAACCAAAATACACTTTTCATTCTGATGAAATTGCCGAATTTTCTCAAATAATATTCAAATCTGTTAGACCTTAGACAACATTAATATTTTAAACATGTTTTCCGGATGGATTCACAAATAATTTATGGAACTCTTTACATCCGCGGAAGCATCTTCTCCATAGCATATATCTATTTACCCAACTTATGTTGGCAAGGAGTGTAAATGAAACTACTTGTTTTGCTAACCGCGTCTGCAATCTTTTGGATATTACTGTCATTAAGATCTGTTAATGATGGCAGAATTCCAATGTCTCTCAAATTGGCACTCAATGCCGGGCATTCAAAAACGGTGTTTGGTGTAAGCTGCGTATCTGGGCAGTTGTCACAGTTTCTATACTCCTTCCTGCACTCTTTGTCCATTTCCATGAATCTGTCGTGATCGGTTCTTTGTTTGACAATGTTTTTTTTTATGGTGGATCTATCTGCATTTAAATTACAGAGAAGGTGCTTCATTTGAGAGTGAACGAGAGAGGCGATTCGAAGTGAAATCGAAACAACAAATGAAAACACAGAATGAACAAAAATTGAAACAGAGTTGTATCACCTGAAACAACCTTAATGAATTTTTAACTACATCCTAGTGAAAATAGAGTTTGAAAGTAAAATTAGATGTATGTAATATAAAGGATGCTACTAATAATTTGAATGAGAACTGTAATTGTATATACATTCTTAAAACAAAAGAGTGAGTTTCCACTTAAGTTGGAGAAGTGCATTTTCGACACTGGAAAGGAGTGAATATTATCTCAGACTGAGTTAAAACCACTCGTTTGGAGTGATCCTGTCTGGGGTTTAACACACAAAGAATCCACTCCAAGAGGAGAAGTGCATTTTCCATCAGACTGGAGGAAATTCTATTTTTTTACTGCATCAAAATTATCGATTAATCACAATTAATATAAAGTCATTAAAGAAAATTCGATGTACACTATTTTACACCACGACATAAACCCCCTTTCTGATGTAGTGTAGAAGTCATTTCTAAGATTTTTTCTTTAATGTTGCTGCAATATTAGCGATCAAGCCTTTGCAGACTTGGCATAGTCCACAAAACTGAGAGTAATTTTTTGTGGCACCATCTAGGCAACTCTCGCTATCAATTTTGACTTGCAGATTATATTGAATCTAAGCTCGGTGTGGATGTTAAAGTATGCCGAGATTTAATTTTGCCGGGAAACCCCAAGCAAATTGGCCCCTCCAGTGATCTTTTACATGCCACATAATCATATGACATGCGTGCCCAGGATTTTCCCATTCAGAAAATACGACGACTCAGCCGAGGTTCGAACCAGGGAATTGGGCTTACGTGACAGACACGTTTAACCGCTCAGCCACTGAGCCGCCATTTCTAAGACATTAAGTAGTTACTGTGATTTGTACTTGAAATGAATTAAAAGAAAATAATTTAAATGTTTTTTTTATGAATCAGATACCTCAAAAATTTATTCTATTTTCTAAGAAAATTGAAAAAAAGAAGAGATTATAATGCAGAAACATGCAAAGCAAAACAAATCATGCAAAAAGTTGGGAATAATCACAAGCGGTTGAAAAGTTCTAGTATACCCTATTTTTGCGCAGGTTCTCTATGCTGTATCCGTTTGTATTTCTTATACCATTGGAGTTGATAAAAGTAGCTATAGAAGTAAACACAAGGTGTGAAAAAATGTGTTACATTCAAACGTTTTAGCTATATCGCGATAGATTTGAAATCTTCAGTATTTCAAAAGTTGTTTTCTTCAGTTTTACCCAAGTATTAAACATTCGTCGAAGTGTAACTCACTAGTAACTAAGTAACACACTATAATTTTGAACACTGTATTAATCTTATTAGTCCAAATGAATCTTCGGCGTACTTGAATCATAAGCATTGTGAACAGACGTAGTTCTTAAAGTTTTGTTGAAAAAGCATGAAGTCCACATTAATTTTGTCATTTTACAATGTTTATTATGTGCTAGTTAAAAAATAATCAATTTTCCATTTATTATTAATAAATACCTCGTTGGAGAATTATTATAATATTAAAAATCCTTCAGCAAAATAATAAATTATGCTGTTTAAAACCTTCTTAGTCTTAAGGCCTATTTCTATTCCTCGGTCAAAGTCCAATAGGACAGAAATTGTAAAAGCTAATATTTTATGTAATCTACAAAATATTTCATGGAAACAAAATCTAAAATTTTAATCGCAAAAATGCTAAACTCTTTGCTTGTGTAATTTTTCATGATATGATATAATTATTTAACCCAGAATATTTATATAATTTTAGGTGAACTACAAATTATATTGATGATAATTTTATCGAACTAAAAGTCTCTTAAAGCTGAAACGTTTTTAACTTCATAACCAGTGGAAAAAGTATTTAAAATTTTTTCGAAAATTTTTTCTAGGTAAAAGAATAAGTTGAAAAGAAATAGCAAGAATCGGAAAAATAAATTAATTTCGTCAACTTTTTTAACTTTTGTGGATAAATAAAATAACATTCATTTTTGAAAAAAAAAATTAAAACAACTTTTAAATTATGTGTATTAGTGAAAAGACTTGATGAAATTGTGCTTTTTTAAGTCTGAAACTTCAATTAACAAAGTTTGTTCTGCACCAAACTAAAGAGCGCATGCAAAAGCCAAACAGAAAGGATCCATGTATACCAAAAACATATCCACGGGACAGTAACGGAGGCACACTGATCAAACGTCTTTGCCTTACCGTACGTCACTACTGTTAACAACATACGTCCGTCTTCTTTTCTAAACACCAAAAACAAACACTTCAACTTTTATCCAGGGTGGAAAAAATGCACTACAACTTCAATCCCTTAATCCAGTGGGGAAAATTGCACTTCAGCTTTAATCACAAATCCGAGGCACAATATATCCGAGTTTGATTTATCCATAGCATATGGGAACGTTCCTAAAGAATCCAGCCCGCTTAACGTTCGAGTTCTGAATAGCAGCAGTGTAAGACGGAGAAGTGAGAGTTTTGGATTGACCGCTAGAGGTCGCTGGCGTTTGTCTTATGCTCGGAAATGCACTTTCGCTAGTTCGGAATTGAGAAGGAAGAAAAGGTAATAAAATGTGGTTCACTGGGAGAAGTCTTTCGATATAGATACGAATGATGTACAGGAATTGTTTTCTCCCAGATATTTGGGAGTGTATGAAGAATGCATATTTGATGAACTTTAATTTATTTTTGATTAAGGTTGCTACCACTTAAATAAATAACTTTGTTATTTGGATGTGGGTGTGTCGTCCATTTTTTTTAATCTTTTGAAATTAATTTTTATGAGTTTATACCCTTATTTAAGTCATATGACAGTATTTATCGGTTTATATAGGAAGTAATTTTTGAATAAGTCAGCATCGCTACAACCCAAGTCAAATAATCATACATGAGGTATTATGATCTTCCCTAGCTATAATATGCATACAATTCATTCATATTGATTCTATCACTTAAAACACAAACTCCTCGAAAGTTTTAATTATTTCAGATTCATAGGAACGCCCAAAAGAACTCTAAACTGGATAAGAATTTAGATTAAAAACAGAATGCTGAACATTTAATTTTTCATTTCAAAAGTGTAAAACAGATTTTTTTTTATTAACAGGAAACTCAATTATTAATCAAATACCCAGTGTACTGATACTAAGTATTCAAATTATACTTTTTAAAAAAGTATAAGTTTCTTACTTTTAAACATCAAAAGAATGTATGGAAAACATCAAAACAATACTTAATAAAATATTTATTTTTAATTTGAAAATTCAAGGCAATGTAATTTAAAACATTGAAATGTGATTAAAATTGCAGAAATTTAAGTTAAAATCTAAAAAGTAAGACGGATCGTCACTTGACCAGGGTTCTAAGTTACGAGGCGTTATTAGTTGTGTTAAAGCTCCTAATAGAGACTAGGAATATGCAGCAATAAACGATTACATTACATTACCAAGGAAGACGGTAAATTGTAGAATAAAAATATTAAAACAATATAATAGAAAAAAATCATAGCAATAAGAATGTTTACAACAAAACAATGCAAAGAATTCAACAATCAAAACAATGTATTTCAGTAAAGTAAATAATGAAAAATCAAAACAATATTCTTACAAACATCAAAATAATGATCTAAAATATCAAAACAACAAATAAACAACTGCTATTTTCTCAGACGTGATCAACCAACACATCAGCCTGATAATAATCTTGAATCTTTCCATAACCAGGGAAAAAAAACGCATCAGAAAATACAGAAGTACTGTTTCGGATACACCGGTAATTTATTATGTGGGGCACGATGCCGTTATTTTTTTTGTACTGTTGTTTACTTCCTTGGTTTTTTTTTTTTTTTTTTTTGTTCCTTACCTTTGTTATTTTTTCACTTGAGTGTATAACTGTCTAATATTGATTTTTCTTTTTCTCTGATTACCACTTTTTGAAAACTTTTTGGAAGAAAAGTTTTTATTTTTGGGCTATATTCCGCCTATTTACTTTTAGAACAATTCGTACGAGGACACTTTAGGGAAGGGCTCTGCACTCAAACAATGAAGTGGTTTAACAAGTCCGATCTAAACAATATCAATTGCAAAATCGAAAATCAAGACTTACGTTATTGTTGCAACCACTCAATTACTTTAACCTACACTCTTAAAACAAAAGAGTGAAATCCACTCCAGTTGGAGAAGTGCATTTTTGACACTGGAAAAGAATGAATATTAACGCAGGCGGAGTTAAAATCACTCGTTTGTATCGATCCTGTCGGAGGCTTAACACACAAAGAATCCGCTCCTTCCGGGTAAGTGCATTTTCCAGACTGAAGGAGTGAAATTAACTCAGACTGAGTTAAAATCGCTCGTTCGTTTTAAGAGTGTATAAGATAACATATTGAAACAAAACAAATTTTTTCAGAGCAAAACCGCATAATTCATTGTTGTGGTTATTGCAGCTTTTGTGAGAGAAGGTAGGAAGAGTCAACACAAGAACTTGCGTTAGAATACTTGCTCTACACTCCTTGTCAACTTAAGTTGAGTAAATAGAAATATGCTGTGGAGAAGACCTTTCCACGCATGTGCAGGGGCTGGGGAGCCCAGTCGGTTAAGCACTCGCTCAGCATGCGGAAGGTCCCAGGTTCGGGTCCGGGCATCGCCAAAATAACTGCCGACCTATAAACGGCCCGTGCAGCCAAAAATGTCCGACGAATAATACCCCGTGTAAGGGAGTGCACGTTAAATATCATTCAAAGTCCTAACTCTGCGTACGATGTCGCCCTTAACGGTTGCGTTGGGTGCCTATTCAGGTGTTGGCTCGTCACCTGACTGCGGTTCTAAAATACGACGCCCGTCGCCAATAGCCCTCGTGTAGCTCTAGCGCGACGATAATTCAAAAACCTACCTACCTACCTACTCGCGCATGTGCAGAGTTGCATAAATGATTTGTCAATACATCCAGAAAATATGTTTAAAACATTAATTTCCTTTAAGGTCTAACCGATTTGAATATTATTTGAGAAAATTTGGCAATTTTATCAGAATGAAAAGTATATTTTGGTTAAATTGTATTTAGGTCATTTTGTATGTAAATATTACCTTTCAATAGTTTCCAACTAATGGACCAATCGCATTTTTCCTTCTGCCTTTTTACACTTTACTTTTACCCAAGTTTTGTTCGTAAAGGGATAGCTGGTTTCTAAAAAATAATATTTTTTTTCTTTATTGGTGATTTGCTTAACCATTTCACATCTGAAACGGCCCAGGCCCTAAGGATTCAACAATGATATTCCTATCACATGTTAAGCAGAAACAAAAGTCTTACTAAGCCAAACTGTAAAAAACGGAACCCCTTGATGGCATTCCGCTTTCAATATAAAAGAAGAGGATACGTATCAAGACACCAAATATTGGGAAAATATTAATATTAAATTGTTAAATTTCAAACCAAAGTAGTGGCAGTTTATAGATAATAGTTTAAAAATATTAATTAATTTCATTTAAACACTTTTTTTTGACTGAGTGTTAATACCTATGATTTGGATATTAAATGTAATTATAATTTAAGAGCTTAGTGGAAGAACGTGCTAAGTGACTCAACTTTTTAACACTTAGCACGTTCTTCAACTAAGAAGCTATTCAACTGTGATGGTATTCTTAATTTTTTTGTAGTTTTTTGTGTGTAAGTTAAACTCCTCAAAATCAATTATTGATACAATTGCTATATTGATTTCAAATTTTCATTTTGCAATGACAGGAAGGATTATGCTTTAAGAACGAAAGGTCAAAATTAGCATTACTCTCATTCTGATCACGTCTTGCTGCTTTCAAGGAAAGATCTTTACTATTTTCCCTTCTAGTGTTTTTTTTTAAAGGTCACTGGTCAAACAGTTTATGGAAAATCAGTGTGTTACGATAGTCAACAATTAGATATTGATGATTTCGGAAATACCATTCATAATCAATACTATTGTATCATACGCAATCCAGTCGAGCAATAATGCTTTCGACTTCAGTGCTAGGAGTATCGCCACAATTTTAATAACACTTAATTTTACCCCAAATTAAGATTTTTATGCTTTCCACAGTGTATTAACTACCAAATATATCCACCATTTAAAAAAAAATGGCATTCAAGTGAGATGCACAAAAAAATTAAATGAATTTTTGAATTTCTTGACCCCAGAAAAGTGGGCATGCGGTGATTGCATTGGTCTATTTTGTGAGTTCTCTTGTAGGAAGAGTCTAAGATAGGCGCGTTTACAACATGAGCCATCGAATCCATGGATTGAAGCAAGCTCAGCAATTTTTTTCCCTCTTTGGGATTTTCTCCCAGGCAGAACCGGAATTGCAAGGTTCATTGGGGGGTTTCGCAAACCCTCCAATGAAGGAGGACTTGATGTTTCATTCCATGGATTCGGCCACAGACTATCATTTGGGTTAAAAATCCTGCTCGTCCTCTTTTTCCCCTAATGGGGATTTTGGCATTCCATTAATTCGGTGGCTTATGTGTTATTGTTGTTTCGAATGCCACTCGGTAACCGAGCCAGGAGTAGAGGACTACCCGATTTAAGGCGAAGAGGGCGGCTTCCGTTTTTATTGAGCGCCACAAGGGAGGAAGTCCGACTATTGCCCGTCAGCATGACACATCCGTTTTACAGGAAGGTCCCTTTCACACATCCATTCTCACTCGCATATCGGAATTTTGATCCAGATCAAAGGCCGATAATCCCCTGATCTGGCACCCCCAGAGGTACTAATTTGGTATGGGAACATGGAGGACTTTGTGACCACGACATATTTAACGTGCCCCAGCCACCATTAGTCAACACGGCGGTGGCTTATGTAAACATGCCTAATAGAAAGGCTAGGATAAGGACAGAACCAAGAACCAATCTTACCCGCCTAGAGTGATTGATGGCAAATGCGAATTTCAGGGTGTGTAAAACTTGCTCAATACGAAATTTCTAGCTTCAGGAAAATAACAGTTTCTTCTCTTTATTTGTTTCGTAAAAGGAAATCTGGCTTCCAGAAAATAAAAGTTTTTCTCTTCATTTTTTTTGTTGGAGCAGTATCTTTTTCTCCTAAAATAGTTTTTGTAAATGTGATGATATGAATGAAACATTGAAGCTTCTTTGTCATGGTGGAATGGTTTTACTTCTGAGTTCCGTATATTATATTTGCGGCAGAAAAAAGTAATTAAAAAAAACTGTTCCAACACTTGGCCACGTGAGCTCTTACTTTAATTGTAATAAAACAAATTAAAAGATTTTAAACATTTTCTGTGCATAAGGTAGAACGTGGTAACAGTTTTATTTTTAATGTTCAGTCTAATTTATGTTTGTTTCTCCTGGCTTCTCTTTCTTCACTTAATGCTATTACTGATGAAACTAAAAAGCTGACGCTGAATCCAAGATACAAGATTCTTTAAACATACATTATTTTTTTTTTAGAATAATGCAGGCTTAGAGGGAGAGGTAGGCTGGAATGTAAATAGCATTAGATTTTCCGCTAAATGAAGCAGGTTATTTTTGTGGTTTTATTTAAATGTAAACTTATTTCATACGAAGTAAGGTTATTTCGTCTCTTCCACCTCTGGATTTTCTGTTTGTCAGTCACCTAAATTTAAAAATATTTGGCGATAGTGTTTTCGCCAAATGTCTTATGCTGGGAGAATGTTTCTTCTTTGATAAGAATTTTTTATTTTCATAGTACATCATAATAGTTTATTTGTAGGTAATAATCGCATGAAATTGTTTGTAATTTGCAAGCAGGTGCTGAGTTGCAAAGTATAACCCTCTTTTCCCCCCGGGTTCAAATACCGGCTTGGACAAGTATATTTGTGTTGAGCGTTTATTTGTATTGACCTCGTCACTTGACTAGGGATCTTAATTAAGAGCGAAATTGAATGTGTCAAGGTTCCATAGCTAGGAATAGACAGCCGTATAACGTGCAACCAAAACCAACATCTTTTTTTTTGTCCGCCAAGTAATCAATTTTTATTTGACGAAGGTTTATAAGCGGGTCTCTGACCAAGCGCACAAGCCTGAAAATATATGTATACCAACCAACCAATCGACCAACCATCAATTTTTATCATACCATTTTACCCTGAGAGGATAAATCATTCTCGTATCTACTTAGAAACCAGTTTAATTTCAAAAAGTTGTTAAAATGTTTGCCAAACGTCTGTTTGCGTAATTTGTTCTGGATATACTGTTCAGTTGATAACGTATACGTCCCTTGCACACGATTTTGTAAGTCGACTTTCGACCAGACAGTATTTCTATCATATTTCTATTTCTATGGTCGGATTGGTGGAGATTTACGACTTTCGTTTCGTGTGATGTGTCAACCAAAGACATCTGATAAAAAAAAAAGATTGCGCTTTAACTGTGTAGAAGTAAACGGGGACGAACGTCACTACACAAGTCCGATGTGTTTGGCGAAAAGACTTGGCTTGCTTTCAATGTTAGGTTAGGTTTGAATTATCGTCGCACTAGAGCTACACGGGGGCTATTGGCGACGGGCGTCGTGTTTTAGAACCTCAGTCAAGTGACGATAGGTTCCCAACGCAACCGTTAACGGCGACATCGCACGCAGCGTTAGGACTTTGAAGGATTATTAACGAGCACTCCCTTACACGGGGTATTATTCGTCGGACATTTTTGGCTGCACATTCCGTTTATATGTCGGCAGTTATTTTGGCCTTTGGCCATGCCCGGACACGAACCTGGGACCTTTCGCATGCAAGGCGAGTGCCTAACTGACTGGGCTCCCCAGCCTCCCTTGCTTTCAAAGACTAATACTGAAAAAATATGACTTGTAGTTGATTTTATAAAAAAATATATATTACATTAATATCCAAAAATTTATGGGGCTGGGGAGTCTAGTCGTTCAAGCGAAAGGTTCCAGGATCAGGGTTGGCTAATGCCTATTAAAAGAATGTGCAACGAAAAAAATGTGATAAGTTCACGTTAAGAAAGTTACAAAGTCTTGTCCGACGTCGCGTACGATTTCACCCGTTGAATTCGCATTGTGTGTTTACTCAGGAGTCGGCTACACTCTTAACCCTTTCAGTCCCAAAAATTTACTACACTACAGAAACATCTGATATTCACAAAATAAGCTTATTTTAGGTCAAATATACGAATTCCATAAGAAAAAAAAATCCATTAAAATTTTTTATATGGTTTTTGAAACAATGCCAAAATTCTTTAACTGTGGAAAACAACAAAATAAAAAATATATATATTACCTAAAAACACTTCGAGTTATATATTTTAAGGTATCTGACCATATTATTAAAAAAAAATTTAGTAATTATTTTAACCGAAATAGTTTAAATTGTGTTTTAAATATGTGGAACTGAAGTGAACTTATCAAAAATCAGGAGAAACGCTTGTTGACTATTTTCTAAATAAAAAAAAAATAAAAAAAATAGTAGTTCTGACTTCTATTGAGATTAAAGTAAAATTTTGTCTGATAGAATAAAGTGTGAAGAATCGAATGATGTGTGTTTGGATGTCATAGCGGGACATAAAAATTTTGAAAAAAATATTGAAAGTGATGATGCCAAATGGCATCACTGGGACTGAAAGGGTTAAAACGAACGAGCGATTTTAACTCAGTCTGATTGATTTTCACTCCTCCAGTCTGGAAAATGCACTTCTTCTTTTGGAGTGAATCCTTTGTGTGTTAAACCTCCGACAGGGTCACTCCAAACGAGTGATTTTAACTCAGTCTGAGATAATATTCACTCATTTCCAGTGTCGAAAATGCACTTCTCCAACTGGAGTGGAATTCACTATTTTGTTTTAAGAGTGTAGTCACTTGACTTGGGTTCTAAATTTTGACGACCCTCGCCAATGACCTAATGCGACAATATTTAAACCTAACCAAAGCCAAAAAGTATTGTATATTATTGACAACTTTCCAAACGGAGTATCAGGGGCTGGGGAGCCCAGTCGGTTAAGCACTCGCTTAGCATGCGGAAGGTCCCAGGTTCGTGTCCGGGCATCGCCAAAATAGCTGCCGACCTATAAACGGCCCGTGCTGCCAAAAATGTCCGACGAATAATACCCCGTGCAAGGGAGTGCACGTTAAATATCCTTCAAAGTCCTAACGCTGCGTACGATGTCGCCCTTAACGGTTGCGTTGGGTGCCTATTCAGGTGTTGGCTCGTCACCTGACTGTGGTTCTAAAATACGACGCCCGTCGCCAATATCCCTCGTGTAGCTCTAGTGCGACGATAATTCAAAACCAAAACCAAACCAAACGGAGTATCGTGAAGTTAACCATTTTGCCAAAAGTACGAATAGATAGCCAAATATAGCAACCGTCCATTCCAATACAACGATTCATGTTGGCCCCTTCCCCAATAAGCCATTTATCATTAGATTACAGTTCTACTTCATTTATATCGTTGGTCTTTGCAAGATAAATGCGTTCAATGTTTGATAGGACAGCTGAAAGGAGCAGCTGGTTGAATCGGACGTCGTAATAGGTTTGGTTTATTTATATACATCATGGGTAGGACAATTGATGACATTATCGGACATCATTGATAGGGATAGACGAAAAAAAGGTACTTACTTTGCAATGTGCCTACTTTTTCACATTTAAATATATGGTTGGTTGGTACACACTACACATATATATTTCGGTTTGTGTGCTACATCAGAGACCCGCTTATAAACCTTCGTCAATTGAGACACACACATACAGAATTTTTACTGACACATAGAAAGACAGTACACCCAGGGCAAAGGCGGAAATTGAACCCGCACCCGTAACAGTGAGCAGACTGTCAGCGTAATGGCCTGCTATCCAAACCAATAGTCCAGCCGGTCCCTATAAATATATTTTGAAATAGATAACCAGATTTTATAGCACGTGTTTAGATACACATTTACAGACATAAATAAAGTTTGACTATGGTTAATCGGAAATGAAGAAAATATTTAATTCTACAGCGTTAAATTTCAATTTAACAATTTCAACATGGCTGTACCACTTGCAATAATAATTAACATTAACAAAAATGTCACATAGGGTACAGTGGTCCTTCAAATCCGTCAAAATGACTTTCACGTAATCGTAACAATTGGCAAAATATGTTTTCATCATTGAAAATAAACAGAATAAACCCTTTATAGTCCGACCACGACAACTTGGCAATCAAAATATTTTGATGGTGGAAGATTCCACTTTGAATTGAGGTTTTAGCCGAAGGAGGAAGGGTTGCCGGCTCAAGGCGTTTGGCGAGAATAGGGTTTGTTGGTGTAGTGCGGTTGTAAATAATGTATCTCACTAGAGCTGCACATCAGTTATCGGCAACAGAGGATTGTTGTTGATTGCTGAACGCATTGCTGAATAGCGGTTAACGATTACACGTGTATTTCTTTGATATTTTGAATCGTGAAATAACTAAATATATTATTATTTTACAGAAATTTAATTAACCATTGCTAAAAAAAAGTTCAAAATTAATAAACAAACTCGTAGTTAAGTTATAAGTACCTCTGAGTATATTTTCCAGTATACTTCTATGATTTTTTTTTCATTTTGATGAAGGGTTTTAAAACTTAAAAATATGACTGTAACTAGGAATTACACCGAGGGACGCAAAAACTTAAATATTAATGGGAAATATAAGAGTAACCCCGATGCAAGTTCGATCTACCCTTCGATTTGTCTGTTTCTAAACCTTAAAGAAACATGCGCCCAAAAGCAATGAATCGCCAAACATAGTAACTCTTGCCCAAAACCAAAACCTTCCTTACCTTTTTTTCGAAGTGGACTGGTCCACAATCAAAATATTCTGGTTGCCAAGTTATCGTGGTCGAACTATACTACTACTTTACATGAAAAAGTGACAAAGAAGTTAAAATATTTTACACCATCTAGTAAAATGACCAATTATTCTTAATATATACTGTAGAACAGGGGTTTTCAACCGTACGCGTACCACTGGTGGTACGCGGGAATATTTCAGATGGTACGCGTGAGTGATGTGAGCTACATATGCCATAAATAGCCTCTGTACGCATGTGCAGTGATCACGCAAACATATTACTCATTATTTTAAACATAAAAGTTATTTTAAAGAAGTAATCTTTAATTAACTTCTAGATCGGATTTTGCTTAGTTTGTAAAATTTTTTTGCATGTTTTTAGAACGATAGATAATAAAACTGTAAATTAATACCATTTTGATCTTTTTATTTCTCCTTTATTAAAAGCGTTATAAATAAACAAATATCTAAACATTATATACGAAGTTTTCTCAGGAATTTTACTCAGAAAACCTTTGAACATTTTTAAAAGAGTAAATATTATACGTTTATTAAAATATTTAGGCCTGGGTGGTACGCCAAAATTTCTCAAAAAGTCAAGTGGTACGCGGGTGTAAAAAGGTTGGGAACCCCTGCTGTAGAAACCAAATGTTTAAGATTTAGATACATAATATAGATCAGAAGCTAAAAAGTTAAAGAGTTCCCAAAAAAATATATTTAAGGGCAATTGATGACCTTACAAACAGTCCACATAAAATCGACAGGGATGAGCAAAATAAGATAAACATTTAGTTTGTGTTCAGTTAAATTATATTTTAAAGTTTTTTTTAAAGAAATGTGCTAATAAACAGGAGTTCTAAAAGAAATACACTCTTAAAACAAACACTCCTAATTTAATTCAGTCTGAGTGGATTTCACTCCTCCAGACTGGAAAATGCACTTCTCCTTTTGGAGTGGATCCTTTGTGTGTTAAACCTCCGACAGGATCACTCCAAACGAGTGATTTTAACTCAGTCTGAGTAAATATGCATTCCTTTACGGTGTCGGAAATGCACTTCTCCAACTGGAGTGGATTTCACTCTTTTGTTTTAAGAGTGTAAAATAGCCTATTTTCTTGTTACTTAAGGGGTCTAAGGAGTCTTAAAAATGTGCAAAGAAGGAACTACAAAGTATAGTTTGATCTGTCATGTAATTTTTTAACTACTCAATATACAAGTATAATTTTTTTATATGTAATTCTACAAGATTTATTTATTATAAAACAAATTTTAAAATTTATGAAACTTTAGCCAAAACTAAAATAAATGATATTAAACAAAAAGCTATTTTAACACATTGTGATTAGGCTTGCGCGGCAAATTGTGAGGTCAAAATTGAAAAAATGACCCAGAAAATGACTTTATATTGTACAAATATGTACAAACTAGGACTTATACCTAAATTCTCAGCTCAATTTTAATTAGAAATTATTTTAAGAACCTTTTTCTAAAAAAATTATTAAATTTTTTTAAATTTTGATTTTAAATTTATTTGTAAATAATTTCTAATTAAAATTGAGCTGAGAATTTAGGTATAAGTCCTAGTTTGTACATATTTGTACAATATAAAGTCATTTTCTTGGTTATTTTTTCAATTTTGACCTCAAAATTTGCCGCGCAAGCCTAATCACAATGTGTCAAAATAGCTTTATGTTTAATATCATTTATTTTAGTTTTGGCTAAAGTTTCATAAATTTTAAAATTTGTTTTATAATAAATAAATCTTGTAGAATTACATATAAAAAAATTATACTTGTATATTGAGTAGTTAAAAAATTACATGGCAGATCAAACTATACTTTGTAGTTCCTTCTTTGCACATTTTTAAGACTCCTTATAGACCCCTTAAATACCTACTAACATTCTAATCGGAAGACGAACAGTGACTTCTTCCTTGACTGCTTCTTATTTATGCAAATTAGAAAAAAATCAACAAACGCAGCATCCATCCGGATGTAAGCTTTACAAAACCCATTAAATTCAAATACCGATTCAATGGGAAATTGCCCGACAAGCGATAGACTGATGTCCGTCTGGACATACAGACAAACGAATATAAAGTATGAAGGTTCAGTCTCTTAGGTCATACATTCCAAACAAAAAAAATTAAGAGGCGACGGATAGAACCGATTTTATTAAGGGAGTACGGTAAGACAGAAGGACATCGTAGGCATATCAATATTACATTTCTTTATCTTTAAAATCTCCCTGAATTTAAAAAAACCCCCTAGGCTTGTAATATCGTTTCAGAAATTTCACCTCTGCATCATTAGAGCGGTTGTTTAATATATTTGACACAACTATATTAGTATAAAAAGTTGGGGCGATATTTTTTTATAACAAATCAAAATTAAAAAAAAAAAAAAACTGGTACACAATTAGATATAAAATATTGTAAAATCATTCATTTTTCCTCCTCAAAGGTGGTGTCATGTCCTCGAACATTTTCTTGGCAGAGAACGAGAAACGTCAAATTTGACACAACTACATAACGCCTCGTAATTTTGAACCTTAATCGAGTAACGAGGTAGCAAACCATTGGCTCAATCATGCGCTTTCTTCGGGATTTTCGACAGCTCAGATTTAACGAGCACGTATATCACAGTGTACTCAAGGCAAATACAAAGACACATCACAAATATCCATGCAAAATATGCCGGGATTCAAACCCGGAACCTTCTGACAGCCTAACCAGCTCCCTGAGCATTCAGGCGCCCATACGGCAGCATTTAAGTTCAATTTTAATGCTACTTGAAAGGTAAAGCAACCCTAAGTACATTTTCGTAATCGCAAATAAACAGAATAGCTTCTTTATCCCAGCTATACATATAAAAATAACTTGTGGCCCATGTTTTATACCGACTAGTAAAAAGAAGTATTCTTCTTAAACATATACTGTCTTAACGTCAGAAGATAAATAGTTCAAAAATACTTAAAAATTAATAAAACACTCTGTTTCGATATCTTTATACTGTATTATACCATAAGTCAAATATTTAACTTTTACAATCTGACATAAAGTCATTTTAGTACATCCGTTTAAGCTCTCCTGTCTTGCGAAATAACCTTTAGGCTTTATCCATTCGCAGCAATTTATAGTGTGACGTAAAATGTTAAAGGGTAACGGTCTGTCACAATTTAAGAAGATAAAAGGTAAATATACAGTCCACGTATCTCTTTTCTGTCCTTCGTTAATCCGGCATCTCTTGTTATACACTGACGATTGTTTGACATTTGAAGAGTACACGGGAAAAACCGATTGATTTTTTAGGCGGAAGCCCGCAATTGTCTGCTTGAAAACCGGTTTCTCTCTTTCTTCTTCGCTTGGTCCAAACGTTGGGATCGCCAATCACCTGAATCTTGGTAGAGGAACCACAGCGATAGTAATTAAAGTATTACCGTGGCATATCACGTGACCTACCACACTAACTTCGTTGGGGCTCTTCTGGGAGCTCCTTGCGCGTCCCGTCGTTAGCATTGGAGGTCACCACTCTATTACATTAACTATGATATCTATGGTAGAAACTATCAAAATATCAATCCAGCAAATTAAACCCACGTGCTCTTTTTTTCTTTATATAATTTTTCTTCAAGCTGTGACGCTCTGAAATTTATTTTAAATTGAAATAAAAGCTTAAATAAAAATCTTACAATGCTATTCCTATGGTCCACGTTTTGCACTCTTACACCCGTTTGGGTTCGAGTTTCGAAATAAAAAGTGTTCTATAGCCTGTTCCTGGTTCTAAACTACCTCCCCACTATTCGACTTGTTGTCGAACAAAAATATAAAATATTTTGGGTAATTTTTTCCCCCGGACACAATTGATAAAATAACCAAAACTATGCAACCACTGTGACAATATAGAAAATAGCGAAACATAAAAAATAATTAATTTCCATTATATAAATACCACTTTATGTTTTTCTGGCAATTTAATATATAATTTTAAAACCTGAAAATTTTAAGACGTTATAGTTTAAAAGCATGGTTGTTAAAAAATGTCATTTGGACGTTTTATTATTTGCAGTAAGATTTACTGATATCACATGTTAATCAGTTATCACAGTTTGTAAGGACCTTTCCTTGCCCTCCTTAGCTGATGACCGCGACTGTTGCCGCTTGCTGCAGTAGCCTGCCCAAGTGTTGACGGCTGCTGATGCTCACTTCATCCTCCTCGGCTGCCATTTACTCCATGTGATACTTGACTTTTGGCGAACTTAAACAAATTTTGAACATTATCTCAGAAATTTTGCTTGCTTCAACTATGATAAATGAAATTCATTATTTTCAATGTGTACGGATTTAGGAGCCTTCGGCCCCAGGTTCCGTTTTGAATGAAATTGTCCTAATTTTTAAGACATAATAAATGCCTATGTTATACCACCTAATAATTATGCTATGTTTAACACGTTGGATGCCACTTTTCAAATATCAGTTAAAAACTATGACATGATATTTATAGTACATTCCGAAGAAACAGCAGCGCTAGAACGGAAAGTGCAATCATACCAATCAAAAATCAATCGTTAATAGTGTATTAGTTCCACAAGTCCATTTCGATGCGCAGGCATCTGATTGACTTTCTGGTCTACAGTATTCTTTGTCTTGAGATTTAGTTTGAGTATACTTTTACTGAAATTAAAAAACATCCATAAGACATTTTTTTTTAAATATCAAAATTTTGGATTCTGGTAGAAGATATCCAACAAGTCCGAATTTATTTTAATTATGTTCATAATTTTACAAAAATTGTGGTATGTAGTTAAATCAAAATAATATTATCAATTATAAAAAATGATTATCTATAAAACGAAACATATAAAATGTTATTAAAAATTATTAATGATCATAGCCGTTTTTTAAGTTAAATTTTTCAATAAATTCATAAACTAAATTTATTGTATTATTTATGTTGGTTACAAAAAACCCTCAAAAGCCAAATGAGTTCCCGAGTAGCCTGGAACAGAAGTGCTCTTTAAATCTCTGGGCTCTGGTTACGGTTATGTATTATGAGGAAATAGTTGAAAACACTCAAACTTCTCTAATGTATAACCCTTTCCGACCGGGCTCGCACGATCGTGCGGGTAGTAAAGAGAATGTTCAAGCTCTTCAAAAATATCGATACAGAAGCAGCTGACTTGTACCATTCGTTATTTGTTTAAAAAATGACTTTGTTTTTAAGAAGTTGCTAGCATTGATGCTGTTTAGCGCATTTTTTTTTTCGATAAAACTCCAAATTTAGTCTCATAACTTAAAATCTGCGCCACCTGACCGCCGGTCAAAAAGGGATAACTAAGATATACATAGAGACTTAGTGTAATGGTTCATGTCCTAATTTTTATCGTGATCGTATAGTGTTTAATATGTATATATTGTAGAGTGGCAAGTGCATAGATTACATAAAGAATATTAAAACTAATGAGAGAAGTAAAACATTACTAATTAAAAGGTCCAAACCCTCAACAATGTCGAAAAAAAAGCAAAATGTAAATTAAATTGCATTTTATAGCTACCAGCAATTATTTTATTGATCATAAAATATATATAAATTAAAAATCGAACTGACAAGCATTCTAAATTGGTTCAAATAAAAAGCCCCTCATTCCGACTGCTTCGGCCGGCACTTTACGTGCATGGCGGGGGAATTGCAGTCGGGATATAGCAGAGACTGAAATTTAAGATAAGGAAAACAGAACACAACTTAATTCGAACATTAAAGCTACAACCATATATTAATCCGTTAATTTTTGGTAATGGTAAAAGGAAAAGACAAACATCCTAGACCATGTGTCTGTGAATATCGGTTTCTATTGCAGTCGGGGATGTCAAACAGAAACTGACATAAAAAGTAACTTGAAGTCAGGGTTGTCTATGACAAAGCAGAAAATAGCAACTAACATAAATCAAGCTAATTAGTTTCATCGCTCTGGATGCGCTGATGGATCGCTCTGATGCGATGTTAACTCCACCACTAGATTTTGTAATCGTCTACCACGAAGGGACAACAGGCGCTTCGCTCAGAGTTATAAAAAAAATGTGAACATAATAAATAGCTTGGAAAAGTGGAAACCAAAGTCCCTACGGCGTCATGGTACGATGTCGCTCGAAGTTTCCGTTGGGTGCCCGCTCAGGTGTCGACCTCGTCACTTGACCAGGGTTCTTAATTACGAGGCATTTATTGGCTGTGTTAAAGCTCCTACAAGGAGGCCAGAAATAGGCAGCCGGAAACGACTACACTACCAGTTTGGAAAATGGCATCTGATCCTGACTGCTTCTGCCATAGAGAAACTAATATTAAAAATAACTGAAAGAAAAGGACCCTCTTCGACAATGTAGAAAATAGCCCCCCCCCAAAAAAAATCAGTTTTAGCTTCCTTAAAAACTTTGGTTTTAGACATTATAAACAGATTGGAAAAAAGCATCCGATCTTTGATTTTAGACATTGTAAATATACTGGAAAAAACCTCGTATCCTTCATTTTAGACATTATATATAGATTGAAAAAAAAAGCCTGTGATCCCTGATTTTAGATATTATCAATAGATTGGAAAGAAGCCTCTGAAACTTGATTTTAGCCATTATAAATAGATAGGAAAAAGCCTTAGCCATCTTTGCTTTAGACATTATAAATAGATTGGAAAAAGCCTCTGATAATTTATTTTAGACATTATAAATTGATTGGAAAAAAGCTTCTGATCCTTGATTTTAGACATTATAAATAGATAGGAAAAAAAAGCCTCCTATTCTTGATTTTAGACATTATAAATAGATTAAAAAATCATCTGATCCATGATTTTAGACGTTATAAATAGATTGAAAAAATCATCTGATCCTTGATTTTAGACGTTATAAATAGATTGAAAAATTCATCTGATCCTTGATTTTAGACGTTATAAATAGATTGAAAAATCATCTGCTCCTTGATTTTAGACGTTATAAATAGATTGAAAAAATCATCTGATCCTTGATTTTAGACGTTATAAATAGATTGAAAAAATCATCTGATCCTTGATTTAAGACGTTATAAATAGATTGAAAAAATCATCTGATTCTTGATTTTAGCCGTTATAAATAGATTGAAAAAATCATCTGATCCTTGATTTTAGACGTTATAAATAGATTGAAAAAAATCATTTGATCCTTGATTTTAGACGTTTTAAATATATTTGAAAATAGCCTCTGATCCTTGATTTTAGACGTTATAAATAGATTAAAAAATCATCTGATCCATGATTTTAGACGTTATAAATAGATTGAAAAAATCATCTGATCCTTGATTTTAGACGTTATAAATAGATTGAAAAATTCATCTGATCCTTGATTTTAGACGTTATAAATAGATTGAAAAATCATCTGCTCCTTGATTTTAGACGTTATAAATGGATTGAAAAAATCATCTGATCCTTGATTTAAGACGTTATAAATAGATTGAAAAAATCATCTGATTCTTGATTTTAGCCGTTATAAATAGATTGAAAAAATCATCTGATCCTTGATTTTAGACGTTATAAATAGATTGAAAAAATCATTTGATCCTTGATTTTAGACGTTATAAATAGATTGAAAAAATCATCTGATCCTTGATTTTAGACGTTATAAATAGATTGAAAAAATCATTTGATCCTTGATTTTCGACGTTATAAATAGTTTGAAAAAATCATCTGATCCTTGATTTTAGACGTTATAAATAAATTGAAAAAATCATCTGATCCTGACTGCTTCGGCCATTCTCCTGTGTATGGTGTTCAGCAGTCGGGATATCAAACAGATACTGATTTTAAAAATAGCTAGAATTAATGGGTTTTCTGTAACGATTGCAGAAAATAGCAAAACATAAATTAATTGCCGTTTTATAGTTACCACTATGTAATCTTCTGCTAATTTATAATACAAACTATAAATTAAAGATCATCTAGTACGTTTATTAGAATTTTATATACAGCTTTGCAGTCAGTGGTTCTCAGCGACGATGCAGAAAATAGCAAAATATAAATATAACTGCCTGTTTAAGTTCCTTTAAACCTTAGGTTTTCATACATAATAAGTTGTTTGAAAAAATCTTGTGCTTTTTACTGCTATAAACCCGTCGCCTGACTGTCAGTCTTCCATGAAAAGCAAAATTTTTTCTACAAATTTATAAATAAATTTTTTATTGAATGTTAAAATATAAAGCACTGATGATCCAGTTATTAACCTTTATTGCATTTAATGTAATTTTCGAAAGACTGCAAAAAGAATTCGGTTAAAATTTGTATTTTAATACTCATGCAGTAAAATAAAGTTTACACTTTAACTAACTTGCTCGTACCTGAGTGAGATACTGTATCCGCGATATTAAACAGAAGCTGTTATTTAAAATAAATCGAAAAAATTGTTAGGTCTCTTTATTTGCTGTTTGCATAGTAATTATGTAAAATTGATTTAGTCAAATACTGACATCAGTTAAAGCAAGTTGGTGCGTTTACAATATAAGTAAAACGTCTTAAACAACATTCTTTTCATTCTTGAATACATTTCAACTCAACATAAAAAAACGCAAAAAGCTGATATGTTCGAAATATTTATTTGCAACAAAACATGAAACTATACCAAAATGCACTAAAAGATAGAAACACCCAGGAACCATTCAACAACTTGTAATACAGATATACACACTCAAAGAACAATATTTATACGATTGGCGCAAAAAAATTGAAGCCACTAAGTTCCTAATGTGTTGTAATAGTCTCAAATAAAGCTCACTGTGAATGTGCACCCGGGTACTTTTTCAGTATAGTCGCCAAAAATGTAAAACTGTCGCCTTGCAGAATATTTCCAAAAGTAAACTTAAACTGCGCAAATTGTGGTCATTTTACTGTTCGCGTTTACTGTACCGTTTGAATTAGGAAAGCCTTAATTGATGATTCAAAAAATGACTATTGCGTAGTTATAGATTGAAATATAGGATATTAACTAGTACAAAGTTTATTAATTTCTCTTCAAACTAAAAGTGTATTTAATTTCGTATAGCCTTGTGCTAAGTACTTAGTCAAGCCTAGTTTTTGACAAATGATTTATGTTAATTTGTGTTGTCTATATATAATAGCGTCTCAAAGACTTCGTAAGATGAAAGTTAATCAGAAAATAACATACCCATGTAAATATGATGTAGGCCTTGCTTAATCTAAGGTCTTCAAGATACCATAGATAAGAACATTTTAGATAAAATCCTATTTTACTTTAGAAACTAAACTGAGCAGTTTAGTACGTGAAAACTAAAGTTAAAATGAAAAAAATTAGCTTGGTTTCATTGTTGGCAATCATTATTGCAAAACGAGTAAGAATTGAACAATGTTTTTTTTTTATGAATGAAAGTTGCTTTCCATTTACCATTGTTTTGTTATAGAAATGTATTATTAATACGACAGATTATGTTTCATTAAAATAACAGGTATAATAGAATTTATTTGCCTATTGACATCGCAATTTAATAAAAATTGATGGTTACTTACAGGGGGCTGGGGAGCCCAGTCGGTTAGGCACTCGCTCAACATGCGGAAGGTCCCAGGTTCGGGTCCGGGCATCGCCAAAATACCTGCCGACCTATAAACTGCCCATGCAGCCAAAAATGTCCGACGAATAATACCCCGTGTAAGGGAGTGCACGTTAAATGTGCTTCAAAGTAATATCGCTGCGTACGATGTCGCCCTTAACGGTTGCGTTCGATAATGTTATTAATATCAAATATTACGAGGAAGCAAATGATATTCGTAAGGAAAGGGTTAAAACATTCATTCCCCTATTTTTTTTTTTTTTAGCAGTGTATAACCATGGATTGAGGCTATTTATGAGGAAAGTACTTGTGATAAAAAAAAGTTCGAAAAAAAAAAAAAAGCTTCGGTAAAGATGTCGTACCAATTTTCTTTACACTCAGTGAAAGGTTGAACTAAGAATTATTCTTCAAATACTCAGTTTTGCCAAAATACTTTGTAGGCCGAATTTCAATATCTTTAACAGTATTGAATATAAATATTTTTTTTCCCCTTAATTTGCAACCTCAGTTACAAGCAATCTTAATTTTAAAAAATTACGAAATTTATATCCGAAATGAAATTCAGGGAACACATTTATAATATTTATCAACTTGCTTTTCTCATGATCTAACATTAGATAAATTTATTCTTATAATAATTATTAGAATTATTGTTCCAACCGTTGAAACTATCAAGTTGTGCTATGGATAGTACACTGAAGTTAAAAGAACGCAAGAGTTTGTCAATGTTCAAGGTAAAATCTTTCAAAGGATGGCATATAAAAATTAAATTTTAAATGATATGTTGAAAAATGTTCGCTCTTCCACAACAAATGTATTATCAATTTTATATTAAACATGAAAAATAAAAACGAAAACATTTTTTGAAAAATCTTATCCAGAGACTCCAAGTTATTATCTTTATAAATTACCAGTATTTTGAAAAGAATACTTTTTTATTTTCCTTTTGGAAGATGTTTGTTTTGCTTGTTGTTAAATTTTTATTTTCGAGATTATTATCCGGCTAACTTGCCAATCACGGCTTTGATAATGTCCAGTGTTTTTATTATAGTTCAGAAGTTTGAAAATATAATATGGCAAAGTTTTCCTAATAAAAAATAAAGTTGTGTTTGTAAGCATAGTTTGACGTGTTTATAAAGAGCGTCGGATTATAAAGCTTTAATAAATTTTTGTTTGTTATATAATGACAACCCACCTCATCAATAAAATCCAACATAAAAAGGATTGTGTTCGTTAAAAAATATTTTTAATTTTATAATTTTTAGTTTTTTTTAAACCAGTTTAAAAGAAATCAAGACGATTGACAAGACAATTTCCTTCATGTCAAATTCACTTATGTCAATTTTGTCTGAATAACCACGATATAAGATAGAATGTCTGGATTGTAATTGAGCAGTGAAGAAGTGTAAAAGCAGGGTATGTAAGTACAGGGTGGTTGTAAAATAACGCTTCCTATTCGGAGTGGTCTGTAGCTTGAATGAATAATCCAAATGCAAAAAACTTTGAGACACTTACTAATCAAGAAGGGGGGAAAAGAATGGCATCATAAAAGAACAAACTCGTCTCTTGACCAGGGTTCTAAATTACGAGGCGTAATTGGATGTGTTGGCCGTAATTAGCCATAATTGGCTACTCCTCGTAATTATAACCTTGGTTAAGAGACGAGTTTCTGTGTTACAATTCCATTCTTTTTCGTAAACTTGTCTCTTGACCAGGGTTCTAAATTACGAGGCGAAATTAGCTGTGCTGGCAGTAATTGGACATAATTGACCACGCCTCGTAATTTGGATTCTGGTCAAAAGACGAGTTTGGTTTTATGATTACTCTTCTTTATGATTCTTCTTCTTTATGATTCTTCTTCTTTATGATTATTCTTAAGGATTCTGTCATTATTATGATTCCATTCTTTTTCCCCCTTCTTGAAAAGCAAGTGTCTCAATTTTTGATGCATTTGGATTATTCAATCAAGCTACAGACCACTCCGAATAGGGAGCGTTATTTTATAACCACCCTGTATTATCCAAAATACCGCCGACCTATAAACGACCCGTGCAGCCAAAATTAACCGACGATTTTTTCCCCCCGCTAACAAATCCGTTTATGGGGTAGGGTTAGTTTTGAACGTTAGACCATCAGTATTGAGAGGCCGATGTTCTGATGACCTGGCTACGCAATATCAAAATTGCAACCTTTCTTGGGGGTACCAACTTTGTTTTTACTAAAATTACATAATAAGGCCCTGGAAAAGAATTATAAGATCGAAGAAATTACCACTCAAATTAAAACTTGTTTTTTTGCAAATTTGTTGATGGGAAAGCAATTCAAATGGAAAGTATTCAAATGATTTATTATTATAATACACTGTAATTAAAACCTAATTTAAATTAATTGAACTTATTGTCCGGATTAAAAATATAAATCTGCCGATGAAAAAAAAATAAAAGGTCAGCAAGTTTTTCTTTTCTTTTTTGTCGGATATGCAAATTTTCTGTGGTCCAAAAAACAGGAAATAAAATAGGCAACCTAAGAATGCATTTAGAGTTAAATTAATCTTCACCTGTGCTATTGTTATCGATGGCGAGTCCGAATCAATGGTTCAACGTAAGACGCGGGAAAAGCTTTGGGACGAAAGCGTGTGGAATGAGTGGTGCAGCTATTTTTCAGGTCTATAGCTAGGTCTAAAAAGGTAGTCAATTTATTCTTAAAAGTGCCTTCAAAGTATGGTGAATGCAAGCGCACATGCAGACCAAGTGCACTTTCAAGGCGCCGAAAATTGCCCGTTTTCCAATGGGCGGGAGGCAAAAAATATTCCTCTCTAAAATAGTTCATGAATTTAGCCAAGCATGTACCATCCGAACTGACCGCAATGTTTTAAGTTCCATTATGAAGTCACAATTTTTAAACTTATGCTCTCCACTGACCTTGACAAAGAGACATAAATTAGCTAGCTTTCCCTTGGAGAATAATTGAAATAGTATATAGTTTTTCTGCTGAGTTTTGATGGACCAGACGGTTTTAAAATGTACTGGCCTGATATTAAAAAATAAAACAACACTTTCCCACTTATCTCCAATAAAAAATACTTTTTAGCAAATTTTAAGACAGCTAATTGATGCCTCTTTGGCAAGGCATAATTTTACGAACTGTGACCTCGACTTGGAACTTAAAACATTGCGGACAGTTCGCATGACACATGCTAGGCTAAAATCACGAACTATTTTCGAATGAAACATTTTTTTTGTTTTGCTATCCGCCCATTGAAAAACGGCCGATTTTTGGCGGTTTGAAAGTGCAGTTGGTCTTCCTGTGAGCTTGAATTCACCATACTTTGAAGGCTCTTTTAACAAATTATTTACTACCGTTTTAGACCTACCTATAGACCTGGAAATGGCTGCACCACTCATTCCACAAGCTTTTATTTCAAAGATTTTCCCGCTTTGTCGGACCATTGATTTGACCTCGCCATCGATATCAATAGCACTGTTGAAGATTAAATTAACCCTAAAAGCATTGTTATGTTGCTTTTTTTATTTCCTGCTTTCTTGGACCACAGAAAATTTGCATATCCGACAAAATAATAATAACAACAACAACAATAACAATAACAATAATAATAATAATAATAATAATAATAATAATAATAATAATAATAATAATAATAATAATAATAATAATAATAATAATAATAATAATAATAATAATAATAATAATAACAATAATAAATCATTTACATACTTTGCATTTGAATTGCTTTCAAATCCAACAAATTTACATATATCCAAGTTTCACTCGACCTTATAATTTTTTTTTCCCGAGGCCTTACAATCGTCCGCTATCGTTGTTCACGGGGCTAACTAGTTTGGCAGGTTCTCGCTATGAGGGGACTAAGTTTAACACAGATTGCCCTTGCTTCCGAAGTCGATTGTCTGCCTTAGAGTTAGAAATCAGTCCGAAATAGTCAAGTTTTACAAAAATTATAGTTTTTATTATATATTCTCTAAATAACTTTGCAAGATACTTTTAAAACAGTAAATAATGAGAATGTTCAATAAATATAATAAGAAAATTCTTATGAATAGCATAATATCACGTGAAAATGTACTACATTAAATTTTTTTTATATAAATGTCTTTAATAAGTACCAGAAATAATGTTTACAAAAAATGTATTTAAAACAATAATCTTGTACAAGTGTGTTTTTAAATTTAATGCATCCTAATTTTAAACAACGGTAACTCTCCAATTCGAGTTATCGTTGGCTGTGTATAAGCTTAGATTGGTAGAAGCGAGTTGTTTTCTACGTTGCTGAGAAAATGCAACCAGAATGTTTACAATTTGAAATATAACTTCCCTTCACACATAGAGCATGATCATAAGAAAATGGACAATTCCCACATTTTTTTATTATTTTTTTATTCGACGTAAATAGGTGAGACAAAATAAGGGCCGAAAAAATTTTTGCTCTCCGATGCGTAGTTATTTTTTTATTTGATTTTAAAGTTAGGGTTTTTAAAAGCGCGCGAAAAACAGTACGTTCCGCGAGGAATCGACAGTGACGTACATGTACACCACACGTGACCAAATCTCCTCAGTTGCGTATAGCGTTAGGCGGGATATTTCACAAATCGTTTCGCAAAACTTTATATTTTCGTTTTCTTTAATGCAGTAAGTTTGTATTTATTATTTAATAATGGCATATTGCTACTGCTTAGTTCCCTAGTGTCGAATACGACTACAGAAAAGAGAAAAGATATATTTTAACTTGCCAACAGAATCGGTACAGCGAAAAACGGCGGTTTTCAGCCATGCGACGTGATCCAAAAAAAGGAACCAGTTTTTAATAGGATTTTGGACTGACTTAACTATTCTTTAAAAATATAAATTTACATGTAAAACATGGTAAAGAAAAAATGCAGAGCCACAAACGCACAAAATTAAATTAGGTTTTTTTTTTTTTAAAGTATATCTACGGATAACATGTCAAATGTAGCAACTTAGGATACCTAAAAACATTGTTAATAATGTTTACTTACAGACTTCTACGTTAATAGTATTAATATTTTTGAAAAGTTCAATATTTTTTTCCAATTTTTCCTTTATTCCGATGGTTAAAACTAAAAGTTGTGCAAACAAAATATGTCACGCTTTTTACACGTTCAGACGAAACTAAGCAATTTTCTGAAAATTCAGGACGGCGACTTTTTGCTTTCTACAGTAGTACCTTTATTCATATTATTTTAATGTATGACTTGAATTAAAAGAGTAATACTAAAATCCTACGAATAAATTATGATATTTTATCAGACAAGGAAAATTGTGTTTTGTAAAAATGGTAATTTTGTTATGAATGACCTGTGTTTAATTAGAACATTTTAACAGCACAAAATACTATTTAAACTTTATCAATAATAACACAATTCTATAGGTAAAACAAGAAAGAAATAACCATTCAGAAAAACAATTAAAAAAACAGAGTAAACTATCCAGGACACCTTTAAAACAATGAGCTTCTTGTGTGAAATAAAAAAAAACTTGGAAAAAACATTTGTACCGCGAAAAGGGATTTGAACCCGGGTCCAAATGAATACGAATCGCTTACGCTACCACTAAGCTACGATGCCCGTGATATATAATGCTTAAATTGCTATAAAAGTTTAAGGGAGTTACTTTCAAATTTGAAAAAACAGTAAAGTTTAAAAAGAAATTCAAAATTTTGACTTAAAAAAATTAAAACAACTTGTAAATATATGTTTTTATTGCTTTAAAATGATTATTTAGGGTAAACACTATACATAAAAACACTATAATTTACAATTTTATGTTATTATTACTAAAATGTTTGCGGTACCGTATCCCTTTAAAATATATCTCTTAAATTATTTTTTTTTTAAATCAACTTATGATTAAATAAATATTAAAAGAAATTAAACAAGAATAGAAAATTAAGGCAAAAGAAAGTTATAAAGCAAAAATGAACCTTAAAAAAGCATGCGGGAGAATCGAAAAATCGCAATGACTGAAGTAGCTAACGAACTCTACGTGGTGTACATGTACGTCACAATCGCTTAGCCAATAGCAGAACGTTTCAAACAAGAACTAAAAATTGACGATTTTTAACATTGAATATTTAATAACACAATTTTTTTTGTACATTTTAATCAAGATATTTGAAATCAGCGTTGCTTATTTTATCGAAAAAATGTATTTTTAGTAGTTTTTAAAAAAATATGGGAATTGTCCATTGTCCCCAATTCTCTCTTTTTTTTTAAATTTAACATCCTCATCATATATGCAAAACATTGAATGAAATTGTCATAATAAAAGTTGCAGAACACTAAATGTGCTAACTTTTTTCTTTGATTTTTGCTTTACGAATAATTGTTGTGAAGCCGCAGATATGAAAACGCACACTAAAAAAGCTGCAAACCAGAAATATAAACGTATACACTTAGTATTACACTTTAACCATCTATCTGCCGCCCCGGTGGCCCATTCGTTGGGACGCTAGCCTTTGGAGCTGCTGGGGTCGGGTTCGAATCCCGGTCAGGCATGGATGTTTGTGACCGTCAATAAATGTTGTTATTTGTCAATGGTGTTATTCCTTTCTTTGTGACAGTTAATATTCTTTCTGTGTCTGTCCCACTTGACGAAAGCTTACAAGCGGTTCTCTGAACAAGCACACAAGCTGGAATATATATGTACCATACCATCTAACTGCTGACAGTACTTATGAGTATTACTTATAAGGCCGCTGTTTTACTTTTCATTGTTCACTTGTAAAAAATTTCACAGATTGCCCTAGCTTCAGAAGTCTCATTCGGCCTTAAAATCGGAAATCAGTCCGAAATAGTAAAGTTTGACTTGAAAAATTATAGTTAAAATAAAATTACAAAATTACTTTTCATACAGAATCTTATGCATGATACTTAAAAAAAAAACTAAATACAGAATGTTTAATTTTATAGTAGTAAAATCTAAAACTACGTGAAACTTATTTTTTTAATATACCAGAAATAATGTTTATAAAATAAACATATAAATTATTAGTTTCGTAACAATGTTGGATATGTGTTAGGCTGTCCTAATTTAAAACAACAATAATTCACTTTTCGAATTGTCGTTGGCTGTTCAAGATCAGGTGGATCGATTTTTTATTCTTATTCTTGATTGGAAAATGACATATAGGAATGTTTGAGATGATGTAAGGCTCTCGTTGTCAATTTTCTACCTACCGCGGTGTCATTAGTTGCTTCGGTTACACTTTCAAAATGACCGATATCGATGAAAAGAAACTTCTCTCTATGCAAGTTGTATTTAGCAAGTGCTCTGAACAACCACTAGCACAGCAAGAAGGTGGCGTCAAAAAAATTAATAAGAAAAATATTCTTACACTCCTTGCCAACCAAACTTGTGCAAAAACAAAGGGTGAAATGGCAGAGGGAAAAGCGCGATTGGTCCATTAGTTGGAAATACTTGTAATTTAAAATTTACATACTAAATAATCTTAATACAATTTAATCAAAATACACTTTTCATTCGTATAAAACCGTACAATGTTCCCTGTTAGACCTTAAACAAAATTTATTTTTAAACATGTTTCCTGGATGGATTCACAACTAATTAATGGAACTATCTTTACATCCACGGAATTATCTTCTCCATGGCATATTTTTATTTACCCATTTGAGGATGGCAAGGAGTGTAGACAACTCCTGGTAACTGCCAGGAGTGTAGACAACCATGGTAATTGCCAGAAAATAATTCTACAAACGTTTGTTTGGGCTTAAGAATTGGTTTTCTCAGAGTCTGTCGCCAGAAAACTGCGATCGCTATTATACGTGGATGACGTCACTCTTCCGGCCACTGCTTCATCGGAACGTTACGGTGACACGAAACTTTAAACCTAGCGAACTCACTCAACTAACTCTGTTGTTGTTTTGGTTTTCGTCTTTGCATGTCCAAATTGGAAAAGTAATGTTCTTCCTTATTTCTCACAAAATCAATTAGCATTTCTTCCTCGGCAAGCGTAAAACAACTCTCGCCTTCCATCATTTCCCCAAATTTTGAATTTTTTCAGGCACACCACACAACAGACGCAAAAAACCTTGTCATCAAGATTTCCCCAACGCACTCAACAGCAACTCGATCTGGCGGCCGTGTTGAGTTCTCCGGCAACGCTCCCTAGAAAACTACTCTAGGGCAAACAGCGTTAGTAGTTTGTGTGACGTCACTCACCGCACTTGTCCGACCGCTTAAATCTGTTAACGGACTCCGAGGAAACCGGGGCTTTAACCCTTTCAGTCCCAGTGATGCCATTTGGCATCATCACTTTCAATATTTTTTTCAAAATGTTTATGTCCCGTTATGACATCCAAACACACATCATTCGATTCTTCATACTTTGTTCTATAAGACAATATTTTACATTAATCTCAATAGAAGTCAGAACTACTATTTTTTTTACTTAGAAAATAGTCAACAAGCGTTTCTCCTGATTTTTGATATGTTCACTTCAGTTCCACATATTTAAAACACAATTTAAACTATTTCTGTTGAAATAATTACTAATTTTTTTTAATAAAATTGTGAGATACCTTAAAATATATAACTCGAAGTGTTTTTAGGTATTATATATATATTTTTTATTTTGTTGTTTTCCACAGTTAAAGAATTTTGGCATTGTTTCAAAAACCATATAAAAATTTTTAATGATTTTTTTTTCTTGTTGAATTCGTATGTTTGACCTAAAATAAGCTTATTTTGTGAATATCAGATGTTTCTGTAGTGTAGTAAATTTTTGGGACAGAAAGGGTTAATATTGAAGCGATTAATAGCTTCACTTAGCGAACGTGATTTTGCATTGATTTTTGACTTCGCAACAATTCTGCCGTATTTTTATTTCAATGACGGGGCCACTTTTATTTTCGCCATTCTGTACCAATGAAGAATAATTAACTCTTAACTTAATCAATATTTAAGATAAAAAAAATCTTGATGAATGTAACATGGAAATTATATCTAAAAGCTTACACATTCAAGGGGAAATGTAGGAGAATTTAAGCTATTCCAAATAAAGTATTATCAATTTTGTGTAAAAAAAATCAAAATGAAATAGTTGTACCTTGTAAAAAAAGGGGAAAATAAAGATAATATACCTTATGACTTTCTTGGTGGGGGGCAAGATCGCCAAGCACTGCGACTTTAAGTCTATTGTACTAAGCCCCAGAAATGACACAAGCACAAGAGACACCCACAGAAAGAGACGACACAAACACATAGACAAACAACAACATTTATTGACAGTCACAAACATCCATGCCTGACCGGGATTCGAACCCGACCCCAGCAGCTCCAAAGGCAAGAATCCCAACGAGTGTGCCATTGGGGCGGCTAATATACCTTATCATTATAAATTATTTCCGGTATTATTGAAAGAATTAATTTAATTGTGTTTTAGGAAAATTTTATTTTGTTCGTTATTTGAAAAGATTCCAGAAGATTATTATCTGCTTACCTTGACAGTTAAATGTCTAGTGTTTTTTTTTTTATAGTTTAGAAGTTTGAAAATAGTATAATGTTTCTCGAAGATAATTTTATAAAAACTAAAGTTGTCTTTGTAAACATTGTTTGACATGTTTATAAACAGTGTCAGATTCTAACGCTTTAATGAATTTTTTGGGATTGCATAAGCATAATCACCCTCATCAATGAAATCCAAAATAATGAAGGATTACGTTAGCAAAAAAAACATGTACTTTTTTTAATTTAAGGTTTTCAAATATCAACCATTAACGGCAAGTGACAAAAAAAAATTACCGCTTAAATATAAACACTTGTGCTAATTTTGTTTTAAAAAAAAAGGTTTTAAAGTTTACCAGAAATATTATTCACAAAATAGTTTTATAGAATATTACTTTTGAAAAATTTTCTTCTGTCGATTGATTAAAAACAGCGATATTCCACTCTAATTATCGTTGTCTGTATAAGATCAGATGGATATACAAAATCTTAAAACTTGGGTGGATAATGAAATGGGAACTTCAAAAATGACGTAACCATCTTGTTTTCATGTTTTTAAACTGCGATGTTATTGTTTGCTTCTGTTTCCCTCTTAAAGTATAGTCTGACCACACCAACTTGATATTCAAAGTACACTTCTCAAAACAAATAGGAGAGCACATGTTTTAAACCCTTTCGCTCCCAATAATTCCTTTGGGAATCATCAGCTTGTGATTTTTTTCTGACTAAGTTAAATTCGCCACTTATGTATCGTTAGATGGAAGAATAACGTATTTTGAAGAATTTAATTTTTTAAAGAATTTTTTTTATGTTAATAAAAATATGGTAAAATAAATTTCACTTTAAAACAGTTTTAGAAAATAAAAATCTAACCCTAAATTTTTCATGCTTGCATTTTTTAGATGTTTAAAAATACATTTCAACTATTTTTAACAAAAAAAGTTTTGAAAAAATTATTGTTATAATTTATTAAAAAGATATTACTCCATTTCCCCCCTTTAAATTTAAGTATTAAAAACTTAATATTTTTTTCTCCTGTTTTGTACTATTTCATTTCGAATGCATAGTGAACCTATTTAACAAATTTTAGATTCATAGGACAAAAATTAAAAAGTTGGGAGTGAAGTTAAAGTTGGAATTAAAAAGTGCTCCCCTAATTGTTCTGAGCAGTGTATTTTGATTGTGGAAAATTCCACTTTGAATTAAGGTTTTAAGCCGGACAGCCGTCCCAGTGTACTAGAGAAGCCTCGTAATTAAGTCGATTTTTTTTGCCAACAAGGAAAGACAAAGATTCGTCTATAGCAGGGGTTCCCAACCTTTTGCCACCTGCGTACCACTTGACTTTTTGAGAAATTTTGGCGTATCACCAGGCCCAAATAATTTAATAAACGTATTATATGTACTCTTCTAAGACTGTTCAAAGGTTTTTTGAGTAAAATTCCTGAGAAAACTTGGAATTTAATCGTTAGATTATTGCTTATTTATAATATGCTTATAATAAAAGAGAAATAAAAGGATAAGAATGATATTCATTTATACAGTTTTGTTTAGTACCTATAAGTCTAAAAACATACATATAAAAAATAGTACAAACTCAGCAAAATCAGATAAAGAAGTTAATTAAAGATTTCATCTTTAAAATAATGTCAATGTTTAAAATAATAAGTAATATGTTTGCGCGCTCTCTCTGCACACTGTAAAAAATAACTGTTGTTTTTACAGTTAAAAACATTATTTTTTACAGTTAAAAACTGTTTTTTAGAATAACAGTTAATAACTGTATTTATCTCCGTTAACATGACGTCACACCCACAATCAATCAAGTGCACCTGCCCTCGGGGGAAATTTGAAGACGTTCAAAGAGTCACGTGACTGAAATCTTCGTTCTGATTCGTTCCCGCGCATTGGATCTATTTTTTTGTTTGTGTTCTGCTGAAAGAAGAAAGTAGAATGTATATCTAACGGCTGCAAACCAAAACGTAACTGAACCCTTTATTCTCCATACCTAAGTTTATGTAAATATATTTTTTAATAGTTACTTTGTATGTTTTCAATATTTATAGTTTCCGTGCATCATGTTTGTGAAGTATTTCATTCTAACTTTATAAAATTACTTCGTATTTTCGACTTGTAGCAGATTTTTTTATTACTTAAAATGTTTCATTGTGAAGTTTGTTCATATTCTTCGCAATCGGTAACAGCTGACGTGCGTCATTACCGATTCCACAGGCATCTACATAATGTTGATTTTCCTTGTGGATACAAAGAATGCTCCCGGAGATTTAAAAAATACACAACATTTAAATCTCATTTGCAGAGATCCGCAGTCAGCTTGTGCAACATTGGAGTTTATTCAAAGGTAATGTATATATATATATCTATATATAAAAAAACTTTTAACATGATGTAGCTTTTAAAGTTTTTAAACATTTCCGATTCATACATGAGTAATTTTATCAAGACCACTATTCTAAAATTAATTGTAAGCATAGACATTGCACATAGGCATTTAATTTTTTTGTGTCTAATGAAGTATATTATGTATAATTCAAAACAAATTTAAAAAATTAATAAAATATTAATCAAATAAGGCTAATTCCATTAGTGACAGGCAAGACATAAGACAACTTTCTTGGCTCTTAAAAAGTACTAAATGTTAATTGACTGTTAAAAAACTACTATGGGGTGATGCAAATAAAGGTTTTGATTATAAAAAAACACTGAAATTTTCATTCAATAGAAAATACTTAAAATTAATTGGGTTAAAACATGCTGTGACGTACATGACAAAATTGAGACACAGATTTTGAGTGACCTTATATTGTTACCATTTGCTGAACTGGTATTCATTTCAAGACTAGAATTTTTTTGGAATCAATATAAGATTCTGATGTGCCAACTAGAAAAAAAATTAAGAAATTTATAAATAGTATAATATTTATGATGTGACGGACATGACAAAGTTTAATGTTCTGTATTTCACTCAAATTTTAAATCTAATTTTTGATTTTTTTACGAACTGCTTATTTTGAGGTATAAAAAGAGAATATAAAGTGTCAAGAATTTTTGCTGAGCAGATTTTGTTTAAAATAAAAAAGTTGAAATTTATAAAATGATGTCCGTGGCACATTTTCGTGGAATCAACCATATATTAAGTAAATACCCTTTTTTATATGGACTTATTATTAACAGCTCAGTTATATTGCAGACTTGGCAATTCCCGCGAATCGAGAGCCTTTTTGGTTAGCAGCTTTTGTTACTGTAAATAATAAAATTAAAATGTGTGCATTTAAGTGCTGCTGATAAGAACCGTATTGTGAAGAACGCAGCTTCCTGATAGCTTTATTGCATGCACTGGGTCTAAATGCATTATTGATCTGCAGAAGCAATAAGGTAATTTTTTTATAGGTGTTTCCTTGGAATAACTTCAAACAAAGGTACAAAGGCAAACCCAGAAAAAAAGAAGAAAGAACAAATAAGTACAAAAGTACTTACAATGATAAAAAAAACTCTCAAATTTCGAGTGGAATGCATAATATACCTATGATAAACTGTAAAATTTCTTACTAATTTCCTCTTCCAAACCTATTATAATGAAATAGTATAAAATAAATATTTTTTATAACTGCTTTTTATTTGTATGTATTTGATTCAAATTTTAAATAAATCCAAAAGTATATGGCAACACAAGACATTTTAATTTGTGACGCATGTTTTAGCATTATTATATGCATTTGCGATACTTACTGAGCTAATTGAGATTTTTCATAAAAACAAATTTCTTTATTATGATTGCTTGCAGGAATAAGAATGCAAAAAAACTTCAGTTTTTTTTTTTGCATTCTGATTCCTTGTAACTCGCAAAGCATTAGAAAAACTACAACAGTGGTGCTTGGATTATATGACAGCCTATTTATCCATTCCAGGATAACCAAATCCATCATGGGTAATGTATAAAAAAACAGTGATTACAATCATAGATATTGTGATATCAGGATTTAATGACATTCAAGGCTGAAAAAATAAGTAATTTTGTGTGAGGGGTTAGTTGTATTTATTATCTGTAAATTATACTCATATATAAGAAAAGTACTTGTTTCTTTTATAATTTAATTGATAACTTATAAAAAATGTAGCATAATCAAAAAGAAAATATGCTAATTTTTTTGCCAATGTTTGATTCTAGTCAAAGTGCTCCATAAAAAATGTCAAATACCTAAAAAATTTTGTGTGCCAAATAATTTAGAAATTTCACTTGAAAATTGATGGCTCTTGGATATGTTTTCACTATAGTGCTTGCGTGCATGGTAATTCATAAAAAACAATATTAAGGTCTAAAGATGTCAAGGACTTGCAAAAAATTTTACAATAAATAGTGCATCATAGAAATTTTAATGAAATAAAAAGTTTGACATGCAGAATTATTTTTAAAAAATGGTAGTTTGTACCTTTATAAAATATAGTAAATTTTGCCAAAATTATTAGATCTCTAAGTTTTCTGTTAAAATTTATACAGATTTAAACAACCTTTTTCTTTCACTTACTATTTCTTATGTCACTAAACAGTGACAGATAAAGGATGTTTTAATGTGTTTATAAATTTTAACAGCAAAAACTTTCAGAGAAAAATCTAATATTTTTGACAAAATATACTATACATATTTTACCCGAAAAAAAAACTGTTGTTTTTACAGTTAAAAACTGTCAACTTTGACGCCAGTTAATAACTGTTTTTTTTACAGTTTAAAACTGTAATTCTTTTACAGGAAAACTGTAATTTTAACAGAGAGAAACTGTTAATTTAGCGGGGGAAAACTGCTAATTTAGCAGGGAAAAACTCTAAATTTAATAGTTTCCCCCCGTAAATTTAACAGTTTTCCCTGTTAATTTAGCAGTTTCTCCCTGCTGAAATTACAGTTGTTCTGTAAAAAAATTACAGTTTTAAACTGTAAAAAAAACAGTTATTAACTGGCGTCAAAGTTGACAGTTTTTAACTGTAAAAACAACAGGTTTTTTTTTACAGTGCACATGCCTAACTAAGCTATTGATAGCATCATGTTGCTCACATCATTCACGCGTACCACCTGAAATATTACCGCGTACTACCCCTGGTCTTGGGAACCCCTGGTCTATGGGATGCGGCCGATATAGAACGCGGAACCCTCTGCATGAGAGACCGATGTTCTTCTTGACTGAGCTACGGAGCCCCCCCCAAGATAAGTTAGTTGGTTGGTAGACATATATTTTCAAGCATGCGTGTGGTTGGTCAGAGACCCGCCTATAAACCTTCGTCAAGTAAGACAGACACAACAAATGCGACAGATGCTGCCTTCTATAGAGCGCCACCTCCACAATTTAGACATGTCCATGAAGTTGAGGGAAATAGTCTCCAGAGACCTGTACCCGTGGGAAACTGCGCAATGACCGCCCACAGGACTTTCGGACCCAACAGATTTAACGAGTACGTACTCGACAAACACAAGCATCCATGCTTTATCGAGATTCAAACTCGGACGCAGAAGCTCTAAAGGCTAGCACCCTAACCATTGCGCAGCCTGGTCGGCTACTGGTTTTCACTAATGCGTGTAGTGTAAGTGTAGTGTAATCGTTTCCGGCTGCCTATTTCTAGCCTCCATTAGGAGCTTTAACACAGCCAATAACGGCTCGTAATTTAGAACCCTGGTCAAGTGACGAGGTCGACACCTCACTAATACATTTGGTTTCTGTACTACAGTCTACAAATGTTGCCAATCTTCAGTCTAAATGTTTTCTATAAAAAGTAAAAATTCGCCAGAAATAAAAATTCAACTCAAAATCCATTTGTAATCTACGGCTAGGAAGTCAATCCATTTAAGGGGCTGTGAGGCGCCCTGTGGTCAGAGTAGCGATCTACGGATCGGAAGGTCCCGCGATCGAAACCTGGTCGCTGAAAACTCACCGAGTATATGCGGAGTACGTGCTCGTTAAATATGTTGGGTCCGAAAGTCCTGTGGGCGGTCATTGCGCAGTTTCCCACGGGTACAGGTTCCTGGAGACTGTTTCCCTCCCCTTCAGGGACATGTCTAAATTGTGGAGGTGGCGCGTGATAGATGGCAGCATCTGTCACGTATATGTGTGCATGTGAGTGTGAGTGTGTGTGTGTGTTGTGACTGTCTTACTGGACGAAGGTTTATAAGCGGCTCTCTGAGCAAGCACACAAGCCTGAAAATATATGTATATCAACCAACCAACCAACCATCAATCCATTTGATGGCGAAGTCGAGAATCGAACCCACGTCCGGTACAGCGTAACTGTAATGAGCATTTGCCGTAATGGGTGGAGAGAGAGTACACTAAGGACGAAGGCAGAAATCGAACCCACACTGAATTTAAAATTCAATGTTAAATTTTTGAATCATCTCCTTATAACGTCTTATGTCATAAAATTCAAATATTAGAACTATATTTAAATTTTAATAAATTGTTTACCAGAAATATAGTTTTCATAATAAAAATATAAAATATTATTTTCATACTGGATTATCCAAATCTAAATTAACATTAAAAAAAAACGTGAATTATCTGAAAAGGTAATTCATAGAAATTTTAAGAATCGGCGACTTGAATAAATACGTTTTTGAAGGGTCTAGAGTCTTATCAGCAATGAACATTGTATTGTTGTCTGTTTTACTACCAAATTAAAAATTGACCAAAACTAGTGTTAAAAAACAAGCCAAATTGTTGCGCCAACCCCACGTGACTTATGTTTGAATTTTAGGTTTGTCAGGATTTTAGGTTTAGGCTCAGTCAATTCTCATTAAAAGTATTTTTTTTTGTGTCACGTAACTGGCACAATTTCCAATATCTTCCAATTACCCCGGTGTTTTTGATATTTGATTCTGGGTATTGGATTGGTAGTATTTTAGTCGTCATCTCTGATTTCTCCATTATTGGAGATATTTTCAATAACCTTTAAATGGAATGACACAAATACAGCTTTTATTATATATGAGAATGTAGATTAACATTTTTTAACAACTAGTTTGGTATTTGGATAGTATAGTTTATTTTGATTTTTACTAGGATACAAATTCGTTGTTTTTAACTTGAGCTGAAGTAACCGAAAACCGTTTTTTTAAATTGAATGAAAAATAAAACACCATCAGGTAAAGTTCTTATAGTTAAATTAAATATAAGTTTAATAAAGAAATATGGAGATTTTAATTTGTATTAATTATTTTTATATTTAGGTTTTGGTGATTTAGATCTTTAAAGAGGTAGACAATTTTTTCCTTAAATGAAATACCTGCACAACTGCCCTCAAACTCAAAAAATGTTGACTTGTACTAATGCACTCAAAGTCGCCGACCCGATGATTAGGGAGCTAGCCTTTGGAGCTTCTGGGCCCGAATTTAAATCCCGATAAGGCATGGATGTTTGTAGAGTATATGCACAGTATGTGCTCGTTAAATCTGTTGGGTCCTATAGTCCTGTGTGGTCCGAAAGTGTCATTGCGCAGTTTCACACGGGCATAGGTCCCTGGAGACTATTTACCTCCCTTTCAGGGACATGTCTAAATTGTGGAGGTGTCGCGATGGTAGCATATGTTGCGTATGTGTGTGTGTTGTGTCTGGCTAACTTGACGAAGGTTTATAAGCGGGTCCTTGACTGATGACGAGCAAGGTTGCGAACGCTTTCTTTCACCTGCTCAGAAAAGGGTGAAATCCGGATATTTATCACCAGCGTTTTCACGGTTTTGTGAACCATACCCATATAATGCCTCTAACTCTAATAAAAATTCAGTTATACCTATACGAAGCACTGATTGTTATACCTAACTCCACTAAAAATAATAAATAACCACTACGTAAACCAACTGAGACTTTTTTCAACGAACAGCGGCTCTAACAGCATCTGATCCGTAATCCTTAAATACGCCACCAAATTCTTCTTTTTTAATGAAGGATAGAATAAAAGGTGTTATTCTTTGCGAGAAAGAATTGAAGCCGCCTCTGAAAATGGCCAAGTTGATTAAAGGCACTTCTACAAATCGAAGCACGCGTTCTTGCGACGTGAGTCCTGAAGAAGATGACACGTATGGAAATCAAAATTATAGGCAGGCAAGGTCGCGTGGCCGGGCATAATCCAAAAAGGCCTAAATCGTGGACCTATTCTGTCTCCTCGTTTGGTAGCATGACTATTTCACAATTAAGGACTTGCAGCTGTTTAAAACATCATTTTTAATTAACAATAAAAAGATACATTTATGTACAGTGAGCTCAATGGCTCCATTCTTCGTCCGAACATCTCGCACCAACGACGCGACGCTTCTTCGTCGACCTTCGATCTTTTTCTCTCTTCACTACAGTTCAGTCTGTCTTTCACAGAGGGCTCGCGGGTAGCGATCCCTACACGCCCCTCCTAAGAGAAAAATCAGTCTGAAGATGGACGAGGCGGAAGACTGACCTTTTTCTCTTACAACAGTTCAGTGTCCTAAGATCTAAAACACTAAAAATATCTTGAGTCCAACTAAATTAGATTAGTCCTCAAAAAAAAAAATTAACTTGCGAGCGGATGCCAAGTAACCTAGGATAAA
Organism: Hylyphantes graminicola; assembly: GCA_023701765.1. Taxonomy (NCBI): domain Eukaryota; kingdom Metazoa; phylum Arthropoda; class Arachnida; order Araneae; family Linyphiidae; genus Hylyphantes; species Hylyphantes graminicola. The sequence goes on from CM043112.1 coordinate 44,210,223, forward strand.
CGTAAAATATAGGATCCACCACTAAAAAATATATAATACTTATATAATAATTACAATAAGATACAATTGTAATAAGAGACATTTAGAAACAAGTAGATCCTGAAATATATACATACAAATTTATCCTACACCAACTTTGATCCATTTTGGCCAATTTAATATCTTTAAGCCAAATGATCCCTTGGTCATCCCCGCAGTGAACACAGAGTACTGTTCATTACAGATCAAGGTTTCCATGTCTTTGAAACCATCTTCCTCTTCTGAGCGAGGACTAACAACAGTGTGCTGTTCCAGCTGTTCAGTGTGGATTATGCTGTCCCTGTCCTTGAAACATACATCCTTGCCTTTCTGAAGACCAACAGTAGGTTGCTGATCAACATGGACAGGAGTGTCCACCTTGGAGGGTCCAACTTCCAAGAAACTATTCCCCTCTTGAAGACATGCTCCGCTTCCAACAAGAGACCATACAGCAGGTTGCTGTCTCTGGTGGATCAGGCCATTCACCTTTTCGGAGCAGTTATCCTCTTCTTTCAGAGGATCAACAGCAAGATGCTGTTCACCATGGACTGTGGTGTCCACATCTTTGAAGAAATCGTCTTCCTCCAGATTTTTACTTCCTTTTCCGTCAAGAGGCCAAACAGCATGGTGCTGTTCACCGTAGACTAGGTTGTCCACGCCATTCAAGAAACTATCTTCTTCTTGAACTTTTCCCACTTTTTCATCAAGTGGCCAAACAGCAGGATGCTGTTCACCGTGTACTGGGCCGTACACATTATCCCCGATCAACCTTGGTGGGTGTATCGTCATCAGGCGATGTCGACTGCTCATCTTGAACCGGTTGCACGACTTTCAACCTTTGCTGGGCACCACCAGTCTCCTCGGAGGCGTGGGTTCGAATCCCACCGCTGCCACCAGTTATAGGCAGGCAAGGTCGCGTGGCCGGGCATAATCCAAAAAGGCCTAAATCGTGGACCTATTCTGTCTCCTCGTTTGGTAGCATGACTATTTCACAATTAAGGACTTGCAGCTGTTTAAAACATCATTTTTAATTAACAATAAAAAGATACATTTATGTACAGTGAGCTCAATGGCTCCATTCTTCGTCCGAACATCTCGCACCAACGACGCGACGCTTCTTCGTCGACCTTCGATCTTTTTCTCTCTTCACTACAGTTCAGTCTGTCTTTCACAGAGGGCTCGCGGGTAGCGATCCCTACAATGTTACACCGCAGTTACATGCGTCGAGCGTATGATTCGAGCAGCCATTTGAGCGTGACCTTGATATTCTCAAGGTAACATTTTAACAAGCAGATACTCTAAGCTTCCGCTGAAACTGGCTCTCAAGGTAACGAACCCATCTCGTTTGGTTTCGTGACCATGAGCGCCAGTTTTAGCCGAAGCGTAGAGTATCTGCTTGTTAAAATGTTACCTTGAGAATATCAAGGTCCCGCTTAAATGGCTTCTCGAATCATACGCTCGAAGCATGTAACTGCGGTGTTACAATTACTTAGATGCTAAGAAAAGCAAATTATTATTTGATATATGTATCAATGTTCAAGCATAAATAATGATTTATGATAACAAAAGACTTAAACTATTCTTTAATACTTCATTTTGAAATAATCAAGTTTGTAATGGGAATTGCCGGTCAAAAAGTGCCAATTCATGTACTTAGAGGGGCCAAGGTGGCTAGTGGGTTTGATCGCAGCCCATAACACTAACAGTCTGCACCTGTACCTGGGGCAGGTTCGATTCTCGAATTTGCCCTAGATGTACTTTCCCTCGGTGTGTTTGTAAAAAGTATGTATGTGTCTTACTTGACGAAGGTTTATAAGCGGGTCTTTGATCAAGCGCACAAATGGCAATATATAGGGTAGACAGGGTACGGTTGTGCCAGGGTACGGTTGTGACAGTCGCTATATTAGCGAAACCATAAGGAATACCGGGTTGGGTGTAAGGGGTAAGAAGCAGCTTGCCTGCCTGAACATGTTCCACAGTATACCATCAGTCATCGCACGACATTAACCCTACCAGAGGCCTCGGTTACTTTTTCACCGTTAAAAAACTCAAAAGTAAGTATTTTTATTCCATTTCTTTTCATAACTGTTATTATATGTGTACAGATAGAGCTATGAATTTTTCCTCGTTATAAGTTAGACTCTAATAATGAAATACCAGTGATTACTTTGAATGTAAATTATTTTGTATTGTCATGGCGATTGTTTTTTTGCAAAAGAGTAGGCTGGGTACGGTTGTGACAACACAGTAAAATGCATTTATTTTTCTTTTAGATGCCTATAAAACGCCTGAGGAAGGCAGAAAGGGCACAGTGTGACCTAAGGAAATATATGAAGAAGCTTTTATGGAAGTGAAACGCGAGATTTTGTTACGAAAAGCGGCAAAATATCACCAAATTAATCGTGTCTTTGTTACGATACATTTGTATTGATAAAGCTTCAAATGTGCAAGATTTTTATGACAATATGCAAATTGTTATGTACATACACACCTATGAGCCACAGGATATATACATTGTTGACGAAACAGGTGTAACTCAAAAAGATTTATTTGTGTTATATAAGAACATGTATATATTTTTTTATGTAGATAAGATATTATGAGCATTTTTTTTAAAAAACACATTTTTATGTATTTGTTTTGTATTTGACATGGTTACAGCAATGTATAATTATAAATATTTAGTTAACTTTTTGGATGATAGTGATAATATGAAGATTTTTCATTAATAATTATAAATTAATTTATATATTTAAATTTATTAATTAAATGATGAATTAAATGTTATTATTATTAATATTGAATTTATAAGTTCTAAAGATGATGCAAAAAGAGTGATTTGATGACATTTTGGTGTCGTTTTTGACTCTGTCACAACCGACCCCAGTCACTGTCACAACTGCACTACACTACTTCCTCTTTTTACTAATTTTTCTCTTACAAGCTAACTATTGTACTTAGGGACGCAATTTTTTATTTATACGTAGACAAGTGTTGCACTTTACTATTAATGCAACTTTCATCCAGCTAATCGGCTTACTAACGAATTTATAAGCGATTAACCGAAAACTCTCACAACCGTACCCAGTCTCCCATATGTATCGACCTAACTTCATTTACCTAATTGTTGCTTTAGGGCGAGAATACATCTCAATGCAGTCAATCAACCTAAGTGTTTATTTTGGGGGTGTATCTATAGAAAAGTATTAGAACGCTGATCACGTGACCTACAATGGTAGCGGCGGAACACGCATGGGGTCAAGAATCCAGAGCAAAAAGGCCAGTGTTGCCACCACTTTGAGGAGAACAATACTACGGTGTCATCGAAAAACTACAATAGGGTACTTGACTAAAAATTTTTTATTGGCTTAAAATGTTCTTACGCAAAAAAATATTAGACCCGTATTTCGTTCTTTTTTTTTTCAAATAACCCATAAAAAGGCAGAAACATGAATTTAAAATTTAGGACGAAAAATCACTCCTGAAAATGCCTTCTTTCTGTCACGTGGTATCTGTGATGTCACTATGAACTATGTATAAACAAACTTTGAAACACCACATTGGAATCGATTTTAGGCAAATTTGAAATATACGCTTCTGTAAAACAGCCCTACAGTTTCTCAATATTTATTATTTCAATAGTAATTAGATTATATCAAGTTTAATCAGAAAACAAAACAAAAAAAAACATCACGCCGGTTTGTTTATAGTTTATAGTGACGTCAGCCAAACTGACGTGTTAGTGATCACGTGAAAAAAAATGCCTTTTTAAAATGATTTTTTTAATGATTTAAAGATTTATTTCGCAAAAATTGTATATGTATTTGAAATTTTTTACTTTCAACTATAATTTAAATAACATTTGAAGGTATTTTAGCGATACAGTCAAGTACCCTATTACTTTTCTCTTAAAATACACTGCTCAAAACAATTAGGGGAGCACTTTGCGTACTTTTGTTAACCCTTTCAGTTTCGGCGTTTTGTTTTTCATTCTAAAAATGTAAAATTTATGAAATAGATTCATTATGCATCCAGAATGAAATAGTAAAAAACCGGCAAAAATATTTTTTAAACTTAAATTTAAGGGGGGGAAATTGGAATCAAAAACTAAGAATAATGTATAACAATAGTTTTTTTAGAATTTTTATTTGCAAAAAAGAGTAAAAATCAATTTTTAAACATCTGAGAATGCAAGCGTGAATAATTTAGGGTCAATTTATTTCATAAAGGTTTTTTAGAGAGTGAATTTTATTTTAACATGTTTTCATATTTTCATTTGATTAAAACAAAGATTATTTACATCCTCAGAAACATGACTCTTCCATCTAACGGAAAATTAGTGCTAGCTTAACTTAGTGAAAAAAAATCGCAAACTCATGATTCCAAATGGAAACATTGGGGTTGAAAGAGTTTAAACCATGCGCTCCCCTAATTGTTGTGAGCAGTGTACATTTGCTGGGCATCAGACTACGTTTGAAGCAATTGTTACGTAAGCATTGCCATTTTGTCGTTCATTCTTAGCGTCTAATTTTATTCTTTTAGATTTAGGTGATATTTTTTAAAAATTTATTTGTGCAGTTGTAGATTATTGATCAAAAACAACATTTTCATATTCCCTGTCATAGGAAAATTCTAAATTGTTATTCATCAATTTTATTGTGTACAAAATAACACCTAACTTGTGTTCGCTTGGGCCTATCGAAGCAGCGATAGGATAAGCATTTTCACTTGGTAAACAAGTTTCGTACTTACTTTCGTAAGCAACTTTCCCATTTTTTCCTATCTCCAAATCCTTCCTGATCCTTTAATACTTAGTCTTACGGAGTATTTGCTCGATCCTTTCTATTTTTCCATAATGGGAAGGATTGAGAATTCTCATTAATATCCTCTCATTTATATAAAAAGTGTTTTCATGAATGAAGTATCGATGCGAAAGGTAAACTGCAGTGTCTACAATAATGTTGTAACAAGTTTGTAAGCACGTTAATAACTAAACAAGATTGCTCACACAATAAAAACGATTGTTTTTTTTTTTATCTGAGAAAGTTTGATTACTCAAATGAGCATTGCCCTTCCACTCTCAAAACTACTTTTGGAATAATAATGAAATTTCCTGTTTTTAAAATTATTTTAACTGTGAACATTTACGAATAAGATTGGATCCAAACATGGATTAATAATTTCTTCGGTATTTAGTTTAAAAGTCACCACTTTAATAATTAAGTAAAAAAATTAAATAATTATTTCAAGTGTAAGGTGGTAATATTAATTTGCTTTTTGAAATTTGCAATAAGTGTGTGGAGTTTTATGACACACATGATTAATACACACAACCGAATCATTCTTTTCGAACATATAAACTACTCATGAACATATATATTTTTTTTCAATTCATTAAGTTTAGAAGTCAAAATTTTCCAATTATACTTAACATTTATTAAAAATAGAGGCACAGTTGTTGAATTACTTAAATAGTTATAAAAAATTTACAAAACAAATTGCTTTGTGTGACATTTGCAGACATCCTATAAAGAACATCCGTGGCCGAGTGGTTGAGGTAGGCGAGTACCCAAAATTCTAAAATTTTTACTATTACTTTAATCTTTTCCAAATTTGGCATAGTGATTTCAAATATAATGAACAATGCTTTTTGGGCATCTTTTTTCATTAAATATAATTGATTTATTTTAAATGGTGTTTTTCCACCAAAAAAAGGGGTTTACGCTAACACTTCTAGCATAAAAAGTTTTACGTTAATTTACCTGAAATTTTTTACAGATGCCATTTCAATATATATCTGTGCCGTGAACCTCTAACATCTGATGTAAATATATAAGTTTTTTTATAAAAATGTCCAAGTGTAAGTTAATCGAAAAAAAAAACGCTTTTTGTGTGGACAATTTATAACATTTTTCTTAATAACTTCTTTTCTTGTAATTTGTATGTAACTCTAGAGGATCATTGCATGCATCAGTTCAAAACGAAGAATTTAACACATACTTAATATTTATAGGATGAAAATTCAATGTGGTAGACTTGTTAGAGTAAACCTCTTTTTTTAGTAGAAAAATACCGTTTAAAATAAGCAAATTATATTTAAATAAAAAAATGCCTAAATAGTATTATTCATTATACTTGAAATCACTATGCCAACTTTGGAAAAGGTTAAAGTAATAGTAAAAATTTTAGAATTTTGGGTATTCGCCTACCTTAAGGCATCCGCCTCAGGATTCAGCCTTCTCAGGAGTGCGGGGGTTCGAATCCCACCTACTGCCAGTCATCCTATACATATGGTATGGTATGGTATGATACATATATATTCCAGCTTGTGTGCTTGTTCAGAGAACCGCTTATAAGCTTTCGTCAAGTGGGACAGACACAGAAAGAAATTTTTACAGTCACAAAGAAATGAATAACACATAGACAAATAACAACATTTATTGACAGTCACAAACATCCATGCCTGACCGGGATTCGAACCCGACCTCAGCAGCTCTAAAGGCTAGAACACTAACCATTCAGCCACCGAGGCGGCTCCTATACATATACATCCTATACAGTATATTTCTCACATCGGATATCTGTACTGGGAAAGAGTATAAAATCCAACTCGTGACGGATGGGCCCGAGTACACTGGGACAGACGTGCTCGTTAAATTTGTGGAGTTCAAAGTCCCGACGGCATCAGCGTACGATGTCGATCGAAGTTCCGTTGGGTGCCCGCTGAAGTGTCGACCTCGTCACTTGACCAGGGTTCTAAATTACGAGGCGTTATTCGGCTGTGTTGAAGCTCCTAATGGAGGCTAGAAATAGGCAGCCGGAAACGATTACACTACACTACACTGCATCCTTTTAGCCTATTATGCAAAAGAAATTACCTCTTATCAATACAGTCGTTTGAAGGGGCTGATTGAATTCTGCCTTAGTCCAAAATCCTGATGTTGCGCGCGATATAAGGTTGCTGTGGAACACGGCTCAGGTGTTGTTCTCGTCACGCATAGCCAATAACCAAGGCATAAATGTACAAGTCCCATCGCCAATAGTACATGTTGCGTTGTTCAAACAAACCAAGCCGATAATCAGATTTTTAGGTAGGTAGGTTGGTACGTATATTTTCCGGTTTGCGAGTGCGATCAGAGAAATTTCTTATCATAGAGTTCGGAAAGATAATAGAGAGGGCCATGTATGTGCATAGTAACGCACAAAAGAAGCAGGCTAGAGTGGTGCATCTTGGGAAACCTCATTATGTGCAGTAGTTCAAAAATCCTGACAGCCCTGCTTCAAACTATTTGAAGTGATAGATCACTCTACTCTTTTTTCCTAACTCTATGATCAGAGGTTTATGGTTAGGTTGGGTTGAACGCTTCCGGCTTTCTATTTCTGGCCCCCATGGAGCTTTAACACAGCAAATTATGCCTTATAATTTGAACCTAGTTCACGCGACGAGTTCGACACCCTGAGCTGGGCTTAAACTGGACTTTGACCGACGTCGTACGCTAACTTCGTCGGGACTATGGACTCCCACACATTTAACGATCTCGTCTGTCCTAGTGTACTCGGGGAACCCTAAGTTTTATGGTCAATAGACTTGTTTCATGCCTAGAATGCTACAAAAATGCTGAAGAAAATAAATTATCTCTATGGTAATACATTCTCTTTACAAACCCAAAAGGTATTAAATATGATTACATTTATTATGATTAAACTCTGGAGCATGTTTGCTAAGCGTTAATTAATAGCTTTTCACACATTGCAATTTCTGCCTTGCTTCGCCTAAGCCCCTTGGAACGAAGGTGTGAAAGAATAAACTACATTATAAACTAAATTGGTTATTGCAATTGAATGATAAGGTAAGGTTAGGTTTTACGTTTTCCGAGTGTGTATTTCTGTAACTCATATAGCTTTGACAAAGCCTATTACGCCTCACAATTTTAAACCTTGATCAAGTTAAGAAATGCCCAGATATATAAGAAATGATGGATTGAAGTTGAAGTAAATAGCTACTTAATATGGATTTGAACCATTAAATACCGAGTCACGACAGCCAGTAGTTTTCGAGAGTTGGTGACAACTTTTTTTAAGCACCCAAGGCAATTTATAGAAAAAAAAGTATTATAAGTTCTCCAAGCCAATTGTGATCAGCCGGTTTTTTTTTTGCCAGAATAAACAAATTAAAGAACTAAGCTTTCGGTTGAGATAACGTCATAATAGAAATACAAGATAACGTTTGTAAGGTTAACCGCAGTTAATTGACCAGGCTATATGACCTGCTGGCAAAATTGTAGTAACACCGTTTCGGCTGTGTTAGAAATTTGATTTTATGAAAGATTTGACATGCACTAGCTCCAAATACACGTCTTCATATATCTTATATTTCGAAGACATATTTTCAGCCTTGTACGACACGTGTTTGCTAACAAATACAGTTCAGTTAATGCAATAACCATTAATAATGAAGCAGAAATGACGCAGTACCCCAACTCTTTTAAAGATAGTGTCACTTTTTTTCCCTTATAATTATTTTTCTCACGATAGGGGTAAATAGACCTGGTAAAAAAAAGATACATTAAAGAATAACAGACCAGCACAACTAATTGACGATTCGGAATGCTTTAAATTTAAAACAATAGAAAACTACAGAATTAATATTATTTTTTAAATCGAATGCGTCCAATGTTGAATAAATCTACTTTTTTTTTTCATTTTTCTGATACCTTTTTCGTTTTAAATCCATTTTTTTAAATGATAGTTTCTATATTAATCTCAAACCAGAAGCCATTTAACATGCTACAAGTCTCTCGTATATTCTCCAAGTTGGTTGGTTGGTAGACATATATTTTCAGGGTTGTGTGCTTGGTCAGAGACTCGCTTATACACCTTCGTCAATGATAGACACAACACACACATACGTGACAGATGCTGCCATCTATCGCGTCCTACCACCACAATCTAAACATGTCCAACATGTATCTGAAGGAGAGAGAAATAGTCGCCACCGAACTGTACCCGTGGGAAGCTGCGCAATGACCGCCCACATTACTTTCGGACCCAACAAATTTAACGAGCACGTACTCCGCATGTACTGGACAAACGCAAACATCCAAGCCTTATCGGGATCCAAACCCGAACCCAGAGGCTCCAAAAGGCTAGCTAACTAACCGTTGAGACCGCCGGGTCGGCTTACATTGAGGGTGTTTTGACTTTTAAATAAATCTGTTGTGGTCCTTCTTTGAAACTGCTGAAGTTGAGCTTGTGCAATAACATTCACTGGGCACTAAATATGTCACGGTCACTTGAAATCCTCTTCAAGTTTTAGGTTCTTGTAAGTGATTTGTAAAATAAATATTTTAAACAAATAAATTTGAACCCAATATTTAGATTTTCGATAGCTTTTTTGAAAAAGACAATAATGTAAATGAAAATTTAAAATTTAGTTTTTAATTATTGTTCTACAACTCCTTAATCTATGCTTAATAGCGAGCAAGAAAAAAAAATATTTATTACTACTTATACTCATATATTAAAAAAAAATTAAAAACATGTACCATTACCCAAATTCCAATCTAAACAATACAATAAAAATATTCACACTTTTGATTGCATTGTCCGATTCTCAGTGGCTTAAATGTAGTGCTTTGCATTCTCATGCCACAGAATTAGGTATTAAGACCCGGATTGGGTGGGGTTGACTCATAATTTCATCCCCTTACTGAGTCGATCAAATGAGGACCAAGCATGCTTGGGACCTAAATACTGCGTGAGGTTGACCACCTAACCGGGACATATGCCTATCACACCATAGTCAATGGTCACATAAGCTTAATTGGGCACAGCAGGCTTTATCCCAACGGGCTGTTTACTTAGAGGAGTATAGTTTAGATATTGCATTTTCCTCTAAACAAATCTTGGTGACAACCAACATCAAGGAATATCTCTGCTTTTAAAAGAACTTATTTAAACATCAAAGACTTTGCACATTAATTAACAAGGTCTACACAAAACATTGTTTACCGAAAATAGTAAATATCCTTCGGGTAAAATTAGATAATTAACGAAGTTAATATTACAGATAATTAGTTTTCGTTCATTAAAACAAGATTATGGTGGTTTTTGCGTATGTAAAGAAGAGATCATAGTAATTTTAATAATGTGAACATTTTTGTCATAGCTCATTTTTGCTTATTTCGGAATTGTTCCAGGGTGTTTATTCTGCTGCGATGTATTTTTTTCTATATATACAGGGCTCTAGCTGTTTGTTTTTAGATGTTTATTTTCTTACGAACAGATATACAGTAGAGTCCTGCTTATCCGAAAGGTACGGGACCAAAATTGAGCAAAAAAAAATATAAATAAAAAAATAAAAAATCTGCATGTTTTGAAAAATAATTCCAACTTTGTAAGTATACGTATTTATTTTTTGGGTATTTATTTATGCGTATACATTTCATATTTTAGCAAAAGAAAATTCCCGAGCCTTTCGGTTAAATGTATTTTAGATAGCCGGGATTCGTATTAAAAGTACTCTACTGTAATAAAAAAAAAACATGCTTTGAAAAGGGGGTAGAAAAGTAGCGTGAATTTCATTAAAATGTTCGATGGTATTTCTATTTTAAATGAATGAGATTCTATAGTTATTAAAGCGGTTTTGCTTTTTTTTTAAAACTAAAAGTATTAGAAACTGTTTGAATTAAAATATAGTTTCGGGTTGTAAAGTAAAATTATAAAGTTTAAAATTAAATTATATTATGTTTTTTTAAATGTTATACACAATTTGACTTTTTTATTAGACTTGGTAAAAGTACCCTGCTCTTGGGATTGAAAAGCTTACATGGGTGTTTTGCCCTTAAGTGATTAATTTGAGTACCTTGATGTTAAATGTTCTATATTAGTTATTTTGCTTTTTTTTTGTCGAAATTATTATTCTCTAAGATTTTTCTATATTATTGAAAGGTCATTTCAAGGAAACAGCTGTAAATACTACTTCAAGATGAAAATACAGTGGCAAAGTTTAAATATTCAAAATCTCACTTCTGCTCTTTGTTCTCCACACCATGAACAGATCTTGTGTAGGGGAGAGTGTTGTACCTTGGGACAATTTTTACATTTTATTTTTTTTCTTCGATAATTATAGTCAAAATAAAAATTTCAAAGCAGCATTTCAACACACCAATATATTCCTCTATAATATATTTTTTTTAAATTCTGGCAGCTTGAAATTAAAAAATTGAAACTCATTTAAAGTAGAGAGGATAAACTGTCCCAAGGTACAACATGATGTTGTACCTTGGGACATGCTTTATAATTCAGTCAATAGTCATACACGTGAACTAATTTGTGTCAGGAAACAAACTTTATTTCAAAATACATCAGAAAATGTGCTCTTTAGAACATTTCATCACACGGAAGGAAAAAGATTTATCAGGTGTTGCCAGAATTATATTTTAAAACTTCAATCATTATAAAATGTATCCAAAACAAAACTGAGTTGCATTTTAAATGTTTTGTGGAATTGCTCTTAAAATAAATAATAAAGATATTTTTATTTATCCAAATTATTAAGAATTTAATCAAACTATTAATACTGTCCCAAGGTACAACACACTACATGGTTTAAATAAAAGCAAGATACTGGCCAATCCAAATGCATTATCATTATTTTCTCATAACCAAAATATTTTAAAATCTTCTCTTTTATGAAGAAAATAAAATGCAGTTGACTTTTTGTAAGAGTACTAAGGTAAAAAATTATATTAGAATGAGAAAAATATTTACTTTGGGGTAATGAAATATTATTTTTTGTCACCATTTCATTATTTCAATGATGCTAGTGTTAAATTTTATTATGATGATGTCTGTTGGTTAAGGCTACTATTAGAAATAAACAATGTATGAATATTGCCAATAGATTCTTAGAAATTGTCAGTGTCCCAAGATACAAGCGTCCCAAGGTACAACACTCTCCCCTATAATCTGTTACCCACTGCTCTCCGCACTTCAACTTATTTTATTAAGCTTTTTAGGTACTTTTGATTTTTCCAATATAAAATAGTTTTGCATAGGTTTAAATATGTTGTTTAAATTTTTCCAAGCCTTACTTTTAACGTGTACAAACAAAGTCATTTATTGTTCGGGCTCACTAATTAAAATCCTCACAAATTCCTTTTCAACAGTTTGAAAATCTTTCGAGACAATTGTTTTATTTTATTGTGAAAATATCAAAAAGAGAAACTTCTTGTATACGGTACGTAATACATGGGTATTTAAAGGTCAAAGACATATCTTAACTTTTCCTAGAGTTGCGTATACTCGTTTTCACTAAACGATAATTTAAATAGCAGCTTCATCCCTATGGATATTTGTACGTAGTCGAAACGAAAACTAAAACTTTTGCATTCATTAGTTAGATAGATAAGACTTTAGTCTAGACGGTATATATTATCTGTAATAAGTTATTACTTGTAATTAGTCTAAACTATCGTAACTTTGACTTGGATTAAACATAAAATAGTCTATAGTTCCAATACTATATGCTTTCCTTATTATCAAAGCATAAAACTTATTATAATACGTATTTGTGAAAAATATAATTGCTTAGAAAGGTAACTTCTTTAAATTTGAACTTTATTTTTTAAGAACTTTATAATGGCAATCTGTGTCTTGTCAACCTCATTAAATTCTTTAATCCATTTGAAACTATCGATAAGATATTTAAGCGATAAAGATAAGAAATATATAAGTTAAGATATTTATGTTTTTATTGTCATTAATATTAAAAACCTATGACATCATTGTTAAAACGAAAAGTAAAATCCCCAAATTGAAGTTTGTCTTTCGAAAAACTTACGATTAGTAGAAAAATTATGATATTTTTTTATTTGGTATTGACTGATAATCTATTTGCGTCAGAGGCAAGCATTCATGGACTTCTGTAGAAATCACTTCACGACTTCATTTTACCATTTTTCTTAATTATTCTATTTCAATATATAATAAAATGTTCAAGCTTCTCAAAAATGACAGTACAAAAGCATTTGATTTATTAATTGTATTACAGAAATGATAAGCAAAAAGGTCAAACAGTTTTTCGAATTACTTTATGAAACGGTAAATAATAGGTAAATTTATAAAACATTTTATACTAAAGCAAATGTCAGAATGGACTAAATGGATTATCAATTTCAAGAAAATGATAGAGCTAGTTTTTTTGATTCGTTGCAAAGCAAAACTTAGTATTTGTACCGATCAAAACATCAAATTTAAATACATTCTTGGAATCATGGGACGTGAACGAAAAACAAGTTATATCGATCTGTGTAAGTCAAAGCTGAACATTTCAGACATATTTATTGGTCCATAGGTTAGGAAGGATGTCCGTTAACCGATTAAGGCCTATTATCTGACTTCAAGGACAAAAGGACGAATAATAAAAAGGATGTATGCTGAAATGTACAAATATATTTGTAATTCTGATGATTTTCTCAAATAACAAATAACACTGCTAGATTCCTAACTTGATTTGCCCGTAATTTCCTAACTTGATTTGCCCTTGCGTAATTTTTTTTTTCAAAATTCCTTGCAAAACATTCCTTAAAATATATAATAATTTGAAAAATATGTTTATGCAAAGGGAATATACCTATAATTTCTTCCGTGAGAGAAGATGTTGAATAAAATATGATTCTTAGCATGCTTCCCTTAAAATTATACAAATATAAAGAGATTGCCGTTTCTTTTTCTTGTAAAACTATAAGCGTTACCCTTTAAGAACTGCATATTGATTTAAATTCTTTCAAAATAATATTTTATATTGAGTCTAAAGCTGAAGAATGTGATGATTTAACCAAAGTTTCATCATTATCAATAAATTAAATTTTATTTTTCATCTTTTGTTATTTAAGGAATATCATCCGTTATTCAGTTTATTTAAAAATTATTTGTTTCCAAATTATTTTTAAAAATGCGTGATTTTATTTTAGATTATTGTCAAAGTAGTAGAAAATGCACTCACAAACAGGTATTTAGATTTAAAATTTCCTTTGAAAGTGAAAGTATTTTTTAAAAGCCCAGGATGATTTTAAAGGTGATGCCTTTACCCTGTTCTCCAAATATACATAAAGATTCGCCATGTTGACTTTATTGCATTTCACTATGTATCAGCCACAATTCTTGCGTTGCCAGCAATGATTGAATGACACCTATCTTCTCTATTTAAAAGTCATTAGAATATGATTTTAATGTGACTCTTCACAAGAAAATATAAATTTGCTTTAGAACTTACATTACTTTGTTTTACAGCTATTATGTAAAAAATAACATCAAAATGTAATGTTTTTTTACTGATTGTGCATAGTGTAAGTTGTTTATTCACGTATTAATTGAAAAAATATATACTTTATTCTACTTTAGGTCTTGTATGTCATTGCATATTCATGCAATTCCAAAGAGAAAGTTTTAAACTTAATCCTGAATAAAGTACACGGCATATTCTCACAAAATTTTTTTCTAAATTCATATCAATTCTGGTTTATAGCTTAAGTGAAAAATAATTAATGAAATGAAAATAGTAATTAATTCGAATTAAATAAAGCTTTAATATTTGAAACATTCCAACAGTTGGTGGTACTAAACCAAAATCCTTGCTCGAAAAAGTTGAGAGTACATTCTTTAAATTATAGCTCAGAAAAAGACGATTGCGTTCTTAATAAAAGTTTAAAAAAGCAACACATTCAAACGAGAATGTCCAAACATCTTAAAAAGCACATCCGTTTCGAGATTTAAAAGAAGTTCCCGTCTTGAGTGAATAAAAATGACGAATGAAAGAAAAACAGAAAATGCTGACGCAACACTTAGCTGTTTTTTTTTAAACCTCTTTATGGCTAATTATTCTTCTAAAATGTAACTTTTTAATCATTCCACCTAATATGTGTTTCTTCATTTTTGGAGAAAAATACTCTTTAGAGTCGGCGCCTGCTTTATTTAGAAAACCTACTTAATAGCTTTCTTCATCGGAATTATATATAGCGTCCTGTTACCCAACAAAGTCTTTTAGTGAATTGCATTTACGTTTTTTTTTATATTTAAAATGAAATACAGTTTTTTTTTTAATATCAACTTACCTTCATATACACAGTTTACAACATTGGACAATTTATTCAATACAGAACATCAAGAGATCCACTCACCTAAAATAAAAGAATATAAAATTTTAGTACTGTATCACTTCTTAAAATACTGTACATATACTTCAGATATAGGATACTGTACATAGAATTGAATACTATACATATACTTCAATAAATATACAGTGGTGGCCAAAAGTGTGGACACATTTTGAAAGTTGCATGTGTTTCAACTGTTAATTGTGTTCTTGCATCTATTAAAATTCGCTTAATACAAACATTTAAATATTAAATTGAAGGTAATTTAATGTAGAATTCCACTATAAAAACAGAATTAAAGTATCTTTATTACAAATAAAGTTATGCTCATTTTAGTTGAACAAGCAAGCACAATCAATGGATTCTCTTATGCTGAAATTGCAATACAAGTTGGTGGTTTTATGACTTGCAAAACTAAGACAGATCATACTATTAGTTGCATAACTTATTCGTAAAACATATATTGTAATACTGTATTTATTTTTAATTCTACATGAAATTACTTTGATGATGATGATGGTGTGTCCATGGATATTGATTATATGGGACCAAAGGTCTCATAGACGGCTTAAACGATCTGCACACAGTGCTCCTCATAAAGATTAAATTACTTTTAATTTGATACACAATTGTTTAATTTGATATACAATTAATATATTCTGTAATCACACAAAGTTGAAAAATATGAAAATTTCAAAATATGTCCACACTTTTGGCCACCACTGTATTAAAACTAAAAAAATTGAAGATTTAAATGCAAAAACCACGATGTTAAGGTAAATTTGTCATAAATTGTTTAAAATAGTTGTAATTATATATATTTGAGTGCAGACTCTTAAAAAAGGATATAAGTGTTAGTGCTTTATTAATACCTTTAAATACCGACTTTGTGAATAACATTAACACCTTAATTTCGTATTAAAAACTCTACATTTTAATTTTTAAAATAAGTTTTTTTTGTGTTACTTAATGTGCCCGTCATAAAATATTAAGGATCTTATGTTTGTATATTTTGATAAACTTAAGTAGAAAGCTCATTTTTGCATAAACATTTTCTTACAAATCGCGTTATTAAATTAAAATTTAAAACAAAATTATAAAGTTTTATGAAGTTTCTCCTATTATTATAAATAATCTTTTTTATTATAGTCATTTGAATAAAAGCATTAAGCTATCTATTAATACATAATTTATTAATTCTAAGGAATTTTATAATCGTTTTTTAGCTGAATTCATAAAATATCAATGTTCTGCATTCAAATAAAAACGTACTGCTTCAAAACTTAAGAGTTTTGAATGAGTTTAAAATGCCAAAAATAGACGACAACTTATTGATTTAATTATTTTGTTGCATGCTCGATGAATTTTTAATCTCGTGATCAAATGCAATCAACTTGTTTTCCATACCGGAACAATGTCCTTTTGTAAAAAAGATGTTCAAGTTTTAATTCCTTGGTTATAGTACTAAAAATAAATGTTATTTGTAATAGGACAGTATTATCGCTATGGGAACAGCAACTTAAAAAATTCCAGTTTACCATCAACTGATTGATTTTATTTTATTTATTTAAATTCACACTAGAGCGTACTAGTGCAACACTTTCTTTACTATTGGCCTCTGAACTTTAAAAATGGCGTGGTACAAGTAGTCCAATTTAGTTATCACAAAAGCGAAACCCAATTTCAGCATATAATTCATTATTTTTTTTAAAAATATTTGATTTTTCAAATTGGACTACTCTCACTACTTCGCTCATAAAATGGTAACCCGTATTGTTTACATGAGGTTAAGAATTATGGGTATTGGCTACAGGATTCGTAATTTTTATAAGAATTTGTTTACATGAAGTGAATTTGAAGTGCGAAAAAAAAAAGCTCCCATACATTGCGATTGCTACATCGTTTTCACAGTTGCACAGGCTGTTTTTTTTCCCATCCGGACTTTCTGCAGACAGTATGGGGAGAATTGCATTTTCGGTTAGATGTGCGCCGTATCACTAAAGGCACACACACTGAGCACTTAAAGGAAAACAGGTTGGTTTTCCTTCTATTTCATGTATGATTTGTTGCATTTAGTATAAATAAACTTATGCAATATACAATTAAAACTCGGACATTCTCTTATAGTACGAGAGCTACTAGCAACGTCGGGAAAACAAGCATTTCAGGTGGGCCAGTTTTAGGAAATGCTATCTCTCTCACTCTCCCGGACATCATAAGAGCAATCTGGCTGGCGGTAGTGGTTGCGTTCCTCAGTGCGCATCCTACCAATACAAGTAAAAAATTGATTTTTCAAACCATTTTAGGACGTTTTATTTTTTTATTATTATTTTTAGTGAACTTTTTGCAACATAAATCTATTATTGCCAGACATTTTTATTGTTGTTTAAGCTGTGCCAGACGCTAATTTTGATTTCAAAAGCTCAAGTGTTGCCCAAATTATCAGTCAATAATTATCAATTCTCTCTCAAAAACGTTGCTAGCTCTTAGACTATTATGGACACTCTGTATATTATCATTTAGATGACAAAGCCCCGAATACGCGAATTTCCGGGGTTGGCATTTTTGGAAATGACATAACAGTGAGTGCGCCCTCTAGAAGGGAAGAGCATAGGAATATAGCACGTTACCCCGCTCACCAGGAGAGACAGTCACAAGAGGCACTCAAAGAAGGACGACACAAACACAAATATAATTAAGAATATTTATTGACAAACACAAACATCACTGCCTTACCGGGATTCGAACCCGAACCCAGCAGCTCCAAAGGCTAGCAATCTAACCATTACACCGCCGGGTCGGCCAGCGTTTTTGAAAAATTTTCAAATAACAGCATCAAGCTTTCCATGTCTGAGTCGTTGAGCATTCGTGTTTTGTGATGTAACTGACGATATAGTAAATGCCTAATTGAAAACATCTGACAAATCGTAAGTACGATTTTTGATTTCGTCGCATGTAAAAGATACAATTGACCTTACATTGTCACTGCTATCATCTGGTTCTGTAACAATGCCGAACATAACCGTTGCGTGTTAAATCGAGCTATATAAAACAAGAGATTTAGAAATCCATTTTTTTTATTTCACTTTCTATCGATTCTTATGTCGTTTCAATTTTTTACCGATCTGTCAAACGAAGAATCTGGAAAGAGTTGTCACGAGTGAAATATTTGCTCGTTAAATAAAAAAAAAATCTTTATAAAGAACCTTTTTTAGAATAATATCTTTGTAAAAGGTCTCCGGAAGATAGTACTTAGGCACGGAAGGTTTTTCCTTTTGTACATCTTTAACTATTTTTTCTTTGTTAGGAAGAAATTGATTTTGTGAAAAAAAAAATCTTGGAGTTTTTTTGTGAATGTGATAGGTAATGGGATTATTTCAAATGAAGTTACAATGAGGTTTTTAATGTTTAATAATAGCAAACGAATCTAGTGTATTTGGCCATGTCTTAAACTAATTTTGGAACAGATAGTCGGAAAATCATAATCGTAAGAATTATTTTTTGTATCAGTAAGATAGTAAGAACATATCATTTATATTTAAAACAGCTCGTACTATATAAAAAGTTCTACGGCTGTTACCCTTTGCGCATGTTCTACTTTCTCAAAAACCTTATTTGACATCAGACAGGTTCTCGGTACTCGTGTACCAAATTAAGGTCCATAGAACTGTTATTTTGAGCAGTAGAGTGGTTTCATGTAGACATACGCATTTTTTTAAAACCATTTTTTTTTAATCACCCTCAAAATAATATTAAAACACATAACCTACATTTCGGACTTTGAACCCCATCGTTCAGTGTCTTATCTATAATAATAAAACAAAGAATCTGTCTGTGTGCATGCCTGTGGATCGCAAAAGACCTACTTAGACTGCTCTAAAAAATTCAAAATTTTTAATATCGATTCCTTTTAATACCTACGTGTGCACCTGAGGCTTAGTTTTTTCATATTTGATTGTGATTTTTAATTAATATAATTAGTTTAAAAAAACGTTTATCCACGTGGGATTGCGGGACCATAACAGGGCTTGAAAATACATGGACCGGGCCGAAACGGGGGCATGACGCCATCCTCTATTAGTTTGATTGATTGAGTTTGGTTGAAACATGCGCTCGCTACTGCTTCATCATCTATTAGTGTTTGGTTTTTTAAGTGCGCAAGCGCCAACACGAATTAAATTTTGTTTTTATTTTGAGTAAGTAAGTAAGCATGCCTCGAAAAGGAAGCAAAGCGAAGTTAACGGGTTCCCAGTAAGGCGGGACCATACTGCTAGTATTTCATATTAGGTTATTAAAAGAAAAGAATTGAAGGCCAGTACTATAACGGTGCATTTGTCATTAATTTTCGAGGTTGAGTTGTGTGTAGCCAAGATGTCTGCTTGGTTACTGGACCTCGATTCAAACTTCCAGTTATTTTCATCAATATCCCATGCGTATATCTACACTCTTGAAACAAACGAGGGAGGGGCCCGGATGGCCGAGTGGTAAGCATCGCAGGCCAGCAGTCTGCGTGCTGTAACGGGCGCGGGTTCGATTCCCGCCTTCGCCCTGGGTGTATTTCCTATCTTTGTGACAGTAAAAAATCTTTCTGTGTCTGTCTTAGTTGACGAAGACTTATAAGCGGCTCACTGAGCAAGCACACAAGTCGGAATATATATGTAAAATACCCTACCCTACCCTACCCTACAAACGAGGGATTTTAACTCAGTCTAAGTTAAGTTTCACTCCTCCAGTGTCAAAAATGCACTTTCCCTATAGGAGTGGATCCTTTGTTTGTTAAACCTCCAACTGGATCTCTCCAAACGAGTGATTTTAACTCAGTCTGAGTTAATATTCACTCCTACTCAGTGTCGAAAATGCACTTCTAATACAGGAGTGGATTTCACTCTTTTGTTTTAAGAGTGTACTGCTACACTAATGGACGATTGCAGCGACCACACTCACAGCACCAAAACCGAGCTTAAGTTTGCGGCAGAGAAATGTACTAGGCGAAAGAATCTGCGTAAATAACGCTGCTGGCGCCGAAATTTAACCTGCTCCTATTGGCTGCTCCTTCGACCCTGATATTCGTGCGCACTGTTACGTCAAAATCGAAGGAAAAAAATAATTAAAATTACACTCTAACTGAAGCTGAACTAATAAAAATAATTAATTTATGTCCTGAAATAACAAATAAATTTTTTTATTGAATGTGAAATACCTTTTTTTATTCGATTCTCGCACTCGAAAATGAGAACTATTTACCCTTTTTCTCGTAGAACATTTGTATACTACAAACTTAAGGTCGGTTTTTGTGTAGAAGCTAATTCGAATAAAATAGAATGTCCCCACGTGATGTCACAGTTGCGTCTAGCGTTGTCAACTTTTCCAAAAACAAACCACTCTCCGCCTCTTTCGAGTGATATATTAATTCAAATCAAACTAAACTTAAAATATGCGTCATTACTTCAAAAAAAAATATATAGATATCGGATGTTTCAAAACTCAGATGCAATGTATCTCGGAAATAAATATTTTAGTCCAATGACGCCATCATGAAATGACGACATATTCGACGTAATCCCCAACTATAACTTCATCAAACAAGACAGCGGCACTCGGACATCATTAGCCAAAATCACATGTCGTCACAAAGCGGCTTCTGATTGGATGTCGCCCCGTTTGTTAACGAGCTGACAAACTACGGGAAGGTTGGAAGAAGTTGGGTATGCTTGTTGCGAAATAAAGTGAAGCATATGGAAGGTCGCCAAACGGAAGATATACGCCAAGGAATGGGGAGCCTAGTCGGCTATGGGGTTCGCCTTGCATGCGAAAGGTCTCAGGTTCGGGTCCGGGCATCGCCCAAATAGCGGCCGAAAATAAAAACGTAGCTTTAAACCGCAACGTTTAAAATCAGAAGAAATTATATTTTTTATTTAAAATTCATAAACATTAGAAATGTATATGACTGAAAATATACGTCTGAAAAAGGTCACCAGGGCCAAAGGGATAATTTTTTTTCTCCTGAAATATCACCTTATGTAATTAGTCAAGCCTTAATTTGGGCTTAGGCTGAAATGATGGCTTGCTTCACTCGAAACACCGGTTTTATATACGTTTAGTTCTATTAAACATTGCATTCCTACTCTTACCTCGAAGAACAAACCATGATTTTCGCGTCATCTCATTTGAGTGCATAACTTCTTAGAAGGAGACTGTCGGCTTATACGATTTGTTTGATTGATTACTATGTCCCCCATTTGTAATATCAAACTAGGTATCGTGATATTGCATTGTGCCTTAGGTACTTTACTAGGCACAATAGAAAGTTACGTTTCAAGATAAATCAACAACCTATAAAACTTTTAGATCATCAGTTTTGTTTAACGTCGTAAGCTTATAATTGATTGCAGCAAAACTAATTTTGGAGTTGCATGGGTTAACAACTGATTTTTCAACTCTAGATATATATCTAACAAGAAAAGATTACGTCCAATGTAAATCTGCACAGTAAAAACTTTGTCTACGATTATAGCATATTTGCAGTCCTTTCTCCTGTATTTCATTGAAGCTGGCTGCTTCTAATACAGTTGTCGAGCACAATGCTGTATTTTCTCAGCTTCCGCACGCGTCCTTTTCCTACCAATTGGAAAAATCGTGGCTCAAGCATCTGTGCTACATCAAAATATCTGCTACAGAGGCTTGGAGCAGTACATTTGCAGGCATTAGAATACAGCAACTGTACTCGTAGACTTGATTGAATTTTTTTACTATTCAGCTATAGAAAATATGCGAAAAGTTGCAATTTATTATTATATTTATATAAGTATGAATATAATAATAAATAATTTGCAATTTATGAACATTTAATGAAGATTTCATTGTAGAAAACTCAAACAAATCTTGACTGGCCAACTAACGGTCATTAAAGAATATCTATTTCAAATTTACCCAATAGTTTTAGACTTTACACTCAGCATACATGTATGCATTCTAAATACAAAAACCTAATTTCTAACTTTGTTTCAACGTTAATTCAACCGAGCAAGTTATTATCTCTAACAATGACTCATCGTTTTTGAGAATACCCGGACCCATATCATAACCGAATTTTCTCGAAAAGTAGCTATTTTTAGACAGTTCTGCTTTCAGCAGTTTTTCGAAGTTTTTTCCGCCCGACGGGCAATAAGTAGTCTGGGTTTTTGGACGAACTTAAAAGGCCCGAGGAACAAATTTTTTGCCGCGTAGACAGGAAGAACAAAATGAATAATCGCTTGGGCTTGTTTTATAATGCTGTAACTGACGTTTAATCATGGACCTACAAAGTGTTATATTTCCCGCAACGCGCCACCCTTATTTGAAACACTTTAGGGATGGATAACTGGAACCTGTTATTTTGTCCTCGGTGTTGACCGAAAAACCGGTTTTTTCATGAGGCCGGTCTTAATAGAAAACCGGTTTTCTGCAAAAAAATCGAAAATCTTTTTCCCCCTCAAAAACCGCCATACCTACCAATTCTTATTTGGTTGGCAGCGAGTATAAGGAGAGGGGGACAGAATATGGAATGTTACAATAATGAAGCGTGGTGTACCATTATTTTGGATACGAAACGAAGAAAATTATGGGTGATGTCAACTTCAATACTTAAAAAGAATGGTGTCTGCGCTCATTGTATTCCAGTAAAAATTGAAATATTAACTCAGTTATGAATTAACGGGATCGACCTTCCCATGATGCTTTGCGCACGTCGGCTTCTGTTGTGTACTACTGCGATGTACCTACTATCTGTTCTCTTATTCATAATCCTTGTATGTACGGCCGCCTAGATCTTTTTAGAAGTAAAAGGTTATAGGAAAGGTTCTTTAAAGAAGCACCAATGTTCCAAAAGTACTAGAAACCGAAAGTTTTCGGTCCACAAAAAACGGGAATGTTCCAGGTCTTGAGTGTGGCAACAGATCTCGAGTGCTTATTTTATTAATTATAAGGGTCTCAGGGCTGTGGGGCGCCCTGTGGCCAGAGTCTTGATCTCCAGTTCGGAAGGACCCGCGATCAAGTCCTGGATGCGGAGTATGTGCTCGTTCAATCTCTCGGGTCGGAAAGTTCTGTGGGTGCACAGTTTCCTACGGGTACAGGTTCCTGGAGACTATTTCCCTCTCCTTCAGGGACATGTCTAAATTGTGGAGGTGGTGTGCGATAGATGGCAGCATCTGTCACATGTGTGTTGTGTCTGTCTTACTTGACGAAGTTTTATAAGCCGTTCTCTGACCAAGCACACATCTTAACGGTTGCGTTGGGTGCCCATTCAGGTGCTGGCTCGTCACCTGACTGTGGTTCTAAAATACGACGCCCGTCGCCAATAGCCCTCGTGTAGCTCTAGTGCGACGATAATTCAAACCTAACCCTGACCAAGCACACAAGCCTGAAAATATATGTAAACCAACCAACCAACAATTATAAGGGTCTCGGGTGGCTTATTGGGTTTAATCGAAGACAATAACGCTGTCTGTGCACTGTACCGGATGCGAGTTCAATTCCCGCCTTCGTCGAAGGTGCACTTTGCCTCTCTGTGTCAGAAAAAAAATTATGTATGTGTGTGTTTCACTTGTT
Source organism: Hylyphantes graminicola (assembly GCA_023701765.1). Lineage (NCBI taxonomy): Eukaryota > Metazoa > Arthropoda > Arachnida > Araneae > Linyphiidae > Hylyphantes > Hylyphantes graminicola. Next base: position 44,233,985 of record CM043112.1, read on the forward strand.
TAAAAATTATAAACGATACTTTTGATTGTTTCACTATAGCTACGGGCATTTGTTGTACGAAAAAAGTTACTATTATACCAATTTTATCCTAAAGCTTAGAGTAGAAGTATTTGAGAAATGTGGTACACTTAAATCATTATGTTCTTTCCTCTAACATACTCTTTGATATTTTTTTTCTTTATGTCGATGTCATTCCAAAAAATTTTCATTAAAAGTTCAAATATTCCAGACCATATTTCAAAACACTCCGAGTATTTCACGAAAATATTACTATGAGTTATTTCAGATAAAATAATTATGATTATATTCCTAAAAAGAAGAACCCCAAAATTAAAGTGCAATTTTATTAAACTTAATATATAATTCATTACTTGACTTTTTATATGCCGGAAAACTTATGATGACGTCAATAAAAGTTTCTTTACTTCATTTTGGGGATAAATTGAAAATGTGCTTTTTATTAGAACTTTTGGGAGCATACACAAACACTGACACATTTTATATTAAATTCCAATTCGAAAGCATATTTTAGAATAATATTTTTAACTTCTTAAGACCCGAGAAATTTAATGCAATTATATTCCTATAAAAACTAAACATATTTTTCATACAAATATATGCTAAAAAGTATGTTTTTTAATTTTTTTTTTTAAAAATATGTTTACAGTTATGTTACAGGGCACGCCATTAACTCTAAAAATACAAAATTTTTGTGCTAAAAATGTTACAAAAAAATACTAAATAATTTATTTGTAGTTTGAAGACTATTGTAGCTTTTTTTTTCATGCAAAATGTCTTTAAAATTAACTGTTAAAAGAGCCTTTCGAAAAGTTCGAAAAAAAATTAAACAATTTTTTTAAGAACTCTAATATCGTATTGACACTCGTTCAACTTCATTTTTTTACAGAAATAAATGACTAATACCAGTAATCAAAGGCTGAAAGCTGATATTTGGATCCTCTTCTATCGCACTACCAAGTCGATTCCGGAACTAATTAACGTGTTAAATGTTTCTGGGGAGGTTTTAAAAAATTTCCCCAAATGGGGACGCCAGGTCGCAAGAGAATAGTTATTTAACCTCTTGCCGGCTGTAAGGAGCCTAGTGGTCAGGATCTCGGACTCTAGATCGGAAGGTTGCGAGTTCGAGACCCGGTGCCACTGAAGACTTACCGAGTATATGCGGAGTACGTGCTCGTAAAATCTGTTGGGTCCGAATGTTCTGTGGTCGGTCATTGCGCAGTTCACCATGGGTACAGGTTCCTGGAGAAAATTTCCCTCCCCTTCCTCTAAATTGTGGAGGTGGCGACAGATGGCAACATCTGTCATATGTGTTTGTGTGTGTCTTGTGTTGTCCTACTTGACGATGGTTTATAAGCGGGTCCTTGCGACCAAGCACACAAATCTGAAAATATATGTCAACCAACCAACCTCTTGCGATCCTTGTTTTTAGTTGGCTAACAACATTCCTATGTTTAACGAATCCATTTTCAGTCTTTTCGCCAACCCGGTGGCTCAATCGTTAGGACTCTAACCATTGGAGCTGTGGGGTCGGGTTCTAATCCCGGTAAGGCATGGATGTTGGTGACCGTCAATAAATGTTGTTATTTGTCTATGTGTTATTCATTTCTTTGTGACTGTAAAAATTCTTTCTGTGTCTGTCCCACTTGACGAAAGCTTATAAGCGGTTCTCTGAACAAGCATACAAGCTGGAATATATATGTACCATACCATATGGCCATATGGTCAGTCTTTTCCCTGACATTACCCATCTATCGGTAGATTTTGGAACTATTTTTTGTCCTTCGCCAAACCCTAATTCATTGCATCACGATTGTTTCTGCTAAAATATCCGGTCATTCTGAAGAGTAATTTTAAAATGATCGATTTTTTAAATCGTTACTTTAATTATAATCACCCTATAGGGCTGTAAGGCGCCCTGTGGTCAGTGTCGCGATCTACGGATCGGAAGGTCCCGCGATCGAAACCTGGTCGCTGAAAACTCACCGAGTATATATGGAGTACGTGCTCTTTAAATCTGTTGGGTCCGAAAGTCCTGTGGGCGGTCATTGCGCAGTTTTCTACGGGTACAGATTCCTGGAGACTATTTTCCTCCCCATCAGGGACATGTCTAAATTGTGGAGATGGCGCGTGATAGATGACAGCATCTGTCACGTATATGTGTTAATGTGAGTGTGTTGTGACTGTCTTACTTGATGAAGGTTTATAAGCGGCTCTCTGAGCAAGCACAAAAGCCTGAAAATATATGTATATCAACCAACCAATCAACATAAGTTCATAACTTCGCAACTTATATTCATGGAGAAAACAAATCAAAAGATACTCCTCGGGTATGACAGGATTTAAATAGACTTTAAACAACGAAAATTTTCGCGTCGAATTCTTATGTCTCACATCGATATTTTGTACCTTGTTTTAATCTACAAAGGCATATAATTTCAAAAAAAAGTAATGCTATAAAAAAAAACTTCGCTACCCAACAGAAACTCGGTAATACTCTGCTGCTTAACCCTTTCAGTCCCAGTGATGCCATTTGGCATCATCACTTTCAATATTTTTTTCAAAATTTTTATGTCCCGTTATGACATCCAAACACACATCATTCGATTCTTTACACTTTGTTCTATCAGACAATATTTTGCATTAATCTCAATAGAAGTCAGAACTACTATTTTTTTTATTTAGAAAATAGTCAACAAGCGTTTCTCCTGATTTTCGATAAGTTCACTTCAGTTCCATAGATTTAAAACACAATTTAAACTATTTCGGTTAAAATAATTACTAAATTTTTTTTAATAATATGGTCAGATACCTTAAAATATATAACTCGAAGTGTTTTTAGGTAATATATATATTTTTTATTTTGATGTTTTCCACAGTTAAAAATTTTTGGCATTGTTTCAAAAACCATATAAAAAATTTTAATGAATTTTTTTTCTTATGGAATTCGTATATTTAACCTAAAATAAGCTTATTTTGTGAATATCAGATGTTTCTGTAGTGTAGTAAATTTTTGGGACTGAAAGGGTTAACTTACAATATTGTTGCAAAAACTTGAAAATATATAAAAAAAGATATCATTGTTTTGCTATTGACCTTTACTGTCAATAATTTTTTAATTAAGGGTCACAGAATTGCCGTTTACGAAAATGCTGATTTATTTATAAAATAAAAGACTAGCTATATAATTAGTGGTAGTTAAAAAATATAAATTAAAAGTGCAATGTCAGTCGATTTCTTTTATTTCATGTATATATACATAATTATTTATATCTAAGCAAATTAAAACTTATTACTGACATAATTGTCGTTTACATTCACGTCATACCAGATCAAAACCATGTCGACTAAGAGCGGATATGAAGATAATGAATTGGATTTGAAAGGGTCTGATTTCCCTTTGTGAAGGGTCCCATTGTCCCTTTAAAGGACGCCCAATTGCTTTCTTATAATTGAATTATTAGTTCATTTGAATTGAATGTGTTTTTATTTGTATTAAATACGTTTTTATGTAAAAACAATTGTGGGCAATTTTAAGAACAAAAAAATGCGAATCAAATACTAATCTAACCCCCCCCCCCCTAACGACTCAGGGGGGCCAGGGGCTTATATTTCATATCGATATTTTGCACCTTATACTATGGTTTAACCGACAAAGGCATATACTTGTAAAAAAAGTAGCAGTGTTATATCAAAAAAAAAAACTTCACTACACTCAACAGAATCTCGGGAATATTATACTGCTCAACTTACAATACTGTTGAGGGCTGGGGAGCCCAGTCGGTTAAGCACTCGCTTAGCATGCGGAAGGTCCTAGGTTCGGGTCCGGGCATCGCCAAAATAGCTGCCGACCTATAAACGGCCCGTGCAGCCAAAAATGTCCGACGAATAATACCCCGTGTAAGGGAGTGCACGTTAAATATCCTTCAAAGTCCTAACGCTGCGTACGATGTCGCCCTTAACGGTTGCGTTGGGTGCCTATTCAGGTGTTGGCTCGTCACCTGACTGTGGTTCTAAAATACGACGCCCGTCGCCAATAGCCCTCGTGCGACGATAATTCAAAACCTAACCTACAATACTGTTGAAAGAACTAGGAAATATAAACAAAAAATATATTATTGTTTTGCTATTGACCTTAACTGTCAATATTTTTTTAATTAAGTAAAACAGAAGAATTTAACGTTAAAGAAGGTGCTTCTTTATTTATAAAATAAAAAATTAGCAATATAATAAGTGGTAGTTAAAAAATATAAACCGAAAATGTATGTCAGTCGACTTCTTTCATTACACGTGTATATGATTATTTATATCCGGGCAAATTAAAAACTTATTTCTGGCGTAATTGTCGTTTACATTTTCGTCATACCAGATTCAAATCATGTCGACTAAGTCGGATATATTTTATTTGTATTAATGTGTTTTTGTTTGTATTAAAGACGTTTTTATTTTAAAACAATTGTGCAGTTTTAAGAGCAAAAAAATGGGAATTAAATACTGAAAAATTTTAATTCCCTAAAGGAACTTTAATTAATTTTACTTCAATGGAGACATAGAGTACAGCAAAAAAAAACAAGATATACAGAACACCTTAAGTTGTGCACAATCCCCCCCCCCCTCCCCTTCGACTCAGGGGCCAGAGGCTGATATTTAAAATCGATATTTTGTACCTTATACTTTGGTTTAACCTACAAAGGCATATATTTGTAAAAAAAATAACAGTTTTGTAAAAAAAAAAAACCTTCACTACACTCAACAGAATCTCGGTAATACTATAAAGCTCAACTTGCAATACTGTTGAAAAAACTTGGAAATATACATAAAAAATATATTATTGTTTTACTATTGACCTTATCTGTCAATAATTTTTTAAATGGAAGTGTTTAAAAGAATGGACCGTTAAAGAAGGTGCTGATTTATTAATAAAAGATTAGCAATATAATTAAGTGGTAGTTAAAAAAAATTGAAAATGCAATGCCAGTCGACTTCTTTTATTCCATGTATATGATTATTTATATCTTGGCATATTAAAACTTATTTCTATTATAAATTGTCGTTTACATTTATGTAATACCAGAACAAAATCATGTCGACTAAGAGCGGATATGAAGATAATGAATTGGATTTGAAAGGGTCTGATTTCCCTTTGTGAAGGGTCCCATTGTCCCTTTAAAGGACGTCCAATCGCTCTCTTATAATTTATTTAATAGCTGGTTTGAATTGAATGTGTTTTTATTTGTATTAAATACGTTTACGTTTTTTCTATTATACGCTCTCCCCTTTGACTCAGGGGCCAGTTGCTTATATTTCTTATCGATATCTTACAATGTGGCTGGAAAAAACTTGGAAATATGCATAAAAAATATATTATTGTTTTAATATCGACCTTTACTGTCAATATTTTTTTTAATTAAAGAAACCAGAATAAATTAACGTTAAAGGAGGTGCTTCTTTATTTATAAAATAAAAGATTAGCAATATAATTAGTGGTAGTTAAAAAATATAAATTGAAAATGTATGCCAGTCGCCAGTCGACTTCTTTCATTTCACGTGTATATGATTATTTATATCCGGGTAAATTAAAACTTATTTCTGGCGTAATTGTCGTTTACATTTTCGTCATACCAGATTAAAATCATGTCGACTAAGACGGATATATTTTATTTGTATTAATGTGTTTTTATTTGTATTAAAGACGTTTTTATTTTAAAACAATTGTGCAAAGGGCAGTTTTAAGAGCAAAAAAATGGGAATTAAATACTGAAAAATTTTAATTCCCTAAAGGAACTTTAATTAATTTTACTTCAATGGAGACATAGAGTACAGCAAAAAAAAAAACAAGATATACAGAACACCTTAAGTTGTGCACAATCCCCCCCCCCCCCTCCCCTTCGACTCAGGGGCCAGAGGCATGATATTTAAAATCGATATTTTGTACCTTATACTTTGGTTTAACCTACAAAGGCATATATTTGTAAAAAAAATAACAGTTTTGTAAAAAAAAAAAACTTCACTACACTCAACAGAATCTCGGTAATACTACACTGCGTTGCATAATGATAGAACCACCATGTATTTTCAACCTAGCACATAATAATTGAAAGAAATCATTGAAATAATTTCTTTTATTGAAAATATACGTCATAAGAATGAAAATAACAGAATAAAAACTTAATACATGTTTAACTTTTCGTGTAACGAAATAAAAATGCATATATTATGTTGCAAAATGATAGGACCAGTCATAGTTAATACGTTATAAAAGAACCCTTTTTGGCTATAACTCCAAAAATTCGATCAGGCATGCTTTTGACAAGACGTTGGAGTACATCTGCATTAATATTTTCCCATTCTGTTATAATAGCGTCGTTCAATTCTTGAACAGTTGTATATTGCTTTCCGCTTGCGTATACGGCCCTGCTTAGCCTACCCCAAACGTTCTCAATTGGGTTTAAATCATGAGAACAAGCTGACCAGTAAATAACCTGCACTCTGTTATCCAGGAAACAATCCCAAGACGTGTTGGCAACATAAATACTGGCATTATGATGTTGGAATTTCCAAAATGGACAACTAATTTTTTCTCCAAATGCCAACAAATTGTCTTCCAACATGTCTTGGTAGACTTCTTTCATTCGACCAGAGGGGAACACATTATTGGTCTGCCCTGCGCTTCCAAAACCAGCCTAAACCATTAGCGATCGTCCCCTTCCCCCCACTGTCTCTTAGAGAAAATACTTTCTTCATTTCGGAGATCCCTCTAATAGTACTCCCTTCCGCCAGGACCATCCAAGTTGAATTTTGTTTCGTCACTGAATACTATTGATGCTACTGTTCTTTCCAAGTCATAAGTTCTTTTGTCCATTGCATAATTTTTTGCGGGTGAAGCTCTGTAGGTCTTGGCTGTATTTTCTTTTTCTTGCACACAATATGTTCGTTCCGCCTAACCACTCTTGATGAAGTAGACTTGTGAACGTTGATTGTGGGGTCTCGCGATAATCTGGTCAATGTTTCCCCGACTTTTAGTTTCTTTACAACTAATTTTTCTTGCCGAATCGTAAGCTTTCGAGGTCGTCCAGTTGATTTCTTCTTCCCATATTTTGATCTAAGATGGAGAAAATTATTAACCACGTTTGGTGAACGTTCAATATGTCTTGTTATATTCCGTGACGACAATCCTGCTTGGTTTAAAGCTGCACCTTTCCTTAATAACACCTAATTAAAAGCTTTTCCTTAATAACACCTTTTCAAATCTATTGATTTGACTTATTCACAATAAATGCAAGCAAGATTAGTTTAACTAGATCAAAACAAAGCTTTTATGGCTAGAAAAGTTTCCGGTTGCCTATTTCTATCCTCCGTGAGAAGCTTTAACACATGCAATTTCTTCTGTTTGCGTAAAAGTAAGAGTGGTGCTATCATTTTGCAACAGTAAAGCTCCATTTGTTTTTTAAACATTTGCTTATTAAGCCAAACTCAAAACTTCTCACAGCTTGATATTCTGCATTCTACTTAATTATACTATTCTAGTTTCTGGAAGTATTACAAACTTACTCAAGAATATGTTATACAGTTTTTACTCGGAAGAAACAAAGTGGTTCTATCATTTTGCAATGCGGTGTATAAAGCTCAACTTGCAATACTGTTGAAAAAACTTGGAAATATACATAAAAAAATATATTATTGTTTTACTATTGACCTTTACTGTCAATAATTTTTTAAATGGAAGTGTTTAAAAGAATATACCGTTAAAGAAGGTGCTGATTTATTTATAAAAGATTAGCAATATAATTAAGTGGTAGTTAAGAAAAATTGAAAATGCAATGCCAGTCGACTTCTTTTATTCCATGTATATGATTATTTATATCTGGGCATATTAAAACTTATTTCTATTATAAATTGTCGTTTACATTTATGTAATACCAGAACAAAATCATGTCGACTAAGAGCGGATATGAAGATAATGAATTGGATTTGAAAGGGTCTGATTTCCCTTTGCAAAGGGTCCCATTGTCCCTTTAAAGGACGTCCAATCGCTCTCTTATAATTTTTTTTAATAGCTGGTTTGAATTGAATGTGTTTTTATTTGTATTAAATACGTTTACGTTTTTTCTATTATACGCTCTCCCCTTTGACTCAGGGGCCAGTTGCTTATATTTCTTATCGATATTTTGTACCTTATACTATGGTTTAACATACAAAGGCATATATTTGTAAAAAATATAACAAAGTTATAAAAAAAAACCTTCACTGCACTCAACAGAATCTCGGTAATACATACTAAAGCTTAACTTACAATATTGTTGGAAAAAACTTGGAAATATGCATAAAAAATATATTATTGTTTTAATATCGACCTTTACTGTCAATATTTTTTTTAATTAAAGAAACCAGAATAAATTAACGTTAAAGAAGGTGCTTCTTTATTTATAAAATAAAAGATTAGCAATATAATTAGTGGTAGTTAAAAAATATAAATTGAAAATGTATGCCAGTCGCCAGTCGACTTCTTTCATTTCACGTGTATATGATTATTTATATCCGGGCAAATTAAAACTTATTTCTGGCATAATTGTCGTTTACATTTTCGTCATACCAGATTAAAACCATGTCGACTAAGACGGATATATTTTATTTGTATTAATGTGTTTTTATTTGTATTAAAGACGTTTTTATGTTAAAACAATTGTGCAAAGGGCAGTTTTAAGAACAATAAAAAAATGGGAATCAAATACTGAAATTTTTTAATTCCCTAAAGGAACTTCAATTAATTTTATTTCAATGGAGACATAGAGTACAGCAAAAAGAAAAAAAAGATTTACAGAACACCTTAAGTTGTGCACAATCCCCCCCCCCCCTCCTTCGACTCAGGGGCTTATATTTCATATCGATATTTTGTACCTTATACTTTGGTTTAACTTACAAAGGCATATATTTGTAAATAAAAATAAGTGTTATAAAAAAAAACATTCACTACACTCAACAGAATCTCGGTAATGCTATAAAGCTCAACTTGCAATACTGTTGAAAAAACTTGGAAATATATACATAAAAAATATATTATTGTTTTACTATTGACCTTTACTGTCAATAATTTTTTAAATGGAAGTATTTAAAATTGTCATTTACATTTATGTAATACCAGAACAAAATCATGTTGACTAAGAGCGGATATGAAGATAATGAATTGGATTTGAAAGGGTCTGATTTCCCTTTGTGAAGGGTCCCATTGTCCCTTTAAAGGACGTCCAATTGCTTTCTTATAATTAAATTAATGGTTCGTTTGAATTGATGTGTTTTTATTTGTATTAAATACATTTTTATGTAAAAACAATTGTGCAAAGGGCAATTTTACGAACAAAAAAATGCGAATCAATATTGAAAAATTTTAATTCCCTAAAGGGAACTTTAATTAACTTCATTACAATAAAGACTCTTATTATAAAAACAAAGATTCTTGTTTTTTTTATCAATTCTTTGGTGTTAGTTATATTTTAAAGCAAGGGCTTTGAAATGCATGAGATGAAAAATTGAACTGAGCTTTCGAAAGCAAAACTCCATGAATGGGTTCGATACAATAAATAAGTGAAATTTGTTATAGTATCAGAATTTTTTTTATAACTGTATATATATAACTTTTTGATCAATAGGCACAAATTTTTAGTGTTAAATTATGATTGCAAAAACATCATCAAAATCATAATATGCAATAGAAGTCTAATACAATAAAGGGTATCAAATTTTTTTGCGGTAGATGTAGTATAAAACTTATTTTTTAATAGGACATTTATCTTTATTCATTAATTAATGCGTACAAAGAACATCATTAAATTTTGCCAAAACAAAGGTGCAAGTACTGCATTATAAATACTGTAAATATGATACAGGTTCTACATATTCAACTAAAAGTTGGTTTTTATTGAAAGTTCGGGGCGCCTTTCCCTGCATGAGCTTTAAGGCTCGTACCGGGTTGATGAAATTCCTTTAATGAAATAGTACTACAATATTGAGTACAACAAAAAACAAGATTTACAGAACACCTTAAGTTGTGCAAATTCCCCCCTCCCCCTCCGACTCAGGGGCCAGGGGCTTATATTTCATATCGATATTTTGCACCTTTCCTTTGGTTTAACCTACAAAAGTCATATAGTTGTAAAAAAAATAACTGTGTTATAAAAAAAAAACTTCACTACACTCAACAGAATCTCGGTAATACTATAGAGCTCAACTTACAATACTGTTGAAAAAACTTGGAAATATACTTAAAAAATATATTATTGTTTTGCTATTGACCTTTACTGTCAATATTTTTTTTTTTTTAATTCAAGCCATCAGCAGTCTTCAATGTTAAAGAAGGTGCTCATTTATTTATAAATTAAAAGATTAGCAATATAATTAGTGGTAATTAAAAAATTTAAATTGAAAATGTAATGTCAGTCGACTTCTTTTATTTCATGCATACAGGGTGGTCCCGAATTCATGGTACAAACTTTAATGGTAGGTACAGGACATTGTAACAATGATTATCAACTTACAATACTGTTGAAAGAACTTTTAAATATAAATAAAAAATATATTATTGTTTTGCTATTGACCTTTACTGTAAATATTTTTTTAATTAAGTAAAATAGAAGAATTTAACGTTAAAGAAGGTGCTTCTTTATTTATAAAATAAAAAAAAATAGCAATATAATTAGTGGCAGTTAAAAAATATAAACTGGAAATGTATGCCAGTAGACTTCTTTTATTCCACGTATATGATTATTTATATCTGGGCATATTAAAACGTAGTTCTATTATAATTGTCGTTTACATTTATGCATTTCCAGAACAAAATCATGTCGACTAAGAGCGGATATGAAGATAATGAATTGGATTTGAAAGGGTCTGATTTCCCTTTGTGAAGGGTCCCATTGTCCCTTTAAAGGACGTCCAATTGCTTTCTTATAATGGAATTAATGGTTCGTTTGAATTGATGTGTTTTTATTTGTATTGAACATGTTTTTATGTTAAAACAATTGTGCAAAGGGTAGTTTTAAGAACGAAAAAAAATGGGACTCAAATACTGAAATTTTTTATTCCTTAAAGGAACTTTAATTAACTTCATTAAAATGGAAATTCCTATTATAAAAACAAAGATTCTTGTTTGTTTCTTTTTAATCACTTCTTTGTGGTTCGTTATATTTTAAAGCAAAGGTTTTGAAATATTTAAGATGAAAAAAGGAACTGAGCATTCGAAAATAAAACTCCATGAATGTGTTCAATGCATTAATAAGTGAAAATTTTTATGCTATCAGAATAATTTTTATAGCTGTAATATACAACTTTTTTTTATCAATAGGTGGACATTTTTAGTGTTAAATAATGATTGCAAAAACATCATCAAAATCATAATATACAATAGAAGTCTAATACAATAAATGGCATCAGAATTTTTTACGGTAGATGTAATATAAAAATTATTTCTTAATAGGCAATTCATCCTTTTTCATTAATTAATGCGTACAAAGAACATCATTAAATATTGCCCCAACAAAAGTGCAATTTTGATACTGCATTATAAGTGCTATAAATATGATACAGCTACTACAGATTCAACTAAAAGTTGGGTTTTTTTTTCGAAGGAATACCGCAACATTGAGTACAACAAAATAAACATTTATAGAAAACCTTAAGTTGTACATATTCAACCCCCCCCCCCCCCTACGACTCAGGGGCTAGCGGCGGAGACTTTTATATGTTTGCCTCCTAACTAGTCCAAACAAAGTTATGAATTAAAAAAGTGTGTTCCAAACATTTCCCTCTATTTCTCTTATTTGCCTCGACTAAATGGCCAATGATTAAATAAACATTAGGGAAACACCTTCAAATTTGCACCAAATGTAAGTACAAGTTTGTTTTACTGCATCAGAAGTTTTCTACAAACATTAAACAGATCCTACAGATACAAGTAAAAGTTTGTTTTGCCCTTGAAAGAGTACTTCAAACACACACACACACAAACAGAAAAACATTTACAGAACACCTACAGTTGTATCGAAGCGCTTTAAGGGGTCTAAGGAGTCTTAAAAATGTGCAAAGAAGGAACTACAAAGTATAGTTTGATCTGTCATGTAATTTTTTAACTACTCAATATACAAGTACAATTTTTTTATATGTAATTCTACAAGATTTATTTATTATAAAACAAATTTTAAAATTTATGAAACTTTAGCCAAAACTAAAATAAATGATATTAAACATAAAGCTATTTTAACACATTGTGATTAGGCTTGCGCGGCAAATTTTGAGGGCAAAATTGAAAAAATGACCCAGAAAATGACATTATATTGTACAAATATGTACAAACTAGGACTTATACCGAAATTCTCAGCTCAATTTTAATTAGAAATTATTTAAAAATGAATTCAAAATCAAAATTTAAAAAATTTTATGAATTTTTTTAGAAAAAAAGTTCTTAAAATAATTTCTAATTAAAATTGAGCTGAGAATTTAGGTATAAGTCCTAGTTTGTACATATTTGTACAATATAAAGTCATTTTCTTGGTCATTTTTTCAATTTTGACCTCAAAATTTGCCGCGCAAGCCTAATCACAATGTGTTAAAATAGCTTATGTTTAATATCATTTTTTTAAGTTTTGGCTAAAGTTTCATAAATTTTAAAATTTGTTTTATAATAAATAAATCTTGTAGAATTACATATAAAAAATTATACTTGTATATTGAGTAGTTAAAAAATTACATGACAGATCAAACTATACTTTGTAGTTCCTTCTTTGCACATTTTTAAGACTACTTAGACCCCTTTAGTAAGAGTTGTACACTGAAAAAATTTGCACAGGATAGCACCGGAATTCTGGAACTTTCTAACCGCCCGCCACCACTATTTGGAGCTTGAAATAATCAATTTTGTGGTAAAACTTGAATAACTTTGATAGTTACTTTGATAGCCTGTAAAATTGGTGAACATTCGCTCTGAATAGTGGTGGCAGCTAAAAAGCTCAAGAATTCTGGTGCAATCCTGCTCCAAATTTTAACAGTGTAGAGTGGTTTCAGAAAGATTGACTATCGGACTAATGTTCGAATACCACTTCTTCCGATCTAGCTCTCTCCAAAACGTGTAGACAATACAAAATGTCCATTTCGGTTTTTCGACTCCCATTGCAAACCTTCCCTTGCATTGTATTTCATGTTAGATAATTTAAAGTACAATTGTCAATACTTTTTGTCCGTAATGCTTGAAAGCAACGGTTTCGAAATGCATGAGACGAAATCATAAATCAGGTATTCGAAATTAAAATGTCTCTAAGGTCGAATTTAACGTAACGATTAATTTTTCATAGTACCTTACTAAAAATATAATCTAAAACTTAGGTATAAAGAGCTAATCCTTAATTATTAATTGCAAAAACATCATCAAATTTTGCCTTATTTTTTTTTTACTTTTTAAGTTTGTTTTACTGTATTAAAAGTGCTACAAACATGAAACAGTTTCTACAGACACCACTAAAGGTCGGTTTTTTCTTTGAAAGAATACAACAATCACCAAACAGCATTTTTTTAAATCGTTGCTCATTTTTAGCGTTAAATAATGATTACAAAAAAACATAATCACAATAATAATGTACAAAAGGAGTCTAATGCAATAATGGGTATCAGATTTTTTTTACGGAAGATAATATACAACTTATTTTTATTAGGCAATTCATATTTATTCATTAATTAATGCGTACAAGGAACATAATTATATTTTGCCCCAACAAAGGTGTAAGCTTGTTTTACTGTATTAAAAGTACTACAAACATGAAACAGCTTCCACAGGCACTACTAAAGGTCGGTTTTTCCTTTGAAAGAATACTACAAACACAAAACAACATTTACAGAACACCTTTAGTTGCATTAAACCGATTTTTTTGTACATGTGTTTGAACTTTGAGGCCCAGTGGCTTAGTGGTAGTGATTCGCATTTCCACTTCACGATCGAATCCCGGATAGGGCGATGTCGACCCATCCCTCCATCCCTTGAGTGGGTCGATGAAATGGGTACCAAGCATGCTTGGTAACTAGACACAGGGGGGCTTGAGGCTGACCACTTTACTGGGACATATGCCTAGCACCAAAGAGTCCTAGGTCACGAAAGCTGAAATTGGCGTTGCAGGCCATGGCTGTCGCGTAGCGTCCCCTACTAAAAATGGTCAGTAGAGATCAATACAAAATGCGTATGTGGAAATGGCCAACTGGTACCTATAGAAGTCTCTATATTGATATCTATACAAATCTTTATTGATCTCTATAGATATCAGTGCAAGCTTATTGATGTCATTTGAGATCAGTAGCTTACTGATATTTTTTTACTGGTGTCTATAGAGCTCTATGGTATCAATAACTTCTGGTATCAATAACTTCTACTAATAACAATAGTGACATCTGTATAAATAAGTAGGCATCAATAAAGCTGCACTTATGTCAATAGATTTTTGTATTGATCTCTATTGATCATTTTTAGTAGGGTCGAGGAGCTTAGTTTTTCAGTTTGATCGTTAGCGATTTTTTATTTTATTTTTCTTCTTTAACCCATAAACGACGATAAGCAAGATAATTTGCCCCGAGCTTTCTGTTTAAATCAACGTAATAAAAAAATATATGTGGGCAATAATCCTTATTAATTTATAAATGGCAAATTAAATAATCTGAAAAATGATTTTAAACAGCTGAGGGAAGGAACATTATTTCAGAAATAAAGGTAAGTATGAAAACAAAGATTTTATAGAGGAGCCTATTGCGTAAGCATTCATATAATACTAATTATTACGTATTATACAGTAAAACAAATTATTACCTGTTATAAAGTAAACATGATGAGTTACTTATAATAGGGAGCCGCCTCGGTGGCTGAATGGTTAGTGTACTAGCCTTTGGAGCTGCTGAGGTCGGGTTCGAATCTCGGTCAGGCATGGATGTTTGAGACAGTCAATAAATATTGTTATTTGTCTATGTGTTATTCATTTCTTTGTGACTGTAAAATTTCTTTCTGTGTCTGTCCCACTTGAAAAAAGCTTAAAAGCGGTTCTCCGAACAAGCACACAAGCTGGAATATATATGTATTACACCATACCATACCATACCTTATTATGGTTATTTGTTTAAATAGTCTTACATAAAAAGCTAGTGTTTATAATTCGATAGTTAATATTATTTACTTTAGCTACATGTTAAAGCATTTCATTACCTCAATGATATTATTGTTAGTAGCTGATACAATTAAAAATAACCAAGTAGTTTTAAAAGAGCGATATAACCACGACTCATTAACAATATTTATACATTTGATATAAAAATTCAACCAAACCAGCCTTTAAGTAAAACATATTGTTTCGAAACAAACGAGTAATTTTAAATAATACTCATATGTAAATTCACCGCATTTTAATTAAATGTGTGGATTATTATTTGAATTATCTAACTTTTTATTTCTTCAGTTGAGTTTCAGCTTCGGAGTTTTCATTTATATAGAACTCTTACTCAAATAATGATCCTGATTTATATTTATATTTAAGTATCGATATGTTATTATTAAAAATATAATAAATAATATTATTTAAAGTAATACATTTTAATGTCAATCTATCAACAGACAGTATAGATTTTTTTGAAATGCTTATTAAGATTTAAAATGGTATTAATTTTAAAACAATGTATCTAAAATTTATATTCCGCGCAAATTTAAAACTAATCTCCTTACACTAAACTTCGATAGGTTATTATTAAAAATACAATAAATAATATTATTCTAAGTAATACATTTAAATTTCAATCTATCAACAGACAGAATAGATTTTTTGAAATATTTATTAATATTTCAAATGGTATTTTAAAAAAAACAATATATCTAAAATATTATATTCCTTGCAAATTTAAAACTAATCTCATAACACTGATCTTCCAGAATCTAAAATATTCCCCAAGGCAAAAACTTGAGTTTGTGCTTCTAGGCGAAAATCAATTGAAATACAAGCAGCACTTTTTAAATTAAATTATAGGATACAACGGAACTTCAAGCCGTGAAAAGCGAATGCGAATATTCTTATTGAATAGTCAGGTTTTGATTATGTATTCATAAAAAAAAAACTATTTCTTAGATATTGCATTTTTCTTTGGTTAGAGTAATCACTGGTTGTGCCAAATGTAATATTAATATTTTCTCTGAAATAACTAGTTTTTGTCTTATTTTGTGTTTGACTTTAAGAGAAAATGAACATTATCGTATGCAAATGAACTAAAATTGAATTATGAGTAATAGTTTGCAAGATTTTTTTTTGTTGCATAAAACCAATATTAAATTTATTTTAATGGAATTACGTACAAGTAAGTTTAGGTTATTTATTGAACTTAATACTTTAAAAATTAGGACATAAATAAAATTACATGTAGCATGATCATGAAAATCGAAACTTTTGCTTATTAATTTACTTACTATTTTGTTTGAAAATGTTTGTAAATACAGCAGGGTGATTATAAAGAAACTTTGCCAACATCTGCGCTTCTAGAGTCCGCTCCAATTAACCGATCGAGAAGAAATTTTAAATGTAGTTATTTGGAGGTATGCGCTCGGAATTCTGTGAATTTCATGACAGTGTTGCTAACGGTTACGGTTATAGTGACATAAACTCGAAAATTTCAAATAGAACGCCAACTTTTTCCTGTCTTTCCTGTCTCTTTCCTCTCTCTTTTTCCTGTTCAGCGCTTGCGAAAACCTTAATTAGCGTTGTAACGGCATCGATTTGTCCAAAAACCAAAGTGTCATAAATAACCCTTTAAGACATGCCATCAGATGGCGCTGATTAAAATTATGAGATTAACTGCTAAGAGTTTTATCGAAAAAAATTGTTTAAACAGCCAACAAAACACGATCTGTGCGCACGCAGTATATTTACAGTATATTTGCATCTGACTGAGGTGCACATTCACTAAATTTGCTGTTTTTACGGTGGCTTGCTCAAAAGCTGGCTGCCAGAATAAAATATAATTCAGATCCGCAACTTATGATAATGTAAGGTACATATATATTCCAGCTTGTGTGCTGTTCAGAGAACCGCTTATAAGCTTTCGTCAAGTGGGACGGACACAGAAAGAATATTAACAGTCACAAAGAAAGGAATAACACATAGACAAATACCAATATTTATTGACGGTCACAAGCATCCATGCCGGACCGGGAACCCGACCCCAGCAGCTAAAAAGGCAAGCGTCCTAACGATTGCACCGCAACTTGTTAAGCAGTGTATACAATAGTGAAATGGCCTTTAGAAAATACATGGTGATTATAAAGAAACTTTGCTAACATCTGCGCTTCTAGAGTCCGTTCCAGTTAACTAATCGAGAGGAAATTTTAAATATAGTTATTTGGAGGTATGCGCTCGAGATTCTGTGAATTTCATGACGTGTTTCTCACATACGACTACAGTGACAGAAACTCAAAAATTTCGAAAGGCAACACCTACTTTTTCCTGTCTCAAAATGTTCAGCGCTTGCGAAAACCTTAATTAGCGTTGAAACGGCATCGATTTGTCCAAAAACCAACGTGCCATAAATAACCCTTTAAGACTTTCCATCAGATGGCGCTGATTAAGAGTTTAGAAAAGTTTAAGAGTTTTATCGAAAAAATATGCCTTAAACAGCAAATTTAGTGAATGCGCACCTCAGTCAGATGCAAATATACTGTAAATATACTGCGGGCGCACAGATCGTGTTTTGTTGGCTGTTTAAACAATTTTTTTCGATAAAACTCTTAAACTTTTCTAAAATCTCAATCAGCGCCATCTGATGGAAAGTCTTAAAGGTTTATTTAGCACGTTGGTTTTTGGACAAATCGATGCCGTTTCAACGTTAATTAAGGTTTTCGCAAGCGCTGAACATTTTGAGACAGGAAAAAGTAGGTGTTGCCTTTCGAAATTTTTGAGTTTCTGTCACTGTAGTCGTATGTGAGCAACACGTCATGAAATTCACAGAATCTCGAGCGCATACCTCCAAATAACTATATTTAAAATTTCCTCTCGATTAGTTAACTGGAACAGACTCTAGAAGCGCGAAGTTGGCAAAGTTTCTTTATAATCACCATGTATTTTCTAAAGGCCATTTCACTATTGTATACACTGCTTAACAAGTTGCGGTGCAATCGTTAGGACGCTTGCCTTTGGAGATGCTGGGGTCGGGTTCCCGGTCCGGCATGGATGCTTGTGACCGTCAATAAATATTGCTATTTGTTATTCCTTTCTTTGTGACTGTTAATATTCTTTCTGTGTCCGTCCCACTTGACGAAAGCTTATAAGCGGTTCTCTGAACAGCACCCAAGCTGGAATATATATGTACCTTACAATACCATAAGTTGCGGATCTGAATTATATTTTATTCTGGCAGCCAGATTTTGAGCAAGCCACCGTACAAATAAAAAAAACCGAATTTTTAGTGTAAGGTAATTTAGAAAAATAAATATCCTATATTTATATATTTAAAATATCAAAAGTGGTATTATAAAATTTAAGATATATACGTAGTATAGGTACATGGTTATTCCTTTCTTTGTGACTGTTAATATTCTTTCTGTGTCTGTCCCACTTGACGAAAGCTTATAAGCGGTTCTCGGAACAAGAACACAAGCTGGAATATATATGTACTACCCTACCATATAAGTTGCGAATCTCAATTATATTTTATTCTGGCTGCCAGCTTTTGAGCAAGCTACCGTAAAATTATTAAATAAACGCTTTATGTGAACATATAATTTAGAAAAGTAAATAACGTATATTTATGTATTTAAAATATCAAAAGTGGTATTTTAAATTTAAGATATATACGTAGTATAGGTACATGAAAAAAATAAAACATTCAACTACGGGGTTAATTCCGCAATTGTATAAGTGTATACACTTATATAATTGCGGAAAAGTCAGTTTAACTTATGGAGTATTAATGTAATTTAAGTTATATGGCCTCCATATATTGGTTTTGTAGGTTCAATTTTCTTGGTTTCATTGAAACCCAAATTATAAATTTTATATACGCATTATGGTATCCTGTATTATAATTTGAGTAATATACTAAAAATCATCAGTAGTATCTTAAATATAAATCAGCTTTTTATTAATTAATTCAGCTTAAGATTTAGAGCTGATTGATTTGTAAAGGAACGACACATTTGGGAAAACGTACACTCTTAAAACAAAAGAGTGAATTAAACTCCAGTTGGAGAAGTGCATTTACGACATTGGAAAGGAGTGAATATTAATTTAGACTGAATTAAAATCACTCGTTTGGAGTGATCCTGTCGGAGGTTCAACACACAAAGGATCCACTACAAAAGGAGAAGTGCATTTTCCAGACTGGAGGAGTGAAAATTAATCAGACTTAGTTAAAATCGCTCGTTCGTTTTAAGAGTTTAAACAATTTTTTCTGCATTAAAAAAACCTATATATAAAATTTATTAAAACTTATTTTTAAATATGTAAATTTAGTAAGTATTATTGTTTAGTTGATCGTTAGTGAGATTAGGTAAAGACCTCGTTCAAAATAGATTATCCGATATAGATGAAAAGAAACTAATATCTTAATTTAATTTACCTCGTTTTTCGTTTGCTCCTCATTAAATCGAACTTAAAATCCCCTTGGAAATCATTAGAATTTCAAGCATCGCTTGACATTTCAGAACTTTTTTATCGACTCAAAGACATTGAGTAACAATTCTTTCGGTTCATCGAAATTGCCCAAGCGTGGTCGCATCTCCACTTACATATTGCGAAACACAAAAAATATCCTTAAATATCGTATGTGTCTTCTTCTATCTAAATCAGGAAAAGAATAAATGTCATCATTTCCAAATCGTCTTGGAATGATATTAAATAATGTATAAGTTGACCTTTACACAGTTTATATAAAAGATAAGTTTTAAAAAAAAGTTATTTTGGTAATAATGAAAGGAAAATGACGACTATTGTAATAAATGTCTTCGAAGAAGAAATACTTCCAAGACATAAAAAAATAATGTTGTCAAGAGATATTTAACAATAGTTTAAAAGTTGACCCAAAATAATTGTTTTTTTATTCGCTTAACGTTTCTGTATTGAATAACGATTGATCATTAATTTGAGAATGCAAAGCTGTATTATCTGTGCATTAATGAATGCTTAAATTAATAAAACAAGTTAGTGTATATCATATTATTTCACCGTTTATTAAAAAAAAATGGAAAACCAAGAATCAAAATATTAAAGTCATTAAAAAATGTTTTCAAGTAATTTTATAAAAATACATTAAACGAAAATATAATTACTTTTTAAAAAAACAAAATCGGTTAAATTAAAGAATCGTGGCTGGATTTGGCGTCTTTTCAAAAATATCGCCAGGTCGAATGACAACCAACCCTGGCGCGTGCCAAGACAACTAATTAATGACCGCAGTATGGAGAACGTGACATGATAAGAAACAAACGTTCCCATTGCTACATTGCCAAAAGCTGCCATAGTACCAATAAGTAGGGGTTCCCCGATTTAGTGTTAAGGTAGGCGAGTACCCCAAATTCTAAAATTCTTATTATTACTTTAATCTTTTCCAAATTTGGCATAGTGATTTCAAATATAATGAACAATGCTTTTTGGGCAATTATTTTTTTTTTATTTAAGTATAATTGATTTATTTTAAACTGTGTTTTTCAACTAAAAAAAGGGGTTTACGCTAACACTTCTAGCATAAAAAGTTGAACATTAATTTACCTGAAAATTTTTAGAGATGCTATTTCAATATATATCTGTGGCACATGAACCTCTAACATCTGGTGAAACAAGTTTTTTTTTTTTAATGTCCAAGTGTAAGTTATTTGAATTTTTTTTTGTGGTTAATTTATAACATTTTTAATTAATAGCTTCTTTTCTTGTAATTTGTATGTAACTCTAGAGGGTCGTTGCATGCATCAGTTCAAAACGAAGAATTTAACACATAATTAATGTTTATGGGATGAAAATTCAATGTATTAGAATTGTTAGCGTAAACCTCTTTTTTTGGTAGGAAAACACCGTTTAAAATAAATGAATTATATTTAAATAAAAAAAAATGCCTAAATAGTATTATTCATTATATTTGAAATCACTATGCCAAATTTGGAAAAGATTAAAGTAATAGTAAAAATTTTAGAATTTGGGGATTTTGGGTTACTACCTTAAATACCTTAATACATTACCTTAATACCTACCTTAAATATGCGATCACGATTCTTAAGTTTAACCGCATAATCATAAATACGTCTGCTCTTTTTAACCCTCCTCTAATTGACGAAACAAATATGTAACATCTCTTACAGGCTAAAGTGTTCCTCAATTTATAAAAGGTTAAGGTTTAAGAATTGTCTTTTTATTGAGTCGTTAGAAAGCATTTTTGTATCGAAAAGGAAATGTTCAGTTTGGGAAACGGGCTATTCAATAGCCCTTTTATTTAATTATAATACCCCTTTAATTCAACAATGCCAATTGACAATGTCATTCTTTCATTGTTGCTTTAGGTTGGGATTGTGTCTTATTTTATCAAAAAGGTATCGACAAACATTTTATTTTAATTGGGTTCATACGTAGCTTTTTTCTTTGTATAGAGATTATTTGTAAAGTTTTATTGAATTGAATTTAACCTTTTAAGACCCGATCAAAATTTTACACGTATATTCTTAATCTAAGCATACTTTTCATACAAATATATTTGTTTAAAAGTATGTTTTTTTGAAGAAGTTTTTTTTTTAAATATGTTTAATAGCTACTTAGGGAAACACCTTAAAAACCAAAAAATACACTTTTTTGTGCTATAAATGCAACAAAAAGGCAGTATTACTTATTTGTAGTTAACAGAATATCTTAACATTGTTTCAAATGCAAAATGCCTTTAAAATTAACGACTAAAATAACTTTTTGAAAAGTTTGAAAAGAATTAAAATATTTTTTAAGGACTTTAATATCGTATTGACCCTCGTTCCACTGATACCTGTAATCAAAAGCAGAAAACTGATATTGGGATCTTTTTCTATCGGGCCAGGTCAATTTGGGAACAAATTAACGTGTTAATTGTTTGTTGGGAGGTTTTTAATAATGTTTCTAAATGAGGGCGCCAGGACGCAAGAGATTAAAGATAAAAGGTTACCATATCTACTTAATCAAGACATTTCGGTCCCATGATAAATTTGGCTAGAGGTTCTTTTTAACGATTTTTGGAACATCACACAATTTCATGGTATATGTTAACATGTACGTTTCTGCGCGAAAAAAAACTACGACTTTAGCAAATCATCGGCTTTACCTACGCGAAAAACTGAAATCCGACAAAAAAAATCCTGCATCTCAACTTCGTCGATTTCGTCAAATCCAACCTTTAGCCCCTTTCCGCTAAAACCTATCCAATTCAAAGCTCCAGTCACATCTCAGTACACAGAGCAGCCGCGTTACCATAGTAACCACAAATGCTATTATCAGCTGCATTCCGTTGCTATAGTAACCCCAAAGGAGTTTAGTATGATATCTGGGCCACTTTCTTTCGCTCTTTTTAAGTAGGGTTCTGGTTTTATTCTTCGGTGTATTTGTCGATATTTTTTTGTAGTTTTTGAATGTTTTGGTTGTAGCAGTTTAAATGTTGATTGTTTGTTTAAATAATTGGATTGAATAGAAATATTTGATAGTTTTGAAGTTGGTTTGAGTGAAGTTCGATGACTAGGGTGAACTTATGAGCATTTTCGGTCAATAAGTATCTGGAGAGAGCAATAAATGAAAAGTTTATAATGTTTCAAAGACTCATTTAAAAGAATTGTGTTAAAAAAAATAAAAGTCAAATAGTTTTAATCCAAATACTTAAAATAACAATGGTAGTGTTTTATGCATATATTAAACAAAATACTTGAATATTCTAGAATTGCTTTAAATAAATTTAAAAAATTCCAGAAAAATATGTTTGGTGTAGTCTCCAAATCCTAAGACACAAAAAAATTGCAGGTTATAGAACCTTTTTTTACTTTCAGAATTTTAAAAAGCTTTCAGAATATTTTTTAGTCAATTATACTTAAAAAATCTTTTACAAGTAAGAGTTTGGCGAACATTTTATTTTCATGGTAAAAGTAGCAAAAAATTGGGTTACAAGAGCGAAAAATAACTTAAAAAACTCAGTATCTGTCGAACTCTTTCGAAATCGCGTTAGTCGCATCAATCGCGACTAAAAAAGTAATATTTCAGTTACAAGTTTCTTTAATGCATATTCATATTTTCAAAAAGAAAAAAAATCTTCTTTAATTAAAGTTTTTCATTAAATAATGCTATGCAACTGTGTTAAGTTTAGCGTATGTTATTTTAAATAAAACTATAATTTTGCAATAAAATTAAATGATTTTGAAAGATGCCGCAAACAATGAAGTCTAATTACGTTTTTATAGCCGCCCCGGTGGTGCAATCGTTAGGATGCCAGCCTTCGGAGCTGCTGGGGACGGGTTTGAATCCTGGTCAGGCATGGATGTTTGTGACCGTCAATAAATGTTGTTATTTGTCTATGTGTTTGTGTTGTACTTTTTTATGTGTCTCTTGTGCTTGTAAAAACTCTTTCAGGGTCTGTCTCAACTGACGAAAGCTTATAAGCGGTTCTCTGAACAAGCACACACGCTGAAATATGTATGTACCTACCATACCATACCATACCATACGGATTTATATATTTTTTCACCTACTCATGACAGTCATACACTGACAGTTATACACCTACACTGACAGTTATATAATTACTTGATATACGGTTTTTTTTGGATTAAAATTTTAATAGAACTTTAAATTGTTTTTTAATATATGGATGTACAATAACTTCGAAATTGTTTCTTTTTTATTTACAGTTGGTTTCTGGTATTGTTATTTTTTTTTTATAAATAATTATATAGACTTATTTGCGCCTGCTTAGTACTGCATGATAATAAATGAATGTGCAGTTATATGACTGTTTTAGTCCCAACATTTTATTTATTTTTTCTAAAAATTTTAAATTAGTGGAAACAATTATATACAATTTAATAAAATATATTTGAAATTAGGGCGGGTTTAACTCAGTGTGAGAAAAAATCGCAAACTGATATCACCAAATGGAAAAAATTTTGAGTGAAAGGGTTAATAAGTGTTTGATTGACAATTAAAAACTAATAAATTATTTATCCTTTGTAGAAGGTTTTGAGGTACTGACTGAATAATTTAAAAAATAAAACATTACATGACATAATTTGTGTTCCGAAACTTATCTCTAATAAGTCAAAGTAAAATAAAGCGAATTTATTTCAAATAGTGCGTTTACATGCAGTAGAAAGGCAGCAATATGCTGGCTAATGTGTGTGTGTGTGAAATCAAAATCTTTAATAGGGAAAATTACAGGTGTGAAAACAAACCCCAATCGTGACTGGTAATGATTTTATGCCGTCTCTATAATGTGTGTGAGCATTGCGGAATAGTTAATCAACAAAACTATCCGAAAACAAACAAAACAATTGACGTTGATTATCGAGTATTAGTTATGAATATTTAACTCGCTAATGTAAAGCCGAAGATCATGAATATTTAAATATAATTCCCAAATCATGCATTTACTATAACTTCTAGTTAATATTCTGACAATTACGTCAAAATATGTTCAGTGCAGAATTTCAAGATTGTTTATAGTACAAAGTATCAAAGACAGAAACCAAAGTCTTGTATATTTATAAAGTCAGACAGTAAATAGTAAAATTAATCTCAAAATAAATTCATTGCAAAGGAGCTTATTTCAGTGCATATGTTATAAACAATGCGCCAGTTTGAAAACGAAAATTCTATTAAAAAATAATAGTAACTATTAACAAAGTCGATTTAAAATTCAGAAGATTCGATGCATTTGTGTCTGTGCTTCTCAATGTTTTTGATGCTGTACCCCAAATTGAACACAGCAGTTATTGGGATATTATGAGTTTTGAAAGAATAGCTGAGTTAAATAAGCCCCTAGAGCGTAATTTAAATAAAATTTTACTAGAGAAAATATGTTTGCTTTGAGATTTATATATTTTTAATTCTTACAATAATTCAAAGATATAAAATAGTAAGTTGACTTGGGAGTAATTCATGGTTTTAAAGCTCTTATGATGCTGGAAGTGTTCCTTTATTTAAATTTTATAAACTTTTCATTACGTATTTTTTCATTATGAATTTCATATTGGCACCTATTTATTATTTTTTGACGCACTTATACTCTTAATATAACAGGCAGAGGTTAATTAAGGGGTCATAGGGGTCTTAAAAATGTGCAAAGAAGGTACTACAAAGCATAGTTTGATCTTTCATGTAATTTTTTAACTACTCAATATATAAGTATGATTTTTTTATATGTTATTCTACAATGTTTATTTAATATAAAACAGTTTTTAAAATTTTTGAAACTTTTGCCAAAACTAAAATAAATGATATTAAACACAAAGCTATTTGAACACATTGGGATTAGGTTTGCGCGGCAAATTTTGAGGTCAAAGTTGAAAAAATGACCATGAAAATGACTTTATATTGTACAAATATGTACAAACAAAGACTTACACCTGAATACTTAGCTCATTTTTAATTAAAAATTATTTTAAAAAAATTGAAATCATAATTTTAAAAATTTTATTAATTTTTCTTAGAAAAAAGTTCTTAAAATAATTTCTAATTAAAATTGAGCTGAGTGTTTAAGTATAAGTCTTTGTTTGTACAGATTTTTACAATAAAAAGTCATTTTCTTGGTCATTTTTTCAATTTTGACCTCAAAATTTGCCGCGCAAGCCTAATCCCAATGTGTTCAAATAGCTTTTTGTTTAATATCATTTATTTTAGTTTTGGCTAAAGTTTCATAAATTTTAAAATTTGTTTTATGAGAAATAAATCTTGTAGAATTACATATAAAAAAATTATACTTATACATTGAGTAGTTAAAAATTGCTTGAAAGATCAAACTATGCTTTGTAGTACCTTCTTTGCACATTTTTAAGACTCCTATGACCCCTTAAAAGATATTGTTTTTAAAAAATAGTGTATCGCGGAAAAGGGCTTCCTCATGTAAGTATGCATTTCAATGTTAATGACTCATAATGGGAAAAACAAATTAATGAATAAAAATTATTTCCAATTTATTAAACAGGAATTTTTACTAGAAGCAACAAATTTTTTTGCAAGAAATGAAAAAAAACCTTTCAAACCAGAAAAACAAAGCAAAAATATTAGTTAATAAAATTCCCGTGCATCATTTTAGTTATCAATAAAGATTGCCGGCCCGCCTGCTCAGTGGTTAGTGTACTAGCCTTTGCAGCTGCTGGTCTCGGATTCGAATTCGTTAAAGGCAGGGATGTTTGTGCTTGTCAATAAATGTTGTTATTTGTCTATGTGTTTGTGTCGTCCTTCTTTGTGTGTCTCTTGTGACTGTCTCTTCTGGCGCGCTGGGTAATGGGCTATAAAGCCTACACTCTCCCTTCTAGAGGGCGCAATCACTGTCATTTGTCATTATCAATAAAGATTATTGTTTTAAAAAATCTAAGCATGTTTGCTATCTTTTTAAACTTTTCATAGATTTTTAAAAAAAAGTTAATCGCCAAAACAACGAAAACTTCCCAGTAAATTAATAAAAAACACAATAATGGGCATTTGAGTAGCCAGTAGTCACATTGGTAACAATTGATGTGACGTATAATTCTACGTCACTGTCTAAATTTCAGTATATTTTTGAAACCTATGAATAGTATATTCTTTTGGTTCCAGAAATAGAGTCGGAAAATTGTCGACGATTTTCTGCCCTTGTAAAAGCGAATTATTAAGCCTAAAATAGCTCTAATCCTTAAACTTAAGTCATTATTTTTATCATCACACCATGAGATAATAATAATTTCCATTTCAGTTGACATATCAGTTAGCCAACAAAAAAATTTTCACCCCGATTTAGCTTTTATTTTGAATTATACTTTACGAAAACCTTTTTATGATATTACTTTTTCCATCATTAGTATATCGAAGTTGTATTATATATTTTATTAATGTATTTTTGTTCGGTGTTAGTTCACTGAAATAGACAGCAAAATCACCATTGTACTTATATAACAACATTAAAATAATAAGAGGTTAACCTTGAGCAAAGTCCTTAAACTAGCTTAAACTTGTGATTTTAAATCACATTTAGGCAATCGTCACGATTTTCGAAAAGTCCTATCAAACTTGACGTGAAACTATTACATTTTCTATGTTTGCATATATGTTCTAGAATAAACCCATTAAGTAATAACAAACATACAATAATAAAACATATACTCAGCTAACATGCTCGAAATATTTAACTAAGTAAAATAAAAACTTATTGATTATATTCTAAAATAACTCTATTTATTTATTTTATAGTCATTAGTTGTTGTTGTCGAGCTCATGGATATCCTATGGAAAGATGGTTGTCAGAGTCTCTGGAGAGGTTATAATCATTAGCACTTAAACTATAGATACATAAAAAAAAATAGTAAAATAAAAGAAATTAAGAAATAATCGAAATAGCGCCTAATAAATTTGAAATGTTAAAAATTTACATTAAAATATACTTAAAATAAAAAAATAGTTTTTTTTTAAATATCCAAGATATTAAATCAAACCACATATTTAACTTTATGAAAATTTATTTTTCAAAAAATCTCTTTTTTTTTTTATAGTTTCAAATCGCCGAAACGGCGAGAGGAACCACAAAAAAATAAAGAACTGTATAACGGGCCTTGGTTACAACTCTACGTCACAACCCGAAATGCGAGTATATTTTTGCTATCTATGTTAACGGTGTATTTAAGTCTCAGAAATCAAACCGGCCAATTACGGGCTATTTTCTGCACATGTGAACGGACCTTAAGCCATATTTGACAGAAAATAGTATCGTTTTACAACTTTCGCTACTATTTTTGTATCATCATCCAAAAAGACAATTATAACCTAAAATAGTTTCGTTTTACTACTTTCGCTTCTATTATTGTGTCAGCATCCCAAAAGACAATTATAATGGCATTTTTAGATGGCATATAATCCAGCCAATATAAATTTAATCCCTCGAAATAGCTTTTATTCTATATCAATTATATTTTAGGTCCCATCCGTACATCATGCAACCTTTGTCGATGGAACCTTTCAGAAGATAAT
Source organism: Hylyphantes graminicola (assembly GCA_023701765.1). Lineage (NCBI taxonomy): Eukaryota > Metazoa > Arthropoda > Arachnida > Araneae > Linyphiidae > Hylyphantes > Hylyphantes graminicola. Next base: position 44,262,205 of record CM043112.1, read on the forward strand.
AAATGAAGCCTAATGCAAAACAGGAAAACCTTTTTATGATATTACATTTCGCATCATTAGTACATAGTTTAGGCTTATTATTTGTGATTTATTTTGGTTGTGGTGTGCAGAAGTTGATTGCCGAATCACATTTGAAAATAACATTGGTTAACCTTGAGAAGACTTTGTCAAAAGCTTAAAATTAATATGACGACTTTAGTGGAAGAAAGTGTTAAGTGACAAAAAAGTTAAAACGAGAAAATTTGCTTTAAAGTTAGAAATGCGTTAACCCTTTCAGTCCCAGTGGTACCATTTGGAATCGTCACGTTTCTGGTTTTAGTTAAAAAATAATTGGGCTGACATCTATTGGGATCAATAAAAAATATTTATAATATAAAAAAAAGTATGAAAAATCGAATGATGTGCTTTTTGATATCATACATGGCTATAGATAATCAGAAAAAAAATCTAAAATGCTGATGCCAAATTGTCATTGGGACTGAAAATGTTAAAAATGACACTCACTTATTTTTTAAAAAATATGTACTTATCTTAAAATTTATAAAGATAGGGAATCTTGTAATTTTTAAAGGAGGGAATCACATGTTCCTCGACAAAACATTTTCGAATGTTCATTAAATCCAAAAAGTATAAATATGAAATCGCAAAAACTGTTTTTAATACCTTACTATTGTATCGAGTAAATGTGATTACATTTAAATTAGTACAAAAATTACATGTATTAACCTTTACTCTATACAATAGTAAGGTATTAAAAGCAGTTTTTTTGCGATTTCTCACGTTTTTGCCTTTTGGATTTAGTGACTTTTGATTCTATACCCCTCAACTAACAAAAAAAAAACCCTACTTGATAAAAAATTTAAATAACAAGATTTATTTTATAAATATTAACATTAAAACAAAAGATAAATAATAGTAAAAAGATTCAAGAGATTAAATATAACGAAATACCCCCAATAAATTTTAAAATATCATTTTCATTTTTTATAAGCATTAAAAACATACAGGTTAAAAATATCTAAAAGATTAAAAAATTGTTTTTAAAATATTCAAGCTATTAATAAAAATCGAATGTTATAATTTTATGAAAACTTATTTTTATGCTAATCTAATTTTGTTAAGCACCCCACTTCAAACAAAAATGACGACCTATATAACAAAGATCAATATTTAAGTCGATTGCAAAACACTCTGCACTTTATTACATTCTTCATTGTGTAGCAAGTAAACTATACTTTCGATAAAAAGCTCTCATAAAGAGGAAATGAAGGAACTATTGGAAATGGAAAACCTTTTATACACTTAGTTCTATTCATTAATTCTCTCGGCATTAGTTGATGGAATTGTTTTGGTATGTACAGGGTGAGGCAAGTAAAAGTGGCCCCGACGTGGGGATAAGAATAAGACAGAAATGATGCCAAGTCAAAAAGCAATACAAAAACAGGTTTGCTAACTGAAGCTATTGATCGATTCAATATTAAGCCCAAACCGTTTGGCAACTTATTTGCCGGCAACTACGCTATAATTGAAATGAAATATAAACAAGGTTTGTAGAGCTGATTAAGAAAAGTTCCCACTAGTGATTATTTCGGTCGTTATTTATCCTAGAGAATCGGACCTTTTTGGTTTTGTTAATACAAAACATTCTAAATTGATTGCAAGACACAAAATTTGCATTAAGGGACGTCTTTATACAATATGAACTCAGATCTGAGCTCGCCACTAGTCTATGAATAGCTTTAATGTGAAGCTAATCCGATCCATCCAATGCAAAAACATTTTTCATGCGGCTTCAAGAGTTTTTCTCGCCAAGCATTTCAATGTATTCCGATCTCTAGACCGATGTCACTTTTATTTGCCTCACCCTGTACTACACGAATATTGTTACTCGTAATGGAGCTTATATTGATGCAACTTTGAGCATGTGTTGGATATTTTGTTAAGATAATGTGTTTCTATTAGCACACAAACCTACGTTAATGGTGAATGTGACCGTATGACGGCGGGTCTCTAAAACAAACAACCTCTGTGCTAATGCAATGAAAAAATATTTTCTAAGAGACATCTGCCCCTCTGTATTGAATATTTTTACAAACTATGCTTTTATATCATAAATTTAGCTGACTTACTTTACTCCACAGACGCAAGTTTACTATGAAATTTTGCAGCAACATTAGAGTGATGGTGTGTGTAAAATACAGAATGTATGTTTGATGTACGATTTGTTAATATATGTTTGCATGTTAACAGGTAATGAGACGAAATGACTGCGAGTTTCAAAACCAAAGTGCCTTTGTGTTGATCCAATGGGGAAAAATGACTATATTCTAAGCCGTATTTCTGCATTAGCTTAGCTTCGTTTAAATTATTATTGCACTTGGGCTAGCTACACTAGGGCTATTGGCAACGGGCGTCATATTTTAGAACCACAGTCAAGTGACTAGCCGACACCTGAGTAGGCACCCAACGTAACTGTTAAAGGGCGTTATCGTACACAGCGTTGGGACTTTGGAGGATATTAACTGTGCACTAGGGTGTCCCTTATTTTACGAATTTTCGAAATCGAAAAGACGTACCCTCTCTTTGCTAAAAAATTGCTAAAAAATCAAGTTTTTGCTCCATTTCTCCAATTCTGTTAATCTAACAACAAAATAGTCAATGCAAAAGTTTTAAAACACACCTTTTTCTACAAGTTTTGTATTGACATAATTGTTCTACGAGTTACGGTTATCGAGATAAATCGGAAAGAAGTGCGAACTTTTTCGGAAACTCGCAAAATGCTCCAATCCACTCACCATAGTAGGATATAGAATTAAGCACAACAGCACTTCATAAAAGTGTCTAAACCAAGTTTATTATACCTTAATATTCATAAAATAATTGCACATTTGTGTACTTAAAATAAGAAGTACGAACAATCCATGCTAATTGATTTTTTGTATGGGGCAGGGCCGTCACGTGGGTTCTGGAGCGGGGTGGTAACCCACAGCACTTTTTTTAAAGAAAAACTATGTTGGTTCGAGGCTACTAATATTAAAATGAAAATATGAAATTGATTAAATCACAATATTAATATTTATTGATTATAATTTGGCTATGTATACATAAAGAATACCATAAAACGGATGAATAAATTTCCTCAAATGTTTTCATCTAAATTCAAAGAGTTTAAAATTATAACAAAAGATGAAAAGTAATTGCAATAACAACACGTTTACAACAAGTTTATTCTACCTTAATATTCATAAAATAATTGCACATTTATGTACTTAAAATAAGAAGTACGAACAATCCATGCTAATCGATTTTTGTAATGGGCAGGGCCGTCACGTGGGTACTGGAGTGGGGCGGTAACCCACATCGCTATTTAAAAGAAAAACAATGGGTTTCACCAATCCTGATAAAACTAACAACAAAAATAAAGTGTGGAATCGGGATTAGATGTGGTATTTAAAAATATTTAAAGAAAAAAACAGTTATCTTTTATTGATAAGAACATCTTCCTAAAAGCCACGTTGGGAGCGGGAGTACAATAAATTAACCTCTCCCTGAACCGCTTGATTATATATAAGGAGCGATTTTTCGGATGGGGGTTTGCTACCTAAGTTTGGCTTAATTGTTTGAAAAACATTTGAAATTTTATAAATTTTGGAAAGGATTTGCAAAAAGATGATAACAAGACTCGAAATTACGGGAGTCGAAGAGTGGAGATTCAAAGTAATTTCTACAACTTATTTGATACAGCATATTCAGACGCACTTAATATATTGAAGATTGAAGAAGGTAAGGCGTTTTTGATGAGACAAAGAGAACCAGGAAGGCCTTGCCGCTTAACTAGAGTTGTTAGGAAACTTGCAGAAACAGAAGAGTGTGCAAAACAGGGCTGAAAATGAGGAAAAAATACCTAAGACATCATTCATCGTCAATTTCTACAATGACATTGGTGCCGGAAATCGTATATAGTTCGTTTTACAGTATTCAAAATGAAGAATCAGATTCAAGGGAAGTATTATTATTTACTTACACAAAAAGCAAGCCGTTGCCGAAATAACGTGCAAGGAAGGTCATAATTATCCCAAAACTGGAAGCAGGTTTTGGATAGATATTAGTTGAGTGGTAAAAGACGCTGTTTTCTATTCTGTAGGCAAAAACTGAAGCTCTTAAATACTGCACTGATGAATTAGCAATAAATAAGTCCTCCCTTTAACGAGTTTGAACAAACACTCGTAAAGAATGGGCTAGAGGTGCAATGCACTTGTTAGAAAACTTTTCAATTAACTTAATTTATTCATCTGTTTTATGGTATTCTTTATGTATACAAAGCCAAATTATAATCAATAAATATTAATATTGCGATTTAATCAATTTCATATTTTCATTTTAATATTAGTAGCCTCGAACCAACATTGTTTTTCTTTAAAAAAGCGCTGTGGGTTACCACCCCGCTCCAGTACCCACGTGACGGCCCTGTCCCATACAAAAAATCAATTAGCATGGATTGTTCGTACTTCTTATTTTAAGTACACAAATGTGCAATTATTTTATAATATTAAGGTATAATAAACTTGGTTTAGACACTTTTATGAAGTGCTGTTGTGCTTAATTCTATATCCTACTATGGTGAGTGGATTGGAGCATTTTGCGAGTTTCCGAAAAAGTTCGCACTTCTTTCCGATTTATCTCGATAACCGTAACTCGTAGAACAATTATGTCAATACAAAACTTGTAGAAAAAGGTGTGTTTTAAAACTTTTGCATTGACCATTTTGTTGTTAGATTAACAGAATTGGAGATATGGAGCAAAAACTTGATTTTTTAGCAATTTTTGCAAATTTCAAATGAAAAGCGGCGCGTGTTCCCGATATCAGAATGAGATAAAACTTCGTTTCTGAGTGTTTTGACATAAAAGGAAAAAAATGAGAGGGTACGTCTTTCCGATTTCGAAAATTCGTAAAATAAGGGACACCCTACTGTGCACTCCCTCACGAGGTATTATTCGCCGGACATTTTTGGATGCAAGGGCCGTATATAGCTCGGCAGTCATTTTGGCGATGACCGGACCCAAACCTGGGACGTTTCGCATGCTAGCGGAGGCCTAGCAGACTGGACTCCCCAGCCCCCAAAGTGCCTTTGTGTTAATCCAATTAGGGGAAAATGACTATATTTTAAGCCGTATTTCTGCATTGAAAATTTTACAATCGTCTCTGTATGTGATAAGTGTAGCTGACTTACCAGGCCTTGTAATCTTACTTTTTGAAATTGGTTCGAATACTTTTGTTTTAATGTTCAATAAATAGCTTGACAATCACAGAACTAAATTCAAAAGGTTGATTAGCCACATTTATCATATAAAACCGTCTATAAAATATTTAATACAGCAGCAGAATTGTAGCTTAGAAAATCCTTTTTCCCCCCTTGAATTAACACAAAGACACTTTGGTTTGGAGAACTGGGATCATTCGTTGTCTTATTCGATAACAAATAGGCTGAGGCTACGCACACGGGCACCGTGCTTGCCGTTCTTGCTTTACGTTTACGGGTATTTACTGTGCATGCTCAAGGCGGGGATTTCTGGTACCGTATATATACATTGAATGCACGATCATGAATTATACTTGAAAGTTGATCTTACTCATTTTGTGGGGCCCCGTGAAATTTTATATTTTCTAAAAAAAAACATCACTATAAAACGTGAGACAGTATTGTAGTACGCATTCAAAGCCTAAACACTTGCTTGGGGACCGGAATTTTTGTTTACTCTAAAAAAAAACATAAATTCTACCCATTTGTAAGGAAAGTTCAAAAATTTGGAAATTTAAAAAAATCATGGAAATTTTTAAAAAAATGAAAGCAATTTTTCAGGACAACTTTAAAACGATTATCTAAAAGGGTTAAATTGATTTGAACCTTTTGATTACGAACCGTTACGCTACCACTAAGCTACAACGGTCAAAGAAAACAAAACAAAAAAACCTGCTTATAGCCCTCGCTTCTGCGGGATTATTACCCGTACGCGCAATGCTTGTACGGTGCCCGTGCGCATAGACACCCCGTAACAGTTCTTAAATGAAACATACGTTCCGTATTTGACCAGCATTTTACCTTGACATGTTGCAGTAACATTAATATTTTGTTTTTAGGGAATTTTTAAGTGTATTTGCTTTTAGGCTAATGGTTTCCCTCATTTCCTTCTTATTTAGACTTAGGAGTCTAAAAGTCTGTAATATTGCATGCAATTGACTTAATCAATACGTAAAACGTTATGCAAATGTTTTGTGTTGTCTGTATTTTGAAGAGAAGGCATTCATAAAAGCACTCTGCATTATAAAATTTTCGTTAATTCATCAATTATTATAATGAAGATTGAATGAAAACAAATTCTTTCTCGAGCCCCGAATATTGAATTAATGTCATGTGGGAACAAAGGACCAATCGAAGCACCGATCGAGGGAATTTCATGAATGATAGCAGAAAAGAAATACGTCACCTGAAACAAGCCAATAAAACAACTTGTCCAGTTAAGATGGGTTGTTAGTCTCTTAGAGCTAATGCATTAGTTTTGGAATAACAAATTCCGATGAAGTATTGCTCTGCCATGTGTTAGCCCTTTTTCCTCAGGTATGTTAATCAACATAACATCGAAACGAAAAAAAATTGAAAAGAAAATGCTATCCAGTTATTTAACTATATATTTTTGAAGTTTTGAAATGTAATATCCAAAAATATTAACAGATGGCGATACCATTTTAAAACTTATCAATTATTAATTAAATAACCTGATGCTATTTTCGTCTAAATTCTGCTTTAAATTGATATTATGATGATTTCCATACTTAGTGAAAATAGGATAACGTGGAAAAACAATTCTCGTGCAAAAGTTGTGATTTCAAAGCTAATGCATTAGCTGTATGGGACTGACAATTCCTCTTAAATATTTTTTCCCCTTATGGGGCTGCAAGTTGGCGGTCAAGTCTTTGCAGAGTCGGCACATTCCCCAGAACTGAGAGACATTTTTTTTTTTTGTGGCACCATGTAGGCAACTCTCGCTACCAATTTTGACGCACAGATTACAATGAATCTGGGCTTCTGTGGATGTTTAAGTATGCCGAGATTTAATTTTGAAGAGAGAAGGCCAAATGGGCCCTCCAGGGATCTTTTACATACCACAAAATCATATGACATGCGTGCCCAGAATTTTCCCATTCCTCTTAAATAATAATATTATCTGTATAGCAATAGTTGGGATATCTGTGGAATGTTTTAATGTGTTAACAAGGGAACATTGCAACATTGTAAATGCTGAGGAGATAATAAATTTAAGATAACCACGAAAATATTATATCACGGTTTTTCTCGTTTTTAAAATTTCTTTAAAAGTGCATGTACGAAGCATCTTCTTTAGTTATATAATGGAACATTTTAGCTTTAAGATTTACTCGTAAAATGGAAATTGAAATTCGAATTTGGTCTATAAAGACTTAAATAAAATAATAATGCTTCGAAAACTTTCCACATAGCAATCTTTACTGAAATTCTTCAATTTGGGGACTTGGATGGCCTAGGGGTTGAATCGCAGCCATTACGCTAACAGTCTGAGCGCTGTCACGGTTGCTGGCTTGATTCCTGCCTTCGCCATGGGTGTACTTTCTCCCTTTGTGTCTGTAAAAATTCTGCCTGTGTCTGTTTTACTTAACGATAGATTTTAAGCGGGTCTCTGGTCCAGCACACAAACCTGAATATATAGGTATCAACCAACCAAGCTTCAATTTGCCCATTGAAATCTTTAATTGGGATATTTTATATGGCGTACGAGGCCCAGTGGCTTAGTGGTAGTGCTTCGCATTGCCACGCCACATATCCGGGGACCGAATCCCGCATTGGGCGAGGTTGACCCGTCCTTTTATCTCTTGAGTGGATTGATAAAATGTTTAAAAATCATGCTTGGGAGCTAAACACTTGGGGTACCGCGTGAGGTTGACCTCCTAGCCGGGACATATGCCTTGCAACCCAAAGAACTTGCTCACGAAAGCTGAAATGGGCATGGCAGTTCTTGGCCCAGTAATGGGCTGTTGCGGCGAGGAGTTTAGTTGTTATATGATGTATGAGTTTCCAATTATCATTCTAGAAGTATTTCCGAGATTTTATTACTCTCAAAACACTGTAAAAGCAGTGAACATTTAGGATGTTGTACATTTATGGGAAATTCTATACTTTTTCAATTTAGTTGAAACTATTTTACAAATTACAGTACCACCCACACATGTCCACAATAAAGCCCGAGACAAACGCCTTCTTTCAATACGATGAAATAAAACTCCAATTTCCTCTTAATTTTATTCAAGTCCCCTGCGAAATTCTTCCCCAAAGATGAAAGGTTTCAGACGGAAATGAAGGAAATAAACAAGAATGACAAAACCTTATATATCCCTTGGCCGCTGACCCCGTACTCATTTAAGGGTCTTCATTGAATCGTAAAGATTCCTATATGGGTATATGGGAGAGAGTTTTATAGTTATTGCTGACCATAACCAGAGAAATATGGGGTGAGTGTGTATGAAGCATTTTGGTTAAGCCCCAGAGATAAAACCCGAGCCAAAGAGGAGACTAGTCGATTGCGGGAGGTGTAATCTTTCCGGTTGTCTATTTCTAGCCTCCATTAGGAGCTTTGACACAGCCAACAACACCTCGTAATTTTGAACCCTATGTTCAAGTGACGTACAGGAAGTCTGTTTTCGTTTTGAAATGGTTAAGCCCGTCTTACACGGAATCTTCCTGCCGAAGCATCGACCGCAGTAGTAATTTTAAATCAATTGGATCGTCCACATGCAATGGGAGCGAAAATCATGATTTCAGTTGTAAACTGGCTTCATTGGGGCTTCATTAACTGCGCGTCCCGTCGTTAGCATTGGAGGTCACGTGATCTGCCACTCGATTACTTTAACTATGATCTCTGTGGTGGGAACTGGTTTCCTTACACAAGTTTAGGCGATCACTCGCCATCATCGCCAAAGAGGCCTGCTAAGGAAACTTCTCTACAGAATCTATCGGTTTTTCCCGTGCACTCTTCATATATGATTTCGGTTATGTGGTCAAAATCTCGCAGAACCCCCAGTGTACAGTTCCCACGAATATTTAGTACTCATTTTATCGACTCACTAAAGGTATGAAAGGTAGTGTGAACCTAGCCCAATCCGGGAATCGATCCCCGGACCTGCAGCACAGTAATGCGAAGCACTACTTAAACGCCACTGGGCCTTGATTACGGTTTACAAACGGTTCTTTTATCAAGTAGTGGGACTGGAGAGCCCTGTCAATAAGGCACCGGAATTTTATGCGAAAGGCCCCAGGTTCGGACCCCATGCATTGTCAAAATAACCTCCACCTATAAACACTCAATAAATAAGCTCTAGAGAAAGAAAAAAATGCGCGATTACTCATTTCTAATATAATATCAAATGAGAAACATTTTATCTTAAATGAGATGCAGTTTATACTTGAAGCAACAATGAAAGAATGACATTGTCAATGTGAATTGTTGAATTAAATCATTATTATAATTAAACAATGGGAAATCGAAGGGCCTTTTTCCAAAACTAGCAATTTAGTTTTCTATATAACAATGCTTTCTTATGACCTCAATAGATAATAATTAAACGTTAACCTACTATACAGTGGTGGCCAAAAGTGTGGACACTTTTTGAAAGTTTCATGTGTTTCAACTGTTGCCTGTGCTCTTGCATCGATTAAATTTCGCTTAAATACAAACATTTAAATATTAAGTTGAAGGTAATTTAATGTAGAATTTCTTTAAAAAAAAACGGAATTAAAATACCTGTATTTCAAATAAAGTTATGCTCACTTTAGTTGAACAAACAAGCACAATCAATGGATTCTCTTATGATGAAATTACAATACAAGTTGGTGGTTCAATGTTTTGCAAAACTAAGACAGATCATACTATTAGTTGCATAACTTATTCGTAATGCAGATATTGTAATACTGTATTTTTAATTCTACATGAAATTACTTTGATGATGATGTTGTTTCCATGGATATAGATTATATGGGACCAAAGGTCTCATAGACGGCTTCAGCGATCTGTACACAGTGGTCCTCATAAAGATTAAATTACTTTTAATTTGATATACAATTGTTTAATTTGATATCCAATTAATATATTCTGTCATCACACAAAATTGAAAAATATGAAACTTTCAAAAAGTGTCCACACTTTTGGCCACCGCTGTAAATGAGGAGCGAATCAACTTAACTTACTTAGTGAATTATTAGCAATTTTAAACGCTGTTGAAATCTGTACATTTTCCGTTACTTAATATTTGCTAAATATGGATTCTTGTCGATGGAAAACAGTATATACGGTTTTGTTTTTGCCGTATGTGAAAGATGCTGTTCATTTAACATTGTTCATTTTGCGACCATTCGGTGCCGTGAAAAATGTTACTTGTGAAACGAGGTATTGAAAAATTTGTAAAAATTATGAAAACAAAAATATTGTTTTAAAAATAAAAAAGTTATATGATGAAAGAACTGTTTACTGAATTCCGCTTTGACACATGATTACAAACGTCTTCAGTTTAAAAACATATTGCTTAATTTTTAATAAGGCTTTCCCTGTTCAAATTGATAGTTTTTATCCTAGCTTTTACCATTTCATTTAACCTTTAAAACCTTTTGCTAAATTCATTTTTCAATAGATTTTTGTAAAATACATAACTGAAAAAAGAAAACGGGAAATACTTCAATATTTATGTACTACTATATTGTGAAAGATAATAAATTACTCGCATGGCTCCATTTTTTTGTGTCGTAGTTTTGAAGGGTACTGTGTAACAAGAAACATTTTAACAAAGCATGCTTCAAAATTCTAACAGCTATCACATAAAATTTAAAGTAATCCTTTCAAAGTTATATTTTTGAAAAGGTTACCTGACATTTTGCACTGCTCCTATATATTTACTATGCACAACTAAATGTATTACAAGTTCCTAGATTATTTTAATTTACAATTAAATTACACAAAAATAAAAATAAAAGCTTAATTACATGAGTTAAATCTTTGTAAGTATAGTTTTTAAATGTACCCGCATCTGGAAATAACTTTGCATTAATTTAAAACTAAGAGCTAAGGGGGAGGCAATTATGCGATTTTACCGATTTTTTTTTTATTTGAAAAGCCCAGTTTTGCCCCAATACAATCAATAAAAACTTAAATACACAGGGAATTATTCTAACAGCATTATGAACAATTCTCTTAATTTCAGTTAGTCCCTAGATATACCCTTTTTAATGATCTTTCAACAGATGAAAGTTAACAGACGGAAATTAAAGGGAATGACCATCTCACTGAGCAGGAGACCTCAAGGAATCGTTAAGATTCTTCATGGTTAGGAGAGAGTTATATAATTGAATACCTCAACGTAAAGATTAAAATATTTATAATTTATCTAAATACAAAATTATTTATCTAAATTACAAATCTATTTTACTTCTGTTAAAGAGTCTCAGAAATTATTTTCAAAAGAGTTTTCTTTTATTATGAACTTTCATTCTCGCGTTTACGACTGTCTAAATAGCAATTTGTATGCCTCAAAAGTTTGTTACTTTTCGCACGAATTCACAATCCCAATGCTGACGTATCGTGTCTGATGATTATAAATGCTTTCGTCGCAAGGGACAAAACACTCTTTATAAAATGAATTACTTTCAAATTAAACGAATAAATAATAATTAATGCAAACGATTCAATATGTGTTTTAGAAGGATGTTCCACGTATTTAATGTATTCGACCATCGTAATATATAATAAAAGGTTACGTATTTAACTTTTTTTTAGCCAGGCATAAATAAAATACTATTAACAAAATTTAATTGAAAGGAGAATACCATCCAGCTATTAAATAAAAAAAATTTAAAGCTTTTAAAAACTAGTGATGTAATCTTCCGATAAGCCATGACATGCGTCATAAGTAATCAATTAAACAACGATGAAATGGTTTCCTTTCAAATTCGTATTGCAATTATTTCATTTTTCATCGAGTGAAAAAAAATTGAATTTCTGAGCAATATTGACTTAAAGTTCACACATGCTCCCGTTTCAATCCAATCAATAATTAATTAAAGTACACTGCAATCATCCTAAGAGCATTGTGAACAATTCCCTTAATTTAACTTAGTCCCGAGAGATACACCTTTGAGTGAACCTTACAGATTAAAGCTTACGGAAATATAAGAAATTAAAGGAAATGTTAACACTTTTATAATCTGTAGTCATGTGACTTGTCATTGCCAGCGTAGTAAGTGTGGCTTAATTTGTAAAGTTTGTGTGAGTCATTTCAGAGTGTTCAAGAAAGACTAAGTTTTTAATAACTGCCCAAAGTTATTGTAACAAATACTATGATTTCGGGTACCAATGCTTTTCAGCATTTTTTTAATGAACATACAAGAGTTAAAAACACATTATTACTTAAACAATAAAAATTGTATATATTTTTTTAAATATTCAAAAAAGTGGTACAAATAAATTTAAAAAAACATTATTTTTCGGTAATCGAGATTTAGAGAAAGGCATCTCTACGATTTTTTTAATATTATAATTTGACGGTTTTAATGCGAGGTAATCTCTTTTGTGCCAGCAGTTGTGTCAATTCATGACATTTTTAAGAACCTTGTTTTTTATAGTCACGACACATTTAAGAACAGCTTACTGGTCTCAATACAATCAATAAAAGTTCACTATAATCAGCCAAACAGCATGATGAACGATTCCCTCAATTTAACTTATACAACTGTCAGTGAACGCTTACAGAAAAATATTTAAGGAATTTAAAGGAAATGTCAACCTTTTTATGTTCTGGAGTCTTTTATGACCTCTTAGTCAGATGAATTGCCATGTTAGGAATCTTCACTGAATAGTAATATATCCGTCATGCTGGTATATACGATGATAATTCAACTCAACATATTGAAACATGAGGATCGAAGAATTTCGAACGGCGGCCAGGTGGCGCTGATTTAAAATTACGATACTAAATTTGAGTTATATCGAAAAAAAATGCGTTAAACAGCATCAATGCCAGCAACTCCTTAAAAACAAAGTTAATTCTTTATACCAATAACGAATGGTACAAGTCAGCTGCTTCGGTATCGATATTTTTGATAAGCTTGAACATTCTCTATTATACCCGCACGGTCGTGCGCGCCTGTTTGGAAAGGGTTTTTTGAATTAATCACTATAATTGATATTTAGATAATAATATTATTTATTACTATAATTTTACTTAAAATGTAAGTTTGTAGCAGAATCTGTTACTTGAAACTCTTCCACACAACATTTCTGATCAACAAAAAACAAAGCTATTTGTACACCTTAGATGGAAACTCGCCAAACAGGGCCCATTTCTGCTTTATTATGCGAAAAAAGAAAAGTTTTTTAATAGTCGCAGTAATTTCAAATTTTCATCAACATTGTTTCGAAAATTCAATTGATATTATTTATCGTTTGTTAAAGTTATTTGCAGTTGAAAAAATTTAAAAATTACTTTAAAAATAGGTAAGGTAAACTTTGCATGTTATTATTGATAAAATTAACACTCTATGTATTGATCTTCACACGAATACAATGAAAAAACAAAAGCTCTCCTTGCGATCTATTCTATTGAATAATTCCAAGCTGATTTATAGCCCATAAATAGTTCTTCAAGAATTTTATTTTAAATAAGTCGCTCGCGCGTTTGACGAATCGCAACACTCTAAATATTGAATAAAAATTAAATTTTCATGCTATTACAATGTAGATTAAATTTTTAATTGTTTAAATTTAAAAAATACTTCCGGTATAAATTTTAATGAAATTTAGAAATCACCTTGCCGTGTTTTGATACAATATAAATCATCCTACTTGTTTGTGAGACTTGTGGTTCGTTCAGTGAAAGTGGGTGACGGACGAATAGAGGATGGATAGACAAATTGAACGATTGTAATACCTTGTACTTTTAACTTTATAATCGTAGCATAGAAGATAAATGGATAATTCAGCAGAAATATAATATATATCGATTTTACTTTCAACTAACCTATATGAGGTAATGAAAGTATGGTCGGAAATCCGAATGGAGATTTTTTCACGTTTTCTAAACGTTTGTGAGTGTTCTGATTGTAAATAAGTGGTTTCTGACATCGACCCGTCTCTCAGTCTGCGCATTTGCTATAAACCAGTCTTCAGGTCAAGTAGTGAGTGTTAAATGAAAGTCGTGTAGTGATACACACCCTTAGTTTCCCCCACAAAAATGTTGAAAGAAGAAAGCTCCGTTGAGAATTCACGCCTTGATTTACCCTTACATTTAGCAATTTGGTTTATGTAGTTTATATCGAGAGAAGTGTGTCTTGGTGTGAAGCATTTCAATGTATTCGAGAGAAAAAAGAAATTCAAATCCCTTTTCAAAAGTTAAATGCAATATTTTTAAATTTTAATATCACAATCATATATCCTATTCTAGCTTGATAATCATAGCTATAAAAAAAAACGTAAACCACCAATAATCTTGCAATACATGAAACAGAACAATCCAACACATCCAAATTAAGGAAACAATTTAACGTTTTTTCATATTCAGCATCAAATAATAATATTCCCTCCCCCCTCCCTAAAAAAATATAAGCTGTGGTATCTTTTGGTTCAAGGCGGAATTTGGTGGAATTTGACGTAGATAGCAGTTATAGTTAAAGCTGTATAATTGTTTCAGACAGACTGCCAGGTGGGCCAGAGTTTTAAAAAAAAATCAGAATAAGCTCCTTTTAAATTTCTCCATTTCAGACATTTTACGGTCAATTTAATACAATGCGGCATCTTGCGCAGAAGGTAGTAATAGAAAGTAATACGTACTTACTGAGTTTTCTTTAGTAATTTGACGTAGTTACCAGTATTATTATTTTACTAAAAGCTATATAATATTTATAGAACTTAGTAATACGTAATACTTCATGACTAAGATAAAAATTAAAACCGCCGAAACTTTTGATAGTTTTGCCGTTTGTATAAATTAACGAGATTTGTTCTCTTTAAGGTTCATAAGCAACTCACGTGTCATAGTGGGTTAAGGCGTCGTTACTTACTGGATACCTTCATGCATTCTGTCCTTGCCTTAGCAAAACAATTGGCAAGACAACAACAAAAGTTCGCCAATATTTAAGTTCGCGTTTGTTGGACTGGTCCACGTTTATTCTGTACTGTTTTGAAGTTCTGAAGTTGTGTACAAGTTGGTGAAAGGTTACGGTGATTGCCAACTCAGGTGCCGATCTCAGATTTAAATTTAAGTAAACAGTCCGGACCCCCCATAACAAATTTTAAAGCTTTTAAAAAACTAGTGTTGTTGTCTTCCGATAAACCATGACCATACGTCATAAATAATTAAATAAACAACAATATAACGCTTTCCTTTCAAATCTGCGTTGTATTTATTTCTTTTTTCATTGAGTGAAAAAATAAATAAATTCTTAAGCTATATTGACTTAAAGTCCACACATGCTTGTGACACCCCTTTGGAATAACTTATGTAAATAAAAAAATAAACAAAAGTCAGGTGTCGATTAAAGTTTATTTAGAATTAATGAAATCACATCTGTCACTGAATATATACGGCGAAGTCACATTTCAAATATAAACAACTAGCATTTAAAGATAAGAACAAAATCAATTTAAAGTTCTACTGAATAAACGATTAAAAGTTAAAAGTCTTAAATTTACAACAGAAATATTTAATTTCGATGACTCGATACACTTAGCTGCGGAACTTGCGGAGGCGGGCGAACGTGGCGGTCAGGTCTCAACCGGAACCATTGACGCCTAACCCCGGGACTGTCACGGGAGGCTCCTGGGTATGGTTGTTCTTGGTACACTGGAAGACTTCAGACCATCATAGCACTCGAGGAATTCACGAATTGAGAAAACGAGAAGCGTAGCCTGCCAGCAGGACTACGAAAACACACAAACGGCGCAAGCACTAAATGACAAGCGCGGGGAAAATGATAAGAGCGCCAGTCTTCTTGAAGCGAGAGTCTTTTATACAAGCCCGAGAGTCCGATTTGCATAACACCGGCGGCTTCTTTGGGCTTTTCCCCGTAATTTTTGGCTGCGTTGAGGCCGGACCGCCACACTCCCCCTCCTCCCCAAACCACATTCCTACAGGGAAAATGAAACAATGTCAGTAAAACATTCAAAAACAGTACATTCAAAGTTAAAACATTCAAATTAGCACATTTAAAAAAAAATACTGTTATGGCAGAAATTTTTAATTTACATCTTCATCAACTCTGACAGTACGGTAGCTAAAGCAACTAGAATAAAACAGCTATTCCAACCTGCTCATTACCACTGCACTGTAAAACTCATATCCGTAGATCTCCGGATATGTATAAATTTCCTTAGAGGAAATCACAAATGCGGTATTTCTAAAACAATCAAAAAACTTTTAGTTAGTATATAACAAGAAACAATTGGGCCGGCCAAAACTCAAAAAAATTAACACGACGTCATACGTATACTTAACAGGAAACCTCACATTCAGTAAATATCACATAAACACATACAAAAAAAGTTCCTACACTATGAAACACTATAACTTGTATAGCACCCCTAGTATGCAACTTTCATTTCACAATCATTCATGCACAATAAATAACAAAATTACAATTACCATTTATTTATTTATTTTTTGACAGAAAGTCAAAAACACTAACAATATGCCCTTGGCTTGAAAGTCAAAAACACAACAATATTATTTTGTACTGAAAGTCAGAAATCCCACTCACTCTTCCCCCGTCTCTCAAAAAAAAGGACGCGTCTTTACTTTAACTTGACAATTTAAAGCTTGACATGGGGAAAAAACTTGACTTTAAACTTCAAATTGAACATACATTTAAAAGAACTTTTCCTAAGCAAAAACTCATTTCCCATAACCCTTGGAAAAAGAAAGCTTGGCTACGTTCGACGATCACCAAAATCTATCACCCAAACACGCCCATCTCGTGTTCAAGTTTTTTTTTTTTTTTTTTTTTTTTTTTAAATTAAAGTATATAAAACCCAATAATATTAATCTAATCCAACAAATTACTCCAAAAAAACTGAAATTTCAAAATTTTGATTAAAACTGACCACACGAAACTGATGAAGCTAAATGAACTGAGCCGAATCCCGTACGTCTATTTAGATTTCAGGGAACGTAAGCCTGCCAATGCCCTATAATCCACTCTAGGCTTTCGCGTAGGTCTGACAATTCTACTCGTTGTCACAGGTGATTCCTGAGCAGCAACATTGTCAGGGCCATCTTCATGGTTCACAATCATAGATCCATCCGGCCTAGGGTCATTACTTGAATCCAAAAGTCGAATGTCGACGCTCGGTCCCGCCGCGAAAATGTCCATAGGTGACAGAGGATCGAAGTTCGTTTCAGTTAAATTACTTTGATCGAACAACATCTTCAGGTTATCACTTGACGAACATTCGGAAATTGAATCGGTCAAATCGGGAGACACTATTTCTTTATCGTCACGTCCTGTGTAAGGCTTCAAATCGGCAATATTGTGCGTGCCCAACCTCCGGTTCGTTCGATCTTCTACCAACCGGTATGTCAAGTCGGAGACAACTTCGGTGATTCGGCACGGACCTTCCCATTTAGGCATAAATTTTGAAATCTGATGTCTATCTAGAGACGAAAGATGATGAGTCCTCAGCCATACTAGATCACCCACGGCATAAACCTTGTGCTCACGTTTCTTGTCATACCCACGCTTTTGACGGGCCTGGTTCTTTTCTTCGGTATTCTGAACTTTTGACAAAACGTCTTCAAACTTCTGGGCAGCTTCCCATCGGTCATCTCCTACCATACCATCCCAGGGCAGCGCCAACTCTCGACCCAAGAAAAGTCGTGCAGGTGAAAACCCTGTTACTTCGGAGACAGCAGTTCGCATAGAAAAAGCCAAGTATGGCAGATGTCGATCCCAGAGGCCATGCTTTCCATGTAGATAGGACGAGATCATAGGTATCAACGTGCGGTTGACTCTCTCTGTCCGATTCGTCTGGGGATGATATGGGGAGGTCAGCTTCCGTGTAATCCCGAACTTCTCACAAACTTCTCTATAAAGATCCGACACAAATTGAGATCCATTATCAGACACTATGTATTTGGGAAAGCCAAAGCGTGCGAAAACGTCCTTTGCCAATACTGCAGCAACCGCTTTCGCCGTCGCACGTCGTAAGGGAAAAAGTTCAGTCCATCTTGAAAAATAGTCGACTACGACTAAACAGTGAACGTTACCTTGTGTGGAAGCTGGTAGAGGTCCGATGAAGTCGATTCCCAACATTTTTCCAGGGACATCCACTGAAACAGATTGTAGTAGTCCACATCTCTTGCGATGAGCAAACTTGAACTTTTGACAGGTTTCACACGATCGGATATACAGGCGGATATCCTTCTTCATGCCGGGCCATGCCACTCTTGCTAAGCACTTTCTGTAGGTCTTCATGAAACCCAGATGACCTGACGAGGGACTGTCATGAAGTTCTTGGAGGACAAGTTTAACCAAAACTTCGGGAATGGCTGTTCTCCACTTCTCTCGTTCATGTTTCCTGTATTTCAAGACATCGTCTTCCAGTTTGTAGGAGGTGCTCCGTCCAAGAATTTCCGAGGCTCTGCCTTCCGGTAGTACACCGTTCTTCAGGAAATGGTAAATATCCTTTAGGAAAGTATCTTGTCGCTGTTCTCTAAGAAGTTGAGGAAGCTCCACACCTGCGACCAAGAAACAGAATCTTTGAGGAAGCTCCAATTCTTCTCCCTGTCCAACTGGTGCTCGGGATAGTGCGTCTGGAACGACCAGCTGACTGCCCTTCCGATGTTCGATCTTTACTGGATATTCCTGTAATTGCACAGCCCATCTTGCTAATCTTCCCTTCAGTACCTTCTTGTCCTGCAAACAGGTCAGAGCTGAATGATCTGTAATGACCGTGACTGGCACTGAGAAGTACGTACGGAAGCGTTCGCACGCCCAGACAATTGCTAAGCACTCTCTTTCTGAAACTGTATAGTTGACTTCCGGCGGTCGTAGAACTCTGCTTGCGTATGCCAAAGCTCGCTCCTGGCCGTTCACATCTTGAGTTAGGAAAGCTCCAAGGCCTAGTTCGGACGCATCTGTGTATAACTTCAGGGGAACCGTTGGGTCGAAGAAGTGCAATACTGGAGGTGAACTCAAAGACTGTCTAAGCGAGACGAAAGATTCTTGTGCTTCAGGAGACCAATTCCATGGGTGAGATGGTTTCGTCAGATCATACAAGGGCTTGGCTTTTTCCGCAAAGAAAGGAATGAATGCTTTCAACCAGCTGCACATACCCAGAAACCTTCGAAGAGATTTTACGTTCTTTGGTACCGGGTAACGCTGGATAGCTTCTACCTTTGACTGCTGAGGTACCAATCCATCTTTCGTAAAATGGTGCCCTAAAAATTCTAGATCCGTTTTAAAAAAATCACATTTTTCAATGCTAAGGGTCAGTCCAGCATTTTGCAGTGCGGCCAAAACTCTTTCTAAATGCACAAGATGTTCTTCAAAATTTTTCGAATAAACCACAATGTCATCGAGGTATACTTCACAGCATTCTCCAAGACAGCTGGCCAGCACTTTGTTCATGAGTCTTTGAAAAGAAGCGGGTGCATTCTTCAGCCCGAAAGGCATTACTCGATAACAATACGTGCCAAACGGTGTTATAAAAGAGGTCTTTGGCCGATCTTCAACTGCTACTCGCATCTGCCAATAGCCAGAGGCTAGGTCTAGAGTGGTCCACATACCAGCTTGTCCCACCTTTTGGACGATTGTAGATATCAAAGGCAATGGGAATCTGTCGTTGGACGTCAGATTATTCAAGCGCCGATAATCTACACAAAATCTGGTTTTCCCATTTTTCTTCTTAACCAAGACGATTGGTGAAGCCCATGGGGAATCTGAAGGTTCAATTTGTCCTGCCTCTAGCATTTCATCTACTAGCTTTCGCACTTCTTGTAATTTGTCTTGAGACAAGGGATAAGGATTCTGGAAAGTCGGTAGAGCTGATCCGGTATTAATTCGATGTTCCGCCACAGTGGTCAGTCCTGGCTTATCTCGGAAAACATCGGAGACTCCCTCCAACATCCGCAGTATACGTGGTCTCTGATTCGGCAACAAGTTTGCGATTCTTTCTAGCGTTCCAGGTGGTACACACCCTTGGAAAGGTAACCGTCCTACAGCCAATGTTCTTGACCTGAAGTTAATTTCAACTTCGGAAAGTTCGAGTAGATCAATCCCGATCAAGACGTCCACTGGTAAATCGCGAATCACAAAAAACTGAAAGTCTCTCTGGTGCCCGAAGAAATCCACGGCCACAGTAATCTGACCCTCCATCTTCAGATGGTGTCCATCCGCTAACTTTACTCGGAAATTTTGTTTTACTTTATTCAACTGTTCCCCCTGTTGAACTAACCGCTGAGCCAAATCGAAGGATATGAAAGAGTTCTCGGCTCCTGTATCCACTTGTCCTTGAACGTATAACCCACCAATTTGTAATTGGGGTCGTAGAAACCTGGAAGCTTGAGGTTGACCATGTGGACCTGTGCCTTCCGCCACTAGTCCACCTACCCATTTAAAGTCGGGGTGGTTACGGGGCGTTCCTCCGTTGCAGGAGCACGACTGGGACAGTTCCTAGACAAATGTCCAATCTGACGGCATCGGAAGCATCGAACGTTTGATAAATCACGAGTGGTTCCAATTGTAGCACTTAATCGTTCTGGACAAGTATTTGCTAGGTGACCAAGTTGGCCACACCTGAAACAAGTTCGTGATGGGGTCATCGAGGGGCGGGCATTACGATATTCAGATAGTCGGGGTGCACTATGTGGATGGCGAATTGTTGTCGACGTACTGGGTAGAGGGCTGGCAAAAAGGGAACCAATATTCTGGCACCGATGAAACTGGCTAATTAATTCTTCAATGTGCACTACGTGCATTAACAAAAATGGAAGGGGTTCTGGTAATCGCTTAACGAGAGCGCTAATTATATCAGCCTCATAAGCCATTGGATCCCACAATAGATAGAGATTTCTAAACTCCCAAACGAATTTTTCGAAATCCTCCCCTACCAAATATTGCTTAGAAAATAACTCATCAGCCAAATCAGCCCTACTGTGAATCCGTCCATATTGTCTCAACAATTGACATCTTAAACCATCCCAAGTTAAAGTATCCACCCGAAATTTTCTAAATCTAAGCCACTGCCCTGCATTACCGCGCAGTCGAGAGACCGCAAAGGCGACGCGCTCCTTCTCCGAGACCCATCCGGTCAAATCTTCAATGTTAGAAATAAATTTAAACACGTCTTCAGTGGGTTCACCAGAAAAATGAACGTCCTTTCCGTAATCCTCGATCTTAGTTACCCGGCCATCAGATCTATACCACCCAGAAGCAACCGGACGGATATATTTAAAAAAGACAACCACAATTAAAAACATTAGTACTAAAAACCCAACGAGTGTTACTGGATCCATTTCCAAAAGAACGATTAATTCAATCAAATTTTTTTTTAATTATATTTACTTCAACAATTAAAATTTAATTACGTTAACTACTAATAATTACGTAGGTCAGTACCTTATGATAAACGTATAGAGGAAGAGGAATGGGATATCGCTTATCATTAAGACAAATCTTATAACCACAAACAACACACTTATTCCACAATACTTTTTTTAAAAAAAATTACCCCTTTACTATTAAAGCCTAAAGTTTGATATATATTCCATTTGAATTATCACAGCATACAGACCATAATATACCAATATTAGCCTATTCCCTCCTACAAGTTCCAAAACAATCACCAGCAAATATGCATGTGTAGTCACTACAAATATTACTTAGATGGACACAATACTTAAAACAAAATAATCAATCTCCCTCCCTCTCAAAAATATTAAATATATAAGACAAGAAATATTTTTATTTAAGCATAAACTTATAGTACCAAAAATTCAAAACTTAGCTTTGGGAAATTTTGTAACACAAGAACAAGCCGCTACCCAGTAACAGATGTAAACGCAGAAATTCGAAGATGTCGCGGACGCCAATCTGTGACACCCCTTTGGAATAACTTATGTAAATAAAAAAATAAACAAAAGTCAGGTGTCGATTAAAGTTTATTTAGAATTAATGAAATCACATCTGTCACTGAATATATACGGCGAAGTCACATTTCAAATATAAACAACTAGCATTTAAAGATAAGAACAAAATCAATTTAAAGTTCTACTGAATAAACGATTAAAAGTTAAAAGTCTTAAATTTACAACAGAAATATTTAATTTCGATGACTCGATACACTTAGCTGCGGAACTTGCGGAGGCGGGCGAACGTGGCGGTCAGGTCTCAACCGGAACCATTGACGCCTAACCCCGGGACTGTCACGGGAGGCTCCTGGGTATGGTTGTTCTTGGTACACTGGAAGACTTCAGACCATCATAGCACTCGAGGAATTCACGAATTGAGAAAACGAGAAGCGTAGCCTGCCAGCAGGACTACGAAAACACACAAACGGCGCAAGCACTAAATGACAAGCGCGGGGAAAATGATAAGAGCGCCAGTCTTCTTGAAGCGAGAGTCTTTTATACAAGCCCGAGAGTCCGATTTGCATAACACCGGCGGCTTCTTTGGGCTTTTCCCCGTAATTTTTGGCTGCGTTGAGGCCGGACCGCCACATGCTCCCCTTTCAATCCAATCAATTATTAATTAAAGTAAACTACATTCATCCTCAGAGCATGATGAACAATTCCCCTAATTTAACTTAGTCCCTAGAGATACCCCTTTCAGTGAACCCTTACAGATTAAAGCTTACGGATATTTAGGAAATTAAAGGAAATGTCAGCACTTTTATAATCTTTAGTCGTGTGACTTGTCATGGCCATCGTAGAGATCTCCATTGAATCGTAATATATCCCTCGTATTGCTACAGACGACGATAATTTAACTCAACTCAGCTTATCAAATCTCATGATCATTACATGATTGTGGGAGAGAGTATCATTGAATCGATACACATAAAAATGAGTCAAGTCTGCTGAAAGATATCCATAAACGTTTTTTTTTTCTTTTTCATATTTAAATGTTGAAAAGAGTGGAAATTCTCCAATGTAGATAATTTTTTGCATTTCTAAAATAGATTATTGTTGTTTATGGCGAGATAAATGTATCTTAATTTGTGGAGTTTGTGCGAATCATTTTAGTGTGTTGAAGAAAGACAACGATTTTACTAACTAAAAAAGTAATTGTAACAAATACTATAATTTTGGGTACCAATGCTTTTCAGCATTTTTGTAATGAATTTGATGTCGATCCACCTAATTAAAAGATTCGTAAATAATAACTTTATAAATTTTTATAAATATTTAAAAAAGTGGTACGATTCAAAGCAAAAAAAAAACTTTAATTTTCGGTCATCGAGAATTAGAAAAAGGCATCTCTACGATTTTTTTTAATGTTTTTATTATAATGTGACAATTTTAATGCGAGGTTATCTCTTTTGTGCCAGCAGTTATGTCAAATCATGACATTTTTACGAACCTTGTTTTTTATAGTCACGACGCAATTTAAGAAAAGCTAACTGGTCTCAATTCAATCAATAACTATTAAAGTGCACTATAATCAGCCTAACAGCACGATGAACAATTCTCTCAATTTAGCTGATATCCCTGTCAGTGACCGCTTACAAAAAAAATTAATTTAATTAAAGGAAATGTCAACCTTTTTATATTCTGGAGTCTTACGACCTCTTCGTCAAGTGAATTGCCATGGTAGGAATCATCACTGAGTAGTAATATACCCCTCGTGTTGGTATTGACGATGATAATTTAACTCAACTGATTGAAACATGTAGATATTTACATGGTTTTGAGAAAGGGCTATATATTGAACTTTTCGACCGGCCGTCAGGTAGCGCTGATTTAAAAATATGATACTAAATTTGCAGCTTTATCGAGAAAAAAAATGCGTTGAACAGCATTAATACCAGCAACTCCTTAAAAACAAAATTATTTTTTATGCAAGCAACGAATGGTACAAGTTAGCTGCTTCGGGGTCTATATTTTTGAAGAACTTGAACATTCACTTTAATACCCGCGCGATCGAGCGAGCCGGTCGGAAAGGGTCAATTGAATTGTTTACTTTAATTTAAATTTATCTATTTTAATATTTATTATATATTTGAAGTTCAAAGAGTTGGTTTGTAACATAATTTGTCACTTGAACCGCTTCCACACAGCATTTATGCTCAACAGGAAACCCACCTAACCCACCCCATTTGTACACCTTAGAAGGAAATTCGCCAAACATGGTTTTTTGCTACTTAATTATGCGAAAAAAGAAACGTTTTTTTAATAAATAATATTTTAGTCGCCATAATTTCGCATTTTCATTTTCTATGTTTCGAAAATTTAATTAATAGCTTTAAGAATGGTAAAAGTACTTTAAAAATATAAGCGAAACTTTGCACATTATTTTTGTTAAAATTGAACACTCTATGTATTTGATCTTCATATAAATATAATGATCCAACAAAAGCTCTGCTTTGTGATCAATGCTATTACATCATTCCTAGCGGATTTATAGCCCAAAAATTTTTCTTCAAGAATTTTATTTTTATTTTAAATAAAACGCTCGCGTTTGACGAATAGGAACACTGGAAATATTGAATAAAATTAAATTTTCATGTATTTCAATCTAGATTAAATGTTTAAATGTTTAATTTTAAATATACTTCTAGTTTTATTTGCTTCAATATGACGCATCTCAGTTATAGTTAAAGCTGTATAATTGTTTCAGACAGACTGCCAGGTGGACCAGAGTTTAAAAAAAATCAGAATACGCTCCTTTTAAAATTCTCCATTTCAGACATTTTACGGTCAATTTAAAACAATGCGGCATCTTGCGCAGAAGGTAGTAATAGAAAGTAATACGTACTTACTGAGTTTTCTTTAGTAATTTGACGTGGTTACCAGTATTATTATTTTACTGAAAGCTATATAATATTTATAGAACTTGGTAGTACGATCTACTTCATGACTAAGACAAAAATTAAAACCGCCGAAATTTTTGATAGTTTTGCCGTGAGTAAATTAACGAGATTTGTTCGCTTTAAGGTTCATAAGCAACCCACTTATCATAGTGGGTTAAGGCGTCGTTACTTACTGGATATCTTCATGCATTCTGTCCTTGTTTTAGCAAAACAGTAAAATTGGCTGGACAGCAACAAAAAAAGATCGCCAACTTTTAAGGTCGCGTTTGTGGGACTGGTCCACGTTTTTTCTGTACTGTTTTGAAGTTCTGAAGCTGTGCGCACGTTGCTGAAAGGTTACGTTGATTGCCAACTCAGGTTCCGATCTCAGATTTAAATTTAAGTAAACAGTCGGACCCCCCCATAACCAATTTTAAAGCTTTTAAAAAACTAGTGTTGTTGTCTTCCGATAAACCATGACCATAAGTCATAAATAATTAAAAAAACAACAATATAACGCTTTCCTTTCAAATCTGCGTTGTATTTATTTCTTTTTTCATTGAGTGATAAAATAAATGAATTCCTAAGCTATATTGACTTCAAGTCCACACATGCTCCCCTTTCAATCCAATCAATTATTAATTAAAGTACACTACAATCATCCTAAGAGAATGAACAATTCCCTCAATTTAACTTAGTCCCTAAGATACCCCTTTCAATAAACCCTTACAGATTAAAGATTACGGATATTTAGGAAATTAAAGGAAATGTCAGCACTTTTATAATCTGTAGTCGTGTGACTTGTCATAGCCATCGTCGATATCTCCATTGAATCGTAATATATCCCTCGTATTGCTACAGACGACGATAATTTAACTCAACTCAGCTTATCAAATCTCAAGATCATTACATGGTTGTGGGAGAGAGTTTTATTGAATCGCTTCACATAAAAATAAAATCTGCATACCAGATCATCATACAGGCTCTACAGTAACAGTAAACGATGCAGCTGCAGAAATATCGGCAATAGATGGCATCTTGTAATCGAATGTAGAGACTATGAACAATTTAGAAATAAGCTTAAGACAAATAAAAATTTATCAGAAATTATTTCAAATGCTGATATGTCTAACGGTCAAAACTATTATTAAAAATGCAATTATTAGAATGCATATTAACTGACATTATGAACTTGTATATTTGTTAAGGGACCCATCCCGATTTCCTCCTGTTCACTTTCGCTCATTTTAGATTTTACTTGTTTGTTGTATTCGATTAATTTGTATATTCGATTAACTTTTTAAACTTGTGATTTTATACCTTTACTATGAATTTTATAATTTGCCTTACATATTTTAATCTTGGAATTGTGCCACTGTTCTCTGTGATACTTTACAATATGTAATATTTTGAGATTTAATGATTTGTACTGATTGAAATTTAGATGCAACCCGGATGAACCTCGAGGTTCGGGTCAGGTAATAAATCATATATACACATAAAAATGAGTCAAGTCTGCTGAAAGATATCCATAAAAGTTTTTTTTTTTTTCTTTTTCATATTTAAATGTTGAAAAGAGTGGAAATTCTCCAATGTAGATTATTATTTTGCATTTCGAAATTTTTTAATGTGGTTTGTGGCGAGATAAAAGTGACTTAATTTGTGGAGTTTGGGGGAATCATTTTAGTGTGTTCAAAAAGAAAATGTGAATATTTTTAAGGTTTTAAGATAATGAATTTACTTACTAACAAAATATAACAATTTTTTGGAAAAATTGCTTATAATGAGTGTGTCATACAACGCTTTTGCAAACTGCAATAAATAGTTGTAACAAATACTATAATTTCGAGTACCAATGCTTTTCAGCATTTTTTTTTAAAAACGCCAGTTGTAAAGAAAAATTCTTCAAATTAAATATAATTAAATTAATTTTTTTAATATTTAAAAAAAGTGGTAGAAATGAAAGCAAAAACATTAAATTTCGGTCGTCGAGATTTAGAAAAAGGCATCTCTACGTTTTTGTCAAAATTTTACCGGATCAAAATTCACCAGAAAAGTGATGGTGCGGCACTCCATGGATGAGGATGAAAATGTATCGAAACAGGGAAGGGAACCATTTTGAGGAAACCATGAATAGTGGAATTTACTTACAACATTGCATAAGGAGAGTATTGATACATAACCTCCAACATAATCGGAAGGAAGTTATTTTGTTCTGGCCCGATATGGCTACAAACTTTAATTTTTATTTCTACAAAACTCTTTATTTTATTTCGCATCGCTATAGTGCGGAAAAGTTGCCATTGGTAAAGACATGGAAAATGCACTAATTTATTTTTTATTATTATTTTATCTTACGTTGACATCGAGTTGGAAAAAATTGTCAATAAACGATTTAAAAAAAAAAAAAATTAAGCATGACAGATATTTTTAGTTGCGTTCCTTTTCATGAATTAACTACTAAAAGTACGTAAAATCTAAATATATACACTTATCATACATTTGTGTCAGATCTTCCGGCCACGCAACGTATAGTACAAAATGAGTAAAATTCTTAGTTTTTGCAAAATTGACAGATCTGACACAAATGTATAATAAGTGCATATATATTAATTTTGCGTACTTTTAGTAGTTAATTCATGATATAGGAACGCAACTAAAACATCTATCGTGTATAAAAAAAACATAAAAAATTTCGTTTTTTGACAATTTTTTCCCAACTTTGGTGGCATTGCGCGAAAGGAAGATAAAAATAATAAAAATATAATAATTAGTGCATTGTTCATGTCTTTACCAATGGCAATTTTTCCGCACCATAGCGATCCGAAATAAAATAAAAAGTTTTTTTCGGCCCACCCTAATGGCTACCAGTCATTACACGAAAGAAGTGATCGAGTATCCGAGGGACCAAAATATCGATTTCGTACCCAATGAGGGCAATGCGCCTAACACACCACAAGCAAGAAGGATAGAAAAATTCTGGTTGAATTATGAATTGCAAATATTCCTACGAGAAAAATTAGCCCAAAAACTTGGCCCAATTCAAGAAATTATAGCATCGTCTTCTTAATTCAGTATCGCAAGAAACTGTACAAAATGTCAGAAAGAAGGCTAGAAGAATGCTTCGAAAAATGGTACTTAAAAGTATATATTCGTCAATTTAAAAGTGCCAATGTAAAAAAAAAGTCTGTCAATTTGATGCCAGTTGCATTCATTTCATAGTAATATTTTTTTGAATTTAAAGGAAAATAAAGTTGTCTCATTATTATCGCGGGCGTGCTTTACTTAGTTATTTGTTTCGAAAGATTATAAGCCATAATTTCCAAAAAAAAACTTTTCCCAGTTTTTACAAAGGAGTTAATTTAGCACAATTAATTAGTTGAAAAACTCCCCAAAATTATATAAGAATCATATTGTCCTTTAAAAAAAATCCTAATTATTACATTTTAGAATGGAATTGTTTTGTGCATTGGTAAAACTAAGTTTCTGAAACTAATAAGAAAAACAAAAGCTGCATAATTGGATGTGTTATCTCAGTTTTCTGTGTTAGTTTTTGATTTATTTATTTTCAGAAATTGGTTCAAGATGAAAATTATATCTATAGAAATTTCCTTTCAAATAGTTAATTACGGTTTCCTCAAAATTTTAATCAATTTTTTATGTGAGTTTACATAACTAAATGGATGATTTTTTAAAATGATTTTTTAATAATAACCCATAATCACGCCATTGCAGCTTAAAAATCTTAAATTGCAGTGTACACAAGTTGGCAATTATTAATTGAAAAATAATTTTTTCACGTATTAGTTAAACGATCATAAAAATAGACAGAGAATATTGACAATTATCTCTAGAAACATTAAATAGATATCTGTTCGACTGCTGTTTACAACATCAAACTCTGATAAATTGTTACTTTCACCTGTTCAATATCAATTACAACAAATGCCACCAATATTCGATTGTATTTTTTTTTGTTTCGTTTTTAATTTGAATTATTTTTCAGTGGAACCTCAAATTTTCTACTCTAATATATCGGGTTTCAGATTATCAAAGGATGCGTACATAAATTTTGTTGAGGTTCTGATGCTGTGTGCGAAGTCAATGTTGCACAGGGTGCCAACTCAGATGGTAGTGGTACAGTAATTCCAGGCTCGTTGCCAAATTATCACCAAGTACTCTAGTTTTCATGTTAATTCTATCAAATCAAAAACACAATTTCACAAAGCCAGCATCACAAAAATGTTTTCTTAATTTTATTTGATTCATTGATGATTAATTTATTCAATAAATTTATTGCGAGTTTTGAAATAATTCTCTGGAAATCGTTAGATAGAAAGTAAATAAAACAAATATAACAAAAACATCGATTTTCCCCCCGATAATTTCCCTGTTTTACGAATGATACCGTACACATTGAATGCTTGGATAATTATGTACCTACATTTAAATAGCGATGCTTAATTTCAAGAATCTGTCATCAAGCAACTAAAAAAAAAAAAAAAAAAAAAAAAAAAACGTCGCACTCCAACATCAAATTTAATATTTATGTTAAATTAAAAAAAATTATCTACTGGTATTAATATTTACATTGTTTTATAGTTATAAATTTTTAGAATATCAGAAATTGGTTCAAGATGAATGTCAATTAAAGCTAGAAGAATTTACTTTTAATGTTTTTTTGCATAGTTCTCTACTTTACAGTCCTATGAATTTGCGAATTTGCTATAAACTAGATAAGCTTTGACAACGTTAAAAACATGTAATTCTTGTGAGGGGGATGTATTTCTTGTGAACTCTATCAAATCGAAAACACTCTTTCACAAAGCCAGCATCCCAAAAATGTTTTCGTAATTTTATTTGATTAATTTCTTCAATAAATTACTTGCGAGTTTTGAAATAATATGAAAGTCGTTAGATAGAAAGTGCATAAAATTAATATAACAAAAACCATCCGATCTCCCCTCCCGATAATTTCCCTGTTTTACGCATGATACCGTGCACATTGAATGCTTGGTTAATTATGCACCTAAATTTAAATATCGATGCTTATCTTCAAGAGAATCAGCACCTATTTCGTAACAGATCTTAGAACATCCCTAAAGTCCAACATCAAATTTAACATTTATCTTAAATTTAAAAAAATTATCTATTGGTAGTAATATTTACATTATTTTATAGTTATACATTTTTAGAATGTCAAAAATGGATTCAAGATGTATATCAATTATAGCTAGTAGAATTTACTTTTAATGGTTGTTTACAGAGTTGTCTAATTTACGGTCCTATGAAATTGTGAATCTGCAATACACTAGACAAGCTTCGACAACGTTAAAAACATGTATTTCTTGTGGGGTGGGGGAAATAAGAAGGGGGGGGGGTTAAGATTTACCTGACAAAACTTTCAGGGACATTCCATGTTAGGAAAAGGTTTTTAAATAATTTTAATTTTCAATAAACGTATTAATGAGGCATCATTATTAAAAAAATGTTTTTTTGAGCAAGTGTGGAAAAATGATCCGTGACAACCAGTTTAAAATATAAGAAAAATTGGCATTGATTAGTGTCGATGATTTGCCATTCCAAACAAAATATCTTAAATCTATTAAAGTTTTGATTACCAGTATTAATTCCAGTGCTTTTATATAATATTTATGAATCGAAGTAGCTTTTGATAGACTCTGGCATGAAGGCCTAATTATAAAACTTGTCAAACAAAACATACCAAAACCACTAGTACATATTATTAACTCGTTACTCACAAACAGATGTTCCCAGGTAAGAATCAATAGTACATTGTCCAAAGTCTTAACCATTACCGGCGGAGTCCCGCAGGGAAGCACCTTGAGTCCAACATTATTTAATCTGTATATAAACGATTTCCCTACTCAAACAGAATGTATTACTGCCCACTTCGCGGACGATACGGCCATACTAGCCAAATCTAAACATGGTAATATTGCCTTTGATAAATTACAAACAGCTCTATATTTAATTGAAACTTGGTGTGAGGATTGGAGAGTCAGAATTAATGCACAAAAGTGTGTCTCAGTCCTCTTTAGAAAGCACAAAACATTGACAAATTACGACACCGAACTTGAGATCTTTAATACTGATATCAAAAATGAGCCAAATACCTCCGAGTACATTTGGACAATAGACTCAGGTTTAAAGAACATATTAAGCAAACAATAGCTAAAGCCACAGGTGCCAGCGTCAGTGTAAACCCCATCATCGGGAAACACTCCAAAATGTCCCTTAACAACAAGGTTTTACTTTATAAGTCAATGATAAGGCCAATTTTACTCTACGCCTCTCCAGCGTGGGCCGCTGTTCGCAAGACACACAGACACAAACCACAAATATTTCAAAATAAAACCCTGAGAAGAATGACAAATGCTCCTTGGTATGTGCGTAATAAGATCCTTCACAGAGACCTTAATACTGATTTTATTGACTCAGCAATTCTTTCTGTTTCACATAATTACAAAACATCTATTGATGGATCTGCATATGAGAACCTTAGAGACATTATCGCTTATGATCATATAGTTGATCAAAAATATAAACGTTCATGCACCGTTCATCACGACCCTTCTTGGTAATACCGTTATAACAGTTAAGTTTTTTTCTTTAATTCTTTTTACCCTGACGACAAGTTGCACTTTAAATAGCATTGTTATGTCCAGTGTTTAATGAAATGTGTTCATTGTCCTTTTTGGTGTTCATTTCCATCATTGTTTTTTATTAGACAAGTCTATCGCTTTGCCCTGGGGTCTCTCCCACGGGTTTTCCACATTATTTTTATATATACATATAGTTTACTTTTGGAAAACACAAACGCTCTCCCTTTTTGGGGTACTTAGATGGAGAAGTAAGGACTAGGGTGGGCCGAAAAAAACTTTTTATTTTATTTCGGATCGCTATAGTGCGGAAAAGTTGCCATTGGTAAAGACATGAAAAATGCACTAATTATTATTTTTTTATTACCATATCTTCCGTTCGCGCAATGCCTTCAAAGTTGGCGAAAAATTGTTAAAAACCGTAATTTTTTATAATTTTTTTAAAAAAAGACAGATGTTTTTAATTACGTTCCTATATCATGAATTAACTACTAAAAGTATGTAAAATCCAAATATTATAGTACTTATTATACTATATATTATAGCATTTATTAGTAATAAGTTATTATACATTTGTGTCAGATCTTCCGACCACTCAACGTAGTATAAAATTAGGAAAATTCGTATTTTTTGCTAAATTTCAAAGTTTTAACTTTTTGTAGATTTTAATCATACAACATGATATAGGAAAGCAATTAAAATCATATTTTGGGTTTTAAAAAAATTATGAAAAATTACGGTTTTTGACAATTTTTGCTAACTTTGATGGCATTGCGCGAACGGAAGATATAGTCATAAAAAAATAATAATTAGTGCATTTTTCATGTATTTACCAATGGCAACTTTTCCGCACTATAGCGATCCGAAATAAAATAAAAAGTTTTTTTCGGCCCACCCTAGTAAGGACGCTTAGCGTCGATACTTCACATTGCTATTTCGATCTCCGAGTTACTATCTTTAATGTATTCGAATACAAGATACTGAGTAACATAATAACTCTTTTGAGTTGTGAATCAAATATGAATAGTAATCAGTCTGCGATGGCGTTAAAGCTATAGTTTATTACTTTCGCTACGCATGATTCATGGTAGTCGCATATTATGTGATAGGAATATCATTATCGAATCCATAGTTTTACGGCCGCCTGCGACAGCGTAAGCGATAGCTTAATTAGTCATGGGCCATGTGGATAATATTAATGTAATATGAGTTTATAAATAAAACGTGTTTTGAGGCATGTACAGAAAATAACCTAATAAATTGGGACAAATGCAAGAAAAATTAATTACTTATGTACCAATTTTTTACTTTTAAAATGTCAAAGTTAATGGCATGACCTTAATGATAGATTATCGTTAAAAAATATTTTATCTAGTGAAATTCTTTTAAGTTTCATAAAATTCGTTTTAGTAAGATATTTATAAATAATATAAAAACAGAAGTACTTAACGAACTAAAATAGTATACTTTCATGTTTCTTAGTTAGAAAAAAACACAATGACAGGTTTTTTAGATAATAATTTTCTAATAAAAAAATAATTTTTTAATTTAAATTAATTTGCATGTTTTGTCTTTATATATCCATTTAATGAAAGAAATAATGTACACAAAACAATTAGGAAAAAATAAAATTCTTTCCTGAAGATGGAGCAAAGCTACGAGCTCTTTTTTCAACATTTCTGAAACATAAGCAGCTATTGTATGCAAATACTATTGAGTTGTTTTAAATGAATTAAATATAACTTGAGATTTTTTTTAAAAAACGTAAAAAGTTGAAAAAGGGCAATAGTCCATTATTGGTCATCGAAGCAAACGTTGAAACACTATTATTGCAAAAATTCTTACATATATATCAAATTAATTTTAGTTACCAGTATGAATGATAAACTGACTTTTATATAGTACTTATTAAATGGCTAATAAATAAACAACCTGCTTTGAAGTCTTTTAAATGTCAAACTCTTGAAGAGTTTGACAGGCGAATGTTATAAATTAGGCATGTAAAATCTATGGATTGTGTTTTGTTTGAATTGCTTGTTCCATTTAAATTTCGATGGATGTTCTACGTCCCAATTTACATTACAAGATGGTTCGCTTTAGCTTGTTTGGGTGCAGGTCCGTTAAGGGCAAAGGTCCATGATTAGTCATCGAAACAAATATTGGAACCCTATTATTGCAGAGAAAAACATTTCTTACGTCTGTGCAGCCAAAACATCCGAAGTGTACGACTCTGGAGAGAACCTTAAATGTGTTCCAAAGTCATAACGCTGGGCGTATGCTCCTAAAAGTTGTGATAGGTGCCTAACCTGGTGTAGGGTCGTCTCTTGACTGTGGTTCTAAATTACGAAACCGTCCTCAATGTCCCTTGTGTAGCAGTCGTGCGACGATAATTAAACTCAACTCAATAAACAAGCTCCAGAGTCTAGACAAAGAAAAAATGCGCGAAAACTCATTTCTAAACTAACGTCAAATGATACTATAAACGGCAAACAAATGAAACTATAAACGGTACTACAAAGCATGGTTTTCAATTTCATATAATTTTTTAACTAATCAATATATAAGTATCATTTTTATATGTAATTCTACAATATTTATTTATTATAAAACAATTTTTTAAATTTATGAAACTTTAGCCAAAACTAAAATAAATGATAACAAACATAAAACTATTTACAAAATTTGAAAACATTGGGATTAGCCTTGAGGGCTACATTTTGAGGTCAAAATTGAAGAATAGACCAAGAAAATGACTTTATATTGTACAAACAAAGACTTATACCTAATTTCTAAGCTCAGTTTTAATTAGAAATGATTTTTAAAAAACTTTTAAATCAAAATTTTTTAAATTTTATTAATTTTTCTAAAAAAAAATCTTAAAACAATTTCTAATTAAAATTGAGCTTAGAAATTTGGTATAGGTCTTTGTTTGTACATATTTATACAATATAAAGTCATTTTCTTGCCCATTTCTTCAATTTTGACCTCAGAATGTGGCGCGCAAGCCTAATCCCAATGTTTTCAAATTTTGTCAATAGTTTTATGTTTGTTTTCTTTTATTTCAGTTTGGGCTAAAGTTTCATAAATTTTAAAATTTGTTTTATAATAAATAAAACTTAAAGAATTACACATAAAGAAATTATACTTATATATTGAGTAGTTAAAAAATTATATGAAATTGAAAACTATGCTTTGTAGTACCTTCTTTGCGCATTTTTAAGACTCCTATGACCCCTTAAATAAGATACCGTCTATTACTTGAAGCAACAATGAAAGAATTACATTGTCAATTCACATTGTTGAATCAATGCAGCATTATAATTAAATAATGGGAAATTAAAGAGTCTTTTTCCAAAACTGACAGTTTTCTTTTCAATGTAACAATGCTTTCTAATGACTCGATAAAGAGAAAATTCTTAAACATTAACCTATTTTAAATGAGGAACGACGATAATTAAACTCAACGTAAGTATTGGCAATTTTAAACGCTGCTGAAGTCTCAATGAACGTCAGTACATTCCCCTCACTTCAAATTTACTTAATAAGGGCTCTAGTAATTGTAAAAGGTATTTTTGGTTTTCGTTTTTGTCGTATGTGAAATATGATGTTCATTTAACATTGTTAGTATTAGTTAGTTGTTATCCGGTGCCACGTGAAATATTACGTATAAAATTTGTAAAAAATATGTGAAAACAAAAAAAAAAGGTTTTTTTTTTTTTTAAGTCTTTCAATATAAATGTAAACGATTCCATTCAATATTTATTTAAGGGGGATGTTCAATAAAGAAACAATGTATTATTGTACTACATAAGATTATTGTATAGAATTATTGTATTAAATAAGATACCGTCTATACTTGAAGCAAGGAAATTAAAGAGCCTTTTTCCAAAACTAGCAGTTTTCTTTTGAATGTAACAATTCTTTCTAATGACTCAATAAAGAGAAAATGCTTAAACATTAACCTATTTTAAATGAGGAACGACGATAATTAAACTCAACGTAAGTATTGGCAATTTTAAACGCTGCTGAAGTCTCGTTGAAACACTATTATTGCAAAAATTCTTACATATATATCAAATTAATTTTAGTTACCAGTATGAATGATAAACTGACTTTTATATAGTACTTATTAAATGGCTAATAATTAAACAACCTGCTTTGAAGTCTTTTAAATGTCAAACTCTTGAAGAGTTTGACAGGCGAATGTTATAAATTAGGCATGTAAAATCTATGGATTGTGTTTTGTTTGAATTGCTTGTTCCATTTAAATTTCGATGGATGTTCTACGTCCCAATTTACATTACAAGATGGTTCGCTTTAGCTTGTTTGGGTGCAGGTCCGTTAAGGGCAAAGGTCCATGATTAGTCATCGAAACAAATATTGGAACCCTATTATTGCAGAGAAAAACATTTCTTACGTCTGTGCAGCCAAAACATCCGAAGTGTACGACTCTGGAGAGAACCTTAAATATGTTCCAAAGTCATAACGCTGGGCGTATGCTCCTAAAAGTTGTGATAGGTGCCTAACCTGGTGTAGGGTCGTCTCTTGACTGTGGTTCTAAATTACGAAACCGTCCTCAATGTCCCTTGTGTAGCAGTCGTGCGACGATAATTAAACTCAACTCAATAAACAAGCTCCAGAGTCTAGACAAAGAAAAAATGCGCGAAAACTCATTTCTAAACTAACGTCAAATGATACTATAAACGGCAAACAAATGAAACTATAAACGGTACTACAAAGCATGGTTTTCAATTTCATATAATTTTTTAACTAATCAATATATAAGTATCATTTTTATATGTAATTCTACAATATTTATTTATTATAAAACAATTTTTTAAATTTATGAAACTTTAGCCAAAACTAAAATAAATGATAACAAACATAAAACTATTTACAAAATTTGAAAACATTGGGATTAGCCTTGAGGGCTACATTTTGAGGTCAAAATTGAAGAATAGACCAAGAAAATGACTTTATATTGTACAAACAAAGACTTATACCTAATTTCTAAGCTCAGTTTTAATTAGAAATGATTTTTAAAAAACTTTTAAATCAAAATTTTTTAAATTTTATTAATTTTTCTAAAAAAAATCTTAAAACAATTTCTAATTAAAATTGAGCTTAGAAATTTGGTATAGGTCTTTGTTTGTACATATTTATACAATATAAAGTCATTTTCTTGCCCATTTCTTCAATTTTGACCTCAGAATGTGGCGCGCAAGCCTAATCCCAATGTTTTCAAATTTTGTCAATAGTTTTATGTTTGTTTTCTTTTATTTCAGTTTGGGCTAAAGTTTCATAAATTTTAAAATTTGTTTTATAATAAATAAAACTTAAAGAATTACACATAAAGAAATTATACTTATATATTGAGTAGTTAAAAAATTATATGAAATTGAAAACTATACTTTGTAGTACCTTCTTTGCGCATTTTTAAGACTCCTATGACCCCTTAAATAAGATACCGTCTATTACTTGAAGCAACAATGAAAGAATTACATTGTCAATTCACATTGTTGAATCAATGCAGCATTATAATTAAATAATGGGAAA
The DNA here is from genome assembly GCA_023701765.1 of Hylyphantes graminicola. Taxonomy (NCBI): domain Eukaryota; kingdom Metazoa; phylum Arthropoda; class Arachnida; order Araneae; family Linyphiidae; genus Hylyphantes; species Hylyphantes graminicola. The sequence goes on from CM043112.1 coordinate 44,299,458, forward strand.
TTAAAGAGTCTTTTTCCAAAACTGACAGTTTTCTTTTCAATGTAACAATGCTTTCTAATGACTCGATAAAGAGAAAATTCTTAAACATTAACCTATTTTAAATGAGGAACGACGATAATTAAACTCAACGTAAGTATTGGCAATTTTAAACGCTGCTGAAGTCTCAATGAACGTCAGTACATTCCCCTCACTTCAAATTTACTTAATAAGGGCTCTAGTAATTGAAAAAGGTATTTTTGGTTTTCGTTTTTGTCGTATGTGAAATATGATGTTCATTTAACATTGTTAGTATTAGTTAGTTGTTATCCGGTGCCACGTGAAATATTACGTATAAAATTTGTAAAAAATATGTGAAAACAAAAAAAAAAGGTTTTTTTTTTTTTTAAGTCTTTCAATATAAATGTAAACGATTCCATTCAATATTTATTTAAGGGGGATGTTCAATAAAGAAACAATGTATTATTGTACTACATAAGATTATTGTATAGAATTATTGTATTAAATAAGATACCGTCTATACTTGAAGCAAGGAAATTAAAGAGCCTTTTTCCAAAACTAACAGTTTTCTTTTGAATGTAACAATTCTTTCTAATGACTCAATAAAGAGAAAATGCTTAAACATTAACCTATTTTAAATGAGGAACGACGATAATTAAACTCAACGTAAGTATTGGCAATTTTAAACGCTGCTGAAGTCTCGACACCAGCCCCCCTCCCTCCCCGTCAGTACACTTCTCTCACTTCAAATTTACTTAGTTTCCGAAGTTCGTGCGAATCACGTTAGTGTGTTTAGGAAAGTCAACGTTTTTACTAACTGCAACAAGTAATTGTAACTAATAATTTCGGGTTCCAATGCTTTTCAGCATTTTTTTAATGAAGTCGTCAGGGTTTTAAGAAAAGAATTTACAATAATAATTCATTAAAATTTTAAAAATATAAAAAAAAACTGGTACGAATGAAAGCAAAAAAGAAAATAAAACAAAAATATTAATTTTCGAGATTTAGAAAATGGTATCTCTGCGATTTTTTTTCTTATTCTAATTTGACAATTTTGATGCGAGGTAATCTCTTTTATGCCAGGAGGTATACCAATTCTTGACATTTTTAAGAACCTTGTTTTTTGTAGTCACGACACATTTAAGAAAAACTAACTGGTTTCAATGTAATCAATAACTATTAAAGTACACTATATAGTGCGTCTTAAAAATTTTAGTCAAAATACATATTGAGTCACAAACTTTCACTGAAAATTTTAATTTGAAAAAAAAAATTGGTATTAAAGATCATGCAAGTATATATAATAAAAATATCACGAATAACAAAGAAAAAAAACAATAATTAATAAATTGTAATTGATTTAATTGTAAAAAGTAACTAAACATTATGTCTCATAAATATAGACAACATCGATTTAATAACGTTTAATGATCTAATTTCGCATATTTTTTTTACAAGAATTGTATTTCTGTTAGACATAATGAATTAAAAAAAAACACGTTTTACAGTTGAATTTTAATCATTTTGTACCATCCCTGCTCCAATTACCCATAAAAGCAGCAAATATAGACATTTTAGCTCATGTACTGGGAAATATTGCTGGAGATTTCCATAATATATATCCAAATTAGATGAAAATGTCGACTATATGTCTAACACAACAGTACCGAGAAGTTTTGCCAGCGTTTCTCGCATTTCAAGACATGTAATGACGCATTTCCTGGAGAGAAAAAAAAAAACGTCATTTTTTTTTAATTTAAAAAGACCAACAATTACAAAAAAATTGGTCTGTTGTGCAATGTAACACGACGTAGAGTTTGTCCCTTCTTCAAAAAATTCAAAAAAGTCCAAAATTTAACCCAAATCCACCCCTATACCATTCGATATTTTCCCTCAAATTTGCTTGGATTTTAAACACCGTTTTTTTTTTTTTTTTTCAAAACACTCATAAAAAAAATGGGAACTACTCTAATATTTATGTACTACTATTTTGTGAAAGAAAATAAATTACTTGCATGGCTCTATTTTTGTGTCGCAGTTTTGAAGGGTACTCTGTAACAAGAAACATTTTAACAAAGCATGCTTCAACATTCTAACAGCTGTCACATAAAATTTAAAGTAATTCTTTCAAAGTAATATTATTGAAAATATTAACTGACATTTTGCACAACTTATATATTTACTATGTAAAATTAAATTTATTACAAGTTCTTGGTTTATATTAATTTACAATTAAATGTACAAAAATTTAAAATTTAAATTAAATTTAAATAAATATATTATATCTTTTAAAGTATAGTTGGTAAATATACCACCTTGAAACCACCTTGCATTCCCTAAAAACTAACATCTAAGGGGGTGGCCATTATGCGATTCTAACGATTTTTTTTAATTTGAAAAGATTAGCTTCGCTCCAATGCAATCAAAAATAAACAGAAATACACATAGAATTATTTTAACAGCTTGATAAACGATCCCCTTTAGTTAGACCCGTACCTTGAAAAGCGAAAAATAATTTAAAATTGTCGAAAAACATTTTATTATCAAAAATGATACCTTACATATTAAAAAATATATTGTCCAAGTTTGGTAGTCGTTAGCAGTTTTGCTCATGTGGTTTCCTTATACACTGCTCAAAACAATTAGGGGAGCACTTTTTAATTCCAACTTTAACTCCACTCCCAACTTTTTAATTTTCATCCTATAAATCTAAAATTTGTTAAATAGGTTCACTATGCATTCGAAATGAAATAGTAAAAAACAGGAGAAAAAATATGAAGTTTTTAAAACTTAAATTTAAAGGGGGGAAATGGAATAATAACTTTTTAATAAATTATAACAATAATTTTTTAAAAACTTTTTTTGTTAAAAATAGTTCAAATATATTTGTAAACATCTAAAAAATGCAAGCATGAAAAATTTAGTTTAAATTTATTTTCTAAAACTGTTTTAAAGTTAAATTTATTTTACCATATTTTTCATATTTTCATTATATAAAAAATATATATTAAATTCTTCAAAATACGTTATTCTTCCATCACGATGTATCTAACGATACATAAGTGGCGAATTTAACTTAGTGAGAAAAAAATCACAAGCTGATGACTCCCAATGGAATCATTGGGAGCGAAAGGGTTTAAAACATGTGCTCCCCTAATTTTTTTGAGCAGTGTACATGAGATGACGTGTATAAGTAATTTCAATAACAACTAAAGTCTTTAACCTTGTTTTTCTCGGAAATATATTTCTGAGCTTTTCATCTTCTTCGCACCGCTAAGGCTCGGAGGGAAATCGTCCGATTGAGTTAATTTTTCGTTTGTGTTATTCCATATGATGTAGTACACAAACTAAAGTGGAGTTTTTTTTTTGTTTTTTTTTATTGTCTAGGTTTTTTTTAAAATACATTTCACATGAAAAATGCGTAATTTTTCTAAAAAATTGAGCGTCATTGACAATAAATTTTGTCAAAAAAATATGTTTCATTATTTTAAGGGTCTCACCATTTTTTTTGTCTACGCACTTGTTACACTGATGTAAAAAAAAAAAATTCAGAAAAAAATATTAAGAAATAAAAAATTAAATTCTTCAAGATTTACCTTAATTTCAGTTAAACCCTAGATATACCGCTTTCAGTGATCTTCCAACAGATAAAAGCTAACAGACGGAAATTAAGAAAATTAAAGGGAATGGCAATCTCATTGAACAGAAGGATACCTCATGGAATGGAGAGATTTGTGCATGTTTAGGAGAGACTTAGGTAGTTGAAGAGATAAATGTAAAGATTAAAATATTTATAATTTATTCGCAAATCTTTACTTCTATTAAATGGTCTCAGAAATTATTTTCAAAAGAGTTTTCTTGAATTATATATTATTAATTTTTATTCTCGCGTCGACGACTGTCTAAAAAGAAATTTGTATGCCTCAAAAGTTTGTTACTTTTCGCAGGAATCCACAATCCCAATGCTGACGTATCGTGTCTGGTGATTATAAATGCCTTTGTCGCAAGGGACAAAACACTCTATATGAAAAAAACTACTTTCAATTTAAAAACAAATAATAATAATAAGTGTAAACCATCCCATTCAATATGTGTTTAAGAGGGATGTTTCGTGTATTAATGTATTTGAAAATCGCAATATTTAATAAAAGATTGCGTTTTTAAAGCTTTTTTTTATCAGACATAAATAAAATAATATCAACAAAATTATATTGAAAGGAACATGCCATCCAGCTAAAAATGTAAAAATTCTTCTTCTTCGCTGACACTACAGCCTGCTACAGGCCAAGACCGTCTCTCCAAGTGTCCTCCATCTGACCCTGTCCCCCATAATGGCCCTCCATCGGTTAACTACTAAATTCTTACTTATTTATTTTTTACGCATTTTTAAAATCACGATTTGTTTTATTTTTGCATATGTTTTAACAAAATTTTGAAAGTAGCATCTCTGATAATGTTTAAAGAAACGTATGCATTTAGATTTAAATTTAATTGAACCGTCACCTGACTGTGGTTCTAAAATACGACGCCCGTCGCCAATAGCCCTCGTGTTGCTCTAGTGCGACGATAATTCAAACCAAACCAATCCAATTAATCACACATTAAAGTATGTTGAAAAGAGTGGAAATTCTCCAATGTATATCCTTTTTTGCATTTCAAAAAAAGAATATTGGGGTTCATGGCGAGATAAGTGTGGCTTAATATGTGTGAATCATTTTAGTGTGTTTAAAAAAGACAACGTTTTTACCAACAGCACAAAGTAATTGTTACAAATACTAATTTGCGGGACCAATGCTTTGCAGCATTTTTTTTATGAGTATAGCTGAAACAAACCGCAGCAGTACTTTTCCTGTACAATAATAATAATATAATGTTTTAAAAATATTCAAAAAAGTGGTACGAGTAAAATAAAAAAAATAAACCAGTAATTTTCGGTCACCGAGATTTAGAAAAAAAACATCTCTACGATTTTTTTTAATTTAATTTTTAATTTGACAATTTTGATGTGAGGTTATCTATTTTGTGCCAGGAGTTATGTCAATTCACGAAATTTTTAAGAACCTTTTTTATAGTCAAGACACATTTAAGAAAAGCTAAATGGGATCTCAATTCAAACAATAATTTTTTAAATTGCACTATAATCAGCCTAGCAGCATGATGAACAATTATCTTAATATAACTTATACCAATGTCAGTGAAGAAAGAAAAAAAAAATAAAAGAAACGTCAAAAATTTTATATTCTGGAGTCTTATGACCTCTTCGTTAAAGTGAACCTTCATAGTAGGAATTTTCACATCCCTCGTGTTGGTGTTGACGATGATAATTTAACTCAACAGATTGAATCATGATGATATTTACATGGTTTTGTGATATAGTCGTTTTAAACCGGTCGTCAGGTGGCGCTGATTTAAAAATATGAGACTAAATTTGGAGTTTTATCGATAAAACTGCGTTAAACAGCATCAATGCCCAGCAACTCCTTAAAACAAAGTCCAATAACGAATGGCACAAGTCAGCTGCTTCGGGATCTATATTTTTGAAGAACTTGAACATTCACTTTAATACCCGCACGATCGTGCGAGCCCGGTCGTAAAGGGTTAATTGAATTGTTTACTTTAATTGATATTTTATAATATTATTATTTAATAATATAATTGAACTTTAAAATGTGGGCTTGTAACAGAATCTGTCTCTTGAATTGCTTCTACAAAACATTTATACTCAACAGGAAACCCTACTTTGTACACCTTAGTAGAAATTCGCTAAAACGGGTCGTTTGCTACTTTATTATGCGAAAAGGGAAACGTTTTTTAATAAGTATATTTTTGTCGCTATAATTTCAAATTTTCATTAACTTTGTTTCAAATATTCAATTGATATTATTTATCGTTTGTTACACCAATTTACAAATTAAAAAAATGGTAAAATTACCTTAAAAATAGAAGCGAAACTTTGCATGTTATTTTTGATAAAATTGAACACTCTATGCATTGATCTTCAAACAAATATAATGAAGCAACAAGAGCACTCGATTGTGATCTATGCTATGATCCCCTTCCAAACTGATTTATAACAGATATGACAAAATGACAGTGATTGCGCCCTCTAGAAGGGAAGAATGTAGGTTTTTTAGCCCATTACCCCGCTCGCCAGAAGAGACAGTCACAAGAGACAAACAAAGAAGGACGCCACAAACGCATGGACAAATAGCAACATTTATAATAAGTAATGTAATGAAAATAGTAATTAATTCTAGTTAAATAAAGCTTCGATATTTGAAATATTCCAACAATTGGCAGCACTATACCAAAATCTTTGAGTGAAAAATTTGAAAGCAAATTTTTTTTTAAAATTATAGCTTAGAAAAATACATTTGAGTCTTCAATAACAGTTTAAAGAAGCAACACATTCAAACGAGAATATCCAAAGATCTTAAAAAGCAAACATCCGTTTCGAGATGTGAAAGAAGTCCCCATCTTGAGCGAATAAAAATGATGAATGAAAGAAAAACAGAAAAAATGCTGACGCAACACTTATTAGTTGCTTTTGTAAAGTTCCTTGGAATTAATTACTCATTAAAATGTAATTTTTTAATCATTCCACCTAATATGTGTTCTTCATTTTTGGAGAAAGAATCTTTAGAGTAGACACTTACTTAATTTTAAAAATATACTAATAGTTTTCTTCATCGGAATTATATAGCTTCCTGTTATCCAACAAATCCCTTTTTTAAATTACATTTACGTTTTTTTATTTAAAATTAAATTAGTTTTTTTTAATTATAAACTTACCTTTAGATACACATTTTACAACATTGGACATTTTATTCAAATCAGAACATCAAGAGATCCACTTACCTAAAATAAAGGAATATATAATTTCAGTACTGTATTACTTCAATAAATATAATAAAACTAAAACTGCAATAAATATCGAAGATTTAAATACAAAACTACGAAAGTGTTGAGGTAAATTTATCATACATTGTTTTTTAAAAAAAGTAATAATTATATATATATTCGAGTACAGACACTTCAAACAAGTAAATAAGTGCTTACTTTATTAAGACATTAATTAAGACTTTGTGAATAACATTAACACCTTTACTTCCTAATAAAAATTTTAAATTTTAGTTTTTAATATAAGATTTTCGCGTAACTTGATGTGTCCTACATCAATTATTAAGGACTATAACCTTTGCTTGCCTTATGTTTGATTATATTGAGAAACTGAAGCAAAAAGCTCATTTTGCATGATTTTTTTTAAACAAATCTCGTTATTAAATTAAAATTTAAAACAAAACTTAGTTTTATGAAGTTTCCCCTGTTATTATAAATAATCCATTTTATTACTGAATTTTGATGACTTTTGAATATAAACATTAAATTATCTGTTAGTACAGAATGTATTAATTTTGAGGAATTTTAAAATAGATTTTTAGCTGAATTCATAAAATATCAATTTTCGTATTCAAATAAAAACGTACTGCTTCAAAAACTAGTTTTTGCATGAGTTTAAAATACCAAAAATAGACAACAACTTATTGATTTAATTATTTTGTTACATGCTCGATGAATTTTTAATCTCGTGATCAAATGCAATCAACTTGTTTTCCATACCAGAACAATGTCTTTTTGTAAAAAAGATGTTCAAGTTTTTTTCTTGGTTATACTAAAAAAAATGTCATTTGTAGTAGGACAGTATTATCGCTATGGGAACATCAACTTAAAAAAGTAACAGTTTAATATGAACCGATTTATTTTATTTTATTTTATTTATTTAATATCACACTAGAGCGTAACAAATCAAAATTTTCTTTAGATATGGCCTCTACACCTTGGCAGTGACGTGTTACAAGTAGTCCGATCTAGTTATTTACAAAAGCGAAAGGCAATTTTAGTATATAATTCATTTTCTCTAACCATTTCGCCGGTGGGCCAGCTGTTTATAACACATAACTAGTTCTTCAAGAAATTTATTTTAAATAAGTCTCTGGCGCGTTTGGCGAACAGCAACACTGGAAATATTGCATAAAAATTAAATTGTCCTGTTACTGCAATGTATAGTAATTTTTTAGTAGTTTTAATTTTAAATATACTTCTACATATTTTTAATGAAATTTGGGATATAGCCTTGCCGTGTTTTGCTTCAATATTACGCATTCTACTTGATTGTGAGACTTGTAGTTCCTTCTGTGAAAGTGGGTGACGGACGGATAGACGGCAAATTGAGCGATTGTAATACCTTGCATTCTTAACGTTATAAAAGTAGTGTTGAAACTAAGAGGGGTAAATCTGGCAGAATATAATATATATCGATTTTACTTTCAACTAACATTTATGAGCTAGTGAAAGTATGGCTGAAAATCCGAATAAAGATTTTGTCACGTTTTCTACACGTTTGGGAGGGTTCTGATTATAAATAAGTGGTTTTAGAACATTGACCCGTCTCTCAGTCTGTACATATGCTGATAAACCACTCTTCAGGTCGAGTATTGAGTGTTCAATGAAAGTCGTGTAGTGTTACTCACCCCTAGTTTTCCCCAGAAAAAATGTTGAAAGAAGAAGTTTCGTTGGGCAATCACGCATGGATTTACACTGATATTTAGCAATTTGGTTACAGTAGTTCATATCGAGAGAAATGTGGCTTTTGTGTTAGTGTCAATCATTTCAATGTGTTCGAGGAAAAAATTCAAATCCCCTTTCAAAAGTTAAATATAAAATTTTTAAATATCAAAATCACAAACGTGTATCCTACTTTAGCTTGATAATCAGAGATATCGAAAAACGTGAACCACCAATCAACTCGCTATATAATAATTGGAACTGTCCAACGCATCAAAATTAAGTTAACTGTTAGTTTTTTCCTATTCTGCCCCCCCCCCCCCCCATCATAGAATAAGATTCCCCCAAATATTAAGCTGCGGTTTCTTTTAGTTAATTTGACTATTAGTTATTCATATATACACTGCTCAAAACAATTAGGGGAGCACATGTTTTAAACCCTTTCGCTCCCAATGATTCCATTGGGAATCATCAGCTTGTGATTTTTTTCTGACTAAGTTAAATCCGCAACTTATGTATCGTTAGATACATCATTATATGGAAGAATAATGTATTTTGAAGAATTTAATACATTTTTTAAATATTAATGAAAGTATGAAAAATATGGTAAAATAAATTTCACTTTAAAACAGTTTTAGAAAATAAACTGACCCTAAATTTTTCATGCTTGCATTTTTTAGATGTTTAAAAATATATTTCAACTATTTTTAACAAAAAAAGTTTTAAAAAAATTATTGTTATAATTTATTAAAAAGTTATTATTCCATTTCCCCCCTTTAAATTTAAGTATTAAAAAAATAGATTTTTTCTCCTGTTTTTTACTATTTCATTTCGAATGCATAACTATTTAACAAATTTCAGATTTATAGGATAAAAATTAAAAAGTTGGGAGTGGAGTTAAAGTTGGAATTAAAAAGTGCTCCCCTAATTGTTTTGAGCAGTGTAGTTAAGATTCCCCCAAAAAATAAGCAGTGGTTCCTTCTGGTTAGTTTTAATACTTTTATACATGCATAGAAAATTCTATTTCTGCGATTCCAATCATTGGAAAATAAAAAAAAGGGTGATTCTTCCATTCCGAGATCGGTTTCATATGCTTGCTTAATTCACTGTTTAAAAAAAAATAGATTTACGATGGAATTACCTTGAAGTTTGTAAGCAGCGTAAGTTGTGTAGCCATTTCACTTAAAAAGAAATATTGTTAATTACAATTTTGATGAAAAAAACTGTCATCTATTAAGGACAATAGAACTTTTAATTACCTTTCTAACAAAATACACCAATTTTTGGTCAAATTCGCTTGCATTAAGTATGTTACTCAGCGTCATGACTACTATCGTTTAGGTACCAATGCATTTCAGCATTTTTATCAAGGTAAAAAGCAATAATACTACAATAAATTTTTTAACACATTTGAAATACAGCGCGTCCCAAAAGTTTATAGACAGCTGTTTTTTTTCAAATTTCAGGGATAAATAAGCGAGCGTGAATGACGAAATAATTTATGCAAATATCTAAGAGGGTATTTTAAATAATAAAACGCTCAAACAATTCTGAGAGATCATAAATTTATTTTTAAAAAATAAAAACGAAAAAATGCTGTCCCAAAAGTTTATGGACAAAAGGTATTAAGAGCTGTTTTTATTAATAAAAATATAAATTTACATATTCTATTATTTGTACACATGACATAATAGCTTCCTGAGATAAAAACTAGTGGGTTGTTGCTTTTTTGATTAATTGCAAAGATGCCTGCCAACGTGCAATTTACGAAAAAAGAAATTTCACAAATTCATCGTTTAAAAGCTCGTGGGATGAGAGTTGTAGATATTTCTAAAAGAATAAAGCATAGCAATGCTGGAATTTATCAAATCCTAGTGAAACGTAGAATTTCGAACCAATATTTCGCCCTGGAAGACCAAAAAAGACAACAAAGAGGCAAGACAGAGAAGTTGGGAAACTGGTTTTGACCGAAAATTTGTCTGTACGACCTACAGCCAAAGAAATTACAGCTTCAGTATCAAAATCTACAGTCTGCCAAAGGCTAAAAGCAAGTAAGTTTTTAAAATATCATAAAACGCGACGCAGTCCAAAACTTACAAAACGCCATAAGGATGCTCGAGTTAAGTGGGCAAGAAATTACATACATTACAAAGACGAATGGCTAAGTTTGGTTTTCAGTGACAAAAAAAAAGTTTAATTTAGATGGCCCCGATGGATGGAAGTACTATTGTTACGATCTTCAGAAGGAACGAAGGTCCTTTTTAAGCAGGCAACAAGGAGATGGTTCAGCAATGGTGTGAGGAGCCTTCTTCTTCAACGGAACAACTGATATTGCTTTTTTGAAGAAGTGACAATAGTCTGACGATTATCAAGGAACTCTTGAAGCCACTTACTTCCTTTTGGGGAGTTGCTAGGGGGAAATAAATGGAAATATCAACAAAACATCAGCTCCATTCATGTGTCTAACTCCACTATGCAGTGGTTTAGACGCAACAATGTTAAAGTTATGAAGTGGCCAGCTTAAGTCCTGACCTGAACCCCATGGAGAACCCCTGGGAAATACTTTCGAGGGTCGTTTATGCAAATGGGCGCCAATTTGGAAGATTTCAAGATCTAAAGATGCAAATTGAACAAAGATGGTTTGATTTGAAGCCCGAAATTCTCCAAACTCTTGTTTTAAGTATGCCAAATCAAGTTTTTCAAGTGATAATGAAGAACGGTTTGAAAATTTTAACAATAGTGCAAAATTAAATGGAAAAATGGTCTTGTCTGTATACTTTTGGGACAGCAAAATTTATATATTTTACATTTTCACGAAATCTGTGATGTTGTTGTTTTATTTGCGTACAGTACTGATATTGTATTGACATTTTAGATAATTAAAAATAAAAAAAAAATCTTGCAAAGCGTTTTCCTATTTTATAATTTAAGAAAAACAGCAGTCCATAAACTTTTGGGACGCGCTGTAGTGGTACGAACGAAATTAAAATATAGCTTTGTCATCGTGATTCATAGAACACATTTACGATTTTTTTATTATTATAATTAGAGTTTTTCATGTTAGGCAATCTTTTTAGCTGATAATGTTTAACCTTTTTTAAGATAATAACTTCATTGAATACACACTTCACTATGAAGAGTATTGGGCAGGACCCCCCGAGCCATTTTGGGAACAAAAGCTAGACATCGCCTAAGCTGATGTAAATAGGAATGCAATTAATTTATCATACCAATAAATCTTAAATTCGGACGGAAAAACGCGATTCGCGAATGATCAAAAATTAAAAATTTTTTCACTGGACACTACTTTTCTATGACAATGTTTATGAAAATAGCACATTAAAAACACATTTTATATTTTAAGACACAATTAATTTAAAAATTGAAAACTATTGCAAATGAATTTTTGTTAATTAAATTTTTACCTTTAAGCGGGCATTTAGCCACTCAGACTCATGAATGATATAAAACTCGTCAAGATCCATGCAGAGAGGGAAATAATATCAACGTTAAACCCTTCAGCAGTCAGCACAGAGTAAAATACCATGCTGCCAAAACCAAAGATTCTAAGGCTAAAGATTGGACTTAGTGACGCACCAGCAATAAATTTAGTGCCTTATCTATTTTTCGTACATTGGTCAGTCTGGGAAACTGCTCTGCTCAAACATCTGGCAAGTACTGAGAAAATACTAGTTCTTCTAAGAAAAGCAAAGTGTGGGAGGTCTTAAAAATAATTGTCTCGAGTTTCAAACAAGGACCCTGCTCCGGTATGGTGGACCCTGCCGTTTTCTTTGGTCATAAAATCTTAACGGTTTCATCTCCTGCTTTGATAAAAATCTTAGATAATTTTTGCTGAAGCTGGACAATAGGGAATCGGGTTTTGTTCTTGGAGTGGAGGCGACAAGAAAAATCCCCAACCATCCTTTCCCACGCAAAACACTTCGACCCTTTCCCCGACCCCCTAGGGGAGTGGGGCGTCGAACAAAAATACCCCCCTGTAAGTTTTTCGTGGAAGACGGTGGTCATTTTATTGCCTCAGATAACTTCCCTTGAACCATTTATTACCGTTACGTGTGCTGTGAAACTGGGGAACAGAGATGTTTCCATTTTCCCCCTTTTACAGTTAGTTTGAATCATCTGTTTTGTGCTGACGTGTTGTTGTTTTTTATCAACTCAAAAGATGAATATTAAGAAAAAATCTTCAAATTTGCGAATGATACTTAAGAACTCTTAAAAAAAAAGTAGATTATTAACAAAAATTCTTTATTCATTAAAAAAGAAGATACTGAATAAACTATTTGCGCCAGTAATCTACGTCGTTTCCTTCATGAATCTTCTCTTGTCGAACGATGAAATTCTCATTTTTTAAAAATATGGATGTATCTGATTTTTTTAAATTGAAATGCTACTGAACAAATTTGGTTCAGTCGCCTCTGAAGCGGGGCCTGGATCTGTAATAATTATAAACTTATCAATATTTTTTCTCATCGGCCAAATTTACGCCTTCAGATTTGCTGCCTTTGGGGCTTTACCTGGAACTGATAAGGGCCCCTCTTGTGAAATTTATTTATGTAGAAAAAACGATTTTTCAGTTTCAATTTTAGGAGGATTAAATTATATAATTTTTGAGTTTTAAGAAGAAAACATTTCTTATTTCTGCTACATTTTTTTAATAAAATACTTTTTAAAATTTCTAAATTACTGGTGTTTCTAGGCATGGTCTGAAGGAGCCCGTTGATAAATCTGACTAAAAACTAATATCCTCTATCCTCTATGAATCTCCTAGGGACCCTTCCAGTTAAATATATTACTGCATAGAAAAATTTCGCATATTCAGTAATTTTTTTTCAAAGAAAGAAAAAGGACGTTTTTGAAAAAAATGTTGAAAAGTCCAATTAAAATATAATAAATAATGATAACGAATTTTACAAAACTAAGTACACTTTCTGCATTGTCTTTTATCGTGGAATAAAATTTCTGTACCCACATGAGTCATTAACTTCAAATTTTTTGCGAATACTTTTTTTTATATTAAATTCAAGAAAAAAAAGCCCGTTTAGCTTGTTACGGGCCCCTATGCAGTGCATAGTATTTTTATCTGTATACATATGTCACTAAACAAAAGTTCACAGTTCGGGGTTAAAAAATAAATAACAAACATTTTAAAAATATACCGAATGTCTAAATGGTTCGTCAAGAGATAAGTCGGCATTTGCGTAGTGTCCGGATTTTGATCGGTTTACACATTTCACTAAACAAAAATTCATAGTTCGGCATTAAAATATAAATGACAAACATTTGTAAAATTTGCCGAATGACTTATTGGTTCGTCAGTAGTTATTTTAGTTAGCATTTTCTTGGTGTCCGGATTTTGATCTGTGTACACATTTCACTAAACAAAAGTTCATAGTTCGGCATTAAAGTATAAATAACAAACATTTGTTAAATTTGCCGAATGACTTAATAGTTCGTCAGGACTTTTGTGAGTCGGCATTTGCGTTGTGTTTGTATTTTGATCGATGTACACAAAACACATTTCACTAAACAGAAATTCATAGTTCGGCATTAGAGTATAAATGACAAAGATTGGTTAAATTTGCCGAATGACTTAATAGTTCGTCAGGAGTTTTGTGAGTCGGCATTTGCGTTGTGTTCGGATTCAGATAGATGTACACAAAACACATTTCACTTAACAGAAATTCATAGTTCGGCATTAGAGAATAAATGAAAAACAGTTGTTAAATTTGCCGAATGACTTAATAGTTAGTTAGGAGTTTTTGTGAGTTGGCATTTGCGTTGTGTTCGGATTTTGATCGGTGTACACGTTTCACTAAAAATTTCATACTTCGATATCAAAATAAAAATGACAAACATTTCTCAAATTTGCCGAATGACCATTTAAAAATAAAACTTGGGGGGGGGGGGGCGAGACGCCCCCTTCGCCCCCCTATAGCGACGGCCCTGGAGGTAATGAAAGTATGGATGAAAATCCGAATAAAGATTTTGTCACGTTTTCTGCACGTTTGGGAGGGTTCTGATCATAAATAAGTGGTTTTAGAACATTGACCTGTCTCTCAGTCTGTACATCTGCTGATAAACCACTCTTCAGGTCGAGTATTGGAGTGTTAAATGAAAGTCGTGTAGTGATACACACCCTTAGTTTCCCCCACAAAAATGTTCAAAGAAGAAAGCTTCATTGAGAATTCACGCCTAGATTTACCCTTACATTTAGCAATTTGGTTTATGTAGTTAACATCGAGAGAAATGTGTCTTGGGCTAGTGTGAAGCATTTCAATGTATTCGAGAGAAAAAAGAAATTCAAATCCCTTTTCAAAAGTTAAATGCAATATTATTACATTTTAATATCACAATCATATATCCTATTTTAGCTGGATAATCATAGATATAAAAAAAAGTATACCACCAATAATCTTGCAATACATGAAACAGAACAATCCAACACATCCAAATTAAGGAAACAATTCAACGTTTTTGCATATTCAGCATCAAATAATAATATTCCCTCCCCCCTCCCGAAAAAAAAATATATAAGCCGTGGTATCTTTTGGTTCAATGGCGGAATTTGGTGGAATTTGACGTAGATAGCAGTTGTAGTTGAAGCTGTATAATTGTTTCAGACAGACTGCCAGGTGGACCAGAGTTTAAAAAAAATCAGAATAAGCTCCTTTTAAATTTCTCCATTTCAGACATTTTACGGGCAATTTAAAACAATGCGGCATCTTGCGTAGAAGGTAGTAATAGAAAGTAATACGTAATTACTGAGTTTTCTTTAGTAATTTGACGTAGTTACCAGTATTATTATTTTACTAAAAGCTATATAATATTTATGGAACTAGGTAGTACGTTTCCATGACTAAGACAAACATTAAAACCGCCGAAACTTTTGTTAGTTTTGCCGTGGTTAAATTAACGAGATTGGTTCGCTTTAAGGTTCATAAGCAACTCACGTGTCATAGTGGGTTAAGGCGTCGTTACTTACTGGATACCTTCATGCATTCTGTCCTTGTCTTAGCAAAACAATAAAATTGGCAAGACAAAAAAAAAAGATCGCCAACATTTAAGTTCGCGTTTGTGGGACTGGTCTACGTTTATTCTGTACTGTTTTGAAGTTCTGAAGCTGTGTACACGTTGCTGAAAGGTTACGGTGATTGCCAACTCAGGTGCCGATCTCAGATTTAAATTTAAGTAAACAGTCCGGACCCCCCCCCCCCCCCATAACCAATTTTAAAGCTTTTAAAAAACTAGTGTTGTTGTCTTCCGATAAACCATGCCATACGTCATAAATAATTAAATAAACAACAATATAACGCTTTCCTTTCAAATATGTGTTGTATTTATTTCTTTTTTTCATTGAGTGAAAAAAATAAATGAATTTCTAAGCTATATTGACTTACAGTTCACCATGCTCCCCTTTCAATCCAATCAATTATTAATTAAAGTAAACTACAATCATCCTAAGAGCATGAACAATTACCTCAATTTAACTTAGTCCCTAGAGATAACCCTTTCAGTGAACCCTTACAGATTAAAGCGTGCGGAAGTTTAGGAAATTAATGGAAATGTCAGCACTTTTATAATCTGTAGTCGTGTGACTTGTCATGGCCATCGTAGAGATCTCCATTGAATCGTAATATATCCCTCGTATTGCTATCGACGACGATAGTTTAACTCAACTCAACTGATCAAATCTCAGGATTCTTAAATGGTTATGGGAGAGAGTATAATTGAATCACTACACATAAAAATGAGTCAAGTCTGCTGAAAGATATCCCATAAACGTTTTTTTTCTTCTTTTTTATATAAATGTTGAAAAGAGTGGAAATTCTCCAATATAGATCCTTTTTTGCATTTCGAAATAAGATTATTGTGGTTTATGGGCGAGATAAGTGTGGCTTAAACTGTGGAGTTTGTGCGAATCATTTTAGTGTGTTCACGAAAGTCAACGATTTGACTAACTGCACGAAGTAATTGTTACAAATGCTATAATTTCGGGTACCAATGCTTTTCAGCATTTTTTTTTTTTAAATATTCCGCGCTCTCAAGTTTATGTAAAATTATAATAATAATTTCATAAAATTTTTAATATATTTCTAAAAAAGTGGTATGAATGAAAGAAAAAAATCAAAAAACTTTAATTTTTTGTCAGCGAGAGTTAGAAAAAAGCATCTCTGCGATTTCATTTTATTTCATCATTGTAATTTGACAATTTTAATGCGAGGTAATCTCTTTTTTGCCAGGAGTTATGCCAATTCATGACATTTTTAAGAACCTTGTTGTTTATAGTCGCAACACTAAGTAAAGCTAACTGGTCTCAATCCAATCAATAATAAAATAAGTCCACTATAATCAGCCAACAGCACGATAAACGATTCCCTATTCTATTTAACTTATACCCCCGTCAGTTAACGCTTACAGATAAAAAAGGAATTTAAAGGAAATGTCAACCCTTTTTTATATTTTGGAGTATTATGGTCTCTTTGGCAAGTTAATTGCCATGGTAGGATTCGTCTCTGAATAGTAATATATCATTTGGTATTGAAGATGATAATTCAACTCAACAGATTGAATCCTGAGGATATTTACACGGTTTTGAGAGAGTGTAAAAAGCAGTTGAATTGTTTACTTTAATGAATATTTAATAATATTATTACTATTTAGTAGTATATTTCATTTTAAATAGTAGATTTGTAACATAATCTTTCACTTGAACCGCTTCCACACAACATTTATGCTCAACAGGAAACCCTATTTGTACTTCTTAGAAAGAATCTCGCCAAACAGGGCCTTTTGCTATTTTATTATGCGAAAAAATAAACGTTTTTTAAAAAATATATATTGGTCGCCATAATTTCAAAATTTCATTAATTTTGTTTCGAAAATTCAATTCATATTATTTATCGTTCTTAAAATAAATATACAGTACAGTCCCGATTATCCGATTTTCCGCGTTAACCAAGCTTAAAAAATTTTCTAGAATTTTTGCGACGACTACCGAAAAAAATTTTGAGTAAAGAAAAAGAGAAGCAATCAACAAATGACAATTCACAGAATGTGCCTGTGCGCAGAAATGTGAATGTGCATGTTTCCCACCCCAGAAAATCTCTCACACAGATGGTCTAAAAGCTATCGAAAGTGCTATTGAATATATGGAACAACAAGAAGTAGCGACACCCACCAGCAATCCTGTTATCTTTAAAAAAATCGTGAAACATTGCTGCCGAGAAACGCCAAAACACCAAACAAAAAACAATTAAGGAATTTTTCAAGTGACAGAACTCTTTAAATGTCATGCATATGAATTATGAATTGCACGTGACTTGTTTAACATTTGTATTGTTAAAATATACACTTAGAAATATGCAATTGTTTTATTTACTTTTTTTGCTTTAACCGAGTTTTTCGGTTATCCGAGCTAGTCACGGTCCATATTAACTCGGATAATCGTGGTTGTACCAGTTAAAAAATGGTAAAATTACTTTAAAAACAGAAGAGAAACATAACATATTATTTTTGATAAAATTGAACACTCTCTTTTATGATCTTCATACAAATATAATGGACCAACAAAAGCTCTCTATTGTCATCTATGCTATGACATCCTTCCAACCTGATTTTCCAGAAATTTGTTTTCTTCTAAATTAGTCTCTCACGAGTTTGACGAATGCTCTGGAAATATTGAATAAAAGTTAAGTTTAATGTTATTTTAATGTATATTAAATTTTTAGTATTTTTATTTTTAAATATACTTCTGGTATACATCTTTTTAAGAAATTTGGTAAGTAGCTTTACCGTGTTTTGCTTCAATATAACGTATCCTACTTGTTTGTGAAACTTTTGATTCGTTCCGTGAAAGTGGGTGACGGACGGATAGGCAAATTGAACGATTGTAATACCTTGCATTTTTAACGTTATGAGCATAGTGTGTGGAAGCTAAAAGGGGTAAAGTCTGCAGAAGTATAATATATATCGATTTTTACTTTCAACTAACCTATATGAAATATAAGGTAATGAAAAAAGGGCCGAAAATCCGAATGTAGTTTTTTTTTAACCTTTTCCTGTTTGGGGAGGTTCTGATTCTAAGTAAGTGGTTTCTTAACATTCTTCCGTCTCTCAGTCTGTACATCTGCTGATAAACCACTCTTCAGGTCGAGTATTGAGTGTTAAATGAACGTCGTGTAGTGTTACCCACCCCTAGTTATCCCCAGAAAAAATATTGAAAGAAGAAGCTTCGTTGGGCAATCACGCATGGATTTACACTGATATTTAGCAATTTGGTTACAGTAGTTCATATCGAGAGAAATGTGGCTTTTGTGTTAGTGTCAATCATTTCAATGTGTTCGAGAAAAAAAATTAAAATCCCCTTTCAAAAGTTAAATATAAAATTTTTAAATATCAAAATCACAATCATGTATCCTACTTTAGCTTGATAATCAGAGATATCGAAAAACGTAAACCACCAATCAACTCGCTATATAATAATTGGAACTGTCCAACGCATCAAAATTAAGTAAACTATTAGTTTTTCATATATACACTGCTCAAAACAATTAGGGGAGCACATGTTTTAAACCCTTTCGCTCCCAATGATTCAATTGGGAATCATCAGCTTGTGATTTTTTTCTGACTAAGTTAAATACGCAAATTATGTATCGTTAGATACATCATTATATGGAAGAATAACGTATTTTGAAGAAATTAATATTTTTTTTTTTTAATATTAATGAAAATATGAAAAATATGGTAAAATAAATTTCACTTTAAAACAGTTTTAGAAAATAAATTGACCCTAAATTTTTCATGCTTGCATTTTTTAGATGTTTAAAAATATATTTCAACTTTTTTTTAACAAAAAAAGTTTTTAAAAAATTATTATTAGAATTTATTAAAAAGTTATTATTCCATTTCCCCCCTTTAAATTTAAGTATTAAAAGCTTAAGATTTTTTCTCCTGTTTTTTACTATATAATTTCGAATGCATAAAGAACCTATTTATAGGGGGCTGCATGGTCGCGTGGCCGGGCATATTCTAAAAAGGGCCTAAATCGTGGCCTATTCTGACTCCTCGTTTGGTAGCATGACTATTTCACAATTAAGGACTTGCAGCTGTTTAAAACATGGTTTTTAATTAACAATAAAAAGATTCATTTATGTATAGTGAGCTCAATGGCCCCATTCTTCGTACGAACATCTCACACGAACGACGCGACGCTTCTTCGTCGAGTCTCTCTCCCCATTTTCTCTTTTCACTACAGTTCACTTTCTCCTTTCACAGAGGGCTCGCGGGTAGCGATCCCTACACGCCCCTCCTAAGAGAAAAATCAGTCTGAAGATGGACGAGGCGGAAGACTGACCTTTTTCTCTTACAACAGTTCAGTGTCCTAAGATCTAAAACACTAAAAAATATCTTGAGTCCAACTAAATTAGATTAGTCCTCAAAAAAAAAAAAATAATAACTTACGAGCGGATGCCAAGTAACCTAGGATAAATGTAAAATATAGGATCCACCACTAAAAAATATATAATACTTATATAATAATTACAATAAGATACAATTGTAATACGAGACATTAAAAAACAAGTAGATCCTGAAATATATACATACAAATTTATCCTATACCAACTTTGATCCATTTTGGCCAATTTAATATCTTTAAGCCAAATGATCCCTTGGTCATCCTCGCAGTGAAAACAGATTCACTCAAAATCCTTGAGGAAATATCAGTCACAATATCCTCAAATAAAACCTTCCAAAAACTCTCTTTGGAAATCGAAACACTGGAATTTATAGTGTTTAAGTTCAACTGTGCGGACAGTTCGAGTTCACATGATTGTTTCACATTTTTATCAAAGCAAACATCCTCTTCTGTCTGAGGATCAGCAGCAGGTTGCTGTTCGCCGTGGACTGGGGTGTCCACTTTGGAGTGTCCACCTTCCAAGAAACTATTCCCTTCTTGAAGACTTGCTCTTCCTCCATCAAGAGACCAAACAGCAGGTTGCTGTTTCTGGTGGATCAGGCCACCCACCTTTTCGGAGCAGTTATCCTCTTCTTTCTGAGGATCAACAGCAGGATGCTGTTCACCATGGACTGTGGTGTCCACATCTTTGAAGAAATCGTCTTCTTCTGGATTGTTACTCCCTCTTCTGTCAAGAGGCCAAACAGCATGGCGCTGTTCACCGTAGACTAGGTTGTCCACGCCATTCAAGAAACTATCTTCTTCTTGAACTTTTCCCACTTTTTCATCAAGTGGCCAAACAGCAGGATGCTGTTCACCGTGTACTGGGCCGTACACATTATCCCCGATCCACCTTGGTGGTGTATCGTCATCAGGCGATGTCGACTGCTCATCTTGAACCGGTTGCACGACTTTCAACCTTTGCTGGGCACCATCGTCTCCACCGTTCACAAAGAGCCACTCCGGAAGAATATCGTCAGCATCAGCCATCTTCTTATCACGATTCTCAGAATTTCCGCCCAAACCTTCCAAGTTTATCTTCAAACTTGCATCCTTGCAAGCCGACCCATCCACCAATGCCATACTGCCAGACCTGGCTTCTACCTTGATACTGGAATTTTCCTTGACGTTGTGGCTAGCCTTGATTTTGTTTGGGCAATCTCGTCTCATGTGAGTATTCTGGTTGCACGACCAACATTTGAGAATCTGACTCCTTGGCTGACTTAATGACTGTCTCCCATCGACATCTCTGATTTTTTCAGAGTGAACTTCAATGCTGCTAGAAGGTTCACTCAACCTCCGATGTAGGTTTCTGTCCTTTGAAACTGGACCATAAAGTTCTTCGTATTTTTCAATACCCAAGTAAAATAACCTGATTTCTGCGTGCTTCTTTTGCACTTCTTTCATTTGCCGCTCCTTGTGTTCTTTTTCCATCCGCATTAGAACCTCCTTGCGTTCTTTTTCACACCGTTGCTTCTCGGCCTCCTTTTCCATATCTTCCATAGTACTCTCTAAAAATGATTCCACGAATTCTTCTTCATAGTATTCACTATTGATTATGGCTTCTTTCAGTTCACCAATCGTCACGTGAGTTGTCACATCGATACACATTTCAGTTGCAACGTAGAGCACAACTTCATATGGATATTTATCCACGAATGCCATTTTAAGAATTTTGCCTAACACCAAAAAAATATGAGCAATGAGTGCCAACACTGGTTAGAAATGAATTTTTGAAAAAAATATTCAACCTGTTCTCCACTGCGAAGATTACCAAACCCTAACCAAGTGCTTCATTAAAAATATTACTTGAGAATATTAATAATATCAATTAGGCATGACATTCACAATTAGCATAATTAGGTACACCACTAATTATAATTTCCACAACTTTTAACGTAAAAGGAATAACAATAAATTTACAACCAAATTTATCTTCAGAAAATATTATCGATAATAATTTCAAAGCCATAAAATAATAAAATATCAAAAGTTATTTCTAAGTTCGACTACAACACATTTTTACCCAAAACCACTAAAAGGAACTCGAAAAACATATCATTTGCAAAAAGAACAAACAAGAAAAAACATGACATAAAAGAACAACAACTAAAACTTTAGTCATTCGTAACCTGTTATCCATTATAAAAGCAACATGACAAAATGAACATTATCATCGAGTATCTAAGATACAAAAAGAACTGCTTTTATAATCCGGCAAAAGTTTTGCCTTTTTCAAAACCACCTGTCATCGTAAACAAGTTAACAAAAAAAATGAGTTTCTTTTATTTTACTATTTTTTTTTCAGAAGCAAAATGCGAAATGACATCAAACACAGAGTTATTACTGTTGTATTTCTAAACTCCAGTATCATATTCTATTCGTACTTGTAGATAAACCACAGAAAAGAAAATATTCATTGAAACAATACAACTTTTCTAACTATTTTAAATTCTATTTTGCTATAAATCGACCGATTTTTTTTAGCACACCATGAGAAATTTAAAATACATCTACACTAATTATACTTCGCAATAAATCGAACGATTTTTTTCCAGAAGCAAAATACATGGGACTATTTTACTATAGCATTACACACTTATTCTGATAAAACATTTTGCTTTGCATTTTCTTGGAAGAATTCCAGAATCCCTAAATTTAATTACCATTAAATTTACCTTATTTTTCATGAAATAAGAACAATATATTTGTCATACGCTTATATAGAAACTCGTATATAAAATACAAATATATTACACAACTTTTAGAAAAAAATGCACCAATAATATATGTTTTAAGCACCAACATTTTCAGACAATAATTATTTCAACCAATTATTGACAATTAAACTAGAAAAGAATTATAGACACTTTTCTTATCTTTTGTTTTAAATATACGGGTACTACTAGTACGATCGTACAACCAATAACTATTTTTTTTTAACTTTACAAATATGACTTGTAACTAATAAGATTAATTACACTTAAATATTTTGCCGCCTTTAGCATGACGCCAAAAAAGCAATTTATTTACACACATTCTGGTTATTCGAAACCAGAACAAGAACTTGGCACTAGACGTGCTAAATTGCATGACACAAAAATATAACTTTTGTTTTGAAACAAAAACACTGTGCAACACATAATATAATAGAAATACAATTAAATAATCAACTAATTGGTGGATCCTGTTTTAATAGAAATAAAAACAATCTTGGCACCCATTGACCTGGTCAAAACACGCCATCCGCGCTGATTCTTGAACGCACCACGTTCCAGTCGCGCAGTCACCTGGTACCATCAGCGTACCATGGGTCATCTCTGGTGCAGGAAGCACCACCTTGGAGCTACACCACCCCTCCATAGGACATCTAGGATGCACCATCAGTCTCGTAGCTAAACGTACCGGGCGTCCCACATCAGGCCCGAAACTGCAGGTTCCAGTCGAACCAATTTCACTGGTACTCTAGCGAAGGCTGTACCACATCAGTGTCAAGGCACTCAGCTTACAAGTCACTCGGCATTGAGTTCGAATCACGACGCTGCCGCCAGTTATAGGGGGCAGGCAGGTCGCGTGGCCGGGCATATTCTAAAAAGGGCCTAAATCGTGGCCTATTTTGACTCCTCGTTTGGTAGCATGACTATTTCACAATTAAGGACTTGCAGCTGTTTAAAACATGGTTTTTAATTAACAATAAAAAGATTCATTTATGTACAGTGAGCTCAATGGCCCCATTCTTCGTACGAACATCTCACACGAACGACGCGACGCTTCTTCGTCGAGTCTCTCTCCCCATTTTCTCTTTTCACTACAGTTCACTTTCTCCTTTCACAGAGGGCTCGCGGGTAGCGATCCCTACACTATTTAACAAATTTCAGATTTATAGGATAAAAATTAAAAAGCAGGGAGTGAAGTTAAAGTTGGAAATAAAAAGTGCTCCCCTAATTGTTTTGAGCAGTGTAGTTAAGATTCCCCCAAAAATTAAGCAGCGGTTCCTTCTGGTTAGTTTTAATACTTTTATACATGCATAGAAAATTCTATTTCTGTGATTCCGATCATTGGAAAATAGCAAAAAGGGTGATTCTTCCATTCCGAGATCGGTTTCATATGCTTGCTTAATTCACTGTTAAAAAAACTAGATTTACGATAGAATTACCTTGAAGTTGTGTAGCCATTTCACTTAAAAAAATATTGTTAATTACAATTTTGAAGAAAAAAAACTGTCATCTATTAAGGACAATAGAACTTTTAATTACCTTTCTAACAAAATACAAAAATTTTTGGTCAAATTCGCTTGCATTAAGTATGTTACTCAGCGTCATGACTACTATCGTTTAGGTACCAATGCATTTCAGCATTTTTATCAAGGTAAAAAGCAATAATACTACAATAAATTTCTTAACATATTTGAAATAGTGGTACGAACGAAATTAAAATATAGCTTTGTCATCGTGATTCATAAAACACATTTACGATTTTTTTATTATTATAATTAGAGTTTTTCATGTTAGGCAATCTTTTTAGCTGATAATTTTTAACCGTTTTTAAGATAATAACTTCATTGAATACACACTTCACTATGAAGAGTATTGGGCAGGACCCCCCGAGCCATTTTGGGAACAAAAGCTAGACATCGCCTAAGCTGGGGTAAATAAACTGGTTTTTCACTTATACTCCGTGGCACCCTAACTTGGGTAAAAACAAAGAGTAAAACGGCAGGCGGAAAAGAGCGGTTTTTCAGTTAGTTAGAAACTCTTGTAAAGTAGTTTTTACATACAAAATTATCGGAATACAATTTAACCAATTTGCAATTTTCATTAAGATAAAACTGCTATATATTATCCAATAATATTCAAATCTGTCAGCCCTTAAAAGAAATTAATGTTTTCTGGATGGATTCACAAATAATTTATTTCACTCTTTAGGAAGGTTTATATACCAATGCGAATCGTCAAAGATCAGCTGTATTTTTAACCCTTTAAGACCGAGCTATTACAATCGTGCGGGTATTTTCCAAAATATCCATACCGAAACGTAATTAATATTATTTTTGCTTCCAGTATGTTTGTCAAAGTAACTTTAATAAAAAAAAAATTATAAATAGTCGTTAACACAATAAAAATGGTTTTTTTATTTGTTTATTGCGCGTCCACACTTTGTAAGAGTGAGGCTGTAAAGAAAACCAAGTCGATTAACCCTCTAGTGCATATTGTTGCCATATGGCATCAATTAACGTAATCCACTTTATCTCTTCAAAAATATCGATACCGAAGCAAATGACTTGTACCATTCGTTGTTTGTATAAAAAATTCTTTTTTTTAATTAGTTGCCGGCATTGATTATGTTTTAGGTAGAGAAGTTTAGGGTACACATATATTCCGGCTTGTGTGCTTGATCGACCCGCTTATAAGCCTTCGCCATGTAAGACAGACACAGAAAGAGTTTTTACTGTCACAGAGAAAGAAAGTACACCCAGGGCGAAGGCGGGAATCGAACCCGTTACAGCGCTCAGACTGATGGCCTGCGATGCTAATCACTCGGTCATCCGGGCCCCCTGTTTAAGGTATTTTTTTCGATGAAACTCTAAAATTTAGTCTTTTAACATCAATCAGCGCCATCTGATCTCCGGTCATAAAGGGTCTAAGAAATAGTTTAAGAAGAGGAATTTAGTGTCACCATTTTTACGGTTAGAAGAATTTGAAAACTAGGTTTTTTTCTTTAGACAACCAGCGATTAGGTATCCAGGTATGTAAAGACAGCACAAAATATTATTTACAATGTGCTCCGTGCTAACGTTAGAGTTAAAAAACTAAAAAAGTGGGTCTTATTTGCCCCAGTACTGCAAAAACTATTAAGTGATTCATGCTAAACTGGTTGCTTAACACTTTACGACCGACTCTCAGGTGTTGCTGATTTAAAATTATGAGACTAAAGTGGGAGTTTTATAAAAAAAAATGCGTTAAACAGCATTAATACACGAATAACATGTTAAACAGCACAAATAACGAATGATGCAAGTCAACTGCTTCAGTATCGATATTTTTGAAGAGCTTGAACATTTTCTTTAATACCTGCACGATCATGCGAGCCCGGTCGGAAAGGATTATGCCAAGATCTCTTTGGCTATGTAAACTTTTTTTTTTTATTTCCAAGGATGTCAATGTTTTCATTCACTACTGTACCGAAGTATTTTAACTTAATCCAGATTTTAAAGACGTATATTTTTTATTCTCAACAGATATGGCATGTTTTTGTTATTAACTTCATTTTCATGTCATTGAGTGTTTAAAACTTAAACCAATATTTATAGCGGTGGTTTCTAGTGCACAGAATGCCTCGATTGCTTCTGCTTCAGTTGTCCCTATGATTGTCAACGTCATCCGCAAAGGCAAACAAGTGTATGAATATTTGAAAGATTTTTTTTGCAGCGAGTGTCGTATTGCTTTCTCTAAGGCAATGTTGGACAAGTGACACGCAAGAGAATCTCCTTGCCTCAGACCTCTCTCAATACAAAAAAAAAATCCGTTAAATATGTTAATAACTTTACTCTACCTCTAATCTAACAAAGAAATTTAGTTTTCAATTTTTTTCTGGTATATTTCGAAATTCGATATTTCTAGAAATGTTCTCATTTACTTTGCAATGAAGTAGTTAATCGTGCCAAATTTAATAAATAGCTGTTATATAATTTACGTGATAGCAAGGATTTGGTCAGTAGTTGATCAACATTTTAAAAGCTGCTTTGAATACCTAATCGATATCCTTTACTATCTTTGCAGTTCATACTTCGGAAAAATGTTAAAATAAATTGTGCAATATATAGTAAAGTATATCTCGACTGGATTTACACATCTATAAGTAATGTTTAACAAACACAAACGTACAGGCTGAGTCACGTGTCCCTATTTTCCCCAACCTACTTATCGCCCTTGGAAAAAATCCAAAGCATAAATTGTAATTATAAACATATTTTTCAAGCAATTATGTATTTAGAAATATGTGTTGACCTGAAGGTCATATCAAATTAGTGAAATTTGAGGGATTTCTCAATTTATTTGATTCATTTATCCTTAATTCCTTCATGAATTTCTTGCTAATTTAAAAATAATACCAATGGAAATCGTTTAATAAAAAGTAAATAAAATAAATATTACAAAAACATCCGATTTCTCCCCGATAGCTTCCCTGTTTTCGCATGATACGGGGCACATTGAATGCTTGGATAATTAGGTACCTAAATTTTAAAAATCGATGCTCATCTTCATTACTCAGCATCTGTTTCATGACATGTCAACAGGAAGTCTAACAAGTTAAACATTTAATTTAATATCTTATATTAAACATAGAAAGATTAAAATTGTGGTGTTAATATTTATATTATTTCATAATTATCGATGATTATTTTAATAAATCAGCACCTATTTTATAAAATTTCTAAGGCCAAAAACAATTCATACGGACAACTTTATTCAAAATGGTACCTTGCGCCGAAGGCGCCTAATCTGTATATATTAAAGATAGTGACATGGATTATTCACGGTTGGGGCAAACAAAAAAATTTTGAGATAATGTTCAAAATTTTTGTAAGTCCACAAAAAGTCGTAATTTTGGAGCAAGTGTGTTAAAACAGCCCGTGACAACAAATTTAAAATATATGAACAATTTACATGTTTTGACCTCAATGATTTGCATCATAAACCATTCTAAAAAAAATATCTTAAATCCCATAAATTTTTTAATACCAGTATTAATTTTAATGTGATTTTTATATAATATTTATGAATCGACGTACAGATTTCTAACTTCGTTGGCTGCAAATTCTTGAGTGACAACTCTTTGAAGTTGTGTCGAAAATATGAAAAAGAGTCAGTTTGTGATGGCTTGAGAGCTATAGTTTAAAACATTTGCTTAATGGGATTTTGGTAGCCGGCCGCATAATATGTAATAATAATATCATTATTGAATCCTTAGTTTTGCCGCTGCCTGTGACAGAGTAAAGCGATAGCTCTAATTTAAAATCTCTCATTAAAAATACATTTTTTAAAAAATATTTTAATGATTATTATTTGCTATTGCTATCTTTATTCAATAGATTCGACCATCGCAATCTTTATAAAAAATCTGCGTATTTATCTTTTTTTAAACCAGGCATAAATAAAATACTATTAACAAAATGAAATTGAAAGGAGCATACCATCCAGTTATTAAATAAAGAATTTTAAAGCCACTACCACTTACCAATTTTTATCACTACTTGTTCTTTTTTTCTTTTTCATATGTTTAACAAAATCTTAAAAAGAGCATCTTTGATAGTGTTTAAAGAAACGTATGCATTCAGATTTAAACTTAAGTGAACAGTTGGACCCCCCCCCCCCCCCAATAACTAATTTTAAAGCTTTTAAAAAACTAGTGTTGTTATCTTCCTATAAACCATGACATACGTCATAAATCAATAATTTACTAAACAACGATGGAATGGTTTCCTTTCAAATTTGTGTTGCAATTATTTCATTTTTTTCACTGAGTGAAAAAAAAAAATATTTATGAGCAATATTAACTTAGTTCACACATGCTCCCGCTTCAATCCAATCAATCATTAATCAAAGCACACTGCAATCATCCTAAGAGAATGATGAACAATTCCCTTAATTTAATTTAGTCCCTAAGATACCCCTTTCAGTAAACCCTTACAGATTAAAGCTTACGGATATTAGGGAAATTAAAGGAAATGTCAGCATTTTTATAATCTGCATGTAGTCGTGTGACTTGTCATGGCCATCGTAGAGATCTCCATTGAA
Organism: Hylyphantes graminicola; assembly: GCA_023701765.1. Lineage (NCBI taxonomy): Eukaryota > Metazoa > Arthropoda > Arachnida > Araneae > Linyphiidae > Hylyphantes > Hylyphantes graminicola. The sequence goes on from CM043112.1 coordinate 44,328,291, forward strand.
CCGTAATATATCCCTCGTATTGCTATCGACGACGACCCAACTCAACTTATCCAATATCAAGATTCTTACATGGTTATGGGAGAAAGTATAATTAAATCGCTGCACATAACAATGAGTCAAGTCTGTTGAAAGATATCCAAAAAAAGTTTTTATTTCTTTTTCATATTTAAATGTTGAAAAGAGTGGAAATTATAAAATGTAGATCCTTTTTTGCATTTCGAAATTAGATTATTCTGGTTTATGGCGAGATAAATGTGGCTTAATTTGTGGAGTTTGCGTGAATCATTTTAGTGTGTTCAGAAAGAAAATGCGATTTTTTTTTTAAGATTATGAATTTACTTACTAACAAAATATAACAATTTTTGGAAAAAAAATGCTTATAATTAGTGTGTCACACAACGCTTTTGCAAACTGCAATAAATAGTTGTAACAAATACTATAATTTCGAGTACCAATGCTTTTCAGCATTTTTTTAAAACTCCAGCTTTAAAGAAAAACTCAAATATTAAATATAATAATTTAATTAATTTTTTTTATATTTAAAAAAAAGTGGTACAAATGAAAACAAAAACATTAAATTTCGGTCGTCGAGATTTAGAAAAAGGCATCTCAACGTTTTTGTTAAAATTTTACCGGATCAAAATTCACCAGAAAAGTGATGGTGCGGCACTCCATGGATGAGAATGCATCGAAACCGGCGTCTTTTTGAGGGAACCATGAATAGTAGAATTTACTTACAACATTGTATAAGGAGAGTATTGATACAGTTCAACCTCCAACATAATCGGAAGGAAGTTATTTTGTTCTGGCCCGATATGGCTACAAACTTTTATTTTTATTTCTACAAAACTTTTTATTTTATTTCGGATCGCTATAGTGCGGAAAAGTTGCCATTGGTAAAGACATGAAAAATGCACTAATTATTTTTTATAATTATTTTATCTTCCGTTCGCGCAATGCCATCAAAGTTGGAAAAAATTGTCAAAAAACGAATTTAAAAAAAAAAAAATTAAACATGACAGATATTTTTAGTTGCGTTCCTTTTCATGAATAAACTACTAAAAGTACGTAAAATCAAAATATATGCACTTATCATAAATTTGTGTCAGATCTTCCGGCCACGCAACGTAGTACAAAATGAGTAAAATTCTTAGTTTTTGCAAAATTGACAGATCTGACACAAATGTATAATAAGTGCATATATATTAATTTTGCGTACTTTTAGTAGTTAATTCATGATATAGGAACGCAACTAAATCATCTATCGTGTATAAAAAACATAAAAAATTTCGTTTTTTGACAATTTTTTTCCAACTTTGATGGCATTGCGCGAACGGAAGATAAAATAATAAAAATATAATAATTAGTGCATTTTTCATGTCTTTACCAATGGCAACTTTTCCGCACCATAGCGATCCGAAATAAAATAAAAAGTTTTTTTCGGCCCACCCTAATGGCTACCAGTCATTACACGAAAGAAGAGATCGAGTATCCGAGGGACCAAAATATCGATTTCGTACCCAATGAGGGCAATGCGCCTAACACACCACAAGCAAGAAAGATAGAAAAATTCTGGTTGAATTATGAATTGCAAAAATTCCTACGAGAAAAATTAGCCCAAAAACTTGACCCAATTCAAGAAATTATAGCACCGTCTTCTCAATTCAGTATCGCAAGAAACTGTACAAAATGTCAGAAAGAAGGCTAGAAGAATGCTTTGAAAAATGGTACTTAAAAGTATATATTCGTCGATTTAAAACTGTCAATGTAAAAAAAAAAAAAGTGTTTGTCAATTTGATGCCAGTTGCATTCATGTCAGTAATATTTTGTTGAATTTAAAAGAAAATCAAGTTGTCTCATTTTTATCGTGGACGCGCTTTACTTAGTTATTTGTTTTGAAAGATTATAAGCTATAATTTCCAAAAAAAAAAACTTTTCCCAGTTTTTACAAAAGAGTTAATTTGCACAATTAATTAGTTGAGAAACTCCCCAAAATTATATATGCATCATAATTGTCCTTTTAAAAAAATCCTAATTATTACATTTTAGAATGGAATTGTTTTGTGCATTGGTAAAACTAAGTTTCTAAAACTAATAAGAAATACAAAAGCTGCATAAATGGTTGTGTTATCTTAGTTTTCTGTGTTAGTTTTTGCTTTATTTAGTTTCAGAAATTGGTTCAAGATGAAAGTTATATCTATAGAAATTTCCTTTCAAATAGTTAATTACGTTTTCCTCAAAATTTTAATCAATTTTTTTGTGAGTTTAAATAACTAACTGGAAAATAAACCATGATGAATAAATGTTAACTACAAATAAGTGATACGGCCTTTTTTGTTGCATTTATAACACAAAATATATGTGTTTTTAGAGTTTAAGGCTTGTTTTTAAGTAACTCTTAACCCTTTCCTTACTGAAGCGCACCAAAACGCCCGAAGAACTAAGGATTCGAGAATGTTATTCCTATCAAATATTACGAGGAAGCAAAAATCCTTCGTAGCGAAAGGGTTGCACATTTTTTTTTTAATTCTTTGTAAAACATACATTTTAGCTTATATTTGTATGAGAAGTATGTTTCGATTAAGATTATGCGTGTAGGATTTTGCTCGGGTCTTAAGAGGAACGAGACCCGAGACGAGAGAGTCTTACGATTAAAAAATTATAAAATAATTATTAAAAATAATATATAAAATAATGTAGCGAAATTATTTCACGAGAGTATTTGTTTCATTTTATCCCGACGACTTGTCTATCATCTCGCGCAGTTCTATCTTTTTGAAATTCAGTTTGTCTTTAGCTTTTAAAAAGTTAGTTAGATTGTTGGCTCTTAAGAATTTAATAAAAGTTTCTATCGTTTGAATTCTGTCATTTATGTCCACTGTATTGTAAAGTGACATTGGCTATAAATTGGCGCTCCAACTCGTGGTCCGATCTACGATATTTGAATTAGTTATTTGGTGAACTTTGAACTCGTAGAAAGAAGTTAGCTTATTTTCAACGGAAGGAAACGATGCAAGATGGCTACTTTTCAACAGTTCGGTTATAGAAGTTCGTCGATTGGGATATGAAATAACGACATCACCCGATGTTAAATGCTGATGTATAACACACAACAGAAGAAAGATAAGTACAATCCTTTTACTTTTTCTTGCTAATTGAGAACTCAGGAACAAAAGGGAATTGAATTATCCAATTCAAATTTCGTTTTGGAACATTTTAGTACATGAAGAAGATTATTTTAGAATTCCTGATAATTTTAATGAGGTTATAGTGAGTTGTTACTTATACGTGGTCATACTTGCAACAATGATTTTTTTTAACTATTTGATAGCATAAAAGATTTATATTGACGCCATGTCATTCTTTGCGAAGGCAAAAAAGTCGGATTTGCAAGGATTAGCCGAGGACCTAAATATAGAGTATGATGTAACTAACAAAGTCATAGAAATAAAAAACAACATTCAGCAAAGTGAAGACTCAACGTTCGCTAACCAGCTATGAAGTGGCAAATTCAGAAAATCTGGACGTGCCATTAGGAGTGTACCACACATCCGCTCTACGTCCGTACCTTGAGGCTCCTACGGGAGCCCTGTAAACCCTCTACGCAAGAGAGGCCGTCCCAAGAAAAACTGAACTAAGACACTCTTGCTGGATCCTTGCCGGGACGTCGGCGAATACAGAGCGAAATTATTTCATTTATTTTGTGCGGAATTATTTCACGAGAGTATTTGTTTCATTTTCTCTCGACGACTTGCCTATCATCTTGCGCAGTTCTATCTTTTTGAAATTCAGTTTGTCTTTGGCTTTTAAAAAGTTAGTTTTTGGCTCTTAAGAATTTAATAAAAGTTTCTATCGCTTGAATTCTGTCATTTATGTACACTGTATTGTGAAGTAACATTGCTATAATGATTATTAAACTTAAATCCATTAAAATTTTAATTACCATTATGAATAATAATGTAATATTTACAAAATATTTATGACTATGAATACTAAGTTTTCTAGAGAATATTACACAAGTTAAACAAAGTAACTCATGGGAGTTAGGGTACAAATGTTAAAAAGATTGAATCTGTTCCGAGTTAACTTATGGATTTAATGATTTATTATCGCAGCTACTATATTCAATGGAGTTGTTGCTCCTCAATATTTGAAAAATAAACTAAAATAAAGACTATTTTTGCTCATATAATAGCTGTTTTACTTGAAAAAACTTTCAGGAATATTCCATTTTAGAAAAAGGTAAGTAAATAATTTTAATTTTTAATAAACGTATTCATGAGACATCTGCATGAAAAAAAAATGTTTTTTTTGGGCAAGTGTGAAAAAATGATCCGTGACAACCAGTTTAAAATATAAGAAGAATTTGCATGTATTGGTGTCTATGATTTGCCATTCTTAACAAAATACCCTAAATCCATTAAAGTTTTGATTACCAGTATTAATTTTAAAGTGCTTTTTATATAATATTTATGAATCGAAGAAGGTTGCCTTTTTTTTTTCGCCTACAAGTTCTTGAGTAACAACTCTTTGTAGTTGTGTCTCAAATATGAATAGTAATCAGTCTGCGATGGCGTTAAAGCTATAGTTTATTACTTTCGCTATGCATGATTCTGGTTGCCGCGTAATATGTGATAAGAATATCATTCTCGAATAATTAGTTTTACGGCAGCCAGTGACAGCGTAAGCGATAGCTTAATTAGTCATGGGACACGTGGATAATAATAATGTAATATGAGTTTATAAAAAAGTGTTTTGAGGCATGTACAGAAAATAACCTGATAAATTGGGAAAACTTCAAGAAAAGTAAATTACTGAAGTACCAATTTCTTACTTCTAAAATGTCAAAGTTAATGGCATAACCTTAATGATAGATTATCGTTAAAAAATATTTTATCTGGTGAAATTCTTTTTTAAGTATCATTAAAAAAGTTTTATTTAGATATTAAATGATATTTATAAATAATGTAAAACCAGAAGTACTAAACGAACTAACGCCTACTTTCCTGTTTCTTAGCAAGAAAAAAGTACAATAACAGGTCTTTTAGGTCATACCTTTCTAATAAAAAAAGAATTTTTAAGATCCGACCGATTTTGAAAGGAGTGTACGGACAATCTAACATCGTCAGAGTGACAATGCCTACTTTTTAATTTTTTTCTAACTAAATTGTTTTAAAGATTCGGGTAATATAAAAGTTTTTGTAAGAGGAATGTGGACACGTGGACTAGAAACGGACATCTTCAGCATGTTGATGACTACTTTTCATTTGTTTAAAAATTCCTCTACGGATTAAAAATTAACTTTTCTTGTTTCTTCTATTTTAGTTTTCAATACCTTCTCTCACCAGTATTAAAAATTATTCCACGATAAAGATATTTGCCCCAGACGTAGCTAAACATTCCAACTATTCTGATTTAATGAAATACCAAATGAATCAACGTGAAAACTAATGGATAAAATAAAACTCTTCTCATCCTCACAAAAGTTAAAAACAAAATTAATTTTACCAACCAAGCGGCAGAGCTGCTTAACAATGTCATTTTAAAAAACTGGCCATGTTTTTTTTCACGAATTTGTATCAATAAAACTTTCTGCAATGAACACCCTCAGCTGTACTGTGAGTATCATCTTCATCTGTTCATTGCTAAACTAACGTTTACAAAACCGCATCCCTTCAGGGACATGTCTAAAATGCGGAGGTGGCGATAGATGGCAGCATCTGCCACGTATGTGTGTTGTGTCAGTCTTACTTGACGAATTGTTATTAGCGGGTCTCTGACCAAGCACACAAGCCTGAAAATGTAAGTCGACAAACCAACAAAGCCGAAACTCACACTAGGCGCAATAACATAAGCAATCAAATCCATGGAATGCCAAATCCTTCATAATGGGAAAAAGTGGTCGAGCAGGATTTAAAAGCCAAATGCTAGTTTGTGGCCAAATCCATGGAATGAAACATCAAACACTCCATCATTGGAGGGCTTGTAAAACCCCCCAATGAACCCTGCAATTCCGGTTCTTCCTGAGCGAAATTCCCCAAAAGTATTGCGTAGTTTTCTCTTCATTTAATGGATTCGATGACTCGTGTGTGTAAACGCGCCTACTTACGCACTTACATCTGAACTCGACAATATTCGATGAGTAGCTCTAATGTGATGCCAATCCATTCCAGCCATTGCAAAAACCGGTATGCCAAGTGCCATTGCACGCTTGAATGATCTTTTATTTCGACTTGGAGGCTTTCAAATGGCCTCAATAGTTTGTTTTCCAAGCATCTCAATGCATTCCTATATCTATCCATCGTTTAACAATTGTGGAGGACCTGGCAGCGAAGCTGCCTCCACCTCCGGTATGGCAGGGAGATTGGGTTGGCGAAGATTACAGTGAGTGGCCGAAAGGAACGGTGGGGGAGTATGGCGGGGAATAGGACAGAGACAAACAAAGATGAAACGAAGAGCCCCAAGGGGCAGAAGGTCGTGGCGAGGCACATCCTCTCGAAAGAGGAGTGGGGTGATGATAAAGGTACTGGCAGAGATGGGTGTCGGAGATGAAAATTGTAAGGGGGGGGGATTAAGGGAAAATCAAGAGAACAGCCATCCGGCAATGGAAAAGGAAGAAGGTTAATGAAAGTTCAGGTGGCTGGGAACATAGAGGCTCTGGGCCTGCGTATGTTATCCCGGGTAGTTGGGTCATAGCGGTCAAGCATTTGAAGTGTGGGGTTGTCGTTAGCATCAGTTCTTGAGAAGAACTGCTTTGAAAGTTTGGCAATGTAATCAGTCAGCTTAGGGATTTTAAGAGTATTGTGGATATCGTCATTTCGTTGGAACCAACGAGCCTGGAGAACGCTGTATCGAAGGGTCTTGTTTTGGAGTGAGTTGAAGCTGCGCATTCGCGTTTTGCAGGCGCTGCCCCAGACGGGGCATGCATAGGTGATAATGGGGCGTAAAAGACATTTATAGATGAGGAGCTTGTTTTTGATATTAATAGGGGAGTTTCTATTGAGGAGGTGACTGAGCCGAAAAGAAGCCTTGCAATATTTATCTTTGATATAGGAGAGGTGTTCAGTCCAGAGCAGCTTGCGGTCCAGGATGACCCCAAGGTATCGTGTGGAGGGTTGCCAAGGTATGTTTTTGTTGTACATTTTAAGGTATTTTCGTGAGTTGATGGTGCTTGTTAGGAGCGTTTTGCTGAAGAGAACGGCCGCGTTTTTGTCGATGTTAATTTTGATTTTCCAGTCTTGGAGCCAGGTTTCCAGTTTATCAATGTGGTTTTGAACATGTTTAATGGCGTAAAGTGTGTTTTTGTTCTTGGAGTATATGGCAGTGTCATCTGCAAAGAGTGCAATTTGTGTGTTGTAGTGTTTGGGTATGTCATTAATGTAGATGTTAAAGAGGACTGGACCAAGCACAGAGCCTTGGACCGTGCCCGCCTTCAATGGTCTAGGGGTAGAGAAAGTCGTTCCATTGCGAACAATGAATGAGCGCCCAGTTAGGTAGGAGTAGATAAGTTTGACAATGTAGTCAGGGACATTAGCTTTAATTAATTTGTAGACCAGACCATTGATCCAGACACGGTCAAAGGCTTTGGCAATATCGAGGAAAAGTGCAGCAGTTGTTTCTTTGTTTTTGAATCCTTCCATGACAAATTCAGTGACACGGAGGAGTTGTTGGGTTGTGGATAATGTGTATGTAAAGCCAAATTGTTCAGGGATAAGGGTGTTATTAATGTTGAGTGAGTGTTCCAGTCTGTTTTTGATAATTACTTCCGCAATTTTTGCAAGAATTGGAAGAAGGGATATTGGTCTGTATGAAACTGGATCAGTGGCGTCCTTCTCAGGTTTAAGTATGGGAATGACGACTGCGATTTTCCAGTTTTGAGGGAAGTAAGAAAGTCTGAGCATGGTGTTAAAGGCATCAACTAGATGAATGATAATGTTGTGTGGCAGGTTTTTAACAAGTTTGTTAGTCAAACCATCAATGCCAGGGGCTTTTCTGATTTTGATACGTTTAATGTAATCTGTAATTTCAAAGATTTCAACTGGTTGGGGTGGTGTCATGGTTGGTTCTCTCAGACTTTCCAAAACAGACTGGTTGACTGAGTCATAAAAAATAGTGTTTGTTGTTGGATTTTCGGTAAATTGTTTTTCGTAGGAGTTGGCAAGGAATTCAGCTTTAGCTGAATCAGTGAAGGCCGTTTGACCATTAAGTTTAAGTTTGGGGATATTGTGTTTGCTGCGTTTGCAGCGTCTAGTAGCCATAAAAAGGGAGTTGTCTTCAGGGTCGAGGGTAGAAAGGTAGTTGGACCAGTCCTCTTGTGTAAGGTTTCGGATTTTACGTTTAATAATGGCTTGTAACCTGTTCATGTTAGTTCTGTCCCTGGGGTCCCTGGACCGTTGAAATTCGCGTTTGGCTTTATTTTTAAGCTTAATTAAATTTTTGATGTCCGGAGGGGTATAAATTTCCTGACTATTGTTTTTAATGGTAGAAGAATTAAGATGGGCATCAGAGATTTGTTTCGTGAACTCAGAGACTGCACGATCAAAATTTTGAGTAGTGGTGATATTTTGAAAGGGGTTCTCAACGTCAGTAAGTAAATCTTTAAATTGGTCCCAGTTAGCGTGTAGAAAGTTGCCCGTTCTGTCAAATGAGAACGGGTTAAAAATTTCAAGAAGAACAGGATTGTGGTCCGAGCTGAGGTCTGGGATAGAATCAATGGAGTAGTTAAAAGGAAAATTTTTGATTAAAGCAAGGTCAATAATAGTAGGGTTACCAGTATGCCAAAAGTGTGTGGGGGAATTGGGTGTGAGAATGTTATAGTTAAAATGTTGTGTAAAGTTAACAAGTCTAAGGCCAGTAAAGCTGTTAACATTCTGACCCCAGGAGTAGTGCCTGGCATTAAAGTCTCCGCAAAGAACGTGGCAATGTTCAGAAAGGTCATGTAGTAATTCAAGTTCATCTGTGAAAGTGGGGTCAGGGTTATTTTTGATGTAAACAGAAGCAATGGAGAAATTTGGAAAAGAAGTGGAGTGAATTTTAATAATAGTAGCTTCGATGTTTACCATAGAGGGTGTTGAAATTCTGCTGTGTTTAATGGTGTTTTTGACAAATATGGCTGTGCCGTGCTTGGTGAATGGAACGGCAGGGGCCACAATCCTGTCATCGCGATAGCAAGAGTAGTTTGGAATATAGGCACTATTGTTTTTGTGTAAATTAGTTTCCTGAACACAAATGATGTCAGGTTTTTGTCGATCAGCAAATTCTCTGAGCTCACGAATTTTTCTCGATAACCCATTGGCATTCCAGTAGCAAATTTTAAGAGTGTTGATAGTTATGTTATTCATTATGCAAGACCTTTTGGCTCAGTTGGTTTATTGTGGCGGACATTTCGTCCATTCTAGTAGTAAGTTTAGTAATAGTACCAATTAGGGCTGTCAAAAGGACGTTTTGATTTTCAATATTGGCTTGGACATTAGGATCATTAGTTTGGGGGTTGTTAGATGCCCGTTGTCCCCAAGCAGGGGCATTGTTTGGTCGATTGGGCAGTCCTGGGAAATTTTCAATTGAGTGTTGTGGGTCGATACGATTAGTTGGTCGTCTAATATTTTGTTTGCGGTTGGGTTCTTTAGCTTCGGGTTTCGAGTTTGGGGAGTTTTTGGATTGGCTATTTTGGAATCGATTATATTGTCGGTACACAGGCTTGGGAAACATTTTACACCCACGCCAGGATGCGGGGTGGGGCCCGTTGCAGTTGCAACAAACTGGCTTCTCCTCCTCCTTTTTTGAGCAGTTTGCTGTGAGATGCTCACCTGCACACTTGACACAACGAGGTGTCATGTGGCAAACGGATGAGCCATGGTTAAATGATTGACACCTATGGCATTGTGTCACGCGTGCAGGTCTTTCATACTTTTCAACTACGACGTCAAGGAAAAACATGGTATTTATATCGTAGATTTTATTTACATTTGGTCCTGGCGGCAGGTGAATTAAGAATATGGGCAGCGGGGTACGATCCCTGAAACTGCGTAGCTGGGCCACCTTCTCCACAGCGAATCCATTGCTCGTCAATTCCTTCTTAACTACTTCAATACTCATGTTTCGAGGTAGTCCTTTAATAAGGACTTTGATTGGTCTAGCATCAATTGGAGTGTTGATGTAATACCCAATTTTGGCTAGTTTCATCTTTTCGGTGGCTTGTCTATAGTCGTCAATAGAAGCGAAGGTTATTTTGGCGTTGTCGCCGGAGACTTTGAAGGCTGGTTTCGTAGCCGTAAAAGAAGTAATTGTTTTGAAAAGTTCTTGAAAGTCTCCAACGATGGGAACTAAAAGTGGTGGAATGTTAGTTGGAGTAGCGCTGGTTGCTCCAGCACTGTTGTTATTAGCATTTGGTGGTTTGTCGTTGATAGGGAGAGTGGGAGCAGAAGAGGTTCTCGCCTTATTAGGGGTTTTAGTCTGATTAGTCTGTGTGGGTGGGGTATTATTAAGAATAGGGGGTAGAGTGGTTGTTAGTCCTGAGAATTTATTGTTGATAGGGATAGATTCATGTGGTTTAACATATTTAGTTTTGGTAACATGCTTTTTGGAGGCCTTAACAAAAGTACCCTCATCATCATCCCCACTACCATTGGGGGTTCTTGGTCTTTTGACCTGTTTGTTGTCTGTTTGTACACAATCTAGATGAATGTGGCAGTTTGGAATGGGGCAAAGGCCCAGTTCATCGAGCTCGTTTTTAAGTGAATCAATCTCAGTTTCCAGCATATCGCACATCTCATGCGCAGTATCCTGCTCAGTGAGATTTGGTGCTTGACGCATAACCATATCAAGTAATGATTTCTTAGTAGAAATGGCACTATTTATTTCAATGATCTTATTACACAAGTTAAATTTTTCGTCATAGTCATTTTGGTTGAGGGCAGCACTACTGCCAATCTTAGTGTTAGTATTAGGGACATTAAATATATTGGGTTTATCATTATACATTAATTTTAGGCCATTGGCACTGTCATCTCCGCCAAAACCCGATCTGCTACTGTCGAAGGCAGCACCGCCGCCACCTAGGTTAAGATTACCATTTGTCACATTTATGTCAAATTTGTCAAAATTCGGTTTGTTACTATCGACAATGTCTGTAGAGGCAGAGTCGGAATTATCCATAGTGTTATCATTAACAACACTTTCAATAGTTTTAGCATAAGTATCATTTTTAGCTAAATTAGTATCACCAAAACCAACATCCATCGTCCCGTCCAATGAGGAAGAAGTAAAGCGTAACTCACCCTTTTTCCCCGCCAATGGTGTGATAGTAGTATCCATGTCGATGGTGTCATCAGAGCAGGAGCCATTCCCGTTAAGACTCATTACGAGGCCTGTAGGGAAATTGGCCGGCCAAGTCCACTGACCAGAGCTGCTGCCTGACCAGGGCTGTTGTAGGCGCTCTTTCGTGTGGTCAGTGGCAGCGGAATGCAGTATCAACGCTGTTAAATGGTCAATTGGCCGAAAACCGCCGAAAATCAGCGAGCGGTAACTGAAGATAGTTGAAGGTAAATCTCTCAATGGTCACTGAGCACGGTAGCACACGTCCTCACTCATCGAGTATCATCCGTCGTGATGTGTGATGTCACATTCCTATATCTGTACTTCGGAGCCACTTTTATGTTCGCCACCCCGCATTGTCATTTCAAATAAATTAATTCTTAAATCTATTAAAATTATTTCAGTTACCAGTTTGAGTGTTAATCTAACTTTTATATAATATTTATAAAACTTAAAAGATAAGGACGGTTTATGAAATTTGAAACTTGTGAAAAGTCGAAACTCTTGGGAGTTGGGCTAGCTCATGGTAATTCGACGCGTTGACTTTTCCGCCCAACAATATTTGCTTTGGGGAAGAATAAATGGGCAAACAAAATTATTTTTTTTGCGAAATATAATATGTTCGTAGAATCCGCAATTCAAGTACTTGGAATTCGGAGTAATGGAGTTCTACAGTATATTTTGAACTCAAAACCTTACGTTAAGATAATGTAGTTAAACGCTAAGTTTTTGCCCACCAATTAACAAGTTCTTCAAAGTAAAAATCCTTTTAAAATCTGACATCAAATATTTTGATAGCGATTTCCATGTTAAATTATTTTTTCTTATTGTTCGTTTCACCGTCTTTGTTTTCTTATTGTTCTCTTCACTTTGTATAATTTATTGTACTGTGATCTGTAGAATAATTTGATGAATGTAGATAATATGCTAAATATCCGCGGTTTGAACCGCACATTGAGTGCTAAACCATAAAAACCAATGATTTCAGAACAAGACAGAAATCTGGAAACTTACGTCCTGTCACAAACAGCCAAATTATAAATATGCGCATAACGTTTTTTTTTTATATATATAACCCTTTCCGACCGGGCTCGCACGATCGTGCGGGTAGTAAAGAGAATGTTCAAGCTCTTCAAAAATATCGACACCGAAGCAGCTGACTTGTATCATTCGTTATTTGTATAAAAATTGACTTTGTTTTTAAGGAGTTACTGCCATTGATGCTGTGTAACGCATTTTTTTCGATAGAACTCCAAATTTAGTCTCTTAATTTTAAATCAGCGCCACCTGACCGCCGGTCGAAAAGGGATAAAAACATATTTCATTCAATAAATTATATCAAACAGAAGAGGAACGTTAACCCTCTAGTGCATGTTGTTGCCATAAGGCATCAAATAACATAATCCTCTTTATTCTAATACCCCTTACGACCTGTTGAACGCTTTTTTTTTTTTTATAAAACTCCAAATTTAGTCTCGTAATTTTAAATCAGCGCCATCTGACCGCCGGTCTAAGTAGGTAAAATTCATAAATAAACACATAAAAATATTATTTTAAAAATTAATTTAATGATCATTATTTGCTATGAGGTAGGCAAATATTCTAATTTAATAAATTCCATGTAAAAGCAGTCCAAATTTTTTTTAAAAACTAGTTTCACCTAGGAAAATTGAAAAAAAAATAATAATACATTTTCGTAGCTACATTACGACATTGACATAAGTAATAGATTAAGCTTTTTAGAAAAGCTATATTGTGTTGCCATTATATCGCATAAAGTAAATTATAAATTTGCATGTTTTGCCTTCATAGTGTCACTTAAAGAAAGAAATATTGCATACAAAACACAAGTACGAAAAAAAAAATATTTTACGTTCAACATCTGCATTATTTAAAGCATAAACATACAGATTATAAATTCCATTTATAAAATTCCTTCCTTAAAATGGAGCAAAGTAACGAGCTTACTTTTCCAACATTTCTGAAACATAAGCTGTTGTAGTTTCCAAATAGTATCAAGTTGTTCTAAAAGAATCAAATATAATTTGAGATTTCCTTTTTAAAAAAAACGAAAAAAAAGTTCAAATACCTTTAGGGCAAAGGTCCAATATTAGTCATCAAACAAATATTGAAACCCTATATAACATAGAATAAATTTATTTTAGTTACCAGTATGGATGATAAACTGAATTTTATATAGTCAATATAAATGGCGCCGAGCCGAAGTTGAAAAAATATTAGGGGTTTTTTAAAGGTCGAACTCTTGAAAGTTAGACCAGCTAGTGTTATAAATTAGACACGTTGAATACATGGATTTTTCATCATTTTACCTTTAAAGATCAGCTACTCTGAATCTACTTGCATCGAAGATTTGACTGAAAAAAGATTTATTGAAATTGACAATCACACTAATTTCTACCGTAATCTGTTTTTTTGGATTGAATTACACTCTACGACTTGCATCTTTAAATACAATTCGGTGTAATATATTAAATTGAAATGGTTAAAGATGTAATTAAAATGATCTCTTGGTTTAATCTATTAAATGCTTTTACGATTTAATCGAAACGAATTATTTTTTGGCTACGTTTAAGCTCATGGGAAACAGTTTTATTTTCAAAATATTAGTTACTAATTATGATGATCTTTCCGAACTTATGAAATCCTAAAGTTTCACTAAGGAATTACCCTGAAATGACCTATTACAAATCGCTCCACACATACACACCAAAATATAGAAAATGTCGCCGAATGGAAAATCCTTAAAAAATGCACTAAAATAATGTATTTTGATTGCATCAAATAGTTTGGCTTCGTTTAAATTTCATTAGATGCTCCATGTCCCAATTTACATCATAAGATCATTCGCTTCAGCTTGTGTAGGTGCAAAAAGGTCAGCTTATTTAAGCCCGTTTTTCACGCAGCGTTTTGCGGAAATATTCGTCTTATTTACTGTTCCGGGTGATCACAACAGTAATGGCAAATCAATTGAATCTTTCACATGAAACGGGAGCGAAAACCTTAACTGCGCTTTTTAGTCAAGTAATGGGACTGGGGATGATAGAATTACCTTGATAGAATGCTTATGATAGAATTACCTTGAAGTTTGTAAGCAGCCTAAGTTGTGTAGCTATTTTACTTTTTAAAAGAATATTGTTAATTATTATTTTTTTTACAATTTTGAAAAAAACTCTCTTCTATTGAGAACAATAAATTTTTTAATTTCCTTTCTAACAAAATATACCAATTACTGGTCAAATTTGCTTGCATCAAGTATATTATGCAACGCCGTGACTACTATCATTTTAGATACCAATGCTTTCAGCATTTTTTCAAAGTGGAAAAGTGTCAAAAGAATCTTTCAGAAGCAATAATATTTCTATAAATTTTTAACGTATTCAAATTAGTGGTATGAACGAAAGCAAGAAAAAATTAAAATCTAGCTTTGTCATTGGGATTCAGAAAAGACATTTACAATTTTTTTTTTTTATTATAATTTGAGTTATCCATGGGAGGCAAATTGTTAGTGCTGTTAATTATATAACCTTTTTTTTAAATATAATAACTTCAGTAAATACACTTCAAAATAAAGAGTATTGGGCAGGAACCCCATCGGCTTATATAGCCTCTATATATGTCCATATCAAGCGATTTTGGGAACAAGAGCGATGCATCGCCTAAGCTGGTGTAAATAAACTGGTTTTTCACTTATACTCTGTTTTTACCCTAACTAGGGTAAAAACAAAGAGTAAAAAGGCAGACGGAAAAGAGCGGTTGGTCCGTTGGTTGGAAACACTTGTAAAGTAGTATTTACAAACAAAATTATCTTAGTACAATTTAACCAAAATGCACTTTTCATTCTGATAAAACTGCTAAATATTATCCAATAATATTCAAGTCTGTCAGCCCTAAAAGGAAATTAATGTTTTAAACATACGCTTATAAGCCTTCGTTTGGTAAGAGCGCCACAGAAAGGGTTTTTACAGTCACGTAGATAGGAAGTACAACCAGGGCGAAGGCGGGAATCGAACCAGCACCCGTTACAGCGCGCAGACTGCTGGCCTGCGATACCAATCACTCGGGAATCCGGGCCCCCTGTTTAAGGTATTTTTTCGATAAAACTCTAAAATTTAGTCTCATAAACATGAATCAGCACCATCTGATCTCCGGTCATAAAGGGTCTAAGAAATAGTTAAAGAGAAATTTAGTGTTAACAGTTTTACGGGTAGAAGAATTTGAAAACTAAGGTTTTTTTTTCCTTTAGACAAACAACGATTAGGTATCTAGGTAAGTAAAGACAACACAAAATATTACTTGGATTTGCCCCTTAAGCCGACGTTACACTGTTAAAAAAAACCTGAAATTTCAGGAGAGAAAATTACTGATTTTAACGGAACTTTCCGGTAACTACTGAAAACGGGTTTGTTTCTTCTGAAAACGGTTTTTCTTCTTCTAAAAACGGGAAATGTCCGTAAACCGAACCGAAAATGTCTGTAAAGAGCGGAAACGGAATTTTCCCGTTTTTAGACGCGAAGTGTTACAAACAATGGCGGCTTATTGAAGTTTAGGCCTAAACATAAAAATCAATAGCACGTATACAAGCAACTCGAATTTAAATTTTGCCTTTCAGAACATAAATTGCATGATTTTAATAGCAAAACTGATTGTCTTTATTAGAATATGTAAGTATTGTAAAGATAGAACAAAATTATAACTATTGTTTACTATTGCAGCTGCTTTTCAGTCCAATTTACACTACGTTCTTGAATTGAGCTTTAGCGCAGTCAAAGAATGCTTTGTTTTCGCAAACTTCTATCAAACAGTTTGATAAAAATCGTATAATAAAAATGCAAGCAATATGTAAAGCAAACAGTTCTTGCTGAAAATACGATTAGAACACATTAAATAATTAAAAATAGTTTTTTAAAACAACTTTAAATATTTGTAAATCGTTTGGAAAAACTTTTGAAGAATGCATGGTACTGCTCAACTCCTCTTTTATGCAAAAAGAATAATTCTCTTTTTCGTTTTCTCTCGATGATTTCGACAGAATCAGCATGTGATAGAATATGGATTAAAAGACATATTAAAAATTGTAAAAAGTTGTGAGATAATGTTTCGAGCCAACTTAAAGAGGATGATTTTAAAACATACATTTTGTTACGACTTTTTACCGGCAGCTGAAATCGGAGTTAGAATTTGTTGTACAGAACTATTATGACTACAGATGATGTCTAACTGAAGAAAAGAAAATAAACATGTTCGAAGTTATACTGCAGTGAAAAGCCGGGTGTCAAGCATCTGCTCATTACTTTCGTTTTCTACAAAAGGAAACCGTGGTTTTCGCTGTATTATTTCGAGGTCTTATCACTTAAATATGCTAGAATTTCAAACTTAATGCCACGCAAAGTGTATTTTAAAAATATGTGTGCTGGAAATAGTGAAACTACATTCTTTGTTGGAATTATTTGGATTATTATGTTAAAATTATTAAGGTAAGTGTCCCATCGTCGCATTGCTTGGTTCGATATTCTCACTTTCGATGTTTTTCACAGACGTAATGTTCAATCTTTTTCATATACAAGCTCAAAGTGTTTTTAAAATATGTGTGTTGGAAATTGTGAAACTACTTTTTTTGTTGGAAATGTTTGGATTATTTTGTTTAAAAATTTAATCAAGGTAAGTGTAAATGTAATACTTTTTTCTGTTGAAATAAAAATGTTTTCTGTAAATTGCTTTGGTTTCTTATTCAACCGATACATATATATTATTATAAAATTATTTAGTTATTACTTGCTAAAAAAGAAAAACAGTATGAAAAACTTTAATCTCTACTTCTTTATGGTTAAAAGTATTATTTTTACAATGCATAATTTGTGTCTTAAATTCTGGTTATTAATCAAGAACGTTTTACATTGAAAGATAAATTTAATTTTTGGTATTATGATGCATTACATTTTTGAAACTTGCTGTTTTTCTTTCAAAGTAATTTTAATATGTAAAGTCAATGTGCTAAATCACTATAATTTAATATCTAACAGTTTGTTGCCTTTTAAAATAGTTTAATTATATATCATAGTTGAAAAAAATATGTAATTTTGACAATTATATTATACTGTAGATAATGGACTGGTTTTAAATTTATTTTTATATTCTACGGTGGATACGAGGGGAAATACAGGATGGCCCAAAAGTAGTTTAACAGTTAATGTTGTACCATTGGTAAGAACTTTGGCTTATTTAGAACAGGTATTTGACATAGTCGTGCTTAGTTTTAGTTACGACTTTATTTTAGCCAACCAACAAAACTAAGCACGACTATGTCAAATACCTGTTCTAAATAAGCCGAAGTTCTTACCAATAGTACAACATTAACTGTTAGGCTACTTTTGGGCCACCCTGTACAAAATGGAAAATTTTAATAACGGAGAAATAAGAAACGGGACTTCTGTAAATATACGGGAAAATTCAAAATGGAAAATTTTAATAACGGAG
This sequence comes from Hylyphantes graminicola, assembly GCA_023701765.1. NCBI lineage: Eukaryota > Metazoa > Arthropoda > Arachnida > Araneae > Linyphiidae > Hylyphantes > Hylyphantes graminicola. The sequence continues at coordinate 44,346,099 of CM043112.1, forward strand.
AAATAAGAAACGGGACTTCTGTAAATATACGGGAAAATTCAAAATGGAAAATTTTAATAACGGAGAAATAAGAAACGGAACTTCGTAACGGGAAAATACTTAACGGAACGGGAAAAGCCCGGCAACTCAGCTGCCGGGCTTTTTCCTTCAAATTCAGTAATTTTTTTTAACAGTGTAGGGTTCCTAACCTAGGGTTCCCAGATCCTACGTTAGGGTTAAGTAACTTAAAAGGGGGTCTTATTTGTCCCAGTACTACACAAACTATTGAGTGATTTAAGCTAAACTGGTTGCTTAACCCTTTTCAACCGGCGGTCAGGTGGCGCTGATTTAAAATTATGAGACTTAAGTGGGAGTTTTATTTTTAAAAAAATGCGTTAAACAGCATCAATAAAAGCAACTTCTAAAAAACAAAGTCATTTTTTATACAAATAACGAATGGTACAAGTCAACTGCTTCAGTATCGATATTTTTGAAGAGCTTGAACATTTTCTTTAAACCTGCACTATCATGCGAGCCCGGTCGCAAAGGATTATGCCAAGATCTTCTTTGTCCATGTAAACTCTATTTTTTTTATTTCCAAGTATGTCAATGTTTTCATTCACTATTGTACCTAAGTATTTGAGCTTATCTAGATTTTAAAGACGTATATTTTTTATTGTCAACAGATACGGCACGTTTTTGTTATTAACTTCATTTTCATTTCATTGAGTGGTCAAACCAATATTCATAGCTACTGTTTTTAGTGCTCAGAATGCCTCGATCACTTCTGCTTCAGTTGACCCTATGATTGTCAACGTCATCCGCAAAGGCAAACAAAGTGTATGAATATTTGAAAGATTTTTTTTGTAACGAGTGTCGTATTGCTTTCTCTAAGGCAATGTTAAACAAATGACACGTAAGAGAATCTCCTTGCCTCAGACTTCTCTCAATACAAAAACCACCCCTTAAATATGTTAATAACTTAACTCTACCTCTAATATACCAAAGAAATTTAGCTTTCAATTTTTTTCTGGTATATTTCAAATTTCGGTATATCTAGAAATGTTCTCATTTCCTTTTCAATTAAGCAGTGAATCGTTCCAAAATTAAAAAAGTATGTGTCAATTTCAAATTTCATTTTTTACAACTTACCTTATAGCATGGATTAGTCAGTAGTTGACCGACATTTTAAAACCTGCTTTGATAACCTCCTCGATAACCTTTACTATATTTGCAGTTCGTACTTCAGAAAAATATTAACATAAATTGCGCATTATATAGTAAAGTATATCTCGCCTGGATTTGCACATCTATAAATAATGTTTAACAAACACAAACGTACAGGCTGAGTCATGTGTCCCTATTTTCCCCAATCTGCTTTTACTTATTCGCCCTTGACAAAAAAAAATCCAAAGCATACATTCTTATTATAAACATATTTTTCAAGCAATTATGTATTTAGAAATATGTGTTGACCTGAAGGTCATGTCAAATTAGTGAAATTTGAGGGATTTCTCTATTTATTTGATTCATTTATCCTTAAATTCTTTCATGAATTTCTTGCTAATTTAAAAATAATACTATGGAAATCGTTTAATAAAAAGTAAATATTACAAAAACATCCGATTTCTCCCCGATAATTTCCCTAATAAAAGTATTAATTTTAATGTGATTTTTATATAATATTTATGAATCGACGAAAAGGAATTTGGATCTTCGTTGGCTACAAATTCTTGAGTGACAACTCTTGGGAGTTGTGTCGAAAATATGAAAAAGAGTCAGTTTGTGATGGCTTGAGAGCTATAGTTTAAAACTTTTGCTTAAAGGGATTTTGGTAGCCGGCCTCATAATATGTGATAATAATATCATTATCCAATCCTTAGTTTTGCCGCCGCCTGTGACAGAGTAAAGTGATAGCTCTAAATCTAAAATCTCTCATTAAAAATATATCTTTTAAAAATTATTTTAATGATTATTATTTGCTATAGGGTAGACAAGAATGCTAATTTAATAACTCCCATAAACATAATAATGTTAAATTTTCGTGGCTCAATTACGACATAGACATAACTAATAGATTAAGCTTTTTTTTTTTAAAAAAAAAGTACCATTTTATCGCATAAAGTAAATTAATTAATTTTAATTTTTTGTCTTTATATTTCCACTTAATGAAAGAAATGATGTATACAAAACAATTAGAAAAAAATAAAATTCCTTTCTTAAGATGGAGAAAAGTTACGAGCTTTTTTTTTACATTTCTGAAACATAGGCAGCAGTAGTTTCCAAATACTAGTAAGTTGTTCCGAAAGTATTAAATGTAATTTGAGATTTTCTTTAAAAAAAACGATAAAAAAAAGTTTATATACCTTAAATTCAACGGTCCATTATTAGTCATCGAAACAAATATTGAAACACTATTATTTCAAAGAAAAATAATTCTTACATATATATCAAATTTATTTTAGTTACCAGCATGGATGAAAAACTGACTTTTGTATAGAAATTATTAAATAAAATATTGTAACCACTAATGTCGATACTTGAAGTTCATTAAAGGTCGAACTCTAGGAAGACTGGCCAGCTAAAGTGCTATAAATTAGACACGTTGAATCCATGGATTATGCATCATTTGACATAAAGATAGGCTACTCTGAATGGACATCGGTCCACTGTAATTGACACTTGGTCTAAGGTAGTCTGGTTTTTGGTTGGGCGAATGGTGATCAATGCGACTCGGGGTAATATATTGAATACACTCTTCATTGAATACACTCTTCAAAATGAAGAGTATTGGGCAGGAAACCCTTCGATTTATAACCTCTATATGGCCATATCAAGCCATTTTGGGAATAAGAGCGAGGCATCGCCTAAGCTGGTGTAAATAAACTGTTTTTCCACATATACTTCGTGGCACCCTAACTTAGGTAAAAACAAAGAGTAAAATGGCAGGCGGAAACAGAGTTTGGTCCGTTAGTTAGAAACTCTTGCAAAATAGTATTTTTATTCAAAATTATCTGAATACATTTTAACCAAAATACATTTTTCATTCTTATAAAACTGCCTAATTTTATCAAATAATATTCAAATCTGCTGGCCCTTAAACGAAATTAATGTTTTAAACTTGTTTTCTGGATGGAATAATTTATGGAACTCTTTAGGAAGGTTTATATACCAATCCGAATCGTCAAAGATCAGCTGTATGTTAGCCCTTTAAAACAGAGCTATCACAATCGTGCGGGTATAAACGATAATGTTCAAGACTTTCCAAAGTTGTAATTTTAATAAGTTAAGTATAAGTAGTAAGTAAGTAAAGTTAATGTTATTTTAGCTTCCAGTATGTTCGTCAAAATAATTTTTATATAAAATTTATAAATATTCTTATAAACGTTATCATAAAATATATTTATAATATTTTTTATGCGGCCACGCTCTGAAAGAGTGAGGCTGCATTGATATAAACATAAAAGAAAGGCGATTAACCCTCTGGTGCATATTGTTGCCATATGGCATTAAGTTACATAATCCTCTTTATCTCTTCAAAAATATCGATACCGAAGCAACTGACTTGTACCATTCGTTGTTTGTATATATATAAAAAAATACTTTTTATTAAGGAGTGGCAGGCATTGATTCTGTTTTAGGTAGAGTAGGTTAGGGTTCATATATATTCTGGCTTGTGTGCTTGATCAGAGACCCGCTTATAAGCCTTCGTCAAGTAAGAGAGACACAAAAAGAGTTTTTACTGTCACAGTGAAAGGAAGTACACCCAGAGCGAAGGCGGTAATCGAACCCGCAGCCGTTACAGCGCGCAGACGTACTGCTGGCCTGCGAGGTAAATCACTCGGCCATCCGGGCCCCCTGCTTAAAGTATTTTTTCGATAAAACTCTAAACTTTAGTCTCATACACATAAATCAGCGCCACCTGATCTCCGGTCATAAAGGGTCTAAGAAATAGTTTAAGAACAGGAATTTAGTGTTAACATTCTTACCGTTTGAAAAATTTTAAAACTAGTTTTTTTTCTTTAGACAAACAACGATAAGGTATCTAGGTATGTAAATACAACACAAAATATTAATTGGATTCGCCCCTTGCATACAATAGGGTTAAGAAACTAAAAAGGGGGTCTTATTTGTCCCAGTACTTCACAAACTATTAAGTGATTCAAGCTAAACTGGTTGCTTAACCATTTTCGACCGGCGGGCGGTCGTGGCGCTGATTTAAAATTATGAGACTAAAGTTGGAGTTTTATTGAAAAAAATGCGATAAACAACATCAATACCAGCAACTTCATAAAAACATAGTCCTTTTTTATACAAATAACGAATGGTACAAGCAGCGTTGCCAGATGTAGTATTTTTGATACTACGGTAGTATTTTTTGTCCCAAAATCGGTGATGTATTATTTTTGTGGTATTTCACGTAAAAGTAGTATTTTGGTGGTATTTTTTTTGTAAAAATAAAAAAAAAGACTCAAAACAATTCAAATTGAAAACACAAATATTTACATTTTTATATATGTATCACATTCAAGAATACATATCATTTCGGTTGCGTTGGGGTCCTATTCAGGTATTGGCGCGTCACTTGACTGTGGTTCTAAAATACGAAGGCCTTCGAAAATAGCCCTCGTGTAGCTCTAGTGCGATGATAATTCAAGCCAAACCAAGCCATGAATACACATCAGAATTGAATGCATTTTAGTATCTGGTTAAAAGTAAACACAGTTTCCTTCTAACCCTTTTTTTGCCATGGCGCCCTCATCTGAAACTCATCGTAGTTAGGTTAGGTTAGGTTTGTATATCGTCGCACTAGAGCTACCCGAGGGTTATAAACTCATCGTAGTATTTTGTAGTATTTTTTCAGAGGAAAGGTAGTATTTTTTAAGTTCAAAAATCTGGTAACGCTGGGTACAAGTCAGCTGCTTCAGTATCGATATTTTTGAAGAGCTTGAACATTTTCTTTAAAACCTGCACGATCATGCGAACCCGGTCGGAAAGGATTATGCCAAGATCTCTTTGTCCATGTAAACTCTATATTTTTTTTCCAAAGATGTCAATGATTTAATTCACTATCGTACCTAAGTATTTGAACTTATCTAGAATTTAAAAACGTATATTTTTTATTGTCAACAGATTTGCATGTTTTTGTTATTAACCTCATTTTCATGTCATTGAGTGTTTAAACCAATATTTATAGCGGTTGTTTCTAGTGCACAGAATGCCTCGCTTCTGTTGTCCCTATGATTGTCAACGCCATCCGCAAAGGCAAACAAGTGTATGAATATTTGAAAGATATTTTTTTTGCAACGAGTGTCGTATTGCTTTCTCTAAGGCATTGTTGAACAAATGACCCGAAAGGGAATCTCCTTGCCTCAGACCTCTCTCAATACAAAGACAATCAATTAAATATGTTAATAACTTTACCCCTAACCTACCAAAGAAATTAAGTTTTCAATTTTTTCTGGTCCATTTCGAAATTCGGTATTTCTAGAAAGGTTCTCATTTCCTTTTCAATTAAGCAGTGAATCGTTCCAAAATTATAAAAGTGCTGCTAGTATGTATTAATTTTAAATTTCATTTTTTACAACTTACCTTATAGCATGGATTGGTCAGTAGTTGACCGACATTTTAAAACCTGCTTTGATAACCTCCTCAATAACCTTTACTATCTTTGCAGTTCGTACTTCAGAAAGATATTGACATAAATTGCGCAGTATATAGTAAAGTATATCTCAACTGGATTTACATATCTATAAATAATGTTTAAAAAACACAAACGTACAGGCTGAATCATGTTTCCCTATTTTCCCCAATCTGCTTTTACTTATTCGCCCTTGACAAAAAAATCCAAAGCATACATTCTTATTATAAACATATTTTTCAAGCAATTATGTATTTAGAAATATGTGTTGACCTGAAGGTCATGTCAAATTAGTGAAATTTGAGGGATTTCTCTATTTATTTGATTCATTTATCCTTAAATTCTTTCATGAATTTCTTGCTAATTTAAAAATAATACTATGGAAATCGTTTAATAAAAAGTAAATATTACAAAAACCTCCGATTTATCCCCGATAATTTCCCTGTTTACGCATGATACGGGGCACATTGAATGCTTGGATAATTATGTACCTCGGAGATCGAATTAACTGTTGTAGTATCGACGCGGAGCGTCCTTACTAAGCATCGAAATATCCCCAGAAGGGGCGAAATGGTTCAAGGGGGAAAAAAGTGGTCATCAGACCGGTATAAACAGAGTGGGGGGTCCTAGGACCATGCCTATATCCATTCACTACCACGTCGGGTCGTGATGGATCATACGAGGGCGTTTAAAATCTTGCATGGCAAACTGGTCATAGTTTATAATTTGAGCTATGTTGTCGTGCTCTGTAGTCTCCATAGCCTCGAAGTATTTGTGGGAGGCAGATAAAATGGCAGAGTCGATCGGGTCAATTCCGAGATCCTTATGAATAATGGTGTTCCTGACATACCACGGAGCGTTTGTAATATTCCTCAGGGTCTTGTTTCGAACGTTTGCAATTTTTTGCGGTGGCATTTCTTAGCGGTTGCCCAGACTGGGGACGCGTACATAATAACTGGTTTGATCATAGACTTGTAGAGAAGCACTTTGTTCTGAAGAGACATCATGGAGTTCCTGCCTAAAATAGGGCCCAGGCTGATGGTTGCGCCTGTCGCTTTGGCAATGGTTTGTTTTATGTGTTCTCTGAAGCTTAATCTACTGTCTAGATGAGCACCGAGGTATTTGGTATGGGGCTGGTTATGGATTTCTGAGTTAAAGATCTCAAGATAGGTGTCGTAGTGGGTTTTGACTTTATGATTTCGGAAGAGAACTGAAACACTTTTTTGAGCGTTGATCTTAATCCGCCAGTCTTCGCACCACTGTTCAACTGAGTACAGGGCGTTTTGCACTTTCTCAAAGGCTATGTTGCCTCTCTTGGATTTGGCCAAGATTGCAGTGTCGTCTGCGAATTGGGCTGTGACGGTGTTGTCGGAGATCGGGAAGTCGTTGATAAAGAGATTGAACAAGCTGGGTGAAAGTGAGCTGCCCTGGGGAACTCCAGCTTTTATTGCTTTTATCTCGGATAGGGTGTTGTTTATCCTTACTTGAAAGCATCTGTTGGTAAGGAACGCATGAATGATATGGATAAGGGGCTTCGGTAAATTGCTGTTGATGAGCTTCTTAATTAGGCCTTCTTGCCATAAGCTGTCGAAGGCTTTTTCTATGTCTAGGAAGACCGCTCCTACGTGCTCCTTGTTGTTAAAGGCATTACCAATATACTCTACAATTCGATGGACTTGATGGACTGTAGAGTGCCCTTGTTTAAAGCCATATTGATTCTGATTGATAGTGCTATTAGTTTGGGTAAAGTTGTTTAGTCTCGAAAGGATGACTCTTTCGAAGACTTTTGCCAGGGTGGGGAGAAGACTGATTGGTCTGTAACTAGATGGCTGAAGGGGACTTTTGCCTTGCTTCTTGAAAAGAATAATAATTGCTTTTTTCCATTTATTGGGAAAATAGTGTCTCCTAATACAAGCATTGAAAATGTTGGTGATTAGGACAATTGTTTTAGGGGCAAGATATTTTAGGGTTTTATTTGAAATTTGATCGTAGCCCGAGGCTTTTTTAGGGTCAAGTTTCTTAATAATTTGAATGATATCATTAGGTGAGGTGTGATCGATGTTGTTGGTGGGGTTGATGGCAAGATAGCTGACAACTTCCCCCTCTACTTCTTCCACCAAGTCGTTATTGATGGGGGCGGTATGAGGCCTGAATTGACTACTTAGGCTGTTGGCTAGGACTTTTGCAATGTCGTGTTCTGTGTAGGCCATTTTATCTGGTCCCTTTAAAGGATCTATGCTTTGGGACTTCGATTTTAAGGCTTTTGCCATTCTCCATACCGAGTTATTTTCGGTGGAGAGTTTTACAACTGTATCTTCCCACGTAGTCTGCTTGTGGTTTTTTATGAGGTCACTGACTTTACGGCAGGCCTCATTCCACATTCGTTTGTCCCTTGGAAATCTCGTTCTTTGGTAGATCTTCCTCAGTCAATTTTTGGTTCTAATTTCCTCTCTGATGTCGGGGGGAAGTTTTTGAGACTTATTGACTTCAATCGGTCTTGAACTGCTATCAATCTCTTCTGATTTTTTCAGTAATATGATCGATTGCCTCATCTATTTTATCAGTTGTGAGGTCAGGGTTTGCATCGATGTTGTCATGGGAGAGGTCATGAAATTTTTCCCAGTTGGTAGTAAATTTGAGGGAGTCTGGGGATTGCGTAACACCCCCAGCAAAAAAAATCAGCATAAAAACTTGAAGGAAACATGAATTTTTTTTTGTTCCAAATTCATGCATGTTTCCTTTATTAAAAATCAGCATGTTTCCTGCACTTCACAAAACTGCAGGAATCATGCTGATTTCTTATGCAGGAAACATGCTGAATTCGGAAGAAAAAAACTGCATGTTTCCTTCATTTTAAATGAAGTTTTTATGCTGATTTTTTTTAGTGTCGCCATCTGGTTTTAAAATTGTGAACTGAAAGAACTGGTGTTTATTCGTACGAAATAATTAATATTAATAATAAATAAGTCATTAAATTAAAAAAAAACTGACAGTATCTTTTTCTATCATTTTTATTACGCATGTATTACCATATTTACTAATTTTTTTTTTTTTTTTTTAATAGTCGGGATATTTTTATATGGGTGAGGTTTCTGGGAATCGAACCCGGGTCTAGTGTACTCGATGCTGATACTCTAACCACTACACTATCTTAACTTGTGAGCTTTGGCGTACTGTAACTCTAAGTAGCAAGGATTTTAGAGAATATCTATTTTGCCATGAGTTTGATTTGTAATTTACTTTTTGAAAGTAATATTTAATTATTATTATTATTATTATTATTATTATTATTATTATTATTATTATTATTATTATTATTATTATTATTATTATTATTATTATTATTATTATTATTATTATTATTATTATTATTATTATTTATTATTATTATTATTATTATTATTATTATTATTATTATTATTATTATTATTATTATTATTATTATTATTATTATTATTATTATTATTATTATTATTATTATTATTATTATTATTATTATTATTATTATTATTATTATTATTATTATTATTATTATTATTATTATTATTATTATTATTATTATTATTATTATTATTATTATTATTATTATTATTATTATTATTATTATTATTATTATTATTATTATTATTATTATTATTATTATTATTATTATTATTATTATTATTATTATTATTATTATTATTATTATTATAGTAGAGTTAAATGTTATAGTTAAAGATGATAATCATCAAATTTCTTATAAGTTTATAATTCAACTATGCCTATAAATAGGTAAAAAATCATATAATTTTTATAGTTAGTTGAAATAAATACTAATTTAAAGATAAAAGTCAACTATAGTGATAATTATATCTGTTCGTCGATGGAATGCTTTCCCTTAATATTTATTTTTCAGGAATCAAGAAATATGTAAAAATCAGCAATTTTCGTGCAATATGAAAATACTTAGAACATCTGCATTTTCCTATATTTTAAATTCATATTATAGAAATCTTGGCGTAACAAAATACAAAGATTATAAGCCAGCAAAAAAAAAATCAGCATAAAAACTTCATTTGAAAATGCAGGAAAGATGAAGTTTTTTTTTGTTCCAAATTCAGGCATGTTTCCTGCATTAAAAAATCAGCATAAAAACTTCATTTAAAAGATGCAGGAAATATGAAGTTTTTTGTTCCAAATTCAGGCATGTTTCCTTCATTAAAAAATCAGCATGTTTCCTGCATTTCAGAAAATTGCAGAAAAATTGTTGATATTTTTTTATGAGTTATATATAAAAAAATGTCTGAATTTAGAACAAAAAAACATTTTCCTTCATTTTTAGTGAAGATTGTTTTGTTTATTTTATTAAACACTTAATTACAGTTTTTATGCATTAAAAAAATTCTGAATTTGGAACAAAAAAACTGCATTTTTCCTTCATTTTTAAAGGAAGATTCTTTGCTGATTTTATAAGGCGTTTTAAATGCATTTGTTATGCATGAATAATACCTGATTTTGGAACAAAATTACAGCATTTTTACCTTCATTTTTAATTGAATTTTTTTTTGCTTATTTCATTAGGTGTTTAAAATGAAGGAATAATGCATTTTTTATGGATGATGCAAAATATCAGCATAAAACCTTCATTTTGGTTTTGATTTATGCAAGTTATATTTCTATAAAACCAAGCTGCAATCCTTACATTAGCAGCAGATTCCGCAAAACTTAATATAATGCTTTAATCTTTAAAAAACCTTTACAAAAACTGCAACAGATCAGCATAAAACCTTCATTTTGGTCGTTGAATTACGGAAGTTATATTTTTCTAAGACTAAGCTGCAATAAACCTTACATTAGCAACAGATTTTGCAAATTTTATTTATAATGATTTAATCTTCAAAAACCTTTACAAAAACTGCAAAATATCTGCATAAAACCTTCATTTTGGTCGTTGATTTATACAAGTTATATATTTCTAAACTAAGCTGCAATAAACCTTTACATAAGCAGCAGTTATTCTTCAAAATTTAATATGATGATTTCGTCAGCAATAAACTTTTACAAAAACTGCAAACTATCAGCATGAAACCTTCATTGATCACCTCGTCTGCAAAAAAACTTCATTCATCAGCAAAAAATCAGCATTTTCGAGATTTTTTTGAAGTTTTATTGCTTACTTTTTTTGCTGGGACCATATAGTGTAAAAGTGATAGGGCAGTGGTCTGATGAGAGACTTTGATGGACCTTGAGCGATGGGCAGCTGGGTATCCCTTTTATCAGCATGATACCCAGAATGTCTGGTCTATAGCAGAGGGCGTCTGGATAGTGGGTGGGTTCGTCGTAATTATTAAAAAAACATCCGATTTATCCCCGATTATTTCCCTGTTTACGCATGATACGGGGCACATTGAATGCTTGGATAATTATGTACCTAAATTTTAAAAATCGATGCTCATCTTCATTAATTAGCATCTGTTTTATGACATATCAACAGGTAATCTAACAAGTAAAACATCTAATTTAATATCTTATATTAAACATAAAAAGATTAAAATTGTGGTGTTAATATTTATATTATTTCATAATTATCGATGATTATTTTAAAAAATCAGCACCTATTTTATAAAAATTCAAAGTCCAAAAACAATTCATACGGACAATTTTATTCAAAATGGTACTTGGCGCCGAAGGCGCCTAATTTGTATATATTAAAGATAGTGACATGGATTATTCACGGTTGAGGAAAACAAAAAAATTCTGAGATAATGTTCAAAATTTGCGTAAGTCCGCAAAAAGTCGTAATTTTGGAGCAAGTGTGTTAAAACAGCCCGTGACAAGAAATTTAAAATATATGAACAATTTGCATGTTTTGGCCTCAATGATTTGCATCATAAACCATTCTAAAAAATATCTTAAATCCCTTAAAGTTTTTAATACCAGCACTAATTTTAATGTGATTTTTATATAATATTTATGAATCGACGTAAAGGATTGTGTTCGAGGCCCAAGTTCGTAAAGCCCAAGCAAACCTTTAAAAGGAGACGCTCCGCCACGGACCCAGATCCGATCTCCACAACAAATAAATTCACCGCCATTGATGATATTAGCCATGAAAACATGGACACGGACGCTACCTTAAAAGAGGTACAGACTAATGACCAGGTCTACACTACCGTAAGGAATAATAGCCCTAAACCTCCTCCAATTGTCATAGCAAACGCCAACATTAAATGGCAAGATCTATCAGAAGAGCTTAAAAAGGCCGGAATCAATAACTTCACCGCCAAAGCAAACCCTGAGTCACTTAACATAAGAGTTAGCTCAGATATAGATTACAGACATGTTACCTCAATCTTGTCAGGAAAAGGCATTGAATTCCACTCCTACAAAATGAAGAGTGAGAGGACGCTAAAAGTCATTCTAAGAAACGTTCCAGCTGACATGGGAGCTCAAACCATTCAGTCTGAACTGACGAACCTAGGATATGATATTAAATCTGTATTCCAATTTTCCAAGATGGTAGATGGTGTTAAATGGCCACTTCCAGTCTATTTCATAGAACTCCCCAATAATGAAAATTCTAAACGAATATTCAACATGACAGACTTAATGCACCTCATTGTTTCAGTGGCCCCTTACAAACGTAACAAACAGCCAACCCAATGCCATAAATGCCAGAGGTATGGGCACGCTAAATCAGGCTGCTCCAACAAACCGCGCTGTGTCAAATGCGCTGGAGACCACTTTTCTGCCGACTGCCCCACTAAAGGAAAAATCCCCAACCTCAAATGTGTCCTATGCGGAGGACAGCACGTAGCTAACTACCGAGGTTGCCCAAAAGCCAAAAAAGGAGGAAATCGAACAAGATGTTCCCTCTAATGCCAATAATTTCAACACACACAGGCAAGCCACTCTCCTCCCAAGGCCAGTCTTACTCGCAAACAATCAGGCTAACACCCCCAGAGCCTTCGTGAGTAATCTAGCACAAACAGGGAGAAGCTACTCCCAAACAACTTCAGGAACCACTTCCCCAGTGCAACAAACCATCCCCACCCCTAATGTAAATAACTCCTTAGACGAGTCAGAAGATCTCAGTTTATCTGATATCATAAGACAACTTCAAAGCTTAATAAAATGTGTTAATCTAAGGAAGATCATACAAATAGCAAAAAACACCGCCGCAAAGATCAAGTCGGCTAGTAACTTATAGGAAAAAGTAGAAATAGGCATGAACGCCTTTAATGAGTTATCAACGGCCCTAAATTATGAATAATTTAGGCACTACTAGTACTCGTACCTTTCTGCCAACCATGTATAAAAATCTCGGGTTTGCTAACCTAAATGGCCTTAGAAGACAACTTGAGGAGGCCAAACTCTTCATTGAAGAAAATAACCTCGATATTCTTCTTATCAATGAAACGCACCTAAGACCCTGCGACAAAGTTAAAATCCCCAATTTCCACCTATACCGAAAAGACAGACTTATTAATAGAGGTGGAGGAGTCGCCATCTACGCTAAAAGGAATATCAAAAGCACAGAATACATCCTGCCAAACCTCAATACCATCGAGGCTACTGCAGCTATCATTGAAAATAACCAATTCGGACAACTTCTCATTATTTCTGTCTGCAATCCCCCCAACTCGAGACTCACTATAGAAGACATGCACGCTCTCATGAATACAGGGCTTCCCACCATACTAGCCGGCGACTTAAACGCCAAGTCGACCACATGGAGCTGCAGAGCAGATAATAACAATGGTCTGTTCCTCAAAAACTATATTACAAAGATTGGAATTACTCTCATAGCCCCCGACGAGCCTACACACTACCCGGGTACCTTGTCACATAGACCAGACATTCTGGATATTATGCTGCTCAAAGGTATCCCTAGCTACCCCTCACTTAAAGTTCACCATAGCCTTTCTTCTGACCATTGCCCTGTCACCTTTACACTGTATGGGCTAACACAATTACCTGAATCCCTCAGATACAATACCAACTGGGATAAATTCCATGATCTCACCCACGACAATATTAATGCCAGTCTAGACCTCACTTCCAAAGACAAAATTGATAAATCAATTGAGTTACTCACTGAAAAAATCAGAAGAGATATCGACTGCAGTTCTAGACCAATCATTACTAGCAGAGACCACAAGTTACCTCTCGATATCCGCAACGAAATAAGAGCTAAAAATAGGCTGAGAAATGCCTACAAAAACTCTAGACACCCCAGGGACAAACGCCTGTGGAATGAGGCCTGTCGTAAGGTCAGTGACCTCATCAGAGACTACAAACAGTCCAACTGGGAAGAAACGGTTATGAGACTATCTACTGAAAACAATACGGTTTGGCGAATGGCAAAGGCCTTGAAATCAAAGACGCAAACCATCGGTCCGCTCAAAGGGCCGGATAAGATGGCATACACCGAACATGACATGGCTCAAGTTCTGTCCAATAGCCTCAGTAGACAATTCACACCTCACGAAAACCCGATAAACCACGACTTAATTGAAGAAGTAGAAAGAGAAGTCTCCCACTACCTATCCATCAGCCCCACCACCACAATAGACCACACCACCCCTACAGAGGTCTTCCAAATAATCAAAAAGCTGGACCCCAAAAAAGCTTCGGGTCATGACCAAATTTCCAATAAAGCTTTGAAACATCTTGCCCCAAAAGCAATTGTCCTTATCACAAATATCTTCAACGCGTGCATCAGGAAACATCACTTCCCAAAGAGCTGGAAGAAAGCTATTGTTGTCCTTTTTAAGAAACAGAGCAAAAGCCCCCTCCAACCCTCAAGCTACCGACCCATTAGTCTGCTCCCAACACTCGCAAAAGTCTTTGAGAGAGTCATTCTTGCTAGACTACAAAACTTCACCCAAACCAACAGGACTATTAACCTCAACCAATACGGCTTCAAACAGGGTCATTCCACCGTACATCAAGTCCACAGGATTGTCGAATTTATTGGCAATGCGTTCAATAAGAAAGAACATGTTGGAGCGGTCTTTCTCGACATTGAAAAGGCCTTCGATAGCCTATGGCACCAGGGCCTTATTAAGAAGCTTATTAATGTCAACCTCCCGAAACCCCTCATCCATATGATTCCTTCCTTCCTCACCGATGGATCTTTCAGGGTTAGGATTAATAACACCCTCTCTGATAATAAGACCATCAAAGCTGGAGTGCCCCAGGGTAGTTCCCTCTCAACCTTTACATGAATGACTTCCCGACCAGCGACAATACCATTACTGCCCAATTTGCAGATGACACTGCAATATTGGCAAAGTCAAGAAGAGGCAATATTGCCTTCGAGAAAATCCAAAACGCACTCTACTCTGTCGAGAATTGGTGTGAGGACTGGCGCATCAAAATCAACGCACAGAAAAGTGTCTCGGTTCTATTCCGCAATCACAAGGTCAGAACACATTTTGACACCATACCTCGAAATCTTCAACGACGAAATTCAAAATCAACCTCATACCAAGTATCTAGGAGTACACCTAGACAGTAGGCTCAACTTCAAAGAGCACATAAAGCAAACCATCGCTAAAGCTACAGGTGCTTCTATCAGTCTAGGGCCCATAATCGGGAGGAACTCAAAAATGTCTTTAAGGAATAAAGTCCTTCTTTATAAGTCCATGATTAGACCTGTTCTTATGTATGCTTCCCCAGTCTGGGCAACAGCAAAGAAATGCCAACGCAAAAAGCTCCAAACATTCCAGAACAAAACGCTGAGAAACATTACCAACGCCCCTTGGTATGTAAGGAATACGATCCTACACAAGGACTTAGGCATCGAACCCATTGACTCCGCCATCCTGTCGGCCTCCCACAATTATTTCAAGGCTATGGAAGCCACCGAGCATGAAAATATTGGAAAGATTATCCATTATGATCATCTCATTGAACAGGATTTCAAACGCCCAAGAACAATCCATCACGACCCGACGTGGTAGTGGTCGGATTGGAAGGCTTGGTCCTCGTCCCCCCCCCCTTTTTGTTTATACCGGTCAGCTGACCACCTTTTGAAACCTGACTTGTTTCGCCCCTTCTAGGGATAATTCGATGTGTAGTAAAGACGCTCCGCGTCGAGGCTACAAAGTGTTATTTTCGATCTCCGATCTCCATAAAGGATTGTGTAACTTCGCTATCTACAAATTCTTGAGTGACAACTCTTGGGAGTTGTGTCGAAAATATGAAAAAGTCAGTTTGTGAAGGCTTGAGAGCTATAGTTTCAAACTTTTGCTTAAAGGGATTTTGGTAGCCGGCCGCATAATATGTGATAATAATATCATTATCGAATCCTTAGTTTTGCCTCCGCCTGTGACAGAGTAAAGCGATAGCTCTAAATTTAAAATCTCTCATTAAAAATAGATTTTTTAAAAATTATTTTAATGATTATTATTTGATATAGGGTAGACAAGAATGCTAATTTAATAACTCAAATAATAATATTAAATTTTCGTGGCTCAATTACGGCATAGACATAACTAATAGATTAAGCTTTTTTTTTTAAGTACCATTATATCGCATAAAGTAAATGAATTAATTTGAATTTTTTGTCTTTATATTTCCACTTAATGAAAGAAATAATGTATGCAAAACAATTAGGAAAAAATAAAATTCCTTTCTTAAGATGGAGAAAAGTTAGGAGCTTTTTTTTTTACATTTCTGAAACATAGGCAGCAGTAGTTTCCAAATATAACGTTTTATTAGATTCAATTTAGTTTTTGGCTTTGTTAAAGCTCATGGGAAACAGTTCTATTTGTCTATTTTCAAACATTCAGTTACTAATTATTAAACATTTTCCCCCAATTTATGAAATCCTTAAGTTTCACTAAGGAATTACTTTGAAATGAACTATTACCACATCGCTCCATCCCCCACATCCACACCGAAATATAGAAAATGTCGCCCAATGCAAATTCCTTAAAAAATGCACTAAAATAATGTGTTTTGTTCGCATACAAGAGGTTTGTTTCATTTAAAATTCAATGGATGCTCTACGTTCCAATTTACGACACAATATCGTTAGCTTCAACTTGTTTGGGTGTAAAAAAAGTAGGCCCACTTAAGCCTGTTTTACTTCCTACCGTTCTGCGGAAATATTCGCCGTACATACGGCTCCGCATGATCACAATAGTAATGGTAAATCTATTGAACCTTTCACATGAAACGGGAGCCAAAACCGTAATTAAGTTTTTTAGTCAAGTATTGGACTGGAGAGACTATAAGGCTACGGGCTTTTATGCGAAAGGTACCAGGTTCGCACCCGTGCATTGTCAAAATAACTGCTGACTTACAAAACGGTCTGTGCAACCAGAGTTTTAGAAGACTCTAGAGAGCACGTTAAATATGTTCCAAAGTCATAACGCTGCGTGCGCTTCTAAAAGTTGTGATAGTGGCCTAACCTGGTGTCGGGTTGTCACTTGTCTGTGGTTCTAAATTACGACACCTGTCCTCAATGTCCCTAGTGTTGCTCTCTTGCGACGATAATTCAACTCATTTCAATGAACATGCTATAGAGAAAGAAAAAAAAATTGCGATAACTAATTTTAATATAACGTCAATAAACCTTTTATTATAAATAAGATTCAGCCTGTACTTGAAGTAACAATGAAAGAATGACATTTTCAATTCGCATTGTTGAATCAAAGAAGTATTATAATTAAATAATGGGAAATTAAAGAGCCCTCTACCAAAACTGACCGTTTTCTTTTCAATGTAACAATGCTTTCTAAAGACTCAATAAAAAGAAAATTCTTAAACATTAACCTATTTTAAATGAGGAATGACGATAAATAAACTCAACTGAAGTATTGGCAATTTTAAACGCTGATGAAGTCTCACTGAACCGTCAGTACATTTTCCCTCACTTCAAATTTATTTAATAAGGGCTTTAGTAATTGAAAAAGGTATTTTCGGTTTTCGTTTTTGTCGTATGTGAAAGATCCTGTTCATTTAACTCTGTTAGTGTAATTAGTTGTTATCCGGTGCCACGTGAAATATTACGTATGAAATGAGGTATTATAAAATTTGTAAAAAAATATGTGAAAACAAAACAAAAAGTTTTTAAAAAAATCTTTTAACAAAAAGGTAAAAGATGCCATTCACTAATTTTTAAGAGGGATGTTCATAAAAGAGACAATGTATTATTGTATATTACAATATGTCTTATATATATAGTACAATATGTATGTATTGTACATTATTATGTATTGTATATTGTAATGGTATATTAATGTATTCGATAATCGCAATCTTCAATAAAAGGTTGCGCATTTTTTTCTTTTTTAACCAGTTATAATATTTTTTAACCAGTTTAAATAATGCGGTGGCATAGCCCTCGAGAAGACTTTAATAATTCTATAAATTTATAAAAATATTTTTTAAAAAAAAAAGTGGTACGAATAAAAGTAAAAAAATCAAAAAACAATAATTTTCGATCATTGAGATTCAGAAAAAGGCATCCCTACGTTTTTTTTTATTTATTATTATAATTTGACAATTATAATGCGAGGTGATCTCTTTTATGCCAGGAGTTGTGTCATTTCATGATGAACAATTAACTTAATTTAACTTAGTCCCTAGAGATACACCTGTCAGTGAACACTTACAGATTAAAGCATACGGAAATATAGGAAATTTCAACTCTTTTATAATATGTAGTCGTGTGACGTGCCATTGCCATCGTAGAGGTATCCATTGAATCGTAATATATCCCTCGTATTGCTATCGACAACGATAGATTAACGCAACTCAACTGATCAAATCGCAAGATCCTTACATGGTTATGGGAGAAAGTATTATTAAATCGCTGCACATAAAAATGAGTCAAGTATGCTGAAAGATATCCATAAACGTTTTTTTTTTCTTTTTCATATAAATGTTGAAAATAGTGGAAATTCTCCAATATAGATCCTTTTTTGCATTTCGAAATTATATTATTGTGGTTTATGGCGAGATAAATGTGGCTTAATTTGTGGAGTTTGCGTGAATCATTTTAGTGTGTTCAGAAAGAATATGTTAATTTTTTTTAAGGTTTTAAGATTATGAATTTACTTACTAACAAAATATAACAATTTTTGGAAAAAAATGATTATAATTAGTGTGTCATACAACGCTTTTGCGAACTGCAACAAATACTATAATTTCGAGTATCAATGCTTTTCAGCATTCTTCTTTTTTAACTCCAGTGGAAAAAACACCTCAAATATTAAAAATAATAATTCAATTAATTTTTTCAAATATTTTAAAAAAAGTGGTACGAATGAAAGCAAAAACATTAAATTTCGGTCATCGAGATTTAGAAAAAGGCATCTCTACGTTTTTGTTAAAATTTTACCGGAAAATCAAAATTCACCAGAAAATTCACCAATTATCAAAATTCACCAGAAAAGTGATGGTGCGGCACTCCATGGATGAGGATGAGAATGCATCGAAACCGGCGTCTTTTTGAGGGAACCATGAATAGTAGAATTTACTTGCAACATTGCATAAGGAGAGTATTGATACAGTTTAACCTCCAACATAATCGGAAGGAAGTTATTTTGTTCTGGCCCGATATGGCTACTAGGGGTGGCCGAAAAAAACTTTTTATTTTATTTCGGATCGCTATAGTGCGGAAAAGTTGCCATTGGTAAAGACATGAAAAATGCACGAATTATTTTTTATTATTATTTTATCTTCCGTTCGCGCAATGCCATCAAAGTTGGAAAAAATTGTCAATTTTTTTTTTAATTTTAAGCATGACAGATATTTTTAGTTGCGTTCCTTTTCCTGAATTAACAATTAAAAGCACGTAAAATCAAAATATATGCACTTATCATACATTTGTGTCAGATCTTTCGGCCACGCAACGTAGTGCAAAATGAGTAAATTTCTTAGTTTTTGCAAAATTGACAGATCTGACACAAATGTATAATAAGTGCATACATATTGATTTTGCGTACTTTTAGTAGTTTATTCATAATATAGGAACGCAACTAAAACATCTATCGTGTATAAAAAAACATAAAAAATTTCGTTTTCTGACAATTTTTTCCCAACTTTGATGGCATTGAGCGAACGGAAGATAAAATAATAAAAATATAATAATTAGTGCATTTTTCATGTCTTTACCAATAACAACTTTCCCGCACCATAGCGATCCGAAATAAAATAAAAAGTTTTTTCGGCCCACCCTAATGGCTACCAGTCATTACACGGAAGAAGTGATCGAGTATCCGAGGGACCAAAATATCGATTTCGTACCCAATGAGGGCAATGCGCCTAACACACCACAAGCAAGAAGGATAGAAAAATTCTGGTTGAATTATGAATTGCAAATATTCCTACGAGAAAAATTAGCCCCAAAACTTGGCCCAATTCAAGAAATTATAGCATCTTCTACTTAATTCAGTATCGCAAGAAACTGTACAAAATGTCAGAAAGAAGGCTAGAAGAATGCTTCGAAAAATGGTACTTAAAAGTATATATTCGCCAATTTAAAAGTGTCAATGTAAAAAAAAAAAAAATGTTTGTCAATTTGATGCCAGTTGCATTCATGTCAGTAATATTTTGTTGAATCTAAAAGAAAATCAAGTTGTCTCATTATTATCGCGGACGCGCTTTACTTAGTTATTTGCTTTGAAAGATTATAAGCTATAATTTCCAAAAAAAACTTTTCCCAGTTTTTTCAAAAGTGTTAATTTAGCACAATTAATTAGTTGAAAAACTCCCAAAAATTATCTATGCATCATATTGTCCTTTAAAACAATCCTAATTATTACATTTTAGAATGCGATTTGTTTTGTGCATTGGTAAAACTAAGTTTCTAAAACTAACAAGAAAAACAAAAGCTGCATAAATGGTTTTGTTATCTCAGTTTTCTGTATAAATTTTTGATTTATTTATTTTCAGAAATTGGTTCAAGATGAAAATTATATCTATAGAAATTTCCTTTCAAATAGTTAATTACGTTTTCCTCAAAATTTTAATCAATTTTTTTTGTGAGTTTACATAACTAAATGGATGATTTTTTTAAATGATTTTTTATAATAACCCATAGTCACGCCATTGCAGCATGCAAATCTTAAATTACAGTGTACACAAGTTGGCAATTATTAATTGAAAAATTATTTTTTCATGTATTAGTTAAACGTTTATAAAAATAGACAGATAATATTGAAAATTATCTCTAGAAACATAAAATAGATATTTTTAAACTGCTTTTGACAACATCAAACTCTGATAAATTGTTACTTTTAACTGTTCAATATCCATTACTAAAAATTCCACCAATATTCGATTGTATTTTTTTTTGTTTGTTTTTAATTTGAATTGGTTTTTCAGTGGAACCTCAAATTTTCTACTCTAAGATATCGTGTTTCAGGATGTGTACATAAAATCTGTTGAGGTTTTGATGTTGTGTACGAAGTCAATGTTGCGCAGGGTGCAAACTCAGATGGCAGTGGTTCAGTAATTCTAGGCTCTTTGACAAAATTTCACCAAGAACTATAGTTTGTATGTTAATTCTATCAAGTCGAAAACACCCTTTCACAAAGTTGGCGTCCCAAAATGATTTCTTAATTTATGATTTACAATATTCTTCTAAACATTTACTGAAAGTTTCATAATGATATCTTGTGTAGAAAATAAGTTATTAAATATTTTCTGGAGTCATTAATATACGTTTGGATACGTATTTCGTCTGCTGGGACACAGTACTCAAAATTTGTCAAAATATTAATGTTTCAGTTTTTACTTCTTATTATTTACAATACCTTTCTGAACATTTACTGAAAGTTTCATACTGATATCTCTAGTAGAAAAAAAGTTATTAAATATTTTCTGGAGTCATTCCTATAAGTTTGAATACTTATTTCGTCTGCTTTCAACCTTTTTTTCTCTGTTTCACGTTTTTCAATTCTTGTGTATAAGAAATCCCTAAGGCTTTTTTGCTAATTAAGTTAGAATTTTGAATTTTTTTACCTGTGTTCTTACATATATTATGCACAAAATTGAGCATGGAATAAGGTCTTCTATGTATAGTTATTTTTAAAAAAATGTTGAATTCAATAATTTGTATTTTTTGTGATTTTCACTGTAAATGCATATTACTTCTTAACTGTCGCTCTCATTTTAAAATCCATGCACAGTTCTTGAACAAATAGTACTAAAAAAAACATAAAAGTTTGGGGAAGTTATTCTTAAAATTGAAGGAGGAGTAGGGTTTAAAAAAAGTTTAAAATTTTGACTTTTTTTTTTGAATTAATGAAAAACTACTTGTAAATATTCATTTTTATTGTTAGAAATGTTTTATTTAGAGTGAACATTATACAAAACCAATATAATTTACAAGTTTATGTTATTATTTCTAGAAATAATATTTTGGGTAATGCGTCCCCTTAAATTCTTCGATGAATTTCTAGCGAATTTTAAAATAATACTATGGAAATCGTTAAATAGAAAGTAAATAAAATAAATATAACAAAAACATCCGATTTCTCAACGATAATTTCCCTGTTTTACGCATGATACGGTGAACATTGAATGCTTGGAAAATTATGTACCTAAATTTAAAAATCGATGCTCATCTTCAAAAATCTGCATCTATTTTATGATTCAATGATTTGCATCATAAACCATTCTAAAAATATCTTAAAACCATTAAAATTTTGATTACCAGTATTAGTAACAATTAAGTATTATAATAGTAATAATACATTACAGTATTAATTAACCGGCCTGTGACAAAAAATTTAAAATATATGAACAAGTTGCATGTTTCGGCCTCAAAGATTTGCATCATAAACCTATCTAAAAATATCTTAAAACCATAAAAATTTTGATTACTAGTATTAATTTTAAAGTGATTTTTATATAATATTTATGAATCGAAGAAGAGTAGATTTAATGCCATTTTTTGTTACGAATTCTCGAATGACAACTCTTGGGAGTTGTGTCTCAAATATGAAAAGCCGCCGCCTGTGACAGCGTAAAGCGATAGCTTAATTGGTCATGAGACATGTGGATAATAATGTAATGGCTTATTCCATACGTGATAGACATGACATAAAACAACATTCTTGGCTCTTGAAAAGTACCAAAGGTTAATTGACTGTTAAAAAATTACCACAGGGTGATGCAAATAAAGGTCTTGATTATAAAAAACGCCGAAATTTTCATTCAAGAGAAAATACTTAAAATTAATTGGGTTAAAACATGCCGTGACTGACATGACAAAATCGAGACACAGATTTTGAGTGACCTTATAATATTATTACCATTTGCTCTTGACTGATATGCATTTCAAGTCTAGAATTTTTTTGGAACCAATATTAGATTCTGATGTGCCAACCAGAAAGAAAATAATTAACAAATGTATACATAGTAAAATATTATAAATATTTATTAGCGTGACTGACATGACAAAGTTTTGATGTTCTATATTTAACACAAATTTTAAATTTAATGTTCGAATTTTTTACAAACTGTTTATTTTGAGGTATAAAAAGAGTATTGTGAGTATCATCTTCATCCGTTCATTGCTAAACTAACGTTTACAAAGCCGGATCCCTTCAGGGACATGTCTAAATTGCGGAGGTGGAAATAGATGGCAGCATCTGTCACGTGTGTGTGTTGTGTCAGTCTTACTTGACGAATTTTTATAGGCGGGTCTCTGACCAAGCACACAAGCCTGAAAATGCGTGTCTGCAAAATTCACACTTACGCACTAAGATTTTAACTCGATAATATTCCATGAGTAGGTGTAATGTGATGCTAATCCATTCCAGCCATTGCAAAAACCGGTATGCCAAGTGCCATTGCATGCTTGAATAATCTTTTATTTCGACTTGGAGGCTTTCAAATGGCTTCAATAGTTTGTTTTCCAAGCATCTCAATGCATTCCTATATCTGTACACCGGAGCCACTTTTATGTTCGCCACCCCAATTGTCATTTCAAATAAGTTAATTCTTAAATCTATTAAAATTATTTCAGTTACCAGTTTGAGTGTTAATCTAACTTTTATATAATATTTATAAAACTTAAAAGATAAGGAAGTTTTATGAAATATGAAACTTGTGAAAAGTCGAAACTCTTGGGAGTTGGGCCAGCTCATGGTAATTCGACGCGTTGACTTTTCCGCCCAACAATATTTGCTTTGGGGAAGGATAAATGGGCAAACAAAATTACTATTTTTTTGCGAAATATGTTATGAATAATCGCAGTTCATAGAATCCTCAATTCAAGTGCTTGGAATTCGGAGCAATGGAGTTCTACGGTATATTTTGAACTCAAAACCTTACGTTAAGATAGTGTAGTTAAACGCTAAGTTTTTGCCCACCAATTAACAAGTTCTTCAAAGTAAAAATTCTGACATCAAATATTTTGATAGCGATTTCTATGTTAAATTATTTTTTCTTATTGCTCGTTTCACCGTGTTTTCTTATTCTCTTCACTTTGTATAATTTATTGTACTGTGATCTGTAGAATAATTTGATCAATGTAGATAATATGCTAAATATCCGCGGTTTGAACAGCACATTGAGTGCTAAACCATAAAAACCAATGAATTCAGATCAAGACAGAAATCTGGAAACTTACGTCCTGTCACAAACAGCCAAATTATAAGTATACGTATAACGTTTTTTTTTTTTAAATAAAAAACATATTTCATTCATTAAATTCTATCAAACAGAAGAGGATCGTTAACCCTTTAGTGCATACTGTTGCCATAAGGCAACAAATAACATAATCCACTTTATTGTAATAACCCCTTACGACAGAGTAACCCCTTACGACCGAGCTATCACGTTAGTGCGGATCGTTTATTTGTGTAAAAAATGACTTTGAGTGAAAAGAGATGCTGGCATTGAGGCTGTTGAACGCATTTTTTTTCGATAAAACTCCAAATTTAGTCTCGTAATTTTAAATCAGCGCCATCTGACCGCCGGTCTAAGTAGGTAAATTTCATAATTAAACACGTACAAATATTTTTTTAAAAAATTATTTTAATGATTATTGCTTGCTATAGGGTAGGCAAATATTCTAATTTAATAAATCCCATGTAAAACAGTCCAATTTTTTTTTAAAAACTAGTTTGACCTAGGAAAATTAAAAAATTAATAATAATAATACATTTTCGTTGCTATATTACGACATTGACATAACATAACTGATAGATTAAGCTTTTTAGAAAAGCTATGTTGTGTTGAAATAATATCGCATAAAGTAAATTAACTAATTTGCATGTTATGTCTTTATAATGTCACTTAATGAAAGAAATATTGCATACAAAACACAAGCACGAAAAAAAAAATATTTTACGGTCTAACATCTGCATTTTTTTAGGCATGAACATACAGATTATTAATTCCATTTATAAAATTCCTTCCTTAAAATGGAGCAAATAGCTTTTTTTTTCAACATTTCTGAAACATAAGCAGCTGTAGTTTTCAAATAGCATTAAGTTGTTATAAAAGAATTAAATATGATTTGAGATTTTCTTTAAAAAAAACGAAAAAATAGTTCAAATACCTTAAGGGCAAAGGTCCATTATCAGTCATCGAAACAAATATTGAAAACCTATTATTACAAAGAAAAATAATTCTTACATATGTATCAAATTTATTTTAGTCACCAGTATGGATGTTAAACTGACTTTTATATAGTAATTATAAATGGCTTAGAATTTAAAACTAAATCACTTGGAACTTTTCTAAAGGTCGAACACTTGAAAGTTAGACCGGCTAATGTTATAAATTAGACATGTTAAAAACAACGATTTTACTTTAAATGATCGGCTACTCTGAATCTACTTGCATCGAAGATTTGACTGAAAAGATTTATTGAAATTGATAACCACACTAACCACTGAACACCACTTTTGGATTGAATTACACTCCACGACTTGCATCTTTCAATACAATTCGGTGTAATATATTGAATTGAAATGGTTAAAAATGTAATTAAAATGATCTATATTAAATGCTTTTATACGATTTGATAAAAACGAATTATTTTTTTGCTACGTTAAAACTCATGGGAAACAGTTCTATTTTCAAAAATTTCGTTACTAATTATGATGATCTTTCCCAATTTATGAAATCCTAAAGTTTCACTAAGGAATTACCCTGAAATGACCTGTTACACATCGCTCTACACATACACACCAAATTAGAGGAAATGTTGCCCAATGGAAAATCCTTAAAAAATGCACTAAAATAATGTATTTTGATAGCATCAAATAGGTTTGCTTCATTTAAAGTTCATTGGATGCTCCATGTCCCAATTTACGTCATAAGATCATTCGCTTCAGCTTGTGTAGGTGCAAAGAGGTCAGCTTATTTAGGCCCGTTTTACACGAAACGTTCTGCGGAAATATTCGTCTTATTTAAGGTTCCATGTGATCACAGCAGTAATGGTAAATCAATGAAGCTTTCACATGAAACGGAGCGAAAACCGTTCCTACGTTTTTTAGTCAAGCAATGGGACTGGGGATCTCAGTCTATAAGGCTCCGGACATTTTATGTGATAGGTATCAAGTTCGGGCACGGGCATTGTCATAATAACTGCCAACCTACAAAGCTGTCTGTGCATCCAAAACATCCGAAGCGTACGACTCTGGAGAGATACAGTGCATAGTTGAAGAAATAATGAAAGAATGACTTTGTCAATTCGCATTGTTGAATCAAAGCATTATTATAATTAAATATTGGGAAAATGAAGAGCCTGTTCCCAAAACTAATCATTTTCTTTAAGGTATAACAATGCTTTCTAATGACTCAATAAAGAGACAATTCTTTAAAAATTACATATTTTAAATGGGGAACGACGATAATTAAACTCAACTTAACTTACTTAGTAAAGTATTGTCAATATTAAACGCTGCTGAAGTCTCAATGAACGTCAATACATTTTCCCTCACTTCAAATTAGTTAATATGGCATCTAGTCGATTGAAAAAGGTATTTATGGTTTTTGTTTTTGTCGTATGTGAAACACGATGCTTATTTGACATTGTTAGTGCGATTTTACGGTGTCACTTGAAATGTTACGAATGAAACGACGTATTATAAAATTTGTAAAAAATATATGAAAACAAAAAAAAAGGGGTTTTAAAAATAAATACTTCAAAAAAATGTAAACGATTCCTTACAGATTAAAGGATATGGAAGTTTAGGAAATTAAAGGAAATGTCAACATATACTTTTATAATCCGCAGTCGTGTGACTTGTTTTTGCAATCGTAGAGATCTACATATCGTAATATATCCCTCGCATTGCTATAGATGATGATAGTTTAACCCTCAAATGCATACTGTTACCGTTTGGTAACAAGTTATATAATTCACTTTATTCTATTAAATAGATCTCATTCACGAAAAATTTGTGTTTTTTTTCATCTATTACACTCCATTTTGAAGTTTAAGTTAATAATAACCCTCAAAAGTGTATTCAAAATTAAAGAGTGAGGTTATTAACTGTTGCGAAATTACGTTTTTAGCAGTATTCAAAGTATAATAATATTAATACTAAATTACAAATAAAGTGTTTTAAAAAATAATTGTAGTTAAAGAGGGTTATTTTGAAATATATTTAGTAGTTTTCTAGTCATTATTATCAAAATTGAAATTTTGTAGTTGGTTTTTGTAATATGGAAAAAAATTTAAAATTGAAATTATTTCAATTCTATTGCAGTTAATTTTTTTCAGTATTTCTCTCATAATGTATGAGTATTAAAGATACATATGTCTTTTTTCGGGATGAAAAAAAAGTTTTGCATTAAAGGGTTAACTCAACTCAACCTGATCAAATCTCAAGATTCTTACATGGTTATGGAGAGAGTATAATTGAATCGCTGCACATAAAAATAAGTCAAGTCAGCTGAGATACAGGGTGGTTGTCAAATAATGCTCGCTAATCGGAGTGGTATCTACCTTGAATGAATAATCCAAATGCATCAAAAATTGAGACACTTACTTATCAAGAAGGGGGGAAAAGAATGGAATCATGAAAAAGATAGAATCCTGAAAAAGAATCATGGCCAACACAGCTAATTTCGCCTCGTAATTTATAACCCTGGTCAAGAGACGAGTTTGTTTTTTATGATTCTATCCCCCCCCCCCCCCCATGGCAGGTGTGCCATGCTAAAATCGTTATCGCTCAGCCAAACTCGCCAATTTTTAAAAAAAAAATTATTTTTCCAGTTTTACACATATAAACATTATGTTGTTGCTTATAGTTTGGAAGAAATAAGAATGTTTTCAACTTTCAAGTAAGCAATGACTTTGATTTGCGGTTTGTTTACGTTACCCCGCCAACTATTGTTCCGCCAATGCATGCCAAAGACATGCCAAATACCGTATTTTAGCTTCGACATTAAAAATGGCATTTTCTGGTAGTATAATGATAAAAAATACTATTTTTAGAAATGTAATTGTCCACAGGATGTTTAATTTACAATACAAAGATTAAAAAGTAAAGCTTTATACATTTTTCCCGAGTTTAAACAACTTTTGTATTCCATAGCAATGACACACGCCGGTATTAAAACATGGATTACAGCTTTACCGTTAATAATTTTAATCCAAAAAAGAATAAATATTGACGAATATAGATCATTAAAAACAAAATCAATAACAAATAGTATTTACGTTCCTTTGATTATATCGTTTAGATGCGATTTGTTAGAGCTTCGCTGAGTCACCGTGTAATGTCTACGGGGAAAAACTAACAGCGCCGTATCTCGGGAGCATGGCTATGCTCCAGCCAATCAGGTGAGAGCATCATGTCGCAACCCTCATACGCAGATATTCCAGTAACCCTAGACAAAACAGACGCCTTCAAGGTTGATTCATGATATTCAACGATTTCTTTCTGCTATATTTGTCTTTTAATGAACTTTAAATATTCGTAACTGTATGACTATTGGAATTAGAAGTTTGAAAGAAATAAAATAACATGTGCATGGGCCGAAAAATGTCAGTGTTTTTTTAAAGTGTCACTTGGCACGTTCTTCCACTAACCCTTTTGAGACCTAACTGACATAATCGTGCGGGCATAAAAGAAAATGTTCAAGCTCTTCAAAAATATCATTACAGAAGCAGCTGACTTGTACCTTTCGTTATTTGCATAAAAAAGGACTATGTTTTTCAGGAGTTGCTGGCATTGATCCCGATTAACGCATTTATTTCTTTAAACTCCAAATTTAGTCTCATAATTTTGAATCAGCGCCATCTGACGGCCGGTCTCAAAGGGTAAAATTGATTGATCGCAAACTAAACTGTCATCCAATGGTGGTGGTTTCGATCCTCGCCATGTCGTGCGTGTGGACCCGAGTTCGATTCCTGGATAAGACATGTAAATTTGTGCTGTCCTGAGTACAAGCAGAGAACATGTTCGCTAAATCTGTCTGTCCGGAAGTCCTGTGAGTGGTCATAGTGCAGTACCATTCATGTTGTATCTGGAGAAAAGCGTCCCTCCCCTCCAGCGACAACGTGCCTAAATTGGGGAGGTGGCGCCATCTCGGAGAAGAACTCAGACTTCTAGCCATGGGTGCTCAAAGCCTTGTGCCTATGGAATCTATTACACTCCATCTGCTTTCCAGGACTGGAGGTACACGTCAACAACTGACTAAACTGGTCACCCATGTGTGCTGCGGAAGATGAATTGAACATCCAATTGAACCCATGTTATGCCAGACCTACACGTTTAATTTGATATCCGTTCGACGAATCACGAAAAACTTTTAAATCGATCTCTTCGGATCATTGTTGTGGAGGTGAAAGCAATTGATGTTCAAAGTTAACATTCCAAAGTTATGATTGAATAAAAATTTCATTAAATTCAAAAATTTGATTTGAAAATTGATTTTGCTTCTCTGCTTTTCACCATTTCATTCTGGATGAATAATGAGAGTATTTCACAATGTTTTTTATTTTGAGAATAAAAAATAAAAAGTTGTTTTTTAACAACTACCACCAATATCATTAAAATAAATGTGGTATAAAAAATAACTAGGGAATATTTATATATCATATTTAGGTGTGGTGAAAAGTTTCAAGAAAAGCTTCTTATCAGAAGCTATGAAAGTGAAAAGCATGTACACACTAGTGATTATTTTGGCCATTAGTCGTTCGATAGAATCGGACTTTTTGTACTCTGTGTGAACGAATAACATTCTGTAAGACACGAAATTTGCCTAAAAGCCGTTTTCATATTCCTTTAAGTTTCAAAAGAAGTTTGAAAGAAATAAAAAACAAAAAAAGGGTTCTAAAAATAAATACTTCAAAAAAAAAAAAAATGTAAACGATTCCTTACAGATTAAAGGATACGGAGTTTCCTCCGAAGGAAAGACTTGTTATTGCAATCGTAGAGATCTGCATTGAATCGTAATATATCCCTCGCATTGCTATAGATGACGATAGTTTAACCCTCTAATGCATACTGTTACCGTTTGGTAACAAGTTACATAATCCACTTTATTCTATTAAAGTAGACCTCCCTCTCGACAAATTTGTGTTTTTTTCATCTATTACATTCCATTTTGAAGTTTTAGTTAATAATAACCCTCATAGATGACAGTAGTAAAAGTGTATTCAAAATTAAAGAGTGAGGTTATTAACTGTTGCGAAATTACGTTTTTGGCAGTATTCGAAGTATAATAATATTAATACGCTAAAATACAAATAAAGTGTTTTGAAAAATTAATTGTAGTAAAAGAGGGTTATTTTGAAATATATTTAGTAGTTTTCTAGTCATTATTATCAAAATTGAAATTTTGTAGTTGGTTTTTGTAATATGGAAAAATGTAAAAAATTGAAATTATTTAAACTCTGATGCAGTTAATTTTTTTCAGTATTTTTCCCATAATGTATGAGTATTAAAGATTCATATATATTTTTTCGGGATGAAAAAAAAAAAATCATGCATTAGATGCATGCACATAAAAATGAGTCAAGTCAGCTGAGATACAGGGTGGTTATAAAAAAACGCTCGCTAATCGGAGTGGTCACTACCTTGAATGAATTATCCAAATGCATCAAAAAATTGAGACACTTACTGATCAAGAAGTGGGAAAAAGAATGGAATCATAAAAAAGATAGAATCCTGAAAAAGAATCATGACCAGCACAGCTAATTACGCCTCGTAATTTAGAACCCTGGTCAAAAGACGGGTTTATCTTTTTCGAAAAGAATGGAATCATAAACAAGAAACTCGTCTCTTGACCAAGGTTCTAAATAACGAAGCATAGTCAATTATGGCTAATTACGGCCAACACATCCAATTACGCCTCGTTATTTAGAACCCTGGTCAAGAGACGTGTTTGTTTTTTATGATTCCATTCTTTTCCCCCCTTCTTCATTAGTAAGTGTCTCTCAAATTTTTTTTTTTTTGTATTTGGATTATTCATTAAAGCTACAGATCACTTCGAATAGCGAGCGTTATTTTATAGCCACCCTGTATATCCATAAACGTTTTTTTTTTCTTCATATAAATGTTGAAAATTCTCTAATATGGATCCTTTTTTGCATTTCGAAATTAGGATATTGTGGTTTATGGTGAGATAAATGTGGCTTAATTTGTGGTGTTTGTGTGAATCATTTTAGTGTGTTCACGAAAGAAAAAGTGAAGCTTTAAAAAATATTTTTTTTTTAGATGAAGAATTTACTTACTAACAAAAAATAAAAATTTGGCAAAAAATGCTTATAATTAGTATGCAATACAACGTTTTTACTAACTGCACTAAATGATTGTAACAAATAGTATAATTTCGGGAACCAATGCTTTCCAGCATTTTTTTAAAGAATACCGCTGAGTTCAGAATGCTTAAAAAGTTGAATACAATATTTTTTTTACATTTTTAAAAATATTTTTTAAAAAGTGGTATAAATGAAAGAAAAAAAACTTTAATTTTTGGTCATCGTGATTTAGAAAAAAAGCATCTCTACGATTTTTTTTATTTCCTCATTATAATTTGACAATTTTAATGCGAGGTAATCTCTCTTTTGCTATGAGTTATGCCAATTTATGACATTTTTAGGAATCTTGTTTCTTATAGTCACGACACCTTTAAGAAAAATAAACTCGTCACAATCCAATCAATGATAATTAAGGTACACTATAATAAGGCTAACTGCATGATGAACAAGTTCTTTAATTCAACTTATACCACTCTCTGTGAACGCTTACAGAAAATTAATTAAATTAAAGGAAATATAAACTTTTTTTATATTCTGGAGTTTCATGACCTCTTCATCAAGTGAATTGCCATGGTAGGAATCCTCTGAATGGTAATATACACCACGTGTCGGTATTGACGATGATAATGTAACTCTACAGATTGAAACATGTGGATATTTACATGGTTTTGAGATAGGCTCACATATAGCCTTGTCGACCGCCCGTCAGGTTGCGCCGATTTAAAATTATGAGACTAAATTTGAAGTTTTATCGAAAATAAACAGCATCAATGGCAGACACTCCACACTCCTCAAAACCAAAGTCATTTTTATACCAATAACGAATGGTACAAGTCAGCTGCTTCGGGATCTATATTTTTGAAGAACTTGAACATTCACTTTAATATCCGCACGATCGAGCGAGCTCAGTCGGAAAGGGTCAATTGAATTGTTCACTTTAATTTATATTTATTAATATTGTTATTTATTATATTTTTGTACTTTAAAAAGTTGGTTTGTAACAGAATCTGTCACTTGAACCGCTTCCACGCATCATTTATGCTCAACAGGACACCCATTCAACCCGCCCCATTTGAACACCTTAAAAGGAAATTCGCCAAACAGGGTCTTTTGCTACTTTATTATGCGAAAAAAGAAACGCTTTTTAATAAATATATTTTAGTCGCCATAATTTCACATTTTCATTTACTATGTTTCGAAAATTCAATTAATAGCTTTAAAAATGGTAAAATAACTTTTAAAATAGAAGCGAAACTTTGCACATTATGTTTGATAAAATTGAACACTCTATGTATTGATCTTCATACAAAAAATAATGAACCAATAAAAGCTCTCCATTGTGATCTATACTATTACATCATTCCAAGCAGATTTATAGCTCTTCAATTTTTCTTCAAGAAATTTATTTTTATTTTAAATAAGTCGCTCGCGCGTTTGACGAATAGCAACACTAGAAATATTTTTTTAAAAAATAAAAGTTCATTTTTTTCCATCAAGATTAAATGTTTAGTTGATTAATTTTAACTATACTTCTAGTATAAATCTTTTAATGATATTTAAGATGTAGCCTTGCCGTGTTGGGTAAAATATGACACATCCTACTTGTTTGTTAAATTTGTGGTTCGTTCTGTGAAAGTTGGGGGCGGACAAACCGCAAACTGAAAGTTTGTAATACCTTGTACTTTTAACTTTATAAAAGTAGTATGGAAGCTAAAAGGGATAAATTCGGCAGAAATATTATATATATCGATTTTACTTTCAACTAACCTATATGAGGTAATGAAAGTATGGTCGTTAGCCCGAATGGGGATTCTGTTACCTTTTCCAGTTTGGGAAGGTTCTAATTCTAAATAAGTGGTTCCTGAAAATTGACTCATCAATCAGTCTGTATATCTGCTGATAAACCACTCTTCAGGTCGAGTATTGAGTGTTAAATGAAAGTCGTGTAGTGTTACCCACCCTTAGTTTTTAATAGAAAAAATGTTGAGAGAAGAAAGCTTCGTTGTTAATTCATCCCTGGATTTACCCTTACATTTAGCAATTTGGTTAGTGTAACTCATATCGAGAGAAATGTGGCTTTTGGGTTAGTGTCAATCATTTCAATGTGTTCGAGAAAAAAAATTCAAACCCATTTTCAAAAGTTAAATATAAATTTTTAAATATAAAAATCACAATCATGTATTCTACTTTGGCTTGATAATCAAAGATATAGTTAAACGTATACCACCATCTCGCTATATAATAATTGGAACTGTCTAGCACATCAAAATTAAGCAAACTGTTAATTTTTCAAATTCTGCCCCCCCCCCCCCCCCCATCAAAGACTAAGATTCCCGTAAAAATTAAGCTTTGCTTTTTTTCTGTTTAATTTGAATACTTCTACATAAGTATTAAACATTCCACTAAAGCGATTCTGATCATTGAAATCTGATCATTGAAATAGGAAGGAGTATTTCATTCCAAGATCAGTTTCATGTGCTTGCTTGTTTCACTGTGAATAAAAATAGATGTGTGATAGAATTACCTTGTAGTGTGTTAGCAGCCTAAGTTTTGTAGCTATTTTTTTTAAATATTGTTAAAAAAAATTTTTACAATTTTTAAAGAAAAACTCTCATCAATTGAGAACAAAATTTTTTTTAATTAACTTTCCAAAAAATATACAAATTTCTGTCATAATTGCATAGTTTAAATATGTTATGCAACTTCATTTCTACTATCGTTTAGGTACCAATGCTTATCAGCATTTTTTTTAAAAAAAAGACTAAAACACAGCTACAGGAGTTACTTATATGCTGCAATAATAATTATATTTATTTTAAAAAATTCTCGAAATAGTGGTATGAACAAAAGCAAAAAATTAAAATCTAGCTTTGTCAAAGGGATTTAGAAAAAAGACATTTACGATTTCTTTATTATTATAATTTGAGTTTTTCATGGGAGGTAATCTTTTTAGTGTTGATTGTTATAACTTTTTTTAAAGTTAATAATAACTTCATCAAATACACTCTTCAAAATGAAAAGTATAGGGGAAAGCCCTTCCGTATATAGCTTCTATCTATGGCCATAAAAAGCCATTTTGGGAACAAGAGCGAGACATCGCCTAAGCTGGTGTAAATAAACAAGTACTCCGTAATACACTTATACTCCTTAACTGGTACTGTAATACACTTATACTTCGTGGTACCCAAACTTGGTTAAAAACAATAAGTAAAAAGGCAGACGGAAAAGATAGGTTGGTCCGTTAGTTGGAAACTCTTGTAAAGTAGTATTTTCATACAAAATTATCTTAACACAATTTAACCGAAATACACTTTTCATTCGGATAAAACTGCTAAATTTTATAAAATAATACTCAAATCTGTCAGCCCGTAAAATAAATTAATGTTTTAAACATGTTTTCCGGATAGATTCACAAATATTTTATGGCACTCTTTAGGAAGGTTTATATACCAATGCTAATCGTCAAAGATCAGCTGTATTTTTAACCCTTTAAGACCGAGCTATCACAATCGAATTTTTAAAATTTAAATTAAATTTAAATAAATATATTATATCTTTTAAAGTATAGTTGGTAAATATACCACCTTGAAACCACCTTGCATTCCCTAAAAACTAACATCTAAGGGGGTGGCCATTATGCGATTCTAACGATTTTTTTTAATTTGAAAAGATTAGCTTCGCTCCAATGCAATCAAAAATAAACAGAAATACACATAGAATTATTCTAACAGCTTGATAAACAATCCCCTTAAATTAGACCCGTACCTTGAAATGCGAAAAATAATTTAAAATTGTCGAAAAACATTTTATTATCAAAAATGATACCTTACATATTAAAGAATATGTTGTCCAAGTTTGGTAGTCGTTAGCAGTTTTGTTCATGTGGTTTCCTTATACACTGCTCAAAACAATTAGGGGAGCACTTTTTAATTCCAACTTTAACTCCCAACTTTTTAATTTTCATCCTATAAATCTAAAATTTGTTAAATAGGTTCACTATGCATTCGAAATGAAATAGTAAAAAACAGGAGAAAAAATATTAAGTTTTTAAAACTTAAATTTAAGGGGGGGGAAATGGAATAATAACTTTTTAATAAATTATAACAATAATTTTTTAAAAACTTTTTTTGTTAAAAATAGTTGAAATATATTTGTAAACATCTAAAAAATGCAAGCATGAAAAATTTAGTTTAAATTTATTTTCTAAAACTGTTTTAAAGTTAAATTTATTTTACCATATTTTTCATATTTTCATTATATAAAAAATATATATTAAATTCTTCAAAATACGTTATTCTTCCATCACGATGTATCTAACGATACATAAGTGGCGAATTTAACTTAGTGAGAAAAAAATCACAAGCTGATGACTCCCAATGGAATCATTGGGAGCGAAAGGGTTTAAAACATGTGCTCCCCTTATTTTTTTGAGCAGTGTACATGAGATGACGTGTATAAGTAATTTCAATAACAACTAAAGTCTTTAACCTTGTTTTTCTCGGAAATATATTTCTGAGCTTTTCATCTTCTTCGCACCGCTAAGGCTCGGAGGGAAATCGTCCTATTGAGTTAATTTTTCGTTTGTGTTATTCCATATGATGTAGTACACAAACTAAAGTGGAGGTTTTTTTTTTTGTTTTTTTTTATTGTCTAGGTTTTTTTTAAAATACATTTCACATGAAAAATTCGTAATTTTTCTCAAAAATTGAGCGTCAATAAATTTTGTCAAAGAAATATGTTTCATTATTTTAAGGGTCTCACCATTTTTTTTGTCTAAGGCACTTGTAACACTGATGTAAAAAAAAATAAACTTGAATTTATTAAATTAAGGGAGAAATAGGGCTTTCAAAATTCGAAAAAAACAGTGTTAAATGTCATTTTTCATCTTTGCTCAAAATTTTCAGAAAAAAATATTAAGAAATAAAAAATTAAATTCTTCAAGATTTACCTTAATTTCAGTTAAACCCTAGATATACCGCTTTCAGTGATCTTCCAACAGATAAAAGCTAACAGACGGAAATTAAGAAAATTAGAGGCAATGGCAATCTCATTGAACAGAAGGATACCTCATGGAATGGAAAGATTTGTGCATGTTTAGGAGAGACTTAGGTAGTTGAAGAGATAAATGTAAAGATTAAAATATTTATAATTTATTCGCAAATCTTTACTTCTATTAAATGGTCTCAGAAATTATTTTCAAAAGAGTTTTCTTATATTATATATTATTAATTTTTATTCTCGCGTCTACGACTGTCTAAAAAGCAATTTGTATGCCTCAAAAGTTTGTTACTTTTCGCACGAATTCACAATCCCAATGCTGACGTATCGTGTCTGATGATTATAAATGCTTTCGTCGCAAGGGACAAAACACTCTTTATAAAATGAATTACTTTCAAATTAAACGAATAAATAATAATTAATGTAAACGATTCAATATGTGTTTAAGAAGGATGTTCCACGTATTTAATGTATTCGACCATCGTAATATATAATAAAAGGTTGCGTATTTAACTTTTTTTTAGCCAGGCATAAATAAAATACTATTAACAAAATTTAATTGAAAGGAGAATACCATACAGCTATTAAATAAAAAATTTTAAAGCTTTTAAAAACTAGTGATGTAATCTTCCGATAAGCCATGACATGCGTCATAAGTAATCAATTAACGATGAAATGGTTTCCTTTCAAATTCGTATTGCAATTATTTCAATTTTCATCGAGTGAAAAAAAATTGAATTTCTGAGCAATATTGACTTAAAGTTCACACGTGCTCCCGTTTCAATCCAATCAATAATTAATTAAAGTACACTGCAATCATCCTAAGAGCATTGTGAACAATTCCCTTAATTTAACTTAGTCCCGCGAGATTCACCTTTGAGTGAACACTTGCAGATTAAAGCATACGGAAATTTAGGAAGTTAAAGGACATGTCAACACTTTTATAATCTGTAGTCGTGTGACTTGTCATTGCCATCGTAGTAAGTGTGGCTTTATTTGTAAAGTTTGTGTGAGTCATTTCAGAGTGTTCAAGAAAGACTAAGTTTTTACTCACTGCACAAATTGTTACAAATACTATGATTTCGGGTACCAATGCTTTTCAGCATTTTTTTAATGAACATACAAGAGTTAAAAACACATTATTAATTAAACAATAAAAATTGTATATATTTTTTTAAATATTCAAAAATGTGGTACAAATAAATTTAAAAAAAAAACATTAATTTTCGGTCATCGAGATTTAGAGAAAGGCATCTCTACAATTTTTTAATATTATAATTTGACGGTTTTAATGCGAGGTAATCTCTTTTGTGCCAGCAGTTGTGTCAATTCATGACATTTTTAAGAACCTTGTTTTTATAGTCTTGACACATTTAAGAAAAGCTTACTGGTCTCAATCCAATCAATAAAAGTTCACTATAATCAGCCAAACAGCATGATGAACGATTCCCTCAATTTAACTTATACAACTGTCAGTGAACGCTTACAGAAAAATAATTAAGGAATTTAAAGGAAATGTCAACCTTTTTATGTTCTGAAGTCTTTTATGACCTCTTAGTCAGATGAATTGCCATGTTAAGAATCTTCACTGAATAGTAATATATCCGTCATGCTGGTATATACGATGATAATTCAACTCAACATATTGAAACATGAGGATCGAAGATTTTCGAACGGCGGCCAGGTGGCGCTGATTTAAAATTACGAGACTAAATTTGAGTTATATCGAAAAAAATGCGTTAAACAGCATCAATGCCAGCAACTCCTTAAAAACAAAGTTAATTCTTTTGCCAATAACGAATGGTACAAGTCAGCTGCTTCGGTATCGATATTTTTGAGAAGCTTGAACATTCTCTATTATACCCGCACGGTCGTGCGCGCCTGTTTGGAAAGGGTTATTGGAATTAATCACTATAATTGATATTTAAATAATAATATTATTTATTACTATAATTTTACTTAAAATGTAAGTTTGTAGCAGAATCTGTTACTTGAAACTCTTCCACACAACATTTCTGATCAACAAAAAACAAAACTATTTGTTCACCTTAGAAGGAAACTCGCCAAACAGGGCCCATTGCTGCTTTATTATGCGAAAAAAAGAAAAGATTTTTAATAGTCGCAATAATTTCAAATTTTCATCAACTTTGTTTCGAAAATTGAATTGATATTATTTATCGTTTGTTAAACTAATTTGCAGTTGAAAAAATTTAAAAATTACTTTAAAAATAGGTAAGAGAAACTTTGCATGTTATTATTGATAAAATTGACACTCTATGTATTGACCTTCACACGAATAGAATGAAAAAACAAAAGCTCTTCTTGCGATATATGCTATTACATAATTCCAAGCTGATTTATAGCCCATAAATAGTACTTCAAGAATTTTATTTTAAACTAGCAAATTTATACCCGTACTTCTCACGGATTAAAAAAAATACCAAATCGATCCAAGTATGTGTACCATATAACCTGTTATAAGATCATAAACTTAATTAATTCTTCCCCCTCGTTATCAGTGTATGAAATCCCGTTTCATTGCTTTATAATTCCAAAATCAACAATACGGTGTAAAATGCACTCATAAATGTCATCACAATTCCCTCATAAATACATAAAACCTTTTAACTCTTTTGGCATGTTTTGGGAAATAATTTGGCAAGAAAATAGATATAGCTACAAACACACCCATTACACAGCTCTAACACAATGATCTTAGCACAACCAACCAGCTTATAAATTACTTTTTAAAAACATTTTGCCCATTTGGCGGGTATTTAAAAAATAATTTGGCGAGATTGGCATCATATTTGGCGAACAAATAAAAAATAAACCCTGATATGCAGCTGTAGTGCGATGGCCTGAATTAACCATCACAGTTCAGTAATAGATTAACAAACATTTGACCCACTTGGCGATATTGGCAACGTATTTGGCGAAAAGAATAAAGACATAATATCTTTATATGCTGGTCTAGTGCGATGGCCCTTTATTAACCATCATAGTTCAGTAATGGCTTCACAAACATTTTGCCCATTTGGCGAGTTTTAATTAATAATTTGGCGAGATTGGCAACATATTTGGCGAAAAAATAAAGACATAAAACCCTTATATGCAGCTCTAATGCGATGGTCTTTGTTAACCATCACATTAACTATACATTTATTGCTTAAATATGCATATTTGCAATCAACAGAACCATCAATGAAGAAATCATCAACTAAAACCACAATAAATCCTGGAATGGAAACTGTATGGAAATACGTCACTTGAAACATGCCAATTATTTTCAAATAATGTAATTAGTTTCTGTGGCAACCAGAATATAATAAACATTTTCAATTTTATTTATTTTCGTTGAAAGTTTTAGTTAATTTTTTTCAGCAGACGGCATCAGGAAAGAAAAAAAATGAGCGGATTTGAGCCAAAGTGGTGTAGTTTTTTCAGGAAATTCGAATTTTCTCTAAAAATAGAACATTTTGAGCTCTGAAAGTTCCCTATTCGTAACTTAAGTATGAAATACGCATTTGTGCCAAGTTACGAGTCAAACAAATGTCTAGTTTTTGAATCTATAAGACACACACACATATACATACATACATACATACATACATACAAAACTTCATTTTTATTATTATAGATAGATAAGTCGCTCGCGCGTTTGACGAATTGCAACACTCTAAATATTGAATAAAAATTAAATTTTAATGCTATTACAATGCAGATTAAATTTTTAATTGTTTAAATTTAAAAAATACTTCTGGTATGAATTTTAATGAAATTTAGAAATCACATTGCCGTGTTTTGATACAATATAAATCATCCTACTTGTTTGTGATACTTGTGGTTCGTTCAGTGAAAGTGGGTGACGGACGGATAGAGGATGGATAGGCAAATTGAACGATTGTAATACCTTGTACTTTTAACTTTATAAACGTAGTATGTAAGATAAATGGATAAATTCGGCAGAAATATAATATATATCGATTTTACTTTAACCTAACCTATATGAGGTAATGAAAGAATGGTCGGAAATCCGAATGGAGATTTTTTCACGTTTTCTAAACGTTTGTGAGTGTTCTGATTCTAAAGAAGTGGTTTCTGAACATTGACCCGTCTCTCAGTCTGTATATCTGCTGATAAACCACTCTTCAGGTCGAGTAGTGAGTGTTAAATGAAAGTCGTGTAGTGATACACACCCTTAGTTTCCCCCACAAAAATGTTGAAAGAAGAAAGCTTCATTGAGAATTCACGCCTTGATTTACCCTTACATTTAGCAATTTGGTTTATGTAGTTAATATCGAGAGAAATGTGTCTTGGTCTAGTGTGAAGCATTTCAATGTATTCGAGAGAAAAAAGAAATTCAAATCCCTTTTCAAAAGTTAAATGCAATATTTTAAAATTTTTAATATCGCAATCATATATGAAGAGTACACGGGAATAACCGATTGATTTATCAGGCGGACGCCCGCAATCGCCTGCTTGGCGGCAGAAAAGCGGTTTCTCTCTTTCTTCTCCGCTTGGTAAACGCGTTGGGATCGCAAATTGCCTGAATCTTGGTAGCTAGGAACCACAGAGGAAGAAGTTAAAGTATTAGCGTGGCATATCACGTGACCTACAGCACTGACTTCATTAGGGCTCTTCTGGGAGCTCCTTGCGCGTCCCGTCGTTAGCATTGGAGGTCACGTGATCTGCCACTCTCTTTCTTTAACTATGATATCTGTGGTAGGAACTGCAAGGCGATCACTCGCTATCATCGCCAAAGTGGCCTGCTAAGGAAACTTCTCTGCAAAATCAATCGGATTTTCCCGTGTATTATTCATATCTTATTTTAGCTTGATAATCGTAGATATAAAAAAAAACGTGTATACCACCAATGATCTTGCAAAACCAATCGGATTTTCCCGTGTATTATTCATATCTTATTTCAGCTTGATAATCGTAGATATAAAAAAAAAACGTATACCACCAATGATCTTGCAATGCATGAAACAGAACAATCCAACTCATCCAAATTAAGTAAACAGTCAATTTTTTTTCATAGTCAGCATCAAATAATAATATACCCCCCCCCCCCCCAAAAAAATTAAGCTGTTTTTTTTTTTTGGTTCAATGGCGGAACTTGGTGGAATTTGACGTATATAGCAGTTATAGTTAAAGTTGCATAATTGTTTCAGACAAACTGCCAGGTGGACCAGAGTTTAAAAAAAATCAGAATACGCTCCTTTTAAAATTCTCCATTTCAGACATTTTACGACCATTTTAAAACAATGCGGCATCTTGCGCAGAATTTAGTAATAGAAAGTAATACGTACTTACTGAGTTTTCTTTAGTAATTTGACGTAGTTACCAGTATTATTATTTTACTAAAAGCTATATAATATTTATACAACTTTGTAATACGTTCTGCATCCATGACTAAGGCAAAACAAAAATTAAAACCGCCGAAACTTTTGATAGTTTTTGTGTGTAAATTAACGAGATTGGTTCGCTTTAAGGTTCATAAGCAACTCACGTGTCATAGTGGGTAAGGCGTCATTACTTACTGGATACCTTCATGCATTCTGTCCTTGTCTTAGCAAAACAATAAAATTGGCAAGACAAAAAAAAAAAAAAAAAAAAGATCGCCAACATTTAAGTTCGCGTTTGTGGGACTGGTCCACGTTTATTCTGTACTGTTTTGAAGTTCTGAAGTTGTGTACACGTTGCTGAAAAGTTACGGTGATTGCCAACTCCGGTTCCAATCTCAGATTTAAATTTAAGTAAACAGTCCCCCCCCCCCCCCATAACCAATTTTAAAGCTTTTAAAAAACTAGTGTTGTTGTCTCCCGATAAACCATGACATACGTCATAAATAATTAAATAAACAACAATATAACGCTTTCCTTTCAAATCTGTGTTGTATTAATTTCTTTTTTCATTGAGTGAAAAAGTAAATGAATTTCTAAGCTATATTGACTTACAGTTCACCATGCTCCCCTTTCAATCCAATCAATTATTAATTAAAGTAAACTACAATCATCCTCAGAGCATGATGAACAATTCCCCTAATTTAACTTAGTCCCTAGAGATACCCCTTTCAGTGAACCCTTACAGATTAAAGCTTACGGATATTTAGGAAATTAAAGGAAATGTCAGCACTTTTATAATCTGTAGTCGTGTGACTTGTCATGGCCATCGTAGAGATCTACATTGAGTCGTAATATATCCCTCGTATTGCTACAGACGACGATAATTTAACTCAACTCAGCTTATCAAATCTCAAGATCATTACATGATTGTGGGAGAGAGTATCATTGAATCGATACACATAAAAATGAGTCAAGTCTGCTGAAAGATACACAGAAACGTTTTTTTTTCTTTTTCATATTTAAATGTTGAAAAGAGTGGAAATTCTCCAATGTAGATAATTTTTTGCATTTCGAAATTAGATTATTGTGGTTTATGGCGAGATGAATGCTGCTTAATTTGTGGAGCTTGTGCGAATCATTTTAGTGTGTTCAAGAAAGACAACGTTTTTACTAACTGCAATTAGTAATTGTAGAAAATAAATTTTGGGTACCAATGCTTTTCAGCATTTTATTTAATTAATGCGGACACAGCCCTCGAAAAGACATTTATAATTCTATAAATTTTTTTAAATATTTTTTTTAAAAAAAAGTGGTACGAATAAAAGTAAAAAAATCAAAAAACAATAATTTTCGGTCATCGAGATTCAAAAAAAGGCATCCCTACGTTTTTTTTTTTTTTATTTCTTATTATAATTTGACAATTTTAATGCGAGGTAATCTCTTTTATGCCAGGAGTTGTGTCATTTCATGATGAACAATTCCCATAATTTAACTTAGTCCCTAGAGATACGCCCTGTCAGTGAACACTTACAGATTAAAGCATAAGGAAATTTCAACTCTTTTATAATATGTAGTCGTGTGACGTGCCATTGCCATCGTAGAGGTCTCCATTGAATCGTAATATATCCCTCGTATTGCTATCGACGACGATAAATTAACTCAACTCAACTGATCAAATCTCAAGATTTTTACATGGTTATGGGAGAAAGTATTATTAAATCGCTGCACATAACAATGAGTCAAGTCAGCTGAAATATATCCATAAACTTTTTCTTTCTTTTTTATATAAATGTTGAAAAGAGTAGAATTTCTAAACAAAGATCCTTTTTTGCATTTCGAAAGTAGATTATTGTGGTTTATGGAGAGATGAATGTGGCTTAATTTGTGGAGTTTGCGTGAATCCCTTTTAGTGTGTTCAGAAAGAAAATGTGAATTTTTTAAGGTTTTAAGATTATGAATTTACTTACTAACAAAATGTAACAATTTTTTGAAAAAAAAAATGATTTTTTATAATAACCCATGGTCACGCCATTGCAGCTTAAAAATCTTAAATTACAGTGTACACAAGTTGATAATTACATTGCGATTGAAAAATAATTTTTTTACGTATCAGTTAAATGTTTATAAAAATAGACAGAGAATATTGAA
The DNA here is from genome assembly GCA_023701765.1 of Hylyphantes graminicola. NCBI lineage: Eukaryota > Metazoa > Arthropoda > Arachnida > Araneae > Linyphiidae > Hylyphantes > Hylyphantes graminicola. The sequence continues at coordinate 44,389,894 of CM043112.1, forward strand.
TATTATATCTAGAAACATCAAATAGATATTTGTTCTACTGCAACATCAAACTCTGACAAATTGTTACTTTTACCTGTTCAATATAAATTACAACGAATTCCACCAATATTCGATTGATTTTTTCCACCAATATTCGATTTGATCAAATTTTCTACCCTAAGATATCGGGTTTCAGATTATCAAAGGATGTGTGCATAAACTTTGTTGAGGCTCTGACGTTGTGTGCGAAGTCAATGTTGCACAGGGTGCCAACTCAGATGTCAGTGGCTCAGTATAAGCCAGGCTCGTTGCCAAAATATCACCAAGTACTCTAGTTTTTATGTTAACTCTATCAAATCGAAAGCACCCTTTCACAAAGTCAGCATCACAAATATGTTTTCTTAATTTTATTTGATTCATTGATGATTAATTTCTTCAATAAATTTCTTGCGAGTTTCGAAATAATACTATAGAAATCGTTAGATAGAAAGTAAATAAAACAAATGTAACAAAAACATCCGATTTCCCCCCCGATAATTTCCCTGTTTTACGTATGAAACCGTGCACATTAAATGCTTGGATAATTATGTACCTACATTTAAATAGCGATGCTTAATTTCAAGAATCTGTCATCAAGCAACTAAAAAAAAAAAAAAAAAAAAAAAAAAACGTCGCACTCCAACATCAAATTTAATATTTATGTTAAATTAAAAAAAATTATCTACTGGTATTAATATTTACATTGTTTTATAGTTATTTTAGTAACTTCAGGTTTTCATTAGTATCAATTTATCAAATGAAAATATTCACGACTTATTTAATACCATTAAACCCCTTTTCGACATATTTTATAATCATTTAAAAAGTATTGCATTATTGAAAAGCCTTATCATGTTTTTTTGTCTTTTTTTTTTATTAAAAACTAATGATAAAGGATAAACAGTAAAATGCGAAGAAAGAAATAAAAAAAATAGCAAACTATGAATGTAATTCTTTCGCGATTATATTTTATTTTCATTGAAGCTCTCGGGAAATTATTTTTAATAAATATTTCTAGCGTAAGTGAATTTTTAATTTCTCGTTCGCGTGCAGAAATAATGTTTAAATTCATATGCCTCAAATATTTATAATTTTACTTTGAGTTAGAGGGGCTTCTTTCCTCTTCTTTCACTAAAGAATTATTGAGAAGCAAATAAAAGGAATTATGATTTCGAAAAATGATTTTCTCCTCATTCAAAACTAACTTATGATTATTGGAAATTGAAGTGAAAAGTTTATGTCAATTGGTATTTGAAGGTAAAAATGAATGGTGGAAGTTTAAATATATTACGGGGAGTAGTTAAAGCAAAGGGAGCTTGATCAATAGGTTAAAGTTTTTAGCAACTGCTGATTTTTTTTAAATATATTTTAGGCGTTTGGTCAGTCGTTCACCGTGTCATAGCACATAAGTATAAGTAAGTCTAATCATTGGAAAAAAAAATATTTAAGCTCGCTACGATAGTTCCGGTTTCTCGGTTATTTTTTTGTAATACCTATCGATGTATGAATGTAATTTTTGCTACTAAAATGCAATTTTGTAATACCAACAGCAAAATCCGCATGTAAACCAAATTATGCCATTTACACCATATTGTTTATGACTTTAATGCTTATTCTCTATACCTATTTCGCATTCATATCCAAATATTTTTACACTATTGTTGGTTGGCTGGTATACATATATTTTAAGGCTTGTGTACTTGTTCAGAGACCCGCTTATAAACCTTCGTCAAGTAAGACAGACACAACACAAACGCATTCACGAGACAGATGCTGCAATCTATCGCATGCCACCTCCATAATTTAGAGGGCTGTCCCTGTAGGGGGTGGGAAATAGTTTCCAGCGACTGCCTGGCACCGTGGGGAGGAAAAAGTCCCTCCAGCGACCTGCACCCGTGGGAAAACTGCGGAGGACCGCCCGCAGACATTCGGATCCCAAACAGATTTGACGAGCACGTACTCCGCATATACTCGGTGGGTCTTCAGCGACCAGGACTCGAACGCGGAACCTTTCGATCCGGAGTTCGAGACTCTGACCACAGGCCCCTACTGCCCTATTTACACTATATTTTCTATCATTAATTCAACATAGGCCATCATTCGAAGGGGGAAGTTTTGTTAAAAAAAATGTTTCATTATGTTAAATGTAGCATAGTGACATGAAATAGTGGAAAAACAGATTTACAACGAAAATTGATATTTTCAATCTGATTCAATCTCCCTTTTGGCAGCTTTGAAAAAATAATAAA
>CM043112.1:44392660-44590344 GCA_023701765.1 Hylyphantes graminicola
TCCTAATTAACCCTGATTGAAAACAGTCATTTCGCAAATTCTAATTAACTTAATGAGCTAATTCTTTTTGGAATATGTTCGTTGAACCTTTCTCCAGGTTGTAAACCTCCAACTAAGTCTTAGTTCAAATAGAACATTTTATATGAATTTTTGTTCGAGAACTCTAAAAAAATATGACTTTTTTGCAATTTTTTGAAAATTGAAAGTTTCTAAAATTTTTAATTTTTAACATACACAAAAGCCTGAGGTTCAAAACCTGCTCCAAACATTTCTGATTGTGAATTTGAAAACAGAATAAAGAAATTTGAAATAGAATTTGAGATATCACTGTTTACGTGAAGTGTAGTATGCAAAAAAAACATTCTTCAGAAAATCAGTTTGAAGTTTTGAGCACATCTTTTTTGATGAAACTGACAGATTAAATATAGATAAAAGGGCACATAGTCATTAAGAAGTTATCAAAAACATATTAAAATCATTAGGGCCTGTAAATTTCATTATTATGTATACATTATTCTGTTTTTGAAGTTATAAAAATATTGAATATTATTTTTAATTTATTTTTTCACATTTTTCATACATCATTTTTATCTAATTGTTTGACAGGGAAAATAGATATTTGTTTACTAAATGCAGATTTATTTTAGTTAACAATAGAAAAGGATTGGGTTAAAAGTTTAATTAGTTTAACTAATTAATAACATGACCATTGTGTAAAATTCTTGTTTTTCAGAAAAAAATTTGGACAACCTATTTGTTGGGGGGAGGGAGGGGTTGGCAAAAAGATTATGAGGTAATCTTCAGAAGAGAGACCATCCACTTTGGTGATCTCATCAGAGTTACTATTTTTATATATAACTCTGAGTATATATTTCCAAATCAGTTTCCTTGAAGGTGTTGAATTACAAGCACACTCGGACAGATGCACAGAATGATTCGTGTAGCACCGCAGATCTCCATACCTGTGGACGATCCACTGTACTTTGTTGAGTACATATGGGAGGTTTCCATTTTAGAAACCTTTTTGATGTCATATCTTCCTTTTTTGGCAACAGTATCTGGAAACCGTGGCAGTACTTAGAGAGTATATTTACATCCAAAATCTATTTGTTGTAAATGGAAAGTGGTAATCACACCGTTGAGTAAGCTGTAACCTCTCCTTTGCCACCTCCCATTGACGGAAACACCACACTCAGGAAACTTTGTAATATCATGCACACGATGCACAGCCATTCCCATAACTTCATCAGCAAAACATTGTAGCACTGCCAAAATTTTCTTCGTTCCTGCATTGTATACGGATTGGTTTGGGGGAGGGGGCAGGTTCATTACCAATATGAAAGTGGAGGCTTCGGTGACAACTAAAAAATCTGTCTCACGGCATAAATCAGTCTTCTATTTACATCGGTGGCTGGTCCAGTCTTTGTTGATGGGATGAAATCGAAACTTCGGTAGAACAATTATAATACAAATATAGAATGCTGTGTGCCCACTATTTCTCGATTAAGTGTCCTATAATGCAAATAAGGCTTTTGAAGTGCACCGTAGGCATTCAAAATCACTCACAAGGGAAGTAAAATAGATAAAGTAAATAATTAAGTTCTTTCCAATGCTGATTATGTAACAACTTCTTTCGGTGTTTCGAAAAGCTTTCATCAGCCAGCCGTTTCAATTTTTTTCAACCGTTTCAACATTCGTATTTGATTTACACTGATTTTCATACAATTAACGTTTTTTATTACCATTTCGCCTTGAGCAATCCATTTTTCAATGAAAGAATTTCAATTTTTCAAAGCAAGCGCATGCTGTTTTATCGATGATTCAAAACAAACAATTCAGCTCTACAGTGCGGTTACAGTTAAATAGTTTGTGTGACCGTGTACAAAAAAACAATAAATGTTTTTGGTTTTAAAAAAAGAATTAAATATTTACGAAAAGTTTTGTTTTTAAAAACCGAAACTGAAACAATTTGAGCTAAGCCTAACTTCCCCGAAACCAAAACTGTGCCTTTTTTGAGAAAGGCTTGCACAAAAACACTTGTAAGTCAAAAACTATTCTACGGATTGTTATGATTTTGGTACCGTTAGAAAGCTGGATAAACGGAGCATATTTATCAAAAATAAAAAAATAGACAATTTTTAGCCATTTTTCATCTTTCAAAGGTGTACGTATACCTTAAACATACCTTATGAGTATATTAGGGAGAAGGTCGAGTGATTGGGGGAAATATTTTAGTTGTAATTTGATTCAAATTCCTTTGCCATTGTCCTCACAATCGTTAAAATAAGATAATTTTGTATAATTTACAAGCATAAAATGTATTTTTTTTTTAAATTGTGGTACAGCAGAGATTTAAATCAGTATTAGAGGAGAGCCATGTTATTTGTAAGTAAATTAATTGTATTATACAAAAACACAGCTTTGAATGTACGAAATTGTACGTTAGTGCTGGAGAATCCCAGGCAAAATGGATTGAATGTTTCAAGTACAGGAAAAAATATCTAATTTAATGCATGTTAGACCACTCCCAATTCGTATTAAAGTATGAGTTATTCATATTCAATTTAGCTCTACTCGATGTTCTACAGCGAAATGTGTTTTTTCTCTCTCCAAAACCTCAGTATAACTATTTGTTTAAGGGGTCTCAGTACATAAGAGCAGTATATTGAATAGAAGTGGGGCTGAAACAATGAAAATATTTAATAGATTTTTCAAAAATAAAATATATAGTTTGAACATATACGCTATAGTCGAAACTATGCGTTTCTGTACAAATTCGATCAACGTATGATGTAATACTGATTCAAAAAAAAAAAAAAAGTATCACTGAAAAAAATAAAATCTGGAGTGGAAGAAATGCTTTAAAATATGCTTCAAAATTAAAAAGAAATAAGAATTAAAAATATCGAAAAAATGTTACCGTTTTCCTGTACAAATCTTTGTTTTAGACTATTTTACTCCTACTTATTACAAAACTACATATGCCAATGACAATTTAAAGACAAAAACATTTGGGGCGTCAAGTTACTTTAATCTCTTGGGACCTGGCGTTCTCATTGGAGGACATTTTTTAAAACCTCCCCACAAACAATTAACTCGTAAATTAGTTCCGAATTTAAACTTGTCCGGTAGAAGAAGATGTGAATAGCAGTTCTCAGCCTTTGATTGCAGGTAGCAGTCTTTTATTTCTATAAAAAATGAAGTTGAACGAACATTAGATTTCTTAAAAAAATATTAAAAAATTTTCTAAACTTTTCAAAAAGTTATTTTAGTAGTTAATTCTAAATTCACGTTTTATTAAAAACAATGTTAAAATAATTATTTAACTTCAAATAAGTGATACGGCCTTTTTTGTTGTGTTTATAGCACAAAAATATGTATTTTTAAAGTTTAAGGCGTGTCCCTTAGGGGCTATTAAACATAATATTTTGAATTATATGCAAAACATACGCTCTAGCATATGTTTGTATGAAAAGTATGTTTGATTATAGTATAAGAATGTGCGTGTAGGATTTTGCTAGGGTCTTAGGAGGTCAATATGGTTAAAATCCAAATCTCACAACTCTTTCTTCCGAACCACATACCCTTCTTTTCCCCTTTTTTCAATCAAAACACTCCCTGTATAAAGTAAACGCTCCACTGAAGAAATCCAGCCCCCAGTGGCGGACAACCATAACTTGTAGTACAAGGTTGCGACAACAGTGAATATACTTTGGACAAGATGAAAGACCCTGGCTGATAGAGTCCGCTGGGGACGGGGCTTCAATCCACCGTAGAAAGGGGGATTTGTGATCAAGGTTACTTTTGAAGGTCATTGCATGGATGGAGGAATGGTTGATATAAGGATTGTATTTCTAAAAAATACTGTAACTATTTTAATAGAATTTATACTAATTTTTTGTGAACTAAACTTTTTGACTATTTTTAACTTTTTTAAATTTAATTTTTATATAAAAAAATACTTATTTTCAATTTATGTTTAAATCGGGCATAGAGCAATGCGTATTACAAATCAAGTTTTATGATGCGTCGTTTGCAACAATAGTTTTTTTTAATTGATAAAACTCATCAATACCTGAGTGTATATATTTTTTAAAAAGCAAAATATTGTTTTACGAGTGTATGCACATTAATAGAACGCACAGATTTGTGTCATTAATAATATTATCGTTAAGTTTATGAGATATATTGCAGTGTACCATTTAGTAAATTATAACTGAAAGTATGCTTATAAATGAACACACATATTGTACAACATAGACATTATTATTACCATGGTAAACTTTTCAACACTAAACTGTGTCGTAAATGGGAAAAATAAATTGTAACAACCCTTACAAAAACAGGAATAATAAGCAAACCATGTGTTAAATATTCCTTAAAAAGAACATTTAATTGGGATGATGCAACTTTTTCCATTTATCTCAAATGTATAAATATATATCAATCTGGATAAGAGTTACGTCATATTTTCTTATGCAATATTGAATTTACTTACGGATACAATCATTATAATAAGCCTATAGTGTTACAAAATTGTTAGTACAGTCTTCCTTTAAAATTTATAATAAAAAAGAACAGTGTCGTAAATGAGAAAAGTAAATAGTATAGCCCTTACAAAAACCATAGAGTTGGAAAACAGAATAGAGCGGCCCATGTATGTGCGCAGTAACGCACAAAAGAAGCAGGCTAGAGCGGTGCATCTTGGGATACCTCAGTGCTAGTTTCCATAGTGTCGGCTACTATGTTATTTGCAGTAGCTCAAAAACCGCTAAAGTGGTGCATCTTGGGATACCTCAGTGCCAGTTTGTTAGGAGCAGTAGCTCGAAAAACCTGACAGCCCTGCTTCAAACCATTTTAACTGATAAACCCCTCTACTCCTCCTTCCTAACTCTATGACAAAAACAGGAATAATAAGCAAACCAATCAGTGATCCTCACTTCAATCAAACTGACACATCTAACAATCCAACACTTCAAATAAATACAGAGTATCATTTCCAAGAATACCCTTTGATAAATATTCATAAGCCTCATCAAAAAGGCCAACATACCACCTCATCCTTGCAAAAACAGAACATGGAATTTCATATTCGAATCATCCCTCTTTCTACGCAATTCCCGATCATCCTGACTTGACACCTCCGTCACAGGGAAGCTTAGAATGGGGTCGGGATGGTTGGCGGGAAAATAATGAATCCTCTTCGCCAGAGCAATGTGATGCTGCTTGGAATTAAAAGAATTATTCAAGGAGTTCTATAGTAGATGGTTGGGTGGTATACATATATTTTCAGGCTTGTGTGCTTGCTTAGAGAGCCGCTTATAAACCTTCGTCAAGAAAGACATTCACAAGACACACACTCACATGTACACATATACGACGTGACAGATGCTACCATTATCGCGCGCCACCTCCACAATTTAGACATGTACCTGAAGGGGAGGGAAATAGTCTCCAGGAACCTGCACCCGTGGGAAACTGCGCAATGACCGCCCACAGGACCTTCGGACCCAACAGATTTAACAAGCACGTACTCCGCATATACTCGGTGGGTTTTCAGCGACCAGGACTCGATCACGGGACCTTCCGATCCGTAGATCAAGACACTGACCACAGGGCGCCCCACAGCCCTCTAAAGTAGATTAGAGGAAGGACTCTTAATGGGCTGCCATCGGCAGCCATGGCTCACTACGGGGCCCAAATAGAGTTTCAAAAGTGCTAGTTAATTTATAATTTTGATACTGAGGAAGGAAGCACACCCAGGTCATATTCGGGAATCGAACCCTCATCCGTTACAGCGCGTGGACTGCTAGCGTTATGGCCTGCGATCCAAACCACTCGGGAATCGGAACCCAGATGCCACCCTATATTGTCTCCGTTTTGTTACATGGTGATGTTGCCAAGTTTAGTCTCTACCCTACTATATAACTCTTTGAAATTTTTGTATCTACATGGGTTTCGATGTCCACCCATCATCTAACGCAATATAAAGAAGTATTCCATTTATGTAGGAAACACAATCATGTCCAAGCTGTCAGTCATGAATTTACGCTTTCAGTCCCAGTGATGCCGTTTGACATCATAATGTTTCGGATCATAATTAAAGAAATAATAGGGCTGACATCTGTTGGAATTAATAAAAATATTTTCTAATAGAAAGAATTTTGAAGAATCGCGTGGGTTGCTTTTCCATATCATTAATGACTATAGACGATCAGAAAAATTAATCTAAAATCTTGGTGTCAGATTGTCATCGGGATTGAAAGGGTTAAAAGAGATGGTCAGTAACATAGATCAAATGCATCAGTTTTGAAAATCCCAAATTCCGATAAAAGTATTGCTTTCTCATCTAAGCATTGCTTCGCCAGGTATATTAGCTATCATTACAGTAAAATAAATCCAATGTCGAGGGAAAATATCTTTGATTATTTGATTATTCTTTTTTAAAATTTAAAATGTCACAATTTATTAGAGAACTAGAAGCTAAGAATGATATAAACATGTATGTTTATGTAAATATATTTTTCTTAAAAATTTTGAGCTATATTGGTATAAATTTTTTATGTTCTGTGAGTGATGGAACAAGCTCTGTCAGTTCATTGTAGTTATTAGTCCTTTTTAACAACTTTGAAATGCATTTTTTAAAAATAAATTTACGTTTGAAAGAATGAGATCCGAAATCGTGCTAGACCCACAGGCTAAGCCAATTTTTAAATAAGGAATAAATCAGCTGCTTCGGTATCGATATTTTTGAAAAGTTTTAACATTGTAATTTATAATAGAAAAGTTAGTAAGGAAAAGCGTAAAATGAAGTTGTGAGGTGAAATCAACGAAACCAAACTCATAGGATCCGCGTGAGATCTCATAAAGAGACAAGAGCGGCTGTGTCCGATTCAACTTACGAGACCAGATGCAATAGACTGCATTTCGGTAGATATTTCGGTCAGAAGACGTGAAACTCCATTATTAAGCGTACGTTTGGGCCTATTTCAGAAACGTACAACAGCCTCATTTTCCAAGGTGTGTATCCATAAGTAGTTAATCGGTATTTCCCGTGCACTCTTCTCTTCAAAAATATTTGTGTATATATTTTCATATGTTTATGTAAATATATTTTTCTTTTAGATTTTGAGCCAGATAAGTATATATTTTTATTGCGGGAATGAGAGAACAAGCTCTGTCAGTTCAGTGTAGTTATTAGTCCTTTTTAACAGTGTTGAAAGGCATTTGAAGAAAAAAAAATACTGTTGAGCGAAATAGCTCCGATTTCGTGCTTGGCCTTCTGACTACGCCAATTTTCAAACATATTATAAATCAGCTGCTTCGGTATTGGTATTTTTGACTTAAAGTTTTAACATTATAGGGTTCAAACGGAAAAATTCGTAGTAGAAAAATTGTAAAATCTTGTTGTGAAGTGAAATTGACGAAACGTTAACTCATAAGCTCTATGATATCCCATAACATAAAGAGACAAGGTCTGTTGCGTCCGATTCAACTTACGAGACTGGTACCAATGTTTAGCATTCCATCAGATGTTTCAGTCAGTTTAATTAAACCCCATTATTAATGTATCCCCTTATTGCCGTAAAATTATTAAGCGTACGCTTGGGTGTATTTCAGAAACGTACTAAAGCCTCACTTTCCAACTTGTGTTCCAATAAGTTCCTAAACAAGCAGCACCACTATATTAGTCCTACTCATGGGTTGTCGAGCGCAGACAGCCCGTCTGAAAGAGCCTTCTTTAGCATGGGAAAAAGAGAGCGGAGCCCTTGGCATTGATGGATTGATAGGACAGGACATTGATGTATTTGAAATTTGTCCCGTTCTCAGGTCCATGGAGGAATTCAACGGTGTTTTAGATAAAAGTATGCCGGTATTTTCAGGGTCCGTAAGTTGGGATAAAAAATGGTCATTTGGGACCATATTACTGGGGGGATGTCTATTGAGCTGGTGGATTTTGAAGTCCGGTCATCGGAATGGCATTTTTAAGGAGAAATGGATTGGAATTTGATGGTTTAGGTAAAAAAAAATCCATTATGTTTAATTGGTATTTTAGCAATTAAACTTAATGAAACACATAACATAATATTGTGCAGTAAATATTGCAGTATGCAGAATGTATACTAAATTTTCAGTATTTTTGTTTTTATATGAAAAAGAAAATCACAAATTATAAATTAAATCTCATATTTAAACACAATAAAGCAGATGTTTTAAAATTAGATAACAATAATAACATTAGCAAACATGTAACAGAATAAACATATATTTGCTAAATGTTTAAGAAAGATTCTAAAAATCGATTTTCCAGAAAAAAAATTTAAACCATAATCTATACATCAAAACAGCATACAAACCCCTGACAAATGACATAATGATAAAAAGATGGCATTGGGTCGGTCTTGTGCTAAGAAGGAGCCCGATTCTAACGAACGGATCGCTGTAACTTGGTCTCCTGACGGCAAGAAGGAGATCAAGGTTGACATGGCGACAAAGTATCTTGAATAAGAGAGAACATCTTGGTTGGCCTAGCTGGGCAGTTGCCAGCGAGGCCGCCCTGAACCGGAGGAACTGGGGTAAAACAATTGCGGCCTCATTCGCCTATACGGCGTGACGAGTCTCAAGCAAGTAGGCAAGGTATAGTAGCAAAAGATGGTAGCTATCTAGGTTATAATTCTTTATTGGCCGATGTACATGGTTAATACACCACAGCACCAAAATGCAGTTAGTGATTTACCATAGCTTATTATTTTATTTTTATATCCATCGTCTAATTTATAGTATTTGATTTATGTATCTTGTTGCAATTAATTGATTAGATGTGGTACACTCTTAAAACAAAAGAGTGAAATCAACTCCAGTTGGAGAAGTGCATTTTCGACACCCTTAAGGCATGCATATTTTCTCAGACTGAGTTAAAATCACTCGTTTGGAGTGATCCTGTCGGAGGTTTAACACACAAAGGATCCACTCCAAAAGGAGAAGTGCATTTTCCAGTCTGGATGAGTGAAATCCACTCAGACTGAGGTAAATTGGGAGTGTTTGTTTTAAGAGTGTATCTTTGGCCAGACCCATAAAGTTAATGCATAAGTTTTGTAACCAAGCTTTTGCGCAAACTTTGATTTTTCTTTATAAGCATTTTCACCTGGGGTATGAAAATCGACATAACAACAAAATACAGCGAATTTCAAGAGTAAATATCAACTTTTTTTTTCCAATTATTAATTTTTAAGATTAAAAATGTTTGAAGTGGGCTCGAACTACTAACATTCGGTTGTAGGTGCAATCTCTGGATACAAAATTAAATACCTTATGATGACGTGTTGCCAGTCGAACCCGACCAATTGGTATAAAGGGTACAAGTCAAAAATTATAATTGATAAACTGGTTAAGTAAAAATAAAAGTTAATCGAGCTATAAGTTGGAGTTGAATCACTCTGACTACGGGTTTGAAGCCAGCACAGGTGTTATTTTAAACAAATGTATACTAATTAAATACATATTTCGTAAACACTTTATATAATACATTCTAAGTAATATAAAAAAATTGGAATACTTAAAATTAATCAGTTATTAACATCAACAATTATCCAATTTAGCAATATGAATATTTAAAAATAAATCCTGAACTGAATTATCATTAACATTTTACCTATTTTCTATAACAAATTGATCAAAAAATGATTGCCAAATATATTGTTCGAAATCTTAATGAATCTTAAAACTATTTTTATTTTTGTACAGAAATTAAAACAATGTTTATAATTTAACATTAATTAACCATAAATTATGATCAAATTTAGCATAATTACTTTATTAAATAAAAATCCATTAAATCAGTCTGGTGTAAATTGCGCTAAAAACTATTTTATATCCCTTTAACAAAAACAAAGTTATTCTCAATAGAAGCATCCGAATCTCATCTCTCACAAAACCTTTTATCCATTCCCCCCACTTAACAACTTTAAATCCAACAACAATACAATTAACGCTTTTAAATTCGCATTAAATCCAATTCAACGCCAACACCGAAACAAGCCTCCTACAGAGCCATCCATCACAATTTAAAACTTCAAACGTCGCGAAACTTTTCACTTAGCGCAATTAACACACAACCAAACCCGAATTGTAGTAAGAGCTACAATTACATTCCAACCGTCTATTTTTTTTTTGCACATTTAAAACAAAATAAGGGAATTCTCCGGACATCGCGCAAACGATATTTTAAGTGCTGGAATTAGGCTTAGGTTTCGAGTCTACTATGGGAAAGGGATTGATAGATAGTAGCCATGGCCGGATTTCCAAATAGGCCAAGTAGGCTGTAGCCTAAAACGGCTATTTTTTTTTTTGGGGGGGAGCACATTTTATAACCAATTAAAGCAGCATTCGGCATAAAATATTATTATAAGATACTGATATTTTTAAGAAAGAAACCAAATAATTTTCATTAATGCGTAAACCAAAAATGTAAATATAGTACTTATATTCAGTAGCAAATGCTGCGAGGGCAAATGCACCATTTCCCCCCCGGATTTGAAAGTTGAAAGAAAAAATATAAAACTGTTTAAAATAATTCGCTTATTATTTCGCTTTCGATTTTGAGTGTAAAGTTACATAGATGGTTCTAATATGTAAACAGAAAAAAAAGTTTAAAAAAACTATATCGGGGATACCTTACAACGGAAGTGGACGGAAGGAAAAATACCACTCAGACGCCGAACAAAAAAAAAGCTCAAATAAATTCAATCGTAGGCTACAGGCGGCAAATCTTTAAATCCGGCTCTGATAGTAGCCCAGCCTACACTTGTTTCTTATATGTTATGTATTACTCAATGTATCTGCGTTGTCAATTGATGACAGCGTAAAAGGTTGACGTAACAATTACTTCCCTGTAGGCGTGGCCGTTAGAGTTGTTCATTGAATCATTCGCATGAAACGAATAACAATGTTATGTGAAGTCTATGGACATTTCGAACGGGGTATATATTGTTTTGTGTATGGAAAATAAGACAATCATTGACATAACTGTGACGTCGCTGTAGGAGCTGGCTTTCCAATTGTCTACTGAATCGTTCAAAAGCACTTTACTTTAGCCAATGCCCGTCGGTGGCGGTTGAGCCATTAGACGGCGAGCCTCCCAATAGCGATAAATCAAGTCAGGTTAAAGGTGTTGAAGTACAGGGTACGACAATAGTTGGCCCGCAACCATAATTTCAGAAGCACAGAGCAGGCAAATGTCCGTGTCGATCACACCAATGCCATGGACATTAGCCAGAAGAAAATTGTGTCCGGTGGCCATGCGAAAGCGGGCGACTGTGTAAGGTCGTTATTTAGTCGCGCGACCATTATACGATTGCTTGTGGCAACATTTACGTTGTGTGAGAGATTTGATTTTTGGAACAACCGTTGTGTTTTTAAACTGCGAATAAAGTTGCGTTATTTCCGTTTATGTCATGTCTTACAATATCAGAAGTGGGATAAAGCAAGCGATTTTAAGTGTTTTTTTTAAGTTTTGAGTGAGTTTTGAGTAAAAATGGCATTTTTATCGCGACTTCGAAAGGAAACTTTGCGTTACATTGCTGACGAGTTGTCCGAGGACGTTTCTTCCGTTGCATTGAAAGTCCCGGACTTGAAGAAATTGATTTTGAGTAGCAAGAACTACGATGAAGAGACGGTTCGAGGAATGGTCGAAGGCTTGGCTGAGCAGGATGAGCGCGAACGACAAGCCAAGCGAGAAGAAGCCGAACGCCAAGCCAAGCGAGAAGAAGCCGAACGAAAAGACAAGCGAGAAGCAGCCGAACGGGAGCATGCATTGGAGCTTAAGAAGTTAGAAATTGCTGCCAAACCAGGTGCAAGTGAAGTCCAGACTGACACAGTAAATTTTGCGCCAAAAGTCGATTGGCAGTCACAAGTAAGAAAGTTTTCTATCTGTAATGAGGATATAAGCCTATATTTAGTTCATTTCGAAAGAGTTATGAAACGAGTACAAATGCCGAATACGATGTGGATGGCATGTTTAATCAACCAGCTACCCAGTGAAATCGTTCAAATGATAATGAGAGAACCAGAAGAGCAGTCAGAAAGTTATGACTATGTGAAATCTCTTTTGCTGAAAAGGTACAGATTGAGTCCTGAAAAATTTAGACAACTTTTTTATTCGCATGAAAATGCTGGTAAATCATGGAAAGAATACTATCACGAGCTCGAAACATATTTTAATGGATGGACTGTAGGACTTGAAGTAAGCAGCTTTGAGAGTTTAAAAGACCTCATCATCACGGATCAGTTAAAAGCTCGTACGCCGCCAGAAATAAGAGAGCATTATTTGGACCAGTGGACAAATATTAAAACTCCTTGCACATTAGCTGAAAAAATAGATGAATTCATTGAACTCAGAGATGTTTTTAAGAAAACTGTACAACATAATTATAGAACTGGTAGCAACAAATTATCGAAAGATGAAAATATCGCCAACGGCAAACAAACGGAGCCAAGTAGAAGTACAAATAATCAAACTATTTGCTACAACTGTTATGAAACCGGCCATTTCGCACGTGACTGTGTAAAACCAAAACGTCCAAAGTTCTGTACCGCTTGTAAAACAGAAGGACATGGTACAAAGGAGTGTCCAAAGAAACTGTCTTCCCCGTTAGTCAATGTAATGTCGTCTTTAGACAGTTCCAGTAATAGTACGATGAAGAATATTACCATACAAGGAATAAGTACTAGCGCTCTTATAGACACGGCCGCTGATATTTCAATGTTAAAATATAGTTTTGCCCAAAAATGTATTGGAAAAATACACAAGAATATTGTTACACCAATTAGAGGCATTGGAGGTGTGAGGAAGACACTTGGGATCATTATGCTCAATGTAACTATTGACAAAGTAAATTTGAAGAAAGTGATGTTTTACGTAGTGGCCGATGATACTTTTGAAGGACCTGAAGCACTTATTGGCAATGACATCATTGATTCTCCAGATATAATAATGGTTAGAAGTCAAGGTAAATCCAAGTTAATTCATATGGAGGAATTATACTTTTTGAGGGGTTATCAGATTGATGAAATACCTGATCGTGTCGTGTTAAAAACCCTCGAAAAGGTTGTAATTGAACCACGTACGGTTCAATTGGTAACGGTTTTCAACGCAAGAGATAGTCTAACTGGGTTTATTTCCTGTAGTAACATGAATGGTGTGGACAGTAGCGTTACGTTATCCGTACATGATGGCAAAACTCAAGTACCGATTGTGAATCCAAGTAACGCAAACCTTTGTCAGAGAAAAAATCGTGTAGTTTTGCGAGGAAATTGGGTGCTTGAAAATAGGTACGATTCCAAAGTAAAAGATGTGGATTCGACTAGTGCTGTTTTACTAGCAAAAGAAATAGTGCGTAAGCCCATAGAGAAAGAGTCCGTGAAAATTGGCCCATCCATAAATGAAGATCAACGAAGAATTTTGTGCGACTTGTTAAATGAGTTTAGGTTGTGTTTTGCATTGAAATCAGATGAACTGGGATGCATTAACAACACCGTAATGTACATCGTTGAAACACCGGGGAGTAAACCTGTTGCCCGCTCTCCCTATCGAGCTTCGAATTACGAGAGACAAGTTTTAAGAGAAATCGTACAAGAATTGAAAGAACAGGGAGTTATTCGTAACAGCTCTTCAGAGTACAGTAGTCCTGTTTTGCTAGTGTCCAAGAAAACTGGAGACCACCGAATGGTGATTGATTACAGGCATTTGAATTCTCAGACAATTAAGGATAAATTTCCATTGCCCTGCATCGATGACTTGCTTGAGAGACTGTCTGGTTTCAATATATTCTGTATCCTTGATGCTTGCCAAGGGTTTAATCAGATACCGATGGATGATGAATCTGCAAGAAAGGCAGCGTTTACTACACCTGATGGGCATTATGAACCTACTCGTTTGTTTTTTGGATTGTCGAATGGACCTCCTGTTTTCCAGCGAGCAATGTCACTAGCTTTAGGAGATTTGCTTTGGAGCGGTGTATCATGCTTTGTTGACGATATATTTTTCGGTTCTATTGATTTCGACGAAATGGTTTTGAAGCTCCGACAAGTACTCAAAAAGTTGCAAGAAGCTGGAGTGACACTGAAGTTATCTAAATGTGAATTCGGTATGTCGGAGATTGAATATTTGGGATTTGTAATCGATAGAGATGGAATACGACCAGGTCCGAGAAAGTTAGCAGCCGTTGCAGAGTATCCAGTTCCCAAGAACAAAGATGAATTGCGTCGTTTCCTTGGTTTAACCAGTTTCTTTCGTCGATTTATAACACGGTATGCTTCAATTGCGGAGCCGCTCACAAGGTTGCTAAAAAAAGATTTAACATTTGAGTGGACTGATCGTCAACAAGAAGCATTTGAAAGCTTGCGGTCAAAATTAGTGTCAAGACCAGTATTGAAACTTTTTGATCCGCGTGATGAAACTGAGTTACATACTGATGCAAGTTCAGTAGGGTTAGCTGGAATGCTGTTGCAAAGAAACAACTCGCATGCACTTCAGTTAGTTTACTCCGTAAGCCGCCGTACAACCCCTGAAGAAGAAAAATACCACTCAAGCCGTTTGGAGTTGATAGCTGCTGTGTGGTCCATGACAAGACTTCGTCCTCTTTTGCTAGGTTTACGATTTACGTTAGTCACCGATTGTTCTGCAATAACATACTTGAACACACAAAAGAACATCAAACCTCAAGTAGCGAGGTGGACTGAACTGTTAAGCGAATTTGATTATGACGTTAAGCATAGAGAAGGTGCTAGAATGGCTCATGTAGATGCCCTTAGTCGTTCACCTGTCGAAGAGAGAACCTGTACACCATTACATGAAATAGATATTGCTAGCCCTGTAGAGCTAACAAAGGAACCGAAGGTGTTTTATATTTCCACTGAAGAAGACAGAGTTGCTCTCATACAAGCTCAAGATCAAGACTTGCAGAAAATTATACTTTCCTTAAAAAAATCAAAGGCCGATAGATCTCTAGAGGAAAAAAAACTAGCCGATAATTTCGAGTTGGTTAATGGAATACTCTATCGCATCCATTATGAATCTGGTGATAAAAACAAGGGACGAAAATTATTTGTAATGCCAAAGTCTATGAGGAAATATCTTGCAGTCCGTTTCCATGACTTCTCTGGCCATTTTGGAGTCGACAAAGTAATTCATATGATCCGTCAGCAGTTTTGGTTTCCAAGGATGGCAAGTTACGTAAAGCAGCATATAAGGCAGTGTGTAGTATGTGCTTTTACAAAAGTTCCAGGTGGGAAAGCTGAGGGTAAACTTAATACCATTGCACCTGGTAGTCGACCCTTTGAAGTTGTACACATGGATTTCCTTGGCCCGTTCGTAACGAGTTCAGCTCGCAACAAAGAGCTTTTGGTTTTCGTTGACAATATGACTAAGTTTGTGCGCCTTAGACCTTGCCCAAGCTGCTCAACTAAGAGCGTTTTAAAGTATCTCGATGAGTTTACTGACGATTTTGGCTCCCCTAGGCGAATCATCACAGATAGAGGAAGCTGCTTTACATCCTCATCATTCGAAGACTATTGCAAGAACTTGGGAATAAAGCATACATTAATTTCTAGCCAAAGACCACAGGCCAATGGACAAGTTGAAAGAATCAATAGAATACTTATCCCAATGATTTCTTCCAATGTTCAAACAGAGTCTCACAAAGATTGGGATAAAGTATTACCTGAAGTTCAAAGATGTATTAACTGGTCTCCTAGTAAGTCAACAGGAAAACCACCTTTTGAGCTTCTGTATGGATACACACCAGTAAAGCCTGGGTATTTTCCACAAGATCTACTACCATCATCGAATGATTACGTAAATCCCAAAGAGTTGCAGAGAGAAGCACAGAAAAGTATCCTAGTAGCACAAGAGAAGATGAGGAAAAATTATGACAATCGTAGAAGTAATGCGTTCAAGTACAACCTAGGTGACGTTGTTGTCGTAAGAAGATTACCTGAACAAACTTTATCTAGTACCAAAACCCAAGTAAAGTACAGAGGTCCTTTAACTGTCATCGGAGTTTTACCCTCTGATACGTACCAGATTACTGACTTGCGGGACGTTGGTCAGGGAAGAAGGAGGCAACGCAATTATACAACTACAGCCCATGCTTCTCAAATGAAACTTTATCATTTGGCCACCAACGAAGACTTATCGGATGATGATAATGCAACCGAAGACGAAGATGAAGATTTGATTGCTGACGAACCCTCTAACGCCAATACTTAAAGACTATAAACTAAGACTTTTAAGAGGACGAGGACGTCCTGAAGTCAGGATGGTCGAATGTAAGGTCGTTATTTAGTCGCGCGACCATTATACGATTGCTTGTGGCAACATTTACGTTGTGTGAGAGATTTGATTTTTGGAACAACCGTTGTGTTTTTAAACTGCGAATAAAGTTGCGTTTTCCGTTTATGTCATGTCTTACAACTGCAGCACTCGTACGTTCAAAAGTGAAAACCGTACATACTGTTTTCCAACTGTGTCAATAATCTAGTGACTATGTTATGTGAATAAAGAGTGTGAAACTAATTTACACTCTTAAAACAAACACTCCTAATTTAACTCAGTCTGAGTGAATTTCACCCCTCCAGACTGGAAAATGCACTTCTCCGTTTGGAGTGGATCCTTTGTGTGTTAAACCTCCGACAGGATCACTCCAAACGAGTGATTTTAACTCAGTCTGAGCTAATATGCATGCCTTTACGGAGTCGAAAATGCACTTTTCCAACTGGAGTGGATTTCACTCTTTTGTTTTAAGAGTGTATCTTCATACATTGCCACTGTAGCAGCGTTTAACATTGCCATTACTAGATTTCAATTTCAAATCACGGGTAACACCAAAATATGGCATATGTTTATGTCGCATAAGTGTACACATTGCAACTTCAATCCTCCGGCACCAAATGCAGTCTTGTTTTTTCAGATGAAAATGGTACTGGCTCGGAGAAATCCTTAAGGGGTCATAGGAGTCTTAATAATGTGCAAAGAAGGTACTACAAAGCATAGTTTGATAGTTTGATGAAAATGACTTTATACTGTACAAATATGTACAAACCAAGACTTATACCTAAATTCCCAGCTCAATTTTAATTAGAAATTATTTTTAAAAAAATTCAAATCATAATTTCAAAGTCTTTATTAATTTTTTTAGAAAAAAAGTTCTTAAAATAATTTCTAATAAAATTTGAGCTGAGAATTTAGGTATAAGTCTTGGTTTGTACATATTTGTACAATATAAAGTCATTTTCTTGGTCATGTCTTCAATTTTGACCTCAAAATGTGCCGCGCAAGCCTAATCAAAATGTGTTCAAATAGTTTTATGTTTAATATCATTTATTTTAGTTTTGGCTGAAGTTTCATAAATTTTAAAATTTGTTTTATAATAAGTTAATTTTATAGAATTGCATATAAAGGAATTATACTTATCTATTGAGTAGTTAAAAAATGACATGAAAGATCAAACTATGTTTTGTAGTACCTTCTTTGCACATTTTTAAGACTCCTATGACCCCTTAACGGAGATTGAAATAACAAATATGAGTACTGAAGTAATGCGTCCTTCTCATTTGCTGAAGACATCTTTAAAGGGGTAACAGTTAAATTTACTATATAGGATCGTAAAGGGAGGAGGCGAGACACATCCTGCCTAACGTTGGTGCACGGAGAGATGTATGGATATTGATCTTGCAATGAGGTGGGAAAGTGCACTCAAATAAATGAATGCTCAAAAACGACGAAATTTTCCTTCATTTTGACGATTCCGTTACTGGCAAATGCTCCAAGTTTTCGTTTCCTCAAAGTGAGGAAATTTGAATCGTCATTTTTATGAGGATTTGAATGTCGTCTAATCTAAAGAAATATTTCGTCATTTTTGAGCATGCGAGTACAACAATGAGATTCTGTTTCCTCAAAATCAAGAAACAGAATCGTCAAATCACGATCGTAAAAGTGAGGATTCGCGTACTCAAAAGTCACGTGATAGTTTGACGAAACAATCCTCAAAATTAACGAAATGAGGCTTGAGGATTCATGAATCGTCAAAAATGAAAGTGTTATTTCTGAGAGTGGTGTAGGGGGAGTTACTATGGTGGATCATTATAAA
Organism: Hylyphantes graminicola; assembly: GCA_023701765.1. Lineage (NCBI taxonomy): Eukaryota > Metazoa > Arthropoda > Arachnida > Araneae > Linyphiidae > Hylyphantes > Hylyphantes graminicola. The sequence goes on from CM043112.1 coordinate 44,410,807, forward strand.
TGTTTTGCTCGATGGATATGTAATTTGACGGAATAGCCGCCTTATATATATATTGATAGTAAATTGACTTTATCCAATAAAATGTTTGGAACCGAACAACTCCTGCATTGTTTCAAAGATCAAACATGTGCTAATGTATACAAACTATACATAGTTTCCAGTCACGAGTAATAAGTTTTGAGGGCTGAGGTGGATCACGATATAAGAAGACAGTGACCAAAAATCTTTAACTTCAAAACATTCGTGATGGATGTCGGTTTCAGCTTTGTGCTTTTTAGAAGCGTGCAGCGACGATAAACGGAGAATTATCATGTTCTTTAAACAATGGATAGTACAAAAAATTTACTTAAGGGGGTCTGGCACCCCAAAATCATTGAAAAAATTAATAAAAAATTAGTGGCTTAAAATACTATATCAACCTTTATTAATAATGTCACAAAGTTTTAAGACGATTGGAAAAATATTTTTGACATTAAAGGCAATTTTATTTTACCCTTTCTTTAGTGAAACGGCCCAGAACGGCCGAACGACTAAGGATTCGATAATGTTATTCCAATCAAATATTACGAGGAAGCAAAAATCCTTCGTAAGGAAATGGGTTAACAATAAAAACTTTAAATTGGTTTTTCTCGGTTTTACAATTTTTGAATCATGTGAATGTTTGGGGGCACATAACTAAAAATCTTATTCATTTAAATACTTGAATTTTTTTATGTGTAATTCACAAGTATATTTAAACATTTTAACGCAGGGAATAGTCTGTAAAGTTTTTACTTTTTTAAAAAAAATCTTTTAGGTTAAAAATATTGACATTCTTCAACGATATTTAAAAAAATTCATATTTAATCTAGTTTTTAGTTTTTCAAAATAATCTTGTGTTAAAATACTTAAAAATGTCTATAGATGAAACTGTGAAAATTTGAAATGGATATATTAATTAGTTAATTCTTGAGATGCCCCCAAAGTTGGACAATTTAACATGGGCTTCTATGGAGGTGCCAGACCCCCTTAATTTTTATTGCACATACCACCGAAAATTACATTTTTAGTATCAATATGATATAATTTATATTTTATAATATTCAGTTGACATCGATAATTGATAATGTGATATTGTGCTTCATAAGGTGGTTTTCCTTGCAGCCATTGTTTACAACGAATTGTTGCCAATATACCAAAACCGACCTTAAGTTTGCAGCAGAGAAATGTACTACGCGGAGGAATTTGCGTAAACAACGCGGCTGGCGCCGAAGCTTCGCCTGCTGCAATTGGTTGATAATTTGACCCCGATATTCGTGCGCCCTGTTACGTCAAAATCGAAGGAAAAAATAATTAAAATTACACTCTAACTGAAGCTAATCTAATAAAAATAATAAATTTATGTCTTTAAATAACAAATAAATTTATTTATTGAATGTGAAATACCTTTTTGTATTAGATTCTCGCACTCAAAAATGAGAACTATTTACCCTTTACTAGTAGAACATTTGTATACTGCAAGCTTAAGGTCGGTTTTGGTATAGTAGGTATAGCATTTATATCAAGAATCCCCGATTCGCAAACAAACTGTAACTGCGACAAAGCAAGTGCATTTAAATTGCATTGGCCCGGGGCTGTCATGTGGCCAAGTCATAAATCATCCTTTGGCCCCTCCCCAATCCTGAATCTGACGTCACTTATTACGTAAGGATGAATGTGTGAAGTCCGTCATAGAGATATGGCGTGTATTGTTATCATGTAAATGTGTAGTTGTTTCCTTTAAACATGTATAGTGACATGTAGTTACTTTTACTTTACAGATAATTTTAATTATTATACTCCCCCTTAACCTTTTGTAATTATCTAACAAAGAATAAGACCCAGATTCCTAGGTCACGAAAACTGAAATGGGCACGGCAGGCCTTGGTACTGTAATGGGCAGTTGCGCCGATGAGTATTTATTTTAACACGCAGCCAATCAGCTACCTCTGCATGACAAATTTTATAAATTGATACTTATGTAAAAGTAAATATTTAATTCTAAAATTAATCAATACATACATAATTAATTTTATTTTTATTTGAATGTTATGAACGGTAAAGGGGTTTTATTTAGAAACTAAAATGTACGCTGTTAAATAATGTTTGATTACTTACACCATAATAATGATTCCAAGTAACAGCAACACCTGTGTGGTAAAATTTTTTCACCATAATTCGGTATTCGATAGGACCATTTTTCAGGTTTTGTAAACAAAAACATTATAAATGGTCCAGCGAATGCCAAAAATATGTTGAAATCGATTCCCACACAGAATTTGCAGCTATTAGGAACAACATTTTTGGTGAAAATAATGGTCTAATTGTCAAACGTGTACCTTTAACGTAGCACACACAAACATTGAAATTCAATAAAGTTCAGAGTGATATCTCACTATAGGCGCGTTTACCTAAGCCATCGAATACATGAAATGACAAAATCTCTATTATTAGAAAAGAGGTCGAGCAGGATTTCTAACCCAAATGATACACTCTTAAAATGAACGAGCGATTTTAACACAGTCTGATTAATTTTCACTCCTCCTGTCTGGAAAATGCACTTCTCCTTTTGGAGTGGATCCTTTGTGTGTTAAACCTCCGACAGGATCACTCCAAACGAATGATTTTAACTCAGTCTGAGTTAATATTTACTCCTTTTCAGTTTCGAAAATGCACTTCTCCAACTGGAGTGGATTTCACTCTTTTGTTATAATCCTTTCAGTCCCAGTGATGCCATTTGGTATCATCACTTTCAATATTTTTTTTCTAAATGTTTATGACATCCAAACACACCTTATTCGATTCTTCATACTCTGTTCTATTAGACAATATTTTACATTAATCTCAATAGAAATAAGAACTACTATTTTTTTTATTCAGAAAATAGCTAACAAGCGTTTCACCTGATTTTTGAAAAGTTCACTTCAGTTCCTCATATTTAAAACACAATTTTTAACTATTTCAGTTAAAATAATATTTTTTTTTGATAATATGGTCAGATACCTTAAAATATATAACTCGAAGGGTTTTTAGGTAATACATATTTTTTATTTTGTTGTTTTCTACATGTAAAAAAATTTTGGAATTATTTCAAAAACCATATAAAAAATTTAAATGATTTTTTTTTCTTATGGAAATCTTATATTTGACCTAAAACAAGTTTATTTTGTGAATATCAGATGTTTCTGTAGGGTAGTAAATTTTTGGGACTGAAAGGGTTAAGAGTGTAGTCTGTGGCCGAATCCATGGTATGAAACATCAAACCCTCATTATTGGAGGGTTTGCGAAACCCCCCAATCAACCCTGCAATCCTGGTCCTGTCTGTGAGAAAATCTCCAAGAGGGAAAAAGAGATCAGTAAAACACTGTCTCTTCGTAAATTTGTAAAAAGTCATATTTTAACAAATAATAAAGTTTTATACATTTCGAACTATCTTATGATTTACTTAAATAAAATAAGTTAAAACAAATACAACAGTTTTGGAACTAAATGCCGATTAGCATTCAAAAAAATCTGTAAGAGCAAGTGAAAAGAACACGATGTTTTATTAGTACATAGAGCAGCTAACGCATTCACAACTAAATGCAAATGCACCTTAAGTGTGCCCATTCCGAATTCGCAAATTTGGGTTAGTTTCCAAAAATAAAAAAACAATTAAAAAAAACACAAAAATTCCAAAATCTGTTAATTTTTCCAGTTTAACTAAAATACAACTTGTTGGGTATAAAACTATATATTTACACGAACGCCATGTGCCGCCTATAACAGACCAGCTAAATCTGTTGGGTCCGAAAGTCCAGTGTGCGTTCATTGCGCAGTTTCAAACGGGTACAGGTCCCTGGAGACTATTTCCCTCCCCTCAACACTTTTAGAACAAAATAGTGAAATATACTCCTGTAGGAGAAGTGCATTTTCGACACTGGAAAGGAGTGAATATTAACTCAGACTGAATTAAAATCCCTCGTTTGGAGTGATCCTGTCGCATATTTAACATACAAAGGGATCCACTTCTATAGGAGAAGTGTATTTTCCACACTGGAGAAGTGAAAATTAACTCAGACTCAGTTAAAAACGCTCGTTTGTTTTAGGAGTGCAGGGACATGTCTAAATTGCGGCGGTGGCGCGCGATAGATAGCAGCATCTGTCGCGTATGGGTGTGTTTTGTCTGTCTTACTTGACGAAGGTTTATAAGCTGGTCTTTGACCAAGCACACAGGCCTAAAAATAAATGTTTACCAACTAACCAAAAGACCGACGACCCCTTTATCAACGCTGGAGTTGCGCCACGTTTGATTGGGTAGGATATATAAAATGAGCCAAGAATTATGAAATTTCCAGCAGGTTCTTTGTCCGTTTTAAGATAAAGATAACAATAAATTCCAAGCTTTACTAACACAGAATGCTTGATTTTTTTTCAAACATATTTGTTTTGTTAGATTTATGCGAATTTTTACTAATGTCTTTCTGCCAATATGATTAATTAGCCCTTTTGTCATAAAGGGATATGTTTCAGTAAAAAAGTCTCTTCAGCTACAAATCTGACTTGAGGAAATGTTTACGGGTCGAATGGTTGAAGTCAAACTTTTGAGAAATGCAATTTAATAATAAGGAAATTAAAGACCTTCTGCACGTATAATATGCCTTCATCTAATATTTACAAAGTTAAGATCAGTTTTGACTTTGAAAAAGTATTGCATATAGATTGTTGTTGGGAGAGGTATTTTGTAACTTTGAAATTTTAAAGTAACTTATAACTAAGCACATATAATTAACCTCTTAAGAACCGAGCAAATTCCTACCTGTATATTCTTAATATTAACATACAGTTCATACAAGTATATGATAAAAAGTGTTTCGCAAAGTAATTAAAAAAAATCTATGTTTAATAGCTACTGAGAGACACGCTTTAGCGCTAAACATACGCATTTTTGTACTATAAATGCAAAACAAAAGGCCTCGTCCCTTATTTGTAGTTCTCATTTCACTTTAACATTGTTTTTAGTGCAAGATGCCTTTAAAATTATATAATATTATTATTTATTATTATTATTTTAAGTTTCAAAAAAATTTAAAATAATATTTTTTATGAACCCTAATTTCGTATTGACCCTCATTCAACTTCATTTTTTATTGAAATAAATGACTGATACTTGAAATCATAAGCTGAAACTGATATTCGAAACTTCTTCTATCGGACCATACAGCACCAGTTCTTGCAACGTAACTGTATTTTTTTAAATCACGTATCATACTGTCTCATTCATTTTCAAGAAAGGAACTGGTGTCAATTAATCCATATAATGTGAGTTCCAATGCACTCTTAATAAATTCTATAGATTTAATTTTATATAAATACGGTTCTTACTTTGAAAAAAAAAAATTATATGTCCATAGTATCTAAAGTCTCTTTCAGAAATACTAAAATGTATTATTAAGCATTTATTGCATTTTCCCACATGTATATAAACAAGTAAAATTACTTTGATTTTTTTGATAAAATAAGAAATTTAAAAAAAAATGAACATTATTTAACATTATTTGAAAAACGAAAACCATTACATTTATTATACATTGTTTTTCTATTAACAAAAAATGACAGTGATTGCGCTATCTAGAAAAGAAGAGTAGGCTTTTTAGCCCATTACCCCGCTCGCCAGAAGAGACAGTCACAAGAGACACACAAAGAAGGACGCCACAAACACATAAACAAATAACAACATTTGTTGACATACACAAACATCCAAGACCGGGATTCGAACCCGAGCCCTGCAGAACCTAAGACTAGCACTTTAACAATTGCGTCTTGGGCCTTTAGAGCTGCTGGGGTCGGGTTCGAATCCCGGTCAGGCATGGATGTTTGTGACCGTCAATAAATGTTGTTATTGGTCTACGTGTTATTCATTTCTTTGTGACTGTAAAAATTCTTTCTGTGTCTGTCCCACTTGACGAAAGCTTACAAGCGGTTCTCTGAACAAGCACACAAGCTGGAATGTATATGTAATATACCATACCATACCATTGCGCCGGTGGGCCGGCTTGTTTTTCGATTACTCATACGTGTTTATTAGACTTAAACCATTTTAAATACAAATGTCCCATTGGAATCATGTACTTCTTTCAATGTGACTGCTTTTGTGCCAATATGATAAATTAGTATATATGTCAGCCGTAGATAAGATCCACTCAAAATCCTCTAAAGATAGAAATGTGACATTATAAGATATCCATTGTTACAAAAACATGATGTATGAGTGTAAATATCACAGAAGTGTCAGTCGAAATCATTCAGTTTTTTACATAAGTCGGGCTTTCTGCCATTGTACAAAAATTTTACAGTGTATTTACAATGTTACAGCTTAGTGTCAAATTTTAGGTTGAAAAAAGGAGTTTTTCAATTGTAAAGCTTTGGTTTGCTGGTAATAAATCATCTTATGCTTAATGCCGTCAAGTATTATTGCTAATGAGATTCTAAAACTTTTTAAGTAGTGATATGTTATTGATATTTTATAAAAGCGTGCAATTCTTTATTCTAATCAAGCCTTTCATGTAATTAATATTTTTGAAATTGTTTAGAAGATTTAAATACGTTTTCGAATAATCATCGAATATCATTTTTTAATTTTGATACAAGTTTTTAATATGCTGATTTTTTTAATTTTTCATTTTTCCAATTTTAAAATGCTATTTTGTATTTATGTATAAGCACTTAATCATGATAAGAAAATTAATATAAATCCATATCTAGAATAACTTGAACTTATTTATTACTTTTTTGTATTTTAGCACAGGTTAGCAAATATATTAAATTACATTGATTTTTCTGATCAAAATTAAATTAAAAAGTACTCGTAAGTATTTTTAGACTCTTTGCTTGTGTAAGCTGATTTACATTTCAGTTTGTTATTCTCATGAACTTGCATACTATCAATTTATCATTGTAAACTATATAAGCCAACATATTATTCATAAATTACACTTCTTTTTTTTTAATGCAGCATTTAAAAGAAAATGATTAAGAGAATGGTTGCATATGGTGTTCAGATCTAAAAAAATCCCTTATTCAAAATGCCAACCGTTTAATTTCCACAAAAAGATGAATACCAGACCCAAACCAATCATACCAAATAAACATACACCACCCACCCTACAATCAATTATTAAAAAAAAAAACTCAACTACCAGTTTTTTGTCCCCCAAATTCTATTAATACCTCCCAATAGATCAGTCATTCTTTACAAGCGAAATATCTGCTTATCCTTATGCGCCTGACATTGATGGATCTATGAACAGTTTTACTTTTTTTTAAAAAGAAAACTTAGTGGACATTCCCCCAATGCTAAGCTTTTTTTGAACAGGAGTTTTAGGGACAATCGCAGCAGAACCATTGACTTTTGAGCCTGACTTATCCCTAACTTGTTTTTTGTGTGAGGCGAAATTCGCGTTTTATGTCATCTAAGGCTATGCTTATTTTGAGTTTTATATGCCCGCTGTCTAAAGTGTAGTTTTAAATTATGTAGCTGTTATTTTGTAGAAGTGTATATTAATAGTTCACCAGTTTAAAAAAATCACTAATTCGCCCGCCTCACTTATTCCAAACTTTTGTTTTTATCCATGGATACTCCGATTTGTGTAGACTAGGGTTATATATTTTTTAGTTATATTTTCTTAAGATCTAAGGACTGTTTCACTTTTTTTTTCAAAAAAACTTAGTGGACATTCCCCCAAGGCTAGACTTTTTTTAAACAGGAGTTTTAGGGACAATCGCAGCAGAACCATTGACTTTTGAGTCTGACGTATCCCTAACTTGTTTTTTTGCATGAGGCGAAATTCCTCGTTTTATGTCATCTAAGGCTATGATTACTTTGAGTTTCGTTGTCTAAAGTTTAGTTTTATATTATGCAGCTGTTATTTTGTAAAAGTGTAGGGTAGACTGACCAGTGAGTGAACAAGCCCGAGTGAATGAACATTTGGTAAATATAATTAAAAAATATGGATTGCAAATCATTCCACTTAGATGAATTGGCAACACTGACTTCCTCCCATCTAGTAGTAAGCTATCTGACATTTAGTTGGTTGTCCAGGTCATTATGACTTGGTGTTTATTCTTTGGTGAACGCAGCTCCTTAAACGTTCATTCACTAGTTAGTCTACCTTATATTAGTAGAAAAAAGCATTGACTTTTCCTCCTCAGTATTAGAAGCTTTTGTTTTTATCCGTGGATATTCCAATTTGTGTACACTATGGTTATATTTCTTGTAAGTTTTAGAAGTTCACTACCAAAAGTGTTGAATTATATCGTTTTGTTCTTATTTTGGACAACAGTATCTTGACAAAAACAAATGGCAGTGAGTGGCCCTCTAGAATTGAAGATGTAAGATTCTGTCGACTTCGCCACTCAAGTTTTACCGCCGCTCGCCAGAAGAGACAGTCACAAGAGGCACATAAAAAAAGACGACACAGACACATCGACAAATAACAACATTTATTGTCAAACACAAACATCCATACCTTACCGGGATACGAACCCGAACCCCAGCAGCTTCAAAGGCTAGCATCCTAACCACTGTGCCGCCGGGTAGGTGAACAAAAGTATCTTAGTCGAATAACTCTATGATTCTATAAATCTTTCGTCAAAAGCTTTATTTTTTCAGCCTTATAGCTATTTCTTATTTGCCATTTTTTCGTTTCGACTACATCAATTTAGTTACCATTTAAACTTCATTAATATGTTGTCTATAGCATTGAAAAATATTTCAAGGTGTGTGTCAATTTTACATTTCCATTAGCAATTTAAATAATTATGAAAAAGGTTTAAAAATACACACTATAGGTTTAAATTTAGTTTGAATAATCGTCGCACTAGAATTTAAAAAAAAAAAAGACTATAGGCGACGGGCGTCGTAATTCAAATACACACCCTAAAATTATATCTCAAAACGTTTACGAGTAAGCAATATACACAAACTTGTATGTGTATGTCCTTACAGAAAAAAATATTAATATCATTAATTGTACTCATATGTTTTCGGATTACTTAATAAATATGATTTATGTATTATTACTACTGTATTAATGCGCACATAAAAACAAAAGCTATATTATTTATCGGAATATTAGTGCAATCCAGTGGCTCTAAAGGCATATACAGTAACGCATATTCATAAATCAGTAGGCTGTACTTAGCGATCCGTATAAAGTTCATTAATGTACTATAAACCTGGTACTGCAGTCCCAAATATCTATTGGGCTTTATGATTATGGCCTGTGATAAAATGGAGATTTGCCGATCAAATGAACACAACTTCCATTACATAGCATAAAAGTTTGTACGGGAGCCTCGTATTAAAGCCTCAGGTTTGTTTAGCAACGCTTAATTTTAAAAAAAAAAATATATCTATTTATAAATTTTAAAAAAGAAGAAAAACTTTTAGTAAAATAACAGCGACGTTTAAAAATAAGTATACAACGTTAAATAGAAATATTTTATTTTTTAAAATACACTGTACAAATTTTGGCATTTGGTTTCTCCAAAATTTTTTTTCCTGTGAGCTGCAACGGTTGTATACAGTTGAAAAAATTCTAATATTTTATTTTACAAAACCAGATAAATGATTCAAATATCAAAAATATGGTGAAACATTTCACCACACACATGTTTTAAATATTTGAAAACATTATAATGGTAAAAGAAAATATTTAACAGTGCAATACTTTGCAACTCGTTAAAATATCGATTTATATCAATCAGACTGAATTCTCAGCATAGGTACTTGCAATGAAGTTTAGAATGTGTCAAAAATTTACATCAGTACTTTACAATTTACACTAAAATAAACGAATAAAGAAGTCGATTGATACCTTGAAGTATATAAAACGAAGATAGAAATGAAGATACGCTTTACTCCCTACTATTTTAAAATTTCGAACAACTTGGCAATCCAAATCGTTCTTTTAAAATCTTGAAACTTATGTAATAAGGAATTCTTATTAAAATTAATTTATAATATAATATTTTAAATAAAAAAAATGGTAGTCTTAAACTAAGTATTATAAGTTTTGAAGATATATTTTTGAGGATAAAGTTGTGTCAAAAATTCCACTCATTAAATTTTGAAAACATAATATCACACTAAAAGGGAACTGTGAAAAAGACAAATTTTAAAATTTTGGCAACACGATTGAATTTTTGTCCTTTTAAATAATTAAAGTAAGTAAAAATATAAAATAAGCATACATACTAAATTTTAAAGATTTTTGTTTTTATATGAAGTAGAAAAGCACAAATTAAAAATTAAATCCCATATTTGAAACAAGGAAGCAGATGTTTTAAAATTATAAATAAACAAAATAAAAACATAATTTTACCGAAAAATAAAGAAGCTGTAACATTGTCGCTACAAGAGAACAGTGAAAATGCATAATTGCCGTAGTTTTGTAGCAAATTTACATTCCACTATTATAAAATTTTGAACAACTAAGTAATCCTAATCGTTTATTTAAAATAACTTTAAAAAAATATCATAAGTTTGTATCCCGTGTATTTTAATAACATCTCAAGAGTCCCCCATTCCATTCATCTAAAATAAGAAAGAATTAAATGTTTACATGTCTACTTAGCAGGAAGTAAGAAAAGCATAGTTAGATGTTTACTCAGCAGGAAATAAGTAACACATGTTTACATGTTTAGTTAGCAGGAATTAAGAATTACATGGTTGCATGGTTTACTCTGTGAGGAGTAAGAATTGCTGGAATTGCTTGAAAAGTACACGAACACCACTCTAGAAGGGAACGATGAAAACGGATAATTAAAGTAGTTTTTGTAGCAAACTTGAATTCTACTCATTAAAAATGATTGGTCAACTTGGTAATCTAAATCATTTAATTAAAATAATTTAATAATAGAAAAATCGATATGTTTATAACGTGTAGAGTTTATAAACAACTCAGTCGGTGCTCATTGCATCCATCTAAAATATACGTGTGGCAAGTAACAATACGAATTGGGTTATATGTTTGCAGAAATTAAAATATTAAGGAAACAACAATTACGTATACGTTTCGCGTTCAGTTAACGTATGATCAATTTACAAGGTAATTAGGAAATTACAAAACAATAGTTAAGTTTCAACTATGTGTAATAAGTCCATTGAAAGTTTTTCCAAATGAAGAGTACACGGGAAAAACCGATTGATTTTGTAGAGAAGTTTTCTTAGCAGGCCACTTTGGCGATGATAGCGAGTGATCGCCTAAACTTGTGTAAGGAAACCAGTTCCTGCAACAGAGATCATAGTTAGAGGGCAGATCATGTGACTTCCAATGCTAACGACGGAACGCGCAAGGAGCTCTCTGAAGAGCCCAAATGAAGCCAGTGTTGTAGGTCACGTGATCTGCCTCACTAATACTTTAACTACTATATATGTGGTTCCTAGCTACCAAGATTCAGGTGATTGGCGATCCCGACGCTTGGACCAAGCGAAGAAGAAAGACATAAAACGGTTTTCTGCCGCCAATGTCCGTCAAGTTGCCAATTGCGGGCGTCCGCCTAATAAATCAACCGGTTCTTCCCGTGTAATCTTCAAATCTAAACAGCTGGGTTGAGTCGTATCGTTTCTGTCGCAGTATTCGGAAGTCCAATCTTTTACTTTTTATTACGGTATCCAGCAGTAAGCTGGTTGTTTTAATATATAGGCAGATGCTTAAAATACGATGTAATGAAATTGCTAGCAAAATATTATAAGCTACAATATTTTTCATAATAAAACTGGTACTTATAAACATAATTTTAGATATTATATATAAAGGAATAAAAAAATATTTGGAATTCAACAGGTACTACAATGTAAATATATAGGCATCTACAAATATGATATTACTTTCACAATCTTATAAGTTACAATATTTTTTTTGTGTAATAAAACTGGTATTTATACACAGAGTATTAGATATTAAAGGAATAAAAAAATGAGATTTAAAGGGTACTGTAATACCGCTTCTAAATTTATGCTAATTAAATCGGATATCGAAAATAACAAATTGTAGTATCAACACGAATCGTCCTTACTAAACACCAAAAATGCCCCTAGAAGGGGCGAAACGGTTCAGGGGGTGTAAAAAGTCTTATCACACGAGAGCTCGTTCGTTCAGCGACGTCCCTACGCCATTTCAAAAACTTGTTTTCGAGCAGCTTTTGCTGGCTGACTTTTTTCGAGTCAACGTGAAAAAATACGCTACTTTTTCGCTGAGCGAATGGCTGCTCCAATCAAAAACGAAGTTCAGTCGTGATGTCATGACCGAGCCTCCTCCTTGTACCTCCTCCACCAATACCGCGATAGTACTGCTTTTAAGTCTGTGATGCCACGCATGTCGTAGCCGGTTTCTGGGTGACGCGTTTGCTGTCCCAAAAGTTTTTAGACGAGCGATGTCCGTATCGTCTGATAAGGGCTTAAAAGTGGTCATCTGACCGGTATAAACAGTAGGGGGGGGGGGGAGGGTCCAAGGACCATGCCAAGGATCCGATCACTGCCACGACGACGATTCGTGATACTTTTTAAAATCAAATAAAAAAAATATTGATTCAAATATTTTAAATATTTTACTTGTATTTATAAACAGAATATTAGTCTTTTTGAGGTTATTAAAATAAGCTGTTGACAATCCATTCAGGCTCCACAAGGCATTAAAATAGTAATACCGTACTGAAGAAAACGATGGAAAGAAGATTTGTGGTAATGTACGACACTTTGAAAAAATGACACGCAGTCGAACTCCAATTATTCGAATCGTTATTCATTATCCGAATATCAGAAGAACAGGCTCTACCCAGACATGTGTTACTGTTTTTCTTTGTTTGGATATCCAACTAATTTTACGAAAGCTGTTGCATAACACATAAAAAGAGAAATTCACTCAGGAGTGTAATACCTATCAAATGAACAACAAATGATCCTGGTCAGAGGTACAAAACCAAAACAATATAAACTAAAAATATTATACTACAGTTTAAGTGTTAGAATAAGCATGTTCCAAAGCTCCACAAAATTTCTAATGTGTTAAGTTAATGTGTCAAATAATTTCTATCAACATAAATATAACGCAAAAAATTTATTAGGCAAAACCTTATGAATAAAAAATATTTACATTTTTAGGAAGGAAATATATTGTGTTGTATTTCACACTCACAGTAATACTATTTAGCTTGAATAATTCAAACTAGGCTACAGAAGCCCTCCAGTTTACAAATTATGTGCTAATTAGGCTAATTTTTTTATTTAAAATATTGCTAGAGGGCTTCACAGCCTAGGTGGTCAAAGGAACAATAGGCGCGTACATGAGCGATCGAATCCATGGATTGCCGAGCAAAGTCATAATTATTTCCCTCTTGGGGATTCACTCCCCGACAGAACCGGAATGATAGGGTTCATTGGGGGGTTTCGCAAACCCATCAATGAAGGAGGGTTTGATGTTTCATACCATGGATTCGGGATTCGGCCACAGACTATCATTTGGGTTAGAAATGCTCGATCAATTTTTCCTACAATGGGGATTTTGGCATTTCATGGATTTGATGGCTCATGTAAACGCGCCTAATAAGGTCAGAGGTACAAAACCTTCCTCTAAAAATTAGGACGCTTATAAAAGTTCATAAAAGTATGGACAACGTTATTTAATCAATTATTTATGGACAACGTTATTTAATCAAACATGTTTACTCTAATTTTGCAGTGTAACCTGGCTTTACAGACGCCGACTGACGTTGTAGTATAATCCCTTAGTTGTATAACGTTCTCCATTCCATTCATCTAAAATACACGAGTACAGCTGTGGAAATAAAAAGGTACCCACTAGTGATTATTTTGGCCGTTAGTCATAATATAGAATCGAACCTTTTTGACATTGTGAACAATTAACATTATGAGTTAATTGCATGACACAAAATTTGCATAAGGGGCCATCTTCATATTAAAAATGTTACTAACTTTAAAATTTCCAATAGCAACCCCCCTTTTTGAATCCTTATTTCAAATTTCTGGCATATTTTAATACAAAATGCCAAATTTTGTTAGTTTTTTAGCATTATTAGAGGAGTTAGACACGTGCAAAATTTAGGTCAAATAATGTTAAATGAGTTGCACATAAAAAACTATCCCGATCTATAAATAATTAAGATAATGAAGCGAATTTTTTACTGAAAAGAAATTATAATAACCCAAACAAAATGCATTCAATATTGGGGTATTTAAAAATGTTTTATATTTTTAAATAATTATTATATTAATTTTTTAAAAAATTATGAATAGAAACCCCTTAATATTTTTAAAGAAATAAATTTAAGACAGGAAGTTTAAGCGAAATCCCAATTTTTAATATTTTTTATTCTTAATTTGCTGAGTAAATCACAAAATACCTTTTAATTACCCTTTAGGGGACTGTGTATAAGATTACGTGTGTAATTGATAAATAAAGATGGCTTTGCATGCATGCTTGCTTGTCATTTTAGAGATGGTCCCTAAAAGGTCCACAAGTGATTCGATTGAATAACTCGTCAAATATTCATCCAAATGTAACAAAAACTTAAATTTAAGGGTTTTCAAGAGTGCTTAACATTTCTAAGTTATTAAAATTGGGTGTTGCTATTTGAAATTTTAAAAAAAGTAATGTTTTTAATATGAAGACGGCCCCTTATGCAAATTTTGTATCGTACAATTAACTCAGAATGTTAATTGCTCACAATCTTAAAAAGGTCCGATTCTATAGGGTGACTAACGGATGAAATAACCGCAAGTGGGTACTTTTTTAATTCCACAGCTGTACCAATAAGAGCCAGGTTATAAGTTATACAATTTAGAAGCTGAACTATATATTACTGTTGTTAGATTTACAAAGAATTTGGAAAACAATAGTTAGATTTAAGGTATACATACATCATTCCTTGAGAACTTGTTCGATATTTTAAACCAGCCAATGAAGTCGCATAGTTTCTCTTGCAACATTTACGTCTTTTACTGTTTATTAACCCTTTCGCTACGAAGGATTTTTGCTTCCTCGTAATATTTGATAGGAATAACATTTTCGAATTCTTAGTTGTTCGGGCGGTTTGGGGCGTTTCAGTAAGGAAAGGGTTAAGGTATCCAGCAGCATGCTGTTCTTTTTTTTTTTTTTTTTTTTTTTTTAAGTTTACGTAGTTCGGTCTAATACCATTTCTCTATGAATAAAAAAAATGTATTTATCATAATATTTTAAATGGTATATTTATAAACAAATATTAGACATTTTGAGGTAATTAAAATACAATAATCAGCTAACAATCCTCTAATGATCAATGAGGCTTTAAAAAGATTTGTGGTAATATTTTTGACAAAAACTACACATAGTAGAACTCCAATTATCCGAAGAGCTGCTGATTATCCGAATTTCAGAAAAAAATTCTACCCAGATATATGTTACTGATTGTTTTTATTGGATATCATGTCTAGTACTTCGTTTGGACCAAATATAAAAAAAAAACTGGGTATTAAATCCAACAAAGACGAACAGTATTAATTAGGCCGGTTATATAAAAGGGTATAGTCACATATTACAGTTTTGTGAAACTAGCTTTTCAACATGAGCTGAAAAAATAATAAGCCATAACTCAATTTGCCAATGCCGCCCCGGTGGCTCGATCGTTAGGACTCTAGTCCTTGGAGCTGCTAGGGTCGGGTTCGAATCCCGGTCAGGCATGGATGTTTGACCATCAATAAATGTTGTTATTTGTCTATGTGTTATTCATTTCTTTGTGACTGTAAAAATTCTTTCTGGTGTGTGTCCCACTTGACGAAAGCTTATAAGCGGTTAGCTGAACAAGCACACAAGCTGGAATATATTTGTTCCATACCATACCATACTATCAATTTGCCACAACTGTACCTTTACTCTGGCTGAGTTGATGACAACAAAAACTAGAAATGCATGATCTCACAGATCAACAATACATTGCATAATTGATTGAATATACCAATTTTTTCCAAAACTACTTTTATCCAAATGCGGTAAGGTCTCTTTTGCTTCGCATAATTGTAGTTATATTGTATTCCAAAAAGCTCAACTAACAAAATTTTAAAAGGAATCTGAAATAAAATTATTATAAATACTAGATTATGAATAGCAAAACTGAGGTTTATGTAATGAATATTTTTAGATTTATGTAATATTTTTTGGATGCGAGAATTCAATATTCCTGACAAGCTTGTTCGACTCACCACGCTTACACTGTGTAAGACCATGCAGAAAGTTAAAATCCAAAATGACTTCTCGGAACCAATGGAGGTAAAAAATGGTGTAAGGCAAGGCGATGCATTGGCATGCCTACTTTTCAATTTGGCATTGGAAAAAATTATCAGAGATTCGGGAATTAATACCAGAGGACATATCTTTCATAAGTCTGTACAAATTTTTGCATTTGCTGATGACATTGACATTATAGCGCGAACACAATCTGACTTAAAGCAAGCTTTTATATCCATGGAAAAAGAGGCAGGAAAAATGCATCTCACTATTAACCAGGAAAAAACCAAGTATATGCAATGCACCAAAATAACTGATTCTACAACTCACTTGCAAATTGGTGAATACAAGTTTGAAAAAGTAAACAGTTTTATTTATCTTGGTTCTGAAGTTAACGCCAATGGCAATATCGCACCCGAAATACAAAGAAGAATCAATAGTGCAAGTAAATGTTTTTATGGATTAAAAAAATATTTAAAATCAAACCTACTAAGAAGAGATACCAAACTGCTAATTTATAAATGCTTAATCAGACCTATACTAACATACGCCTCAGAAACTTGGACAACAACACAGAAGGATGAGAACTCCTTGGGAATCTTCGAACGTCGGATCCTGAGATCCATTTTTGGAGGCAAACAAGTTGATGGTACAGCTGTGGAAATAAAAAAGTACCCACTTAAGGTTATTTCCTCCGTTATTCATCCTAAAGAATCGGACCTTTTTGACATTGTGAACAATTAACATTCTGAGTTTATTGCATGACACAAAATTTGCATAAGGGGCCATCTTCATATTAAAAATGTTACTAACTTTAAAATTTCCAATGGCAACACCCCTTTTTGAATCCATATTTCAAATCTCTGACCTATGTTAATACGAAATGCCAAATTTTGTTAGTTTTTAAGCATTATTAGAGGAGTTAGAGACGTGCAAAGTTTAGGTCCCATAATGTTAAATGAGTTGCACATAAAAAACTATCCCGATCTATAAATAATTAAGATAATGAAACGAATTTTTTTACTGAAAAGAAATTATAATAACCCAAACAAAATGCATTCAATATTGGGGTATTTTAAACAATTTTTATATTTTTAAATAATTATTATATTGATTTTTTAAAAATTTATGAATGGAAACCCCTTAATATTTTTAAAGAAATAAATTTAAGACACGAAGTTTAAGCGAAATCCCAATTTTTAAAAAATTTTATTCATAATTTGCTGAGTAAATCACAAAATACGTTTTAATTACCCTTTAGGGGACAGTGTATAAGATAACGTGTGTAATTGATAAATAAAGACGGCTTTGCATGCATGCTTGCTTGTCATTTTAGAGATGATCCCCAAAAGGTCCACAAGTGATTCGATTGAATAACTCGTCAAATATTCATCCAAATGTAACAAAAACTTAGATTTAAGGGTTTTCAAGAGTGCTTAACATTTCTAAGTTATTAAAATTGGGTGTTGCTATTGGAAATTTCAAAGATCGTAATATTTTTAATATGAAGACGGCCCCTTATGCAAATTTTGTATCGTGCAATTAACTCAGAATGTTATTTGTACACAATCTCAAAAAGGTCCGATTGTATAGGGTGACTAACGGATGAAATAACCTCAAGTGGGTACTTTTTTATTTCCACAGCTGTACTTGGTACAGACGTTCAAACTCGGAACTCTATCGGGCTTTTAGAGAGCCTGATGTTGTCAAGTTTTACAAAATTCAAAGAATTAAATGGGCTGGTCACATCATGCGAATGAACAAAGAGCGTTCGACAAATATTATCTTTTTGGCTCAGCCCATCGGATCAAGGCCCAGAGGTCGACCAAAGCTGAGATGGGCTGACTGCTTGGAAAGAGATTTATCAGTGTTAAAGGTCTCAAATTGGAAGACCACTGCCAGGCAGAGGCAGGCCTGGAGGAAATTGATTAAGAAGGCCAGGGCCCACCCGGGGCTGTCGTGCCATTGAGGAAGGAAGGAATATTTTTTGGAAGAATTCCACGTAATTTCACTAAGTTGACCATGCAAGTATAACGCAACACTTCACTGAAAACCGTGACTTCTATAAAACTATTAGAATCCTAGATCTCTAAATTATTTTGGAGTAAACTTACGAAATATTTATGGAGCAACGTTATTTAATAGAATAGATTTACTCCAATTCTGCATTGTAACGTTATTTAATAGAATAGATTTACTCCAATTCTGCATTGTAACGTTATTCCGTAAAGACTTTTAAATGCGATCACTGACTTTGTGGAATATAATCCCGAGTTATATATCGTTGCTAAGTAAAAGTAAAGTAACAGTACACACCAAAGTTTCAAACGCAATAAGGTACGTTGAATAGACAAAAATTTGCTGCTGCTATTTTCAAACTTCGAACAACTTGGTAATCCAAGTCATTTATTTTAACTACGATTTAAATTTTTTTATGCAAATGTATTTGAAAAAATAATAAAATTAAATTAAAATATCTGAAATAAGAAACCTGGTGTTTATAAACTGAATACTAATAGGTTCGAAGAAATAAGGAAGTACAAGGTGGTCTTGGATATCTAAATTCGTTAAGGATATCGCTTGAAGAACTAACGGGTAGAATTTATGTTTGGGGGATAGAATGTTGTAGGCACGGAATAAAAAGTCCTCTAAAAAAGTTTTACAACTCACGTTAGTTGGGATTTGGTTCCAATGTAGCGGTGATAAGTTTAAAATTATCTTAAAATTAAGTTTTTTACATGTTGATTCTTTTTTCAATTTTATTTTCAGCAATAGTATTCGTATTAAATTGAGGAAATGCTGGACTGTCTCACTGACACACATAGCGTCAGACAATTCCTGTGAACTCGTGTACCAATAGCAATTACCCTTAGCACATGCGTAATTGTTTCAAAAACCTTATTATGACGTCCAACAGGAACGTCGTGCTAGTCTATAATAATAAAATAAAGAGTATGTCTGCCTGTCTGTGTGTATGCCTGTGGATCGCAAAAGACCTACTTAGACTGCTCTAAAAAATTCGAAATTTTTAATATAGATTAATTTTAATACCTACGTGTGCACCTCAGGCTTAGTTTTTTCATATTTGATTGTGATTTTTAATTAATATAATTAGTTTTTTTTTAAAAAAAAACGTCATCCACGTGGGATTGCGGGACCGTAACAGGGCTTGAAAATACATGGACCGGGCCGAAACGGGGGCTTGAAGCCATCCTCTATTAGTTTGATTGATTTATTGAGTTTGGCTGAGATATGCGCTCGCCCTAAGGCTGCTTCATCCTCTATTAGTGTTTGCTTTTTTAAGTGCGCATGCGCCAACACGAACGCAATTTTGTTTTGATTTTTGCTTGAGTGTATTTTCACAAATAAACATGCCTCTAAAAGGAAGAAATGCGAAGTTAACCGGTTCCCAGTAAGGCGGGACCATACTGCTAATGTACCATATTTAATGTCCAAAACTGTTTTAGTTTGAACATTTGAGTGATTTCAGACAGACAGGCGAACTAATGTTAAAATGATACATTTCTGTCTCCAAAAAGCCAGGAAAACACAAAATCTCAATTTTTGGTCCCCAGCTCATCATTAACATATCGTCACTTAAGTTCCCACTGTGCTATCTAACTGTTGTGAAAGGATCGGATTCCTTGTACGGTTGCCCTTGGCTCGATTTTTTCGGATTTGGCGATACATATTTTTTGTGACAACCGTCTGACTTCGACTGATGATTCGAATTCTTTGACTGCGCAACGATGACGCTTTCTGAATAGCCGGACGCCGGTGTTTTATGAACAAACGCGTTTTTTTGGCTCTCCCTCGTGTAGCTCTTATGCGATGACAATTCAAACCTATTCAATCATTTCGGTTGGGTTTTCGGCCGGTTTTTTTGGCACGATCTTGAAAAGTTCGCTAAAGGTTACAGTTCAGTAAATTTCTATCGTTTTGCAATGCTTGTTAACACACGTGGGAACTTAAGTATTATTATTATTTTTTATAGGAAGTATTATTATATATTTTTATTAGGAAACTGTAACAAAAAAAATTAATGCAATTAAAAAAATTCCAACAGATATCAGCGCGATTTAAACGATCTGTAGTGAATGAAAGAACCACAAAAATAGTTAAGTTTTAGGTTAATTGTTGCCGGTCCACTGGGCACAATGGTTGGTGTACTAGCCTTTGGAGCTGTTGAACTCGGGTTCGAATCACGGTAAAGGCATGGATGTTTGTGCTTGTCAATAAATGTTGTTATTTGTCTATGTGTTTGTATCGTCCTTCTTTGTGTGTCTCTTGTGACTGTCTCTTCTGGCGAGCTGGGTAATGGGCTATAAGCCTACACTCTCCCTTCTAGAGGGCGCATTCACTGTCATTTGTCATAGGTTAATTGTTTAGTTGGGTACTTTCTTAAATATCTCAGCGAATTCCATCTTTATCAACTTTGTTTTACAAATTTTTAAAGCAACCAAAACATCTACTTTTTTTAATAAACAAGTAACCTATACGTCATCAAAATGGCGAGATTTTTTTCCAAGATCCTTATAAACTTCGCAATTGGGAAGTAGAATTAACGATTTTCATACATTGCACATTTTCTGTTGAATTATAAGCTGAAATTTTTTGTTTTTCTTACATTAATTTTTGTTAACATGAAATATATGATTTGTGAACGGATAAAGATTTCTATCGCAATTGAGCGGATAAATTTTTTAAGTAGATAGAGTTAAAAACTCAATCTTGGTAGATATAATATTTGAATAAATTAGAGCCTCTGTTATCCGTATCGACTGGAAAAATCCTATAATACCGAGGTTTTGAATTTGCCGACATTCCTTTTACAGAAAGGGGTTTGGGAGCCCTGTCAGTTAAGAGGGACTGTCAGTCCTATACACGTAATGCTTTATTTTTCAAATCACAGTTTCTTGAAAAGTATTTTTTAAACGTATGATCTGTTTGCACCAGATACGCAAATAGGGATGAAAGACAATTTAAAAAAGATTTGAAGGAACAATATCAATCAGTTTTTGAATTATTAATTTTTTTTTTAAAGCTTCATTTTGAGAATCGTGGCGACTTCTGTAGGACAACTTGGCTTAATTGATTAAAAAGATTTATTATTAATTTAAATAATTCACTCATGCATTATCTTTGTATGTTAATACAGAATTTAAATGATGCTTTTACATTTCAAGTACTTTTTATGACAAAAACGTTCATAACAAACGAGAATCTATGATTTTAAAATTTGATGACACACAAAAATAAATGTCGCCAAATCGTAGAAGGAAAAAAACGCCAATATCTAAATCGTTCAAACTGTAAACCTAAACCACATGGAAAAGTGGGCGGATCTCATTATAAATCCAGTCAAAGAATTTCGCGCGACTTTTAAACTTGACTACTTTAGTTGTAGTATAGGTTGGATACTTTTAGATTAGATTTGGTTTAAATTATCGTCGCACTAGAGCTACACGAGGGCTATTGGCGCTTGGATACTTTTAGCTATTTTGATATGTACAGCTGTGGAAAAAGTTCCCACTAGTGATTATTTCGAACGTTAGTCATCCTATAGAACCTTTTTGACTTTGTGTTAATATAACATCATGAGTTAATTGCAGGACAAAAAATTGCATAAGGAGCCGTCTTCATATTAAAAATGCTATTAACTTTAAAATTTCCAATGGAAGCACCCAATTTTATAATTTAGAAATATTAAGAATCCTCATAAACCCTAAATCTTAGTTTTTGTTACATTTGGCTGAATATTTGACGAGTTATTCAATCGAATCACTTGGTGACCTTTGGTTTACCTTTTCTAAAATGACGGCCGTAGTCTGTGGGTTTATTGAAGGGAGAAATATAAACGTTTATTTAAAAATGTTAAGGGAGGGGTCCTGGGATGAATAGTTAATGAGGATGAAGCCCTGACGTTATTTTTAGAATATTTTATAATCTTTTTTTAAATTCGAAACATTTTTTTAATAGAAAAGGAGGTATTGACATGGTATTCTTCCCAAAGTGTCCCGTCTGTCTGTCCTTACTTCGGTGACGAAATCTGTTCTATCCATCAGATCTTAAGAATCATTTTTGTCATCGAAAGATAGGACAGCAGGGACCTAACTTCATACTTTTTGTTCTTCTGTTTGTACGTCCATACGGACATCTGTCATCTTGTCATGTCGACGAACGACAAATTAAAGTAGCATTGGAATTTAATTTTTAGTCATTTAAATTACTGTTGCCACATCAGCAATATCACGAAAAACCTTATATGAAATGTTAAAGATTATTAATTTTTTCTTTGTAAATCGATTTGGAATGGCGTTATAAAAAATATACCACAATGTGATTTTTTTTTAAATGTTTATTATACTTGTTTACTAAGAAAGTGGTTCACAGTGTTACTTTTTTTTTTTGCTTAAAGAGCTAATTGGTATTAATTTACAATTAAATTCCTTTAATTATCAGTGCAATTTGGAGTTATTTCATGTTTATCATTGCCAAATGTTCTAGATATATCAGGTTTTTTCAAATATTATGGTTATTGATAGTTATTTAATTACAAGAATCTCGTGTAATTTAAGGCGTCATAGGAGTCTTAAAAATGTGCAAAGAAGTTACTACAAAACATAGTTTGATCTTTCATGTCATTTTTGAACTACTCATTGTATAAGTATAATTTTTTTACATGTAATTCTACAAGATTTATTTATTATAAAACAAGTTTTAAAATTTATGAAACTTTAGCCAAAACTAAAATAAATGATATTAAACATGAAGCTATTTGAACACATTGTGATTAGGCTTGCGCGGCAAATTGTGAGGTCAAAATTGAAAAAATGAACAAGAAAATGACTTTATATTGTACAAATATGTACAAACTAGGACTTATACCTAAAATCTCAGCTCAATTTTAATTAGAAATTATTTTAAGAACTTTTTTCTAAAAAAATTAATAAAAATTTAAAAATTTTGATTTTAAATTTTTAAAAAAATAATTTCTAATTAAAATTGAGCTGAGAATTTAGGTATAAGTCTTTGTTTGTACATATTTGTACAATATAAAGTCATTTTCTTTGTCATTTTTTCAATTTTGACCTCACAATTTGCCGCGCAAGCCTAATCACAATGTGTTCAAATAGCTTCATGTTTAATATCATTTATTTTAGTTTTGGCTAAAGTTTCATAAATTTTAAAACTTGTTTTATAATAAATAAATCCTGTAGAATTACATATAAAAAAATTATACTCATTTATTGAGGAGTTAAAAAATGACAAGAAAGATCAAACTATGTTTTGTAGTATCGTCTTTGCACATTTTTAAGACTCCTGTGACCCCTTAAGGTGAGATTTTCAAAGCATTGCCAAAGATCACGGAAAGGATGCTACAGGATGTGACTCGTTCAATTTTACATAATTATTCTTCAAACTGCAAATAAATTTAGCAAACTATAAAGATTATTTATTTAATTTGCGGAAGAAAAAATGTAATTATAGTGGCCAATTTTTAGAGTTGAAGATTCAAATTGTAACTGAATGCTGGGTTAGTCTATATTTGTTCTGATGTTATAAATCTTGTGCGGAAGTGGTTATAGGTGGCAGTTAATGTTATTATAATACCCTTGCGTTTCGACGAGAATTTCATTTTAGTACTTAAGTAACTGCACATGTAGGCTTTTTAATTCTTTAAGAATTTCTCGAGCAACATTCAAGAACATGTGTCGTTTGGTGGCAGAGTACTGAAAGTTTAATGTGCCAATCACGCAGTCCGACGCTATTTTAGAGGCCTTGAAAAGTTGCAAAAAACACGTTAAGATTTCCCGGCTCCAAAGGTGTGCAATGTAGAAAGCTTCTTTCAGAACAAATGTACAGATTAGTGGCGGGAGTAAGACTTGTGATAAAGAGACCAGTGTCTAATTTACAAGAGCAACCGAATGAACAAATTGACAAACTGCCACTAGCAATACAAAAGGTTTCTGCGCATGTTTTTGAAGACCATAAACCCGCGTTTGTTTGTATCTTGCTGACCTTATTATTGCCTTTAAAACTGCTAATACGACAGATTCATTATACATTGGGGCTTCTACTTTTGCATTAGTATGCCATTAGTTTTAACAAACATAAAGATTGCTACGCCAACAATTAAAAGTACGGAACTGGATTTAAGGGGTCATAGTCTTAAAAATGTGCAAAGAAGGTATACTACAAAGCATAGTTTGATCTTTCATGCAATTTTCAACTACTCAATATAAAATCTACTTTTTTTTATATGCAATTCTATAAGAATTACTTATTATATAACAAATTTTAAAATTTATGAAACTTCAGCCAAAACTAAAATAAATGATAACAAACATAAGACTATTGGAACACATTGGGATTAGGCTTGCGCGCGAAATTTTGAGGTCAAAATTGAAGAAATGACAAAGAAAATGATTTTATATTGTACAAATATGTACAAACAAAGACTTATACCTGATTTCTAAACTCAATTTTAATAAGTAATTATTTTCAGAGCTTTTTTCTTAAATTTTTATTAATTTTTTTTAGAAAAAAGCTCTTAACATAAATTCTAATTAAAATTGATCTAGAATTTAGGTACAAGTCTTTGTTTGTACATATTTGTACAATATAAAGTCATTTTCTTGCTCATTTCTTCAATTTTGACCTCAAAATTTGGCACGCAAGCCTAATCCCAATGTGTTCAAATAGTTTTATGTTTGTTATCATTTATTTTAGTTTTGGCTGAAGTTTCATAAATTTTAAAATTTGTTATATAATAAATAAATTTTATAAAATTACATATAAAAAATGTACTTATATGTTGAGTAGTTAAACAATTACATTAAAGATCACCTTCTTTGCACATTTTTAAGACTTCTATGACCCCTTCAGAACAATACTGTTTATGTGCCGAAGCTAAACTAGTATTCCGAAGTTTACAGGGATGACTTTAGAGCAGTTCATAGCGGTATCAAATCTCGGTAATTATAAATAGAAATATAATGTATTAGTACGGGCAAACCAGAAAAGAAATCGTTTCCTGAAAGATCGTAATATTTACAAAATAAATATAATTTATTAAACAAATAAAAAAATTAAATGAAAGAGCAATAACCAAACAACACAATTTTTTTCCCTCCAGAACATCGTCCGGGCTCGCAAAAGAGCATCGGAACCAGTTTTCGTTAGTCTAAACCTGATTACAATCGAATAATATTTATCTTGTGATTGAGAAATCTTGCCGTGTTCCACTCCCCAGAAAGAGAAACGTATCCCCTTTTTTAAATCGCCAGACGTATCATTTGGCGAAAATTTGTAACGCCACCTGGCGAGTCAGAATCAAAATAAAGTTGGCTGATAAATCCTCTTAATGGTTCGCCTTGCTTGTCTGTGAAGGACTGATGATCCCAGGTTTGGGTCCGGGTACCGCTAAAGTTTCTGCCGACATATAAACGGTCCGTGCAGCCAAACATATCCGACGAATAATACCTCTTGTACATTGAGAGCACTTTAAATATGATCCAAAAACCCAACAGTGCGTAAGATATCACCCTTTAAGATTGCATTGAGCTACTACTCAGATGCACTTATTTTCATTCACAAAAAAAGAACTAAACTTCTCGGTGCAACATCCCATTACTGGGCCAAGGCTTGCTGTGTCTTTTCTTGCTGTGCCCATTTCAGCTTTCATAACCTAAGGCTCTGGGGTGCTAGGCATATGTCCCGGTGAGGTGGTCAGCCTCACGCGGAACCCCCAGTATTTAGTTCCCAAGCATGCTTGGTACCGATTTTATCGACCCACTCAAGGGATGAATGGATGGGTCAATCTAGCCAAATCCGGGATTCGAAGCCCGGACCAGTGGCGTAGTAATACGAGCACTACTACTAAGCCCCTGGGCCTCATTTTCATTCATTCCGTACCAAATATGTGTTTGCCAACACAATTCAGTTTTACTTATTAATCCGCGAAACATCGCCAACAATTAACTTATTGGCTAACTTGAATTTTTTTAAAAAAAGAAAATGCAAAATTATCTTTACTGGTACTTAATATTCTATCATAAATTCCAAATTTGTGAATTAAAATGCGTTACTGAGGGCTTTTTTTTTTAATGAATGCAACTGTTTTTTTTTCTTATATGGTATGATGATTTCGTATGTAAGTATGCAACAGTAGGGTAAACCGGGGCTAGTTTTCGAATGGGGTAAATATTTCACCAGACCTTATCGAAAATGAGCCGATTGGGAGGGCCAACTGTATGCTTGGTTTATGAAGCAACGCGGCTTATGTCATGCAAAAGATTCTTTGTTCAGTAGAATTCTTTCAAGGGGAAAGAAGTATCTTACTCAATGTCTTAAGAGGATTTATCAGCCAACTTTATTTTGATTCTGACTCACCAGGTGGCATTACAAATTTTCGCCAAATGATACGTCTGGCGATTTAAAAAAGGGGATACGTTTCTCTTTCTTGGGAGTGGTGCACGGAGAGATTTTATCACAAGATAAGGAGCATTTGATTGTAATCAGGGGTAGACTAACGAATACTGGTTCCGGTACACGTACACTTTTGATAGCCGGGACGATTTCTGGAAATTTATTATTTGTGTTGCTTGGTTATTTCTCTTTCATTTAATTTTTTTTATTTGTTTAAGGGGTCATAGGAGTCTTAAAAATGTGCAAAGACGGTACTACAAAACATAGTTTGATCTTTCATGTCATTTTTGAACTACTCAATGTATAAGTATAATTTTTTTATATGTAATTCTACAAGATTTATTTATTATAAAACAAGTTTTAAAATTTATGAAACTTTAGCCAAAACTAAAATAAATGATAATAAACATGAAGCTATTTGAACACATTGTGACTAGGCTTGCGTGGCAAATTGTGAGGTCAAAATTGAAAAAATGACTAAGAAAATGACTTTATATTGTACAAATATGTACAAACTAGGACTTATACCTAAGTTCTCAGCTCAATTTTAATAAAGATTATTTTTTTAAAAATTTAAAATCAAAATTTTTTCATTTTTATTAATTTTTTTAGAAAAAAGTTCTTAAAATAATTTCTAATTAAAATTGAGCTGAGAATTTAGGTATAAGTCCTAGTTTGTACATATTTGTACAATATAAAGTCATTTTCTTGGTCATTTTTTCAATTTTGACCTCACAATTTGCCGCGCAAGCCTAATCCCAATGTGTTCCAATGGTTTTATGTTAAATTATCATTTATTTTAGTTTTGGCTGAAGTTTCATAAATTTTAAAATTTGTTTTATAATAAGTAAATCTTATGGAATTACATATAAAAAATTTATACTTTTATATTGAGTAGTTGAAAAATTACATGAAAGATCAAACTATGCTTTGTAGTACCTTTTTTCCACAATTTTTAAGACTCCTATGATCCCTTAAATCTAAATCCGTACTTTAATTGTTGGCGTAGCAATCTTTATGTTTGTTAAAACTAATGGCATACTAATGCAAAAGTAGAAACCCCAATGTATAATGGCCCCAATGTCGTATTAGCAGTTTTAAAGGCAATAATAAGGTCAGCAAGATACAAACAAACGCGGGTTTATGGTCTCCAAAAACATGTGCAGGAACCTTTTGTATTGCTAGTGACAGTTTGTCAATTTGTTCCTTCGGTTGCTCTTGTAAATTAGACACTGAGTCTCTTTGTAACAAGCCTTACTCCCGCCACTAATCTGTAAATTCGTTCTGAAAGAAGCTTTCTACATTGCACGCCTTTGGAGCCGGGAAATCTGGACGTGTTTTTTGCAAACTTTTCAATTCCTCTAAAATAGCGTCGGACTGCGTGATTGGCACATTAAACTTTCAGTACTCTGCCACTATACGACACATGTTCTTGAATATTGCTCGAGAAGTTCTAAAAGAATTAAAAAGCCTACATGTGCAGTTACTTAAATACTAGAATGAAATTCTCGTCAAAAGGCAAGGGTTTTATAATAACATTAACTGCCACTTATAACCACTTCCCCACAAGATTTATAACTTTAGAACAAATATAGACTCACCCAGCATTCAGTTACAATTTGAATCTTCAACTCTAAAAATTGGCTACTATAATAACTATTTTCCTTCCGCTAATTAAATAAATAATCTTTATAGTTTACTAAATTTATTTGCAGTTTGAAGAATAATTATGTAAAATTGAATGAGTCAAGTCCTGTAGCATCCTTTCCGTGATCTTTGGCAATGCTTTGAAAATCTCACCTTAAATTACACGAGATTCTTATAATTAAATAACAATCAATAACTATAATATTTGAAAAAACCTGATACTTCCAGAACATTTAGCGATGATAAACATGAAAAAACTCCAAATTGCACTAATGATTAAAGGAATGTAATTGTAAATTAATAACCAATTAGCTCTTTAAGCAAAAAAAAGTAACACTGTGAACCACTTTCTTAGTAAACAAATATAATAAACATTAAAAAAATCACATTGCGGTACATTTTTTATAACGCCATTCCAAATCGATTTACAAAGAAAAAATTAATAATCCGTAACATTTCAATTAAGGTTTTTCGTGATATTGCTGATGAGGCAACAGTAATTTAAATGACTAAAAATTAAATTCCAATGCTACTTTAATGGGTCGTTCGTCGACATGACACGATGACAGATGTCCGTATGGACGTACAAACAGAAGAACAAAAAGTATGAAAGTTAGGTCCCTGCTGTCCTACCTTTCGATGACAAAAATGATTCTTAAGATCTGATCGATAGAACAGATTTCGTCACCGAAGTAAGGACAGACAGACGGGACACTTTGGGAAGACTACCATGTCAATACCTTCTTTTCTATTAAAAAATGTTTCGAATTTAAAAATAGAGAATAAAATATTCTAAAAATAACTTCAGGGCTTCATCTTCATTGACTATACATCTCAGGACCCCTCCCTAAAGATCTTTAAATAAACGTTTATTTTTCTCCCTTCAATAAACCCACAGACTGCGGCCGTCATTTTAGAAATGGTAAACCAAAGGTCACCAAGTGATTCGATTGAATAACTCGTCAAATATTCAGCCAAATGTAACAAAAACTAAGATTTAAGGGTTTATGAGGATTCTTAATATTTCTAAATTATTAAAATTGGGTGCTGCCATTGGAAATTTGAAAGTTAATAGCATTTTTAATATAAAGACGGCCCTTTATGCATTTTTTTTTTGTCCTGCAATTAACTCATGATGTTATATAAACACAAGGTCAAAAAGGTCCGATTCTATAGGATGACTAGCGTTCGAAATAATCACTAGTGGGTATTTTTTCCACAGCTGTACAGCTGTGGAAATAAAAAAGTACCCACTTGAGGTTATTTCCTCCGTTATTCATCCTAAAGAATCGGACCTTTTTGACATTGTGAACAATTAACATTCTGAGTTAATTGCATGACACAAAATTTGCATAAGGGGCCATCTTCATATTAAAAATGTTACTAACTTTAAAATTTCCAATAGCAACACCCCTTTTTGAATCCATATTTCAAATCTCTGACCTATGTTAATACGAAATGCCAAATTTTGTTAGTTTTTAAGCATTATTAGGGGAGTTAGAGACGTGCAAATTTTAGGTCCCATAATGTTAAATGAGTTTCACATTAAAAACTATCCCAATCTATAAATAATTAAGATAATGAAATGAATTTTTTACTGAAAAGAAATTATAATAACCCAAACAAAATGCATTCAATATTGGGGAATTTAAAACAATTATTATATTTTTTAATAATTATTATATTAATTTTTTTAAAAAAATTGAATAGAAACCCCTTAATATTTTTACAGAAATAAATTCAAGACAGGAAGTTTAAGCGAAATCCCAATTTTTAAAATTTTTTATTCATAATTTGCCGAGTAAATCACAAAATACTTTTTAATTACCCTTTAGGGGACTGTGTATAAGATTACGTGTGTAATTGATAAATAAAGACGGCTTAGCATGCATGCTTGCTTGCATTTTAGAGATGGTCCCCAAAAGGTTCACAAGTGATTCGATTGAATAACTCGTCAAATATTCATCCAAATGTTACGAAAACTTAGATTTAAGGGTTTTCAAGAGTGCTTAACATTTCTAAGTTATTAAAATTGGGTATTGCTATTGGAAATTTCAAAGATCGTAATATTTTTAATATGAAGACGGCCCCTTATGCAAATTTTGTATCGTGCAATTAACTCAGAATGTTAATTTTACACAATCTCAAAAAGGTCCGATTCTATAGGGTGACTAACGGATGAAATAACCTCAAGTGGGTACTTTTTTATTTCCACAGCTGTACCTATCAAAATCGCTTATAGTATCCAACCTACACTACAACTAAAGTAATCAAGTTTAAAAGTCGCGCGCGAAATTCTTTGACTGGATTTATAACGAGCTCCGCCCACTTTTCCATGTGGTTTAGGTTTACAGTTTGAACTATTTAGATATTGGCGTTTTTTTCATTCTACGATTTGGCGACATTTATTTTTGTGTGTCATCAAATTTTAAAATCATAGATTCTCGTTTGTTATGAACGTTTTTGTCATAAAAAGTACTTGAAATGTAAAAGCATCATTTAAATTATGTATTAACATACAAAGATAATGCATGAGTGAATTATTTACATTAATAAAAAATCTTTTAAATCAATTAAGCCAAGTTGTCCTACAGATGTCGCCACGATTCTCAAAATGAAGCTTTTAAAAAAAGTTAATGATTAAAAAACTGATTGATATGGTTCCTTCAAATCTTTTTTAAATTGTCTTTCATCCCTATTTGCGTATCTGGTGCAAACAGATCATACGTTTAAAAAATACTTTACAAGAAACTGTGATTTGAAAAATAAAGCATTACGTGTATAGGACTGACAGTCCCTCTTAAGGGGGGATCATAGTCAGCGACAGCAAAAATGAGCAATTCTTAGTATTGATTTTGAAAGGGTCTAAATCATTTAAAAATTATGGTACAATAATTTTTTTTACCAAATTATAAATTGTACTTTTATTATTATATTTACACCTAAGAATCTTATTTTTATTTTTTATTTATTTATTTATTTTTTTTTTGTAAAAAAACATCTTTTGAAACATACAATTACGAATTTTCAAAAATACAAGTATTTTTTCGGTACACTTTTCTCCGAATCTATTAAATATGTAGTAATAATTTTTTTTTTTTTGTGTTATAAAACCATTTTAGATCTATTTAAGTCACCTTTTTTGCCTAAAATAATTTTAAATTTTATTTTAAAAACTTTATATTCTACATTCATAAAAATTCCGATTTTCAACGAAGAAAAGTGTAAAATAATAAAAAAAAATTTAATTTGTAAGATTAAATTAGGTGACTTAATTTGAACTAAAATGTTTTTAAAAGACGCAAAAAAATTATTAAAAAATATTTAATAGATATGGAGAAAAGTGTACCTATGTGTTGAAAATTATAGTTTTGAGAAAAACGCGAAAAAAAAAAAAAAGCAGTCGATCCCGTTAACACACACTCGAAATGACCCCCGATACATTTATTGTTAGCCGAATTTCATGTAAATCGTCAGAATTTTTTTTTACATTAAGTCGGTGAATAGTTTTCAAATATCAACACAAAAAAAAATATATTTTATAATGTAATACATAAATATTACAAGCATACAATTAGCAATTCAAAGGGGACGTGACAAGTGTGTTTATTTTTATATATTTAATTTTTTGTAAGAAATAATTAACCAATCGATACAAAATTGAATCATTCGAAAGATCGGGTTTCCATTTATTAGAAAATACTGGTTTCAAAACTTAAATATTTGGGTCAATTTTAACTATGATCTCCCCTTAATACATTTTATTATAAAGACACTGATGCACTTATTGCTAAAAACCAGACTTGACGAGAAATATAAAATAAATCGTGAAAAATTCTATTTTTTAATATAAATTCATGACATGACGCCACATTTTCTTGACTTACTTAAGTATATTAACGCTCAAGTGTCGCATGAGGCCACAAGCATAGCGTTCCATCCCCTCCGGTCAAGTGCTACATCCCTTGCTATCCCCCAGCGTGGCCATCCTTTCTAGATACTACAGGGTGAGGCAAACAAAACCGGCCCCGATCTAGAGATGGGAATACGTAGAAATGCTTGGCGAGAAAAAATCATGAAGCCGCTTGAAACCTGTTTTTGCATTGGTTGGATCGGATTAGCTTCACATTAGAGCTACTCATAGACTAGTGGTGAGTTCAGAT
Organism: Hylyphantes graminicola; assembly: GCA_023701765.1. Lineage (NCBI taxonomy): Eukaryota > Metazoa > Arthropoda > Arachnida > Araneae > Linyphiidae > Hylyphantes > Hylyphantes graminicola. The sequence continues at coordinate 44,443,328 of CM043112.1, forward strand.
CTTGGTTCGTATTGTATAAGACGTCCCATAATGCAAATATTGTGTCTTGCAATCAATTTAAAATGTTTTGTATTACCAAAAACAAAAAGGTACGATTCTCTAGGATAAATAACAACCGAAATAATAAAGAGTGGGAACTTTTTTAATCAGCCCTACAAACCTTGTTTATATTTCAATTCATCTAGCTTTTCTAACCATAGCGTAGCTGCCGGCAAATATGTCGCCAAGCGTTTGTTTGGGCTTAATATTGAAGCGATCAAAAGCTTCAGTTAGCAAACCTGTTTTTGTATTGGTTTTTGACTTGGCAACATTTCTGTTGTATTCTTATCGCCATCTAGGGGCCGGTTTTGCTTGCCTCACCCTGTACAATAAAACAGCCTTTCTTACTTGTCAAACTCTTTAAAATCAAATCGACCTAGCAGCACAACAGTTGGGAAGCTAGCTTTTTCGAATCCCGGTAAGGCATGGATGTTTGTGTTTGTTCTGAGTATATGCGGAGTTAGTGCTCGTTATATCTATTGGATAAAAAAAAGTCCTGTCGTAAGAAGGAAAAGAAATCTGAAAAAATGTCGGTATGAAAACGTAGAAGAAATGATATCACGAAGAATGAAAGAACTACATTGAGTTGAGATAGTTTTGACACTTTCACTTTACTGCAAATAAGAAAGTGGGTCCAGGACGAGTTTTGGGGCTTAAAACCAAGAAGTTATTTCTTGGTATTCTTTCACAAATTAAAGAAGAGTTATAATAACAGTATTTTCAAGACAAACAGAAAGTTTATATTTAATTTTCATCTGAAGAACTGTTGTTTCTGGTGTAGATTCTCCTCAAATTGTAGAAGTTCTTCCCGACATAGGATTGATCTTCAAGAGACAGCATTAGTACTTGTGAATATATCACCTAACCTGATTGCTTTCTAAAACATGGTAAAATGAAATAAAAAAAATTGAGTAAAAGTAGCTGTTTTTAAAGCATTTTAAAGCATGCTCCATTTTAAAGCATGAAATAAATCATTTACAGTACTTTTTCAAACACATTTATCAATATCAATAATTCGTTTATTCCAGGAAATTTCACTTTAAATGTCATAAGAAATTTTCATTTACAAATAATTTTTCGCTGCTAAAATTGATATATTTATTGCTCTGAAAGTGTGAATAAAAAATATGCTGTTTTATGACAATTTTATCCTCCACCCCCCCCCCCCCCCCCCCCCCCGACCCTACTTAAATTTTAAAATAATTTATACTGAATCGAAACAGTAACATAGTCTTATTAAAAATGGGTCGCATATTTGGATCATCTTATGTTTTATAGTATGTGCTAAAAGCAGTTACTTATTTGCTTGTTTCATAATAATATTAGTAGATATTCGTAATATTTAAAGATATGTAGCGGCAAAAAAAATTAGGAGTGGTTAAGTATCGTTTTCATTATTAAGTTTGATACACACAACTCAGCGAAATTAAGGGACTGTCTGTCTCATAAAAACTAATGCATTAGATTTGAAATCACAACTTTTAGAAAAAGAATTGCTTTGCCATCTTATCTCATTTTCACCAGGTTAAAGTTTTTAAGTAGTATCGACATCTGTCGTATATTTTCGGCATTTTAAAATTTCAAAAATATATAATTAAATAACTACTTCAAAATATATAATCGATAACAAACTACAAAAATATAAAATAGATAACGTTTTCGTTTCAAATTTGTTTCATTTTGATGTTCTGTTGATTCCCATATATGGGGAAATGGCTAACATGACAAGGAAATACTGCGTAAGTTGAGATTCAAAACTAATGCATTGGCTCTATGGGACGGACGACCACTCTTAAATTGATATCAAATTTATTTAAAACATGTGGAAGCAATTTACGAATATTTAACAATATTTTATGAATAAACAAGTCGCATATACGAATAAATATCTGACAAAGACAATAAATAAAAGCAGGAGAACCAAAAATACTCCTTGTCATTTATTTAAAACTTATGATGCTTAAACGACCAATATTTTTCGAACTCTTTACATCCCAGAAAACATTTATCGAGTGCTTTACAAACAAAGTTAATCCTAATAAATCTCATTTATTGAATAACATGTTTGCTTTTGACAAAAGAATCGATACAAAAATCATATTTTGAACATACTTTATTTTTTTTCCAAACAATTCCTTGGAACAATAGCGAGGAAAAGAAGTAAAGATCAAAAATCTAAATCCCCCAATCAAGTAAACATAACTCTCCACAAAGTTTCTTTCATCTAGAACAAGACATTGTTATGTTCACTGGGAGAAAAAAAAATGAGAAAAAAATATATGTCGGGAAATCAAAACTTGGGGAATCTTAGAAGGGTTGCTGGGTTTGAAAAAAACGTCAAATTGATGAGGTGCCGTCGCCAAGATCTGTTTTAACTTTGCATTTTGGTGAATGGTAGAATATATGAGTAAAATACTAATAATATTTCTGTAAAATCAAATACTTTAATTTATTATTAGCAAATTTATAAAAGAAAATAGCGATAGTTTTAACTTAAAATATTTGATTTAAAATATAAACAAAAAGGGTTTTAAAAGCAATGCTAGTTAATTTTGTATGTTCTTGTTTTATTATTATTTATTATTATTATTTTTTTATTATTATTATTATTATTATTATTATTATTATTATTATTATTATTATTATTATTATTATTATTATTATTATTATTATTATTATTATTATTATTATTATTATTATTATTATTATTATTATTATTATTATTATTATTATTATTATTATTATTATTATTATTATTATTATTATTATTATTATTATTATTATTGTTATTGTTATTATTATAATCATTATCATTATTATTATCATCATCTCCATCATAATCACACTGATCAAGTTCTATTCGCGCATTTTTATTCTAAAAAAAAAATGTTATTTGTTATTGCGATATTTTGTGTGGATATTTGCGATTTATAAAACAAACACATTTTAAAAATGGGAATATAATACAAAACAAGTAAATCGCAACTGCTGACTTATATTGTAAGGATTTTTGATAAATTTATTTTTAGCCACTATTTATATAAAATCATATACTATAACAAAACTTTAACACAATGGAGCTTCAACTTAACCCTCTAATACATGAATTTTTATTTTCATGCCCAAAAAATATATATGTATCTTTAATACTCGTACATTATGGGAAAAATACTGAAAATTTTTTAACTGCAATAGAATTTAAATAATTTCAATTTTTAAAAAATTTTCCATGTGACAAAAACCAACTACAAAATTCCAATTTCGATAATAATGACTAGGAAACCACTAAATATAGTTCAAAATAACCCCTTTTAACTATAACTAATTTTTCAAAACAATTTATTTGTATTTAGTGTACTAATACTATTACACTTTGAATACTGCCAAAAATGTAATTTTACAACGGTTAGAAACTTCACTTTTTAATTTTGAATACACTTTTACTGCTGTCATGTATGAGGGTTATTATTAACTAAAACTTCAAAATGGAATGTAATAGATGAAAAAAAAAATTGTCGAGAGGGAGGTCTACTTCAATAGAATAAAGTGGATTATATAGCTTGTTACCGAACGGTAACAGTATGCATTAGAGGGTTAACTAAAACAAGACACCGTTCTGATAATCAAAAATTGGGATAACTATTTTTTTCTACAGTTAAAAATAGATCGGCAGTTGGAAACTATAATGGTAACTCATTACATCAATTAGCTTGTTTCAAGTGACGTAATATCTTTTAGCTTTCATTCCTGATTTTCTTTACACTTTGCTGTGTTCTCAGATGATCGTCGATCGAGGGGCGATAAAGAATTTATTTTAATTTAGCTTTTCTGTTGCTACTCAAGACACACTTCTCCATACCTTTCGCTTTGCGATTATGTGGATGAGGACAATAATATATAACGAGCAGATTCGGGAAGTTCGTTCTCATAAAACCGGAATTATTTGGTTATTGGTTGTTTCTTTCACCTCTTGCGACCTGGCGTCTCTATTTGGGGACATATTTTAGAAACCTATCCCACAAACAATTAACAAGTTATTTAGTTCAAAAATTGAATTGGCCGTATAGAAAAAAGATTTACATATCAGCTTTCAGCCCTTGATAACAGGTATCAATTGTTTATGCCTGTAAAATCAATGAAGTTGAACAAGGGTTATTGCGATATTAGAGTTTAAAAAAAAATATTTAAATTTCCTTCACACTTTTCAAAAATTTCTTTTAGTAGTTTATTTTAAAGGCATTTTGAAATAAAAACAATGATAAAATAATATGTTAACTACAAATAAGGGACACGGCCTTTTTTGTTGCATTTAGAGCACAGAATATGTGTATATTTAGAGTTTAAGACGTGTCCCTAGTAACTATTAAACATAATTTTAAAAAAATGCTTTGAAAAACTTACTTTTTAGATTATATTTCAATGAAAGTATGTTTAGATTAAGAATATATACGTGTAGGATTTTGCTTGGGTCTTTTGAGGTTATTACACTAAAAACAAAATCAGAAACTCCCCGAAAAAGCGATTCTCGCCAACTCCCATCACACAGACGACTCTAGGGAAAATAAATCCCTTTTGATGTATGACGTCGAATCCCTTGATGACATCTGGCAAAAGAGCATTCGCATACTCCGGGATTGGATTGACAGGTGCTATTTTGCCTGGGGAATGGGACACATATTAAGTATTTTGAAGGATACATTGTATGTAATAGGATTATAGTATGCGGTGTAGTTTCGTAAGTGATTATAATGGAGTATAAAAATTGTTGCACATGCACATTATATTAATCTTTGTAGTTTATTGAGTAATGAAGAATTTTAGGGGCCGGGGAGCTCAGTCAGTTACACTCTTAAAACAAAAGAGTGAAATCCACTCCAGTTGGAGAATTGCATTTTCGACACTGGAAAGGAGTAAATATTAATTTAAACTGAGTTAAAATCACTCGTTTGGAGTGATCCTGTCGGAGGTTTAACACACAAAGGATCCACTCCTTTCGGGGAAGTGCATTTTCTAGACTGGAGGAGTGAGAATTAACTCAGACTGAGTTAAAATCGTTCGTTCGCTTAAAGAGTGTAGGCACTCGCCTAGCATGGGGTCTCGCCATCACCGGGTCCGGGCATCCCCAATATGGGAACACACATACACATACACACAGCCTACCTATAAATAGCCCGTGAAGCCAAAAATGTCCAGTGAATAATACCCCGTGTAAGGGAGAGCACGTTAAATATCCTTCAAAGTCCTAACACTGCGTACGATGTCGCAATTAACGGTTGCGTTGGTTGCCTATTCAGATGTCGGCCAGTCACTTGACTGTGGTTCCAAAATACGACGCCCGTCGCCAATAGCCCTCGTGTAGCTTTATAGTCCTCTATAGTCCTTTATATCGTGTAGCTTTATTGTCCTACCGATAATTCAAACCTATCCTAATGAAGAATTTTATTTTAGTTTAGAACTATTTACAAATTTAAGCAAATGTTTACTTTACAGAGGTTTATAAGAGGGTCCCTGATCAAGCACACACCCGGAATACTATGTATGTGTACCAACCAATCAAAGTTTTAAGATAAACACAATTGACTCGATTCTGGTTACGTAGTTCCCCAATGTTTCATTCCGATGCTTCTTTCAATAAGTGCGTCCTGAATGGTTAACCTTTCCCATGATACATTGATTCACCAATAAAGTATCAAGAAAAAAATATTTCCGTTTATATTGCCACTTAAGAATTGAAATGTGTCCATTTACTAATAAGGTTAATCAATTTCTAAAAAAAAAAATGTATAATAGGTATATGAAAGCTTTTATTTCAGACAATAATATATCCCTGTTACATCGTTTAAGTTAGATTAAAGTTACTATTAAACCAACAGAGAATATTGTGTAGCATCGTAGAGAGTATTGAAGATATTTAAGTAATATTGTTGTTTTTTAAGAATATTGTGCTTGTCCCGAGTAAATGCGGGGTGCGTGCTCGGTAAATTTGTTGGGTCCGAAAGTCCTGGGAGTGGTCATTGCGCAGTTTCCTTTGGGTACAGGTCCCTGTAGACTGTTTCCCTCTCTTTCAGGGACAGATCTAAATTGTGGAGGTGGCGCGACATATGACAGCATCTGTCATGTGTGAGTGTGTGTTTTGTCTGTCTTACTTGACGAGGGTTTATAAGCGGGTCTATGATCAAACCCCCCCCCACCCCACCCAAACCTGAAGATATATGTCTATACCAACCAACTTTTTTACGGAATATTATTATTTTTTTTTTTCAAAAATCAATAACTCCCAAGTGCTGTAGTAACACTAGTAATAAGCTAAATCGCCCAGCCTCTTACGAATCCAAAGTGATTTAACCCCTGGTTCAGAGCAACTTCCCTTATGCCTATAACATCTGTAACATCCATTAGCAAATGCATCGGCGACACACAGCCCTCTACAGAAGCATCCGGGCGAATTTGACTTGTCAACCATCAAATACAAGCGATTTACGTGTCTACAAATGGACGGGGACACAGAGTTTCGGCATGACTTGGTCCCCAAACAACGACCTAGATGATGTTGACAGAGAATGTAAAGAATATATGAGAGGTTGGGTAGGTCTAACATAAATTGTTCACTGGCATTGAAAGAGGTTAAAAAAATTACTTTTATGAAGCTAATTTAAAATGTAACTTTTCTTAAAAACCATCGGAGGAATACAGACGTATGAAATCGTTATCGGATTGCCAGGTTTAACAACACAACACAATTTCTTAAAGAAACTATAAATTTGATAATTTATATAATTTTTAAATTAAAAAAATATATTATGAAATTTAGTTTTGGGAAGTCGTTTATAATCATCTGCCACTTGTGGATAAAAATTTAAAATGTATACATAAATCAAATTATTTCTTCTTAAACATTTAAAATTCAATCTTATGCAGTGACAAGTTTTCACTTCAGCCAACGTGCATATCCTCAGAGGGTTATATTTAATTTTTTTTTTTTTTTGAAAAGTGAGAATCTTCTAATTAGGTTTGTTCCATTTATTACATAAAAATATATTATCATGTTTTGTCTTTTTTCGACTGCTTCGGCTGCTTTATTATAATGATGTACTTTGAAAAGAAAAGTCGTAAGATAAAAAAAAATATCCTAAACTGCCCAAAACAATAAGGGGAGCACTTTGTGTACTTATGTAAAACGTTTCAGCTCCAACGTGTTATGTTTTATTCTAAAAACCTAAAAGATATAAAATAGATTCATTATGCATCCGGAATTAAATGGCAAAAACATTAAAAAAATCTTATTTTTTTAAACTTAACTTTAAGGGAAAATTGGAATCATTAATTTTTGGTTTTCCTTCGACCTTCGAAGGAGAAGATTACTACGCCTCTACTTCCATCTCTTCTATATGATCTCTAGGATAATTCCCTTATCCCACAAATATTAAAATCATGTAACTAAAACCAAGAATTTCAACCACTTTCAATGTCTCTAAAACTCACACTCTTAAAACAAAAGAGTGACTTCCACTCCAGTTGGAGAAGTGCATTTTCGACACTCTAAAGGCATGCATATTTTCTCAGACTGAGTTAAAATCACTCGTTAGGAGTGATCCTGTCGGAGGTTTAACACACAAAGGATCCACTCCAAAAGGAGAAGTGCATTTTCCAGTCTGGAGGAGTGAAATCCACTCAGACTGAGGTAAATTGGGACTGTTTGTTTTAAGAGTGCACCTTGGAGTCAAAACCACGTGACTTGGAAAATTATGTTGACAACGTTTAAGCTTGACAAGCTCATTCTGCAATGATCAAAAGGCCACGCATAAAATCACTATTTACCAGTAACTAAAATAATCACAGGGCCGAGTCAGCTATTAGTGGGAAAAAGACAATGAATGTGCCCTCTAGAAGGGAGGAGCATAGGCTTTATAGCCTGTTACCCTACTCGCCTGAAATGACATAGTCACAAGAGACACACAAAGAAAGGACGACACAAACATACAGACAAATAACATTTATTGACAAACACAATCATCCATGCCTTACTGGGATTCGAACCCGAACCCTGAAGCTCAAAAGGATAACCCTAGCCGTTGTGCTGCTGGGTCGGTGAAAGCCCTTTATCACACAAATATTAAAATTATAAAAATAAATCCGAGAATCCCAACCACTTTATAAACATGACGCCAAACCCACGTGACTTGGGAAATTATAGTGTGTCAACGTTTAAGCTTCCGAACCGCAAATTGCACTGATCAGATTTTTCTGGTCTTTGATACTTCGACAGTTTCGATCCGGCTTTGTAAAGTCCGGGTTTCGAAATGTTTGACAGGGTTTATTTCCGGTTTTTTGGCACATCCTTACTTTTTTGGGGAGAAAGTTTTTTCGTAGACACGTTTTTGATGGTTCAGGGGAAAGGGGGGATCGGTTGTTGTTGTTGTGGATGTCAATAAATGTTTTTGTAACTTTGGTAAGTTTTATCGTTTCCCAGGAACCAGTAGAAAGAAAAAACATGCAAAGCATAAAAAGAGAAAGTATAAATATTTACTTCATGAAGCTGCAGCAACATCCTACTTATTTTTATACCTTATATAAACGTATTTTTCAAACATTTTTTTTACAATCATATTTTCGTTTTAATTTATGTTTTGCAAGAAATTATTTAAAAAAAAAGGATTTAAAACTCTAAAATTACACGCTTTGTGTACTATGGATGAATATACAAAAATGAGCTATGTCACATCTTTGTAAATACTAGTCCATTGTAACATATTTTAATTAAAAAAAAACACCTTTACATTTATTGAGGAATACTTACTTTTCCGAATTTGGGCCTGAGCACGCGCTCTCCAATTTCTTATGCAAATAAAAATCATTTCAATTAAAAAGTATTTGCTATTATCATTTGAACCACTGCTACCTAATCTCATCATGCAGATTAATTTTTTTAATTACCTACCTTATTTAAATGGTAAACTAACGGTTTACATAAACACTAATAGAATTTTTGAAAAATGCATTGTAAATATATACATTGTTGTGAATATTTCCATAAATGTAATTTTGGCTTGTTATCGAATTTTTCTATCGCTAGTCCAGACAATTTAGTGTCCTCTAGTTCATTAGTTACTAGCCATGTTATGGGTTGGTGAACGACCCGGTTGTTATCACAATAAAACTGTCTCCATTCATAAACAGACAAAAATTCTAGTGGCTCAAGTTTGCCACATCGATTTAGCGACATTCATGATACTTCGTTTTCTGAAATTATTCTGAAAGTATCTTCATTTATTTTTAACTTCCTGAATCCAACAGCGTAACTGAAGTCACTTCTATTTCTACAAAGTTAGACAGTAATAACCCTTATTCATTCTAAACATGCATAACGAAAAAAAATCGTTAAGGGTTTTTAGAATTTACCAAACTAAGTGAACACAATTGCTCATGACAGCTGCCATGTTTCTTTAGTACAACGAAAAGAAACATTTATATAAAGGGAACTGGAGATGATCAATTACATAAGGAAATGTTATTTTTTCCCTGTTATTTAATCCCCTATATATTGAAAGTTTTGGACATTAATTGATATTTTTGGATTGTCTATGGTTAGGTTAGGTTAGGTTTGAATATCGTCGCACTAGAGCTACATGAGGGCTATTGGCGACGGGCGTCGTATTTTAGAACCACAGTCAGGTGTCGAGCCAGCACCTGAATAGGCACCCAACGCAACCGTTAAGGGCGCCATCATACGCAGCGTTAGGACTTTGAAGAATATTTAACGTGCACTCCCTTACACGGGGTATTATTCGTCGGACATTTTTTGGCTGCACGGACCGTTTATAGGTGGGCAGCTATTTTGGTGATGCCACGACCCGAACCTGGGACCTTCCGTATACTAAGCGAGTGCTTAACCGACTGGGCTCCCCAGCCCCTTAGATTGTCTTTAATATTAAATATTGGTGTTGTGGGTTAGAGCTACTATGCAACTAATATCAGAAGAAAATTGACTAGCGAAACATTTTTGGAACAAAACAGAAGAAGACGATTTATTAATATCCTAGTCAGGGTTTATATACAGTTATACTTAAATTTATATAAAATGAGTATATATAATGCGGCTAAAGTTAAACCGTTCTTGGCCGACACAAATCAAACAGGCAAAATTACTTGGCAGGAAGATATCTCCAACATATTGTCGTTAAAAGAAATTTTAAAAGACTTTGAAAAAGTTTTTTATAGTCTGACCTATCATATGTGAAAAGTACATGGGAAAACACGATTGATTTTGTAGAGAAGTTTCCTTAGCAGGCCTCTTTGGCGATGCTCGCCTAAACTTGTGTGAGGAAACCAGTTAATACCACATAGATTATAGTTAAAGTAATACAGTGGAAGATCACGTGACCTCCAATGCTAACGACGAGACGCGCAAACAGCTCCCAGTAGAGCCCCGATTAAGCCAGTGTTGTAGGTCACGTGATCTACTATCTAATACTTTAACTACTATTCCTACTATTAACTACTATTGCTACCAGGATTCAGGCGATTGACGATCCCGGAGCTTGGACCAAGCGAAGAAGAAAAGAGAGAAACCGGTTTTCTGCCGCTAATGTCTGCCAAGTATACAATTGCGTACGCCCGCCTAATAAATCATTCGGTTCTTCCCGTGCACTCTTCATATATACAATTTGAAACTACATACGAAATAAATGAAACAAATTGGTCCCGAACCCCTCGATCGCAATATTTAATGAGGATGTAAAATTTACATTTTGTAAAAAAAATACATTCTTGAGTACAACTTAGCAAAACATCAAATGTGTCACCGCCATTGCATTATTAAAAAGATTGGAAAATATATTCAGACCATATATGGTTAGAAAAACCGTGTCACACACTATCTAGAGGAGAAACGTAATGAATAAGAGGTAATTTTGTCTGATAAGCATCACCTCAACATGGCGGCAATTGGCGTAATCAGTACTAAAATGCGCTTTTTTTAGAATCATGATTGTTGAGTTGATTCTAGTTGATAACTGCAAATATTTCGAATTTCCGTTTGTAAGTGTCAAAAATAATAATGTTAAGTAACCGAAAATTTACATAGTTGTTTATTGATTATCTGTGGAATTATTGATTTTATTTTTACCTTAGGCCTAAACATTCATAAAATGTCATTCAAAATTGAGTCTGACATTAAAATTATTTCACTGAATAGAAATAAAACTACCCCAAAAAATTATCCTGATTCATAAATCATTAAAGTGCAATCCACGTCTACAAAAAATTTCAAAGAGCCATCAGGCTCCAAGATAACAACTTCCAAAGAAGCGCTATTTTAGTACTGTCATTTTCTATGATATTGGCCACCATGTTGATTTAAGAAATTCCTTGGATTTTGGGTGAAAATTGCAAAAAAGTGCCGACTAATAAACGGAACGTGCGGTCATACAATGCCCGATTAATAGCACCACATGTAGAGATAGTGCACGTTAAATATGCTCCAAAATGCCGGCGCTGAGGCCACCGTTAATAGTTGCTTTGGGTGCCTACTCAGGTGTCGGCTCGTTACATGACTGTTTTTCTAAGTTAAATTAAGGTACCCGAATACCCAAAATTCTAAAATTTTTACTATTACTTTAATCTTTTCCAAATTTGGCATACTGATTTCAAATATAATGAGCAATGCTATTTAGGCAATTTTTTTTTATTTAAATATAACTTATTTATTTTAAACGGTGTTTTTTTTTACTAAAAAAAGAGGTTTACCCTAATAAGTCTACCACATTGAATTTTCCTCCTACAAACATTAATTATGTGTTAAATTCTCCGTTTCTCTAGAGTTACATACAAATTACAAGAAAAGAAGTTATTAAGAAAAATGTCATGAATTTAACTAAAAAAAAAGATTTTTGTTTCGATTAATTTGCACTTGAACATTTAAAAAAAAAACTACTATATTTGCACCAGATGTTAGAGGCTTATGGCATAGATATATATTGAAATAGCATCTGTAAAAAAATTCAGGTAAATTCATGTAAAACTTTTTATACTAGAAGTGTTGGCGTAAACCCCTTTTTTTAGGTGAAAACCACCGTTTAAAATAAATCAATTGTATTTAAATAAAAAAAATGCCTAAAAAGCATTGCTCATTATATTTGAAATCACTATGCCAAATTTGGAAAAGATTGAAGTAATAGTAAAAATTTTAGAATTTTGGGTATTCGCCTACCTTAAGTAATAATATATGTGTAAGTAAATGCGATTAAATGAGAAGAACTACAAAAATAGCCTAAAAGTATTATTTAATTAATTATGATTTTCATACCAGTAATTAATTTAAAAAAAATGTTTAATATTAATTATTTTGCATGTGTTTTTTTATTCGGCGCTATTAATACTAAATTTTGAAGCCGAACTCATTAGAATGGTGGGTTCTGCAATTTTTTTTTTAAAAAGAAGTGCTGGTAGACACTTGTTGCTGATATATACTCTGTACAAATGCATAGATTTCGAAAGAGCATTACGAAGTAACTTCAGTAGGCGATAGTAGGTAGTGATCTTGCTATAAGATTAGGAAACTTCGCTTTTTTTAATAATTCAGATTCAACATTTCTTACAGATATTTTGCTCTTAAAAATAGAAACATTGAGCCGCCTCGGTGGCTGAATGGTTACTGTACTAGCCTTTGGAGCTGCTGAGTTCGGGTTCGAATCCCGGTCAGGCATGGATGTTTGTGACAGTCAATAAATTTTGTTATTTGTCTATGTGTTATTCATTTCTTTGTGACTGTAAAATTTCTTTCTGTGTCTGTCCCACTTGACGAAAGCTTATAAGCAGTTCTCTGAACAAGCACACAAGCTGGAATATATATGTATCATATCATACATATCATATCATAGAAACATTGAGTTCGATTAATGTTTGGAAGATAAGTAGGTGTGAATTATCGTAGCACTGGAGCTACACAAAGGCTAATGCCGACTGGCGTTGCAATTTAGGACCCCAATCAAGTGACTAGCCGACACCTGAGTAGGCACCTAACGCAACAGTTAAGGGCAACATCATACGCTGTGTTGGGACTTTAGAGCATATTTAACGAGCACTCAATCTACTCTCTTAAAACAAAAGAGTGAAAAACCACTCCAGTAATAGAAGTACATTTTCGACACTGGAAAAGGAGTGAATATTTTCTCAAACTGAGTTAAAATCACTTGTTTGGAGTGATCTTATCGGAGGTTTAACACTCCAAAAGGGGAAGTGCATTTTCCAGACTGGAGGAGTGAAAATTAATCCGACTGAGTTAAAATCGCTCGTTCGTTTTAAGAGTGTACACGCTGTGTTATTCGTCAGAAATGTTTTTGGCTACACGGGTTTTATAGGTCGGCAGTTATTTTGGCGATGCCCGGTCCCGGATAAGGGATCTTCCACGAGCAAGGCGAATGCTTAACTGATTGTGCTCCCCAGCACTTATTTGGAAGAAATTATGTTCTTTATAAATGTATGTCTTTATAAATGTAAGGTTGTTGAGTTCGTGATTTACTTACGCAATGAAGATCGATGACACAATGATTGAAGACACTTTTATAATTTTATTAATTGCAATTTAAACAAATTAATTCTAGCTTTATTTAGCTTATATAATTTCTAATTAAACATAAAGTAATTTACTAACTAAATAAATTTAAACATCTTGTTTTTAAATAAGTCTAACATGAACGAGAGTCAAGCGTCGGCATATTCTGATAAGACATCATGTCAAAAGCCACAGTCGATCCGGTAGACGCCCTTTTTTATCTTTGCTGCAGGCTCGAGCACAGTGTTGCCACCAACAATGTATCCGTTAACTTGTTTAAAAAAAAAGAATATTTTAACGAGTGATAAAATCCCTTATGACTAAATTGACGTCAGAGTTTTATCATTGTTTAAAAAAGTACATTGTATTACTTAGTGAAAAATAATTTATTGTTTACCATTTTCGAGTAATCTAACAAAACCTTATTAAGTTCATTGAATTGAATACTTGACACATTTTTAGTTTACTGATGAGGATACCGAAAATGCTTAAACATATTTGGCTCTTTACTTGACTGTGGTTCTAAATTGCGACGCGCGTCGCCAACAGCCCTCGTGTAGCTATATTGTTTCGATAATTCAAATGAACCTAGCATAGCAGAGTGTAAAAAAATGGAGTAACAAAAACTGTTTGTAACACTGATCACCAGATGTCGACAGTAATTTTCTTCTGTACGTATACCTCCACTGTAACCACCTCACAAAAGTAAACAAAGCAATACATTACCTGAAGATGCGATTTCAAAGAATGTACTACACTCCTTGCCAACCTAAGTTGGGTAAATAGATATATGCTATTTAGAAGATCCTTCCGCGCATGCAAAGAGTTCCATAAATTATTTGTGAGTCCATCCAGAAAACATATTTAAAACATATTTTTCGTTTAAGGTCTAACAGATCTGAATATTATTTGAGAAGTAATGGCATTTTTATAAGAATGAACAGAGTAATTTTGTTAAATTGTATTCCGATCATTTTGTATGTAAGCATTACCTAACAAGAGTTTCTAATTGACGGGCCAATTGCGCTTTTCCCTCTGCTTTTTTACTCTATGTTTTTACACAAGTTACGTTGACATGGAGTGTAGGTCTACGAGAATAACCCTTTCTTTTACCATGCAATACATTGAAACAAAAAATACTCACTCCCTTAAAACAACTTAAAGTATCCCGTGTACGCAAATGCTTTTGGCAACAATAAAGAAACAGGCATTTTAATCCATTAAAAAATTCAGATGCCCCAAGCATCGCAATCGGCGTTTGGGCCACTTGACAATAATAAGATCGGACACATGCACCAAAAACACCACGGCATATATATAGGAGATGTCTAACCTAATAGTGAAATATCCGCTGCAGAGGGTGCATTCATAAATCTCGCCAAATCCCTAGAATTGTAAGCAAAGTTGCCATGTTTGACACTTTATCGCTGTTTGTCCACAATCATAAAACTAAAAAATATGTGGCCGATATGTTGTATGGCCGTTTTCGTTGCGTTGGGTGCCTATTCAGGTGTCGGCTCGTCACTTGACTGTGGTTCTAAATTCGACGCCAGTCGCCAATATCCCTAGTGTAGCTCTAGTGCGACGATGATTCAAACCTAACCTCAATTGTATGACCATTTTTTGTGACGTTGGATGTTTAATGATCGTCGTATTAGAACTGGACGAGGGCTATTGACAAAGAATGTGTTTGGAATTAAAGTTAAGTGATGAGCCAATACCTGAGGAGGCACTCAAGGCAACTTTTAAGGGCGGCATCGTTCGCAGCGTTGGAACTAGTTATTTTGGCATTCTCTGACCTGAACCTGATACCTTTCGCATGAAAAGACTAGATGGATAATTTGCTACATGTGTTTGAACCACATGTGGGTTAAATTTATAAGTTACTTACATTTCAGGGCATTAAAAATAAATAAATAAATAAATAAATAAATAAATAAATAAATAAATAAATAAATAAATAAATAAATAAATAAATAAATAAATAAATAAATAAATAAATAAATAAATAAATAAATAAATAAATAAATAAATAAATAAATAAATAAATAAATAAATAAATAAATAAATAAATAAATAAATAAATAAATAAATAAATAAATAAAATTTTGGAATTTGTAGAATATTTCAGCCTCCCAAACCACGTGACTTGGTACAATATCAAACGAGATATGAAAGTCCCTTTTTTGGGTTTGCCGATAAACAATTCATTCAATTGAAAGTCGTTGAAAAAATGCGGCAGAGATGTATTTTGCATGGGGTACGTGCATGATCATCGTCCTGCAAAGATTTCCTTTCATTTTTTTACATAGAAACTGAAAGTGAAATAGGGAGGACCGACACTTAAAAGGATTTAAAATTGAATCTTTTTCAAGAGATTAAAGTTTTTTAAAAGGTATTTTGAAGTGACTTTAAGAATGGGTAATTTAGTAATGGGTTTGAAAGAATTTATTGCTAAGGCTCGAATGATACATATTTTTTTTAAATAATGGGTTTTTTTAAATTAATAATTAGCTGTAATTGGGGTTGAAATGATTATGAACATTTTTATGACAGTAAAAATGACATCCATAGAATATAATGAGTAGAAAAGGGGTTTTTACTTTTGATTGACTTAGTGTAATTGTTTATATAAATGTCTTGCTATCAAAATGTTAGAAGAAAGAAATGTCTTTTATAATCAATTTGGTCAAAATCTGAATTTTTTATAAGAATGGAATTGGATTGAGTTGAACATATATTAAAGAAAAATAAATACGATCATTTCTTTTACAATGTAATAATACATTTTTAACATTTAGTACCTGTGTGTAAAAATGGTGCAGTTAATGAATAGTTATGTAATGATACATTTGTGAAAAAAATCTTATAACCAGAAGATAACCATCCGAAAATAAACTTTAATTTGCAGATATAATCTGGAAATATGTAGAATCAAACTTATTTCTTTCCATTTAAGTCGTATTTAATCTGTTTATTTAGAGATTATAAATTTTTTGACAGCAAAGCTAAACTTTGCAGATCATTTTTAACCCTTTGAGCGATAAGCAAATTGCTCGCAATGTAAACTTGTTTTTCCTGTAAGAATTTTAAATTAAAATTTTTAACTGTTTTTTAACTTAAAAAATATATTTATATGGTAACATATAATTTCTCCATCCTTTAGGCTTTAAAATTCAATAAAATTATTAGATATATTCATTTTTGCAAACTATATGTTATGCTGAAACATTTTATGTTATGCGACGAGTTTATACGTCTGTATCTCTCAAGTGGTTAACTCTTTTTTTGGTGGGGTAATTTTTGTACTAGTCCATTTTGTAGTGCCAATAAAATCAATTAAAAAAATCTGATTATTGGTTAAAAATTGTCAGTTATTTAACATAGACAGTCAAAAATTATTAACTCTTTTTTGTGGGGTAATTTGTGTACTAGTTTGTTTGTTGTCCCAATAAAATCAATTTGAAAAAAAAAATGTGGATTCTGATTATAGGTATAAAATTGTTATTTATTTAACATAGACAGTTAAAAACGGTTAATTCTTTTTTGTGGGGTAAATTTTTTACTAGTATGTTTGTAGTGCCACTAAAATCGATTAGAAAAAAGCTGAGTAATCTGATTATAGGTAAAAATTGTCAGTTATTTAACATAGAAAGTCAAAAGTCTTTTTTTTTCGGGGGGGGGGGGGGGGGATTTTCGTACTAGTCTGTTTGTCGTGCCAATAAAATCAATTTGAAAAAATTCTGCGGAATGTGATTATAGGGTATAAAAATTTTCAGTTATTTAACCTTTTTTAGTTTTCAAACAGCACAAAAATGACACAATACGGGATGTATTCACACACGCTTAACAATGGTCGTGACGTATTTAGTGCCATTGACTGTTAATATTGTCCAAAACTTCACCATTTCGCCGCCGATTTATTTGTAACCAAGATACTATGTAAGTCACTAGGCAGAATATTAACCACTGCTTTGTTTCAATAAAGATAAGAAACCCAGAATTTTAAAATCCAAATAATTTTAGGAAAATGTAAAATTAAGTTTTTTTTTTTTAACACTTATGCAGTCGATTTATTAAAGTAATAAAAATACCCCAAATGTATTTAATTTGATTTTATAAAGAATTTTGAAATTATATGATTCTTTTTGATTACCAAGACTTTGCTTGGAATCATTTTTGTGCCCAGGAATTGAACTTAAAATGGCGCCCTGAATAGTGAATTGAAAAATAGGTCTTAACCCTTTCGCCATGAAGGATTTTTGCTTCCTCGTATTATTTGATTGGAATAACATTATCGAATCCTTAGTAGTTCGGACGTTTCAGTAAAGAAAGGGTTAAAAATGCTGAAATTTTCTATAATGCATAGGATCGTTAATTTATTTATTTTTCTTATCTGTAGTCTTGAATAACCAAGACTTCTTGAATATTGGACCAATTTTCTATTCTAGAATGCAACGGCGCGAAGCACCCTTTCCCATTCATCGAAATCGGCCCATAGGGCAAAACGAAGGAAAACAGGATTCAAAGAACCAGGCGAACCGGCTGGTCTAAGAACTAGGACACACGAGCCGGGAGTCCGATATCGAAATTCTTTTAATTGCAATCTTGATAGATTTCAAGATTTTTTTTAAATCCCAAAGATCAAACCGGGCTAGCCCCCTAGTTAAGGCTTTTTAATATTATATAAAAAAATAAACGTAAAAATACTGGTATGCAGTTTATAAACTAAATCCTATTTCAAAAACTATTAAATGTGCTTGAGTATTATTTTAAAATTTTCTCCTTAAAAAAATCTTGTTGACGAATTTTTAACAGTGTTAATTTATAAATTTCATGATATGTTATGCAAAAATTAACTTTATATTATTTTCGTTAACATTGTTTTGATTGTTTATGCTATTTATTAAAGATTTGCATCTTTCTTATCCGTGATTTCATTTCATATCCGTGTCTCGAATAAACAAGACTGCTTGAAAAAAAAGAAGAGTAAAAACATGTAGCAAAATCAAGACGCAATTTTATTTTTTTATAAAAAACCTTGAATGCAAAATACTGGTACGTGGAATTAAGAATCCTGCTGTAATACCATTTAAAATATTTTCTTATAAACGATACTTTTTTAATGTTAAATAATAAATGCTCTAATACGGAATTGTATTTCAACCCTCGTCCACGAAATATCATACAATGACCACTAAACCGTCTCGGCCACGGTAATAATTTGTATGGTACTCTTACGTATCATAGTACTGTAATGTACCATGCGCAACATCCTGCCAACAGTTTTATAACCATGCATAACAAAATAATAATAGTTAAATAATTTAATAATAATAATAATAATAATAATTAAATATCTTCATAATAATTCAATAATAATACTTAAATATCTTAATAATAATTCAACAATGATACTTAAATATCTTAATTATAATTCAACAATAATACTTAAATATCTTAATAATAATTCAACAATAATAATTAAATATCTTAAAAATAATTCAACAATAATAATTAAATATCTTAATAATAATTTAATAATAATAATTTAATATCTTAATAATAATAAAAATACAATTAAATAATTTAATAATTAAATAATGTTGTTATGCATAAATAAGCTTATTACAAGGTATTTCCCAACGTATACTCAAAACAACTACCACCAACATGAAATCACGTACGATGTTGCCCTTAAAAGTTGCATTTGGTGCCTACTCGGTGCCGTCTCGTCACTTGACTGTGATTTTAAATACGACGACAATGGCCATCGTGTAGAACTAGTACATTGATAATTCAGCCGTAACCAAACTTCTTCCTTAAACATGAATACAAATTTCTTAAAAAAAACAAAATCATCCTACCAGTACCACCATATATTTTTGCAGGTTGATGCAAATAAAAGCGGCCCCAACGTGGAGATAAGAATACGATAGAAATGTTGCCAAGTCAAAAACCAATACAAAAACAGGTTTGCTAACTGAATATATTGATCGCTTCAATATTAAGCCTTAAACAAACGCTTGGCGAATTATTTGCTGGCAACTACGCTATGGTTTGAGAAGCTAGTTGAAATGAAATCTATACAAGGTTTGTAGAGCTGATCAAGAAAAGTCACCCCTAGTGATTATTTCGGTCGTTTTTTATCCTAGAGAATCGGACCTTTTTGTTTTTGTTAATACAAAACATTCCAAATTGATTGCAAGACACACAATTTGCATTGTGGGGCGTCTTCATACAATACGAACTAAGATCTGAACTTGCCATTAGTCTATGAGTAGCTCCAATGTGAAGCTAATCCGATTCAACTAATGCAAAAACAAGTTTCAGAGATCAAGAGTTTTTCTCGAAAAACATTTCAACGTATTCCTATCTCTAGACCGGGGCCGCTTTTATTTGCCTCACCCTGTACAACATCCACACTCGTCCTGACATATAAAACACAACACGCATTTATCACAACTGACCACCAGTCTTTTTTCCTTCTACGTAATAACAATAACAATAAAAAACCATAAAGAACATGTATGTGACATAAGAAATAAAAAAAAAAGTAGCGTGTCTACATATAAAAGGCAATTTTTTATCAAGGGGAGTCAAGTGTCATTGTGTGGGGAAAACTGATTTTTGCTTTTTTCTGTGTTTCTCCGCTCCTTTTCTATTCGCCTGTGAAGTTTTTTCTTGGGCTGTTCACCAGAGGGGGTAGATAGGAGTGTGATCATATTTGGCGATGTATCGGTAATGTGATTATTGTTTGAGGAATATAACTATAGTGCATACTTTTAAAATAGTGTAAAGAACTGACTGCAATATTAGATCATTGAAAACTTCCCCAAAATAGAAAATTTTTAACCCTGAAAGTTGAATTTGGAAGCCTTTAGAATTGAAAAATCAAAATAAACGATATAAATGCAAATTTAGCCGGGCCAAAAAAGGAGGGGGGACCAAAACTGAATAGCATATTCCAGATGTGGTGGCCTTACCAATCCCCTATCCCTATACAATGGCAAAATAATCTCCTTTCAATTACAAATTATATTTTTCTAATATATATTGAATAGAAATTACAGGAATGTTATGAAGTTGTCATTTTCACACAATACTTGTAATCCAATTGTACTATGGAACACAAGTTTTTTTTTATTGTATTGAGAAATAACACATCTATACCATGAAATAATGAATTTAGTGAATCCTCTTATGAAAATAGAAGGATGTTATTTTTTTTTACTTTCTACACATAAGCTACATCCTCATAAATAATAATTCCCTCGGCGCCAAAAACCCATCTGAACTAGCAACCCTATCCCCTTGTAATGGTCCGTACGGAATCATGGCGTCATATCCGGTGAGCTCTGGAGAACCGGAAGTGAGCGTCATGATAGCTCGTGCGAGCCGCTTCTTACATTTCCGGTCACCAGAGTTGGTCATTCGTCTTGCGTCTGAAAGTGAAACTGTATATATATAAAGAAAAAATATCCTCTTTCTTGTGTAATGAGATAATGGATAGTTGATACTTTTCGGGGTATCTCATAGAGTAAATAGACACTAGTTGTTGTGTATTTATATTGGTTGAAATGTAGGTAGGGGAGTTAAGGGGGACCCGACAATCCCACTTTTTGAAATTAGCACGAATATATTTTTTAATATTCAATCAATTATTTTACACAAAATATTCAAAACAATTTCAAAAAGTGGGAAGATAGAGACCTGTAAGTCAGCTACATTTATCACATAAAAAAATCCGCTTGTAAAAATATTCAATACAGCCGGAGAAATGTGTCAAAGAAAATAATTTTTTCCCATTGGATTAACTTTGAGGCACTTGAGTTTGGAGACCCCCGGTCCTGCACGCCCATTCCCCCTTAAGTCAGTAACATAAATAGTCCAAATATTCATTTTATAAATGTAATCATAGCAATTAATTTTTGGCCTGTTCAAAAACTAAAAACATATTTTTTTCTTTTTGGATGTTCCACTTTCAATGGAGTGTTTAAAAAATGCGGTGATTCGAATCATGGCAGCGCGCGTGTAGGAAGTTGTTTTCTTATTTGTTTACCACTATTTTTGTTTAACAATTGTTTTTATATAAATTATATTTTCTGAAATATTATGAACATCTTAAACATCATTATCTAACGCGGAATGGTCATCAGATCAAGCCGTTTATCGCAGTTAAGGGGGAATGGGGTCGCAGGTCTCCATATTCAAGTGCCTCAAAGTTAGTCCAATGTGAAAAAAAAAATATTTTCTTTGACACATTTCTCCGGCTGTATTGAATATTTTTACAAACGGATTTTTTCTAAATAATAAATGTAGATAACTTACAGGTCTATATCGTCCCACTTTTTGAAATTGCTTCGCATATTTTGCATCTAATTTTTCATTGAAAAATAAAAAAAAAGAAAAATAAATCGAACTAATTTCAAAAAGTGGGAGGGTCGGAACCTGTGGACCAATTGTGGCCGAGAAAATATTTTTTTCTTCATAGGATTAACACTGATGCACTTTGTTTTTGGAGACCCCCGGTCTAGCGCGCCCATTCCCCCATAACTACCGGAAGTTTGCGACTTGGGGATCATTGCTTCCCACTTTATAAGAGGAAGTGCAATTTATAAATGCTTCAATTATCAAGCCAAGATAAATTAATTCAATTTTGAAATTATGTATTTGTTTTCAAAAATTAAAAATACTGGTATCAGCGTTAACACGATTTATTGAAACTTTCACGAAACAGTTGTTACATTGTTAACGCTATGCTTATACCAAAATAGAAGAGTTAGACAATGTTCTTTTGATTATACCGGCAATGTAAGATTTTAATTCTCACTGTATTCTCAGAATATTTAATGCATTCCTTTTTTTTTAACTGTTGGTAGGTTGTACTTCATATATAATAAAAAAAAACATTCCTTCCTTCACCTTAATTGCAGGAATTTTGTGTAATTAAGGTAAATAATGATGGGATTTTATTGATTATACTTATTAATAAAGAACGATAAGTAATATATTTCCGAATAATGTTTTAGACATATATTCTTTAATTGAAACAATATAATATTTTAGAAAATAAAAAATGAAACTATCTATAAAAGAAAATAAAACGTACTGTATCATGTAATCAAACAATAGAAGTTTGACAATCAATGCCCCTTCTCCATTACTAGTACATAAAATTATTGCTTCGTTGATATCATTTGTTTCGATTTTAAATATGCATTCAATAATTATCTGGCATTTTAAATATTTTTAATCAAGGAATTCAATACATTTATCGATATCACATTATTTACTCTCCGTTAAAAATATACAATTATTGGGTCAAGCATGAAATTAAATTCCCTTTTAAAATAAATAAAATATAATGTTTTTTTTTTTTTTAGATTATCTCTATGCATATGTGATGAATCTTGATCAATTTCGGTTCCTTGTTCTGTGTTTCAAATAATTTTAATCAAGATGTAAAGCCATAAAAAGTTATCATATTCTTTACACTCTGCTGAAAATATATTATAATACAGGGTTAGTCATGATATCTAATTTATTAAAAAAAATATATGAAACTTATAACAGACTTCACAGTAAATAGCATGGTGTGTATCTTTTATTATTTGCTACTTTTTAGTTTATCATAAACAAAATTCACAAATAATCTTCTCCGTAAATATTTGCTCAAATACCGTACCCTATTTCTATACAATGCATTTTTATTTTAAATCTAACGAAATATAAATTCGATACTTATTTCATGAAACTCAAAACGGAAATATTCGTCTTCAACTTACTGCTCATGATATACGAAACTAAAAACAGTCCTGTAGTGAACTCCAACTCATGTAAGGAAGAAGTGCACGCAAGATAATCAAACGGATATTTTCAGTGTGTCTTATAGACCGAACCCACTATTGAGTCTTTTCAATTTTGAAAAACTGCCTAAATTTTGTTAGAAAAATAATATTTAATAATAATAATAATAATTAATAATAATAATAATAATAATAATAATAATAATAATAATAATAATAATAATAATAATAATAATAATAATAATAATAATAATAATAATAATAATAATAATAATAATAATAATAATAATAATAATAATAATAATAACAAGAACAAGAACAAGAAGAACAACAACAACAATAACAATAATAATAATAATAATGATGATGATGATGATGATGATGATGATGATAATGATGATGATGATAATAATAATAATAATAATAATAATAATATTAATAATAATAATAATACTAATAATGAGCGACCCATTTTAAAACCTTATGCATCTGAAAAAATATGCAGCTGTACATACAATTGGCACGACTGCAACCGATTGGAGTTTTTTTTTTTAGTAGGGTATTATTTTGAGCTTTCCTGTTCATACGGGCCCGGATGGCCGAGTGGTTTGGACCATCAATGCACATTACCCGCAATTAAGGGGAAATGGGCTCGGTGGACCGCAGGTCTCCATATTCAATTGCCTCAAAGTTAGTCCAATGTGAAAAAAAGAACTATTATTTTCTGTGCCACATTTCTCCGGCTGTATTGAATATTTTTACAAACGGTTTTTTTTCTAATTAATAAATGAAGATAACTTACAGGTCTATAGCGTCCCACTTTTTGAAATTGCTTCGAATATTTTGCTTCAGTTTTTATTATTGAAAATTTAAAAAAAAAATAATAAATAAAAATATTCGAACCAATTTCAAAAAGTGGGAAGGACGTGTCCTGTTTAAGTGAGTAAACGTTTCAAAGGAAATATATTTTTCAACATAGGATTAACCCTGATGCATTTTGCTTTGAGACCCCCGGTCTAGCGCTCTCATTCCTCCATAACTGTCGTATGCTCAGAATATTTCTTGCATTTCCAATTTACAAGAGGAAGTGCAATTTTTAAATGCCGTTTTACCAGGGCAGAAATTGACAAATAATTTACTTTTCAAATACTATATTTGTTTTGAAAAATTAAAAATACTGGTATCAGAGTTAACACGATTTATTGAAACTTTTATGAAATTGTCGTTACATTGTAAACGGTATGCTTACACTAAAAATGAGGAGCCAGACAATACATCTTTTAACTATACCGTATAGGTAGTAAGGAGCTTACTATCTACCCTTACTACCTAAGTTAGGTATGTTGTTGTTGTTGTGTCTGTGATTATATCACAGAAGATGGCTGCCAGCGCCTCCCAAAAGGTTGGACTTCCTTTACACAAATAAGGACAAAGACAAACACATAGACAATAACACTTTCGCAAGAAAAACATCCATGCGCTTACCAACCGGGATTCGAACCCGGTACCTACTGGCTGGGATTCAGACGCGCTATAAGAAATAATGATAATGAAGGTTGTTTTCTAACGTTGAAATTCACTGTAGAAAGCTGTTTCGTTACCTTTATAAATCAAAAACATTCCTTTGATAATACACCTTAATTACATAATATTTGTACCTTATGGATAATTTAAACCTGTTTTAAAAGTAAAAGTTTGGCGTAGTATGGCCTTAGATGCGCCCTTGCTCCATAAAACCCAAACATCCATTTATCCATCTATAATAATAAAAAATGAATTTTTTGTATGTGTGTGTTTGTATGTCTCTCAAAAACTCATAAACTAGACATTTGTTAGCCTCGTAACTTGGCACAAATGCGTAAATCGTACCTAAGTAACAGAATAAGAACTTTCAGAGTTCAAAATTTTCTATTTTTAAAGAAAATACGAATTTTCTGGAAAAACTACACCACTTTGGCTCAAATCTGATCTTTTTTTTTACTTTCCTGATGCCATCTGCTGGAAAAATTAAATAAAACTTTCAACGAATATGAATAAAATTGAAAATGTTTATTTTTGTCATTACTTTCAGAAACTAAATTCATTATTCGAAAATAATTGATAAGTTTCAAGTGACGTATTTCTTACCAGTCTTCATTCCAAGATTTATTGTGGGCTTAGTTGAAGATTTCTTCATTGATGGTTCTGTTGATTGCACATATGCATATTTAAATAATGTATAGTTAAGCTATTTCTGAAATGTGATGGTTAATAAAAGCCATCGCACTAGAGCTGCATATTAGGATATCATGTCTTTATTTTTTCGCCAAATACGTTTTTAATCTCACCAAATGGGCAAAATGTTTGTTAAGCTATTACTGAACTATCATGGTTAATAAAGGCCATCGCACTAGAGCTGCATATCAGTATTTTATTTTTTCGCCAAATATGATACCAATCTTGCCAAATTGTTTATTAAAACTCGCCAAACGGCAAAATCTTTTTTAAAAATAATTTATAAGCTGGTTAGTTGCGCTAAGGTCATTGTGTTAGAGCTGTATAACTGGTGTGTTTGTAGCTATATCTATTTTCTCGCCAAATTATTTCCCAAAACGTGCCAAAGGAGTTAAAAGGTCTTATGTATTTATGAGGGAATTGTTATGAGATTTATGAGTGCATTTAACACCGTATTTTTGATTTTGGAATTTTAAAGCAATGATACGGGATTTCATACTTGATAACGAGCGGGAAGAATAACTTACGTTTATGATTTTATAACAGGTCATATGGCACACATACTTGGATCGATTTGATAATCGATTTGATCGATGATCCTTGAGAAGTACGGGTATAAATTTGCTAGTCTAAAAATAAACTTTTCAGAAGCATCCTTACATTTACTTCAGTAGGATTGTGCTGTAGATATCGGAACACAGAAAAGTTGGACTGATTTTGTTTACTGGCCTGATTATATTTCAAACATTATTTCGAAATATGATTTTCCGTTTGTATCAAATAATAAGATTTTTGCTTTTTCAAGAAACAAACGGTAGTTTTGTGACTACGGATGCTCAACATTTTGCAGGAAGGTAGCAAAAATAATGTATTCAAAATAAGTTTGATATTTGAGATTGGAAGAAATGGTTATTTTAGACTGTGCTTATTTTTATTTCTATGTTTAAAAAGTAGAAGCAGTTTTTCTTATAGGGATTATAGATCAAAACGTTTGGTTAACTTTGTTTTTTCGTATAAAATACTAGTTTATGATATAGTATTGCATAACAAAACATCGCATGGTATTGTCACGCTTTTATTCTTATTCTTATGTTTGTTTATTTTTTGTGTCTTCTTCTAAACTTCCAGATTTCGCTATAGTATAGCATAACACAACTTCGTATTATATGCTTGTGATATAACTCAAAGGTTGAATTTTAAATAGGGATTGTCAACAGCGTATTAATACTGCCAAGTTTGATCTTTTAAATGAGGCTCAAAAATACTTTAACAAAAATCTGCAAGCAAGCAAAATGTATGATTTTTTTTTAAAGATAACATTGTTATTTTCTTAAAAATTTCAACGCATGTAAATTACTAAATACAATTGCTGTTTAATAAAAACGTCCAAATATATTTTTAAAGAAATATTTAAAGGAAATTACCATTGTATAAAAATAAATTTAAAGCATGAATACACTGAAAAATATCATTTTAAATCAAAATATCACTTCATGGTCGGCATCATATAACAAGACAGATTATGATACAAATAAATACGCATATACTTTGTAACATTCTTGTATTTTAAGTTTAATTAATTGCTTTTTTTTTAATTCAAATTATTTTCACTACGAACAAATTAATAATGACGTATTTAAATATAGTATGGTATTTTGTTACATATACAAATATCTTTACTTAAACCTTAAGCCTATAAATATACGTTTCAAAATCACAAAAATTCTGTCTAGCAATGATTCTGGAACTATAATAAAACTGTCACTTTTGATAAGAAAGAACAAAACTTTTCGAATAAATGTCATTCTAAACGAAGGATTTTTCGAATGGCAGTCGCAATATTTTTCAACCTTCTCATCCCCTATCAGTTTGTCAAACATTTATTATTTTCAAAACCTTCTTTCACGTCTTCAATAAACGAAAGTATTTGTATTCAGAAAACGAAACGTTTTGTATTCAGAAAATATTCACATTTTTACGCATGATACGTGATTTACGTGAAACAAGAAAATACGTGAAAACACGTTGATTCTTGGCGCAAATAATTTTATTGAGTAAAAATTTACATGTTTCGAAGAACGAAAATCCTGCTTTATCAGAATAGTGTGCACATATAAACTAAAAATATAACAGTCGAGAGGAACAAAATGTAAACATAAAATATAAAAAAAACGTTACTGCACTCTTAAAACAAACACTCCTAATTTAATTCAGTCTGAGTGGATTGCACTACTCCAGACTGGAAAATGCACTTCTCCTTTTAGAGTGGATCCTTTGTGTGTTAAACCTCCGACAGGATCACTCCAAACGAGTGATTTTAACTCAGTCTGAGTAAATATGCATGCCTTTACGGTGTCGAAAATGCAATATTATAAGAAGTAAAAATCCTCATTATCTAACGCGGAATGTTCATCAGATCAATCCGTTTATTGCAGTTAAGGTGGAATGGGCTCGTTGGACCACAGGTCTCCATATTCAAGTGCCTCAAAGTTAGTCCAAGGTGAAAAAAAAACCTATTTTCTCTGCCACATTTCTCCGTCTGTATTGAATATTTTTACAATCGGTTTTTTTTTTCTAAATAATAAATGTTGATAACTTCAGGTCTCTATCGTCCAACTTTTTGAAATTGCTTCGAACATTTTGCATCAAATTTTTCATTGAAAATTAAAAAGAAAAAACAAATCGAACCAATTTCAAAGAGTGGGAAGGTCGGGACCTGTAAGTCAGTAAATGTGGCAAAGAAAATATTTTTTTTTCTCCATAGGATTAACCCTGATGCACCTTGCTTTGGAGACCCCCGGTCTAGCGCGCCTATTCCCCCCATAACTACCGGAAGTTTACGACTTGGGGATCATTATTACCGTATACTCAGAATATTTTTTGCTTTTCCCTTTATAAGAGGAAGTGCAATTTATAAATGACGAAATTCTTAACTAAAGACAATTTTATTCAAATTTGAAATTATATATTTCTTTTCAAAAATTAAAAATACTGGTATCAGTTAACACGATTTAGTGAAACTTACACGGAATAGTTGTTACATTGTTAACGCTATGCTTATACCAAAATAGAAGAGTTAGACAATGTTCTTTTGACTATACCGGCAAAGTAAGACTTTAATTCTCATTCTAACTGTATTACCAGAATATATAATGCATTCCCTTTTTTTAACTGTTCGTAGGTTGTACTTTATATATAAAAAAACATTCCTTCCTTCACCTTAATTGCAGGAATTTTGTGTAATTAAGGTAAATAATGATGGAATTTTATTGATTATACTTATTAATAAAGAACGATAAGTAATATATTTCCGAATAATGTTTTAGACATATATTCTTTAATTGAAACAATATAGTATTTTAGAAAATAAAAATTGAAACTATATATAAAAGAACACAAAACATACTGTATCACGTAATCAAACAATAGAAGTTTGACAATCAATGTCCCTTCTCCATTACTACATAAAATTATTGCTTCGTTGATATCATTTACTTTGATTTTAAATATGCATTCAATATTTATCTGGCATTTTAAATATTTTTAATCAAGGAATTCAATACATTTCTCGATATCACATTATTTACTCTCCGTTAAAAATATACAATTATTGGGTCAAGCATGAAATTAAATTCCCTTTTAAAATAAATAAAATATAATGTTTTTTTTAGATTCTCTCAATGCATATGTGATGAATCTTGATCAATTTCGGTTCCTTGTTCTGTGTTTCAAATAATTTTAATCAAGATGTAAAGCCATAAAACGTTATCATATTCTTTACACTATGCTGAAAATATATTATAATACAGGGTCAGTCATGATATCTATTTTATTTTAAAAATATATGAAACTTATAAATGACTCCATAGTAAACAACATGGTGTGTATATTTTATTATTTGCTACTTTTTACCTTATCATAAACAAATTTCACAAATAATCTTCTCCGTAAATATTTGCTCAAATACCGTACCTTATTTCTATACAATGCATTTTTATTTTAAATCTAACGAAATATAAATTCGATACTTATTTCATGAAACTCAAAACGGAAATATTCGTCTTCAACTTACTGCTCATGATATACGAAACTAAAAACAGTCCTGTAGTGAACTTCAACTCATGTAAGGAAGAAGTGCACGCAAGATAATCAAACGGATATTTCCAGTGTGTCTTATAGACCGAACCCACTATTGAGTCTTTTCAATCTTGAAAAACTGCCTAAATTTTGTTAGAAAAATAATAATAATAATAATGATAATGATAATGATAATAATAATAATAATAATAATAATAATAATAATAATAATAATAATAATAATAATAATAATAATAATAATAATAATAATAATAATAATAATAATAATAATAATAATAATAATAATAATAATAATAATAATAATAATAATAATAATAATAATAATAATAATAATAATAATAATAATAACAATAACAATAACAATAATAATAATAATAATAATAATAATAATAATAATGAGCGACCCATTTTAAAAAATTATGCATCTGAAAAAATATGCAACTGTACATACAATTGGCACGACTACAACCGATTGGAGTTTTTTTCCGGAAAGTATTATTTTGGGTTTTCCTGTTCATAGGACCCCGAGTGGTTTGGACCATTAATGCACATTACCCGCAGTTAAGGGGAAATGGGGTCGATGGACCGCAGTTCTCCATATTCAATGGACAATTACAGCATTTTCCAAACATATTTTATTTCGATTAAGCATAGGGAGAAACTCCTTAATCTCGCATATTTCCGCTTTTTAAGCGCAACTTATTTTTTAATTAATTTTTAAAGTTTTTGGCGCGAAAACAGCGATGTCGTCATGTGACGTCATCTGTTACGAATTGGCTACCGCTCGCTACTGTCGTTCCGGTAATCGCAATAATGGCGCTTAGTGTTATTGTTGAGTCCGAAAAATCGCTCCGTTTGATGTTTATTTCTTAATTATGGGTTATAAGTACTGTATTGTGCAAGTGTACGAATACAACTGCACAAAAGCCCAGATAAATACTTCATTACCCAAAAATAAATATGCTAGAAACAAGTGGTGCAAAGCCATTAAAACAAGTTTATCGCTAGTACGAAAAGCAAACTTTCTTATTTAAAAATGAGTTTTTCTGAATACAAAACACTTAAATAAGAAATAAAAATATACGTTAAACACTTGCAAGCTAATTTTGTTCATTTAATTGATGATGTTATTTCAATAAACACGGTTTTAAAACATTAATAAGCTATTAAGAAAATGTAACAACATGTAGCAATTTAAACTTTTTTT
The DNA here is from genome assembly GCA_023701765.1 of Hylyphantes graminicola. NCBI lineage: Eukaryota > Metazoa > Arthropoda > Arachnida > Araneae > Linyphiidae > Hylyphantes > Hylyphantes graminicola. The sequence continues at coordinate 44,474,247 of CM043112.1, forward strand.
ACCCATTAAACAGTATTTTGAAAACTTAAATCGCTAAAAATCTCTGTAATTGGTATAATATTGCAGAAATAATGAAAAATAACAGCCCTTCAGTTGCATTTTTGGATGATCATAACTTTCATTGCTGCACACAAGAACTGCTTGAAAAATACAAATGAATTTTGTGCATGGCAATTGAAATATTAATACATATTTAAAAATATGCATAGACCTGTGTAATGTTGGGTTTGAAAAGTTAGGTCTAGAATAGGTGGAGGTGTACAACAAAAAAAGAAACAGGACTTTAAAAAAATAAATAGTGTCAGAGGGGTGAATATGAGTTTTTTCATGTGGTAATGCTTAGGCGAAAAATAAAAACCAAAAATTTAGCTGGTAGTTTAAATACTCACTGAAAGTTGGATTGTTATACATCAAAAGAAAGGTCTTGGCCTCCATAAAAAGAAAATATCAAAAGTTTTGACACCACATGTCCCTAAAGAGTTTAGAGTCCAAATGTATCTTTTAACATTGCATGCACCGACAGATGACAGTTTTCACAAAGATAGAGGCCTGCATTTAAAATATGCAAATGCCTGTGCCAAGTTGAGTTTGAAAAGTTAGGTCCAAAATAGGTGGAGGTGTACAATATCAAAAACAGGACTTTAAAACAATAAATTGTGTCAGAGGGGTTAATGAGTTTTTTCATGTGTATTGCTTAGGCGAAGAATAAAAACCAACATTTTAGCTGGTAGCTAAAATACTCACTGAAAGTGGGAGTCTTATACAGCAAAAGAAATGCTTTAGCGTCTAGAAACTGAATACAGGCAAAATAGTAGTAAATTAGAGCAGTACAGTTTTAATCTTCAATATAGCATTCAATGCTCTCAGCAAAGGGTATACCAAATTATGACACAATCATATTCGAAACATACAAGTTTACTTGCATAAATGTACTAACTACAATAATTTCATTTGGCGACAGTAATGTGCATTTTTAATCAAATTTAAACATAGTTTTTCTGTCAGTTAATGTGTCAAAACTGTATTTTTTTATAGTAAATATATTTTTATTAACAAATTCGGGAATTTAAATTAAGAAAGAGCATTTTTTTAACTAAACTAGTTTGCTTTTTCTACTCTTTACTTTCCCATTTTGGTTTAAAATTGTAAGATATTGAAAAACAGAAAAAAACAACATTCGAAATTCAAACCTTCGAAAAGGTAAACAAACGTTCACGAATTCGGAAGATTCCTCAGCTCATAACAGATGACGTCACGGCCAATGGCGTACCGGTTTGTGCATTTATTCTTTTATTAAATTACAGAAATATTTTTTTGAAATTTTAAGTTGATATTCGAAACCAGGAGCATTTTTTCTATCGGAACCAATAGTTTTTATAACACTTTGAAAAATATGCAAATTGTCCATTGCCCCAAAGACAGTCCAAAGTGAAAAAAAAAACTATTTTCTCTGCCACATTTCTCCGGCTGTATTTAGTATTATTACAAACGTTTTTTTTTTTTCCTAAATAATAAATGTAGATAACTTACAGATATATAGCGTACCACTTTTTGAAATTGCTTCGAATGTTTGCTTCAATTTTTTTTTATTGAAAATTAAAAAATATATTTTTTCGAATGGGAAGGTCGTATCCTGTTCACATCAATAAACATGGCAAAGGAAATATATTTTTCAACATAGGATTAACCCTGATGCATTTTGCTTTGAGACCCCCGGTCTAGCGCTCTCATTCCTCCATAACTGTCGTATGCTCAGAATATTTCTTGCATTTCCACTTTACAAGAGGAAGTGCAATTTATAAATGCCGTTTTACCAGGGCAGAAAAATTTAATTTACTTTTCAAATACTATATTTGTTTTGAAAAATTAAAAATACTGGTATCAGAGTTAACACGATTTATTGAAACTGTTGCGAAATTGTCGTTACATTGTAAAAGGTATGCTTACACTAAAAATGAGGAGCCAGACAATACATCTTTTAACTATACCGTATAGGTAGTAAGGAGCTTACTATCTACCCTTACTACCTAAGTTAGGTATGTTGTTGTTGTTGTGTCTGTGATTATATCACAGAAGATGGCTGCCAGCGCCTCCCAAGAGGTTGGACTTCCTTTACACAAATAAGGACAAAGACAAACACATAGACAATAACACTTTCGCAAGACAAACATCCATGTGCTTACCAACCGGGATTCGAACCTGGTACCTACTGGCTGTGATTCAGACGCGCTGTAGGTAATAATGATAATGAAGGTTGTTTTCTAATGCTGAAATTCACTGTAGAAAGCTTTTTCGTTACCTTTATAAATCAAAACATTCCTTTGATTACACAGTTCGACAAAAAAAATGCAAGTGTTTGTCCCGAAGCTACTTTGGCGATTTTTTGCTCCTTTGGTGGTCCAATAATAGAGAAATGACATTTTTAACCCAAGTTTAATAGGGGGATTCATCAGAGATCAAAAAAAGATTTTTTAACGTTTTTTTCATAAAAAACGAATTTTCTGACATTTTTTTTGGCTACAAACAACCTGCAACTGGTTCTTACCTCTATATGGGTGTTAAGTGAGTACCGATGGGCCATTTTGGAACTCAAACACCGCTCCAAAAATGTCTAAATTAGCGATTTCTGTCCCAAAACGCCATTTTTTGATGTTATTTCATGTTTTTTCACGTGGTTACTTTTTTGGCTACAAACAACCTATAAAGCTTCCTGCAACTGGTTCAATTACCTCTATGGGTGTTAAATGAGTACCGATTGGCCATTTTGGAACTCAAACACCGCTCCAAAACTGTCTAAATTAGCGATTTCTGGCCCAAAACGCCATTTTTTCAATGTTATTTCATGTTTTTTCGCGTGGCTACTTTTTTGGCTACAAACAACCTGTAAACCTTCCTGCAACTGGTTCAATTACCTCAATGGGTGTTAAATGAGTACCGATTGGCCATTTTGGAACTCTAACATCGCTCCAAAACTGTCTAAATTAGCGATTTCTGGCCCAAAACGCCATTTTTTATGTTATTTCATGTTTTTTCGCGTATGGAGCTATGATTACGTATCTGGATCTGCTTTCGAGATAAATAAAATTAAATGGAGATAAATAAAATTAAATTATGAACACCGAATAAAATGATAACATTTATATAGACACATAACACATACATAGATACGTAATCATACCTCCATTCGCGAAAAAACATGAAATAACATCCAAAAATTGCGTTTTGGGCCAGATATCGCTAATTAAGACAGTTTTGGAGCGGTGTTTGAGTTCCAAAATGGCCCATCGGTACTCACTTAACACCCACAGAAGTAATTGAACCAGTTTCAGGAAGGTTTACAGGTTGTTTGTAGCCAAAAAAGTAGCCACGCGAAAAAACATGAAATAACATTGAAAAAATGGCGTTTTTTGCCAGAAATCGCTAATTTAGACAGTTTTGGAGCGGTGTTTGAGTTCCAAAATGGCCAATCGGTACTCATTTAACACCCATAGAGGTAATTGAACCAGTTGCAGGAAGGTTTATAGGTTGTTTGTAGCCAAAAAAGTAACCACGTGAAAAAACATGAAATAACATCAAAAAATGGCGTTTTGGGACAGAAATTGCTAATTTAGACAGTTTTGAAGCGGTGTTTGAGTTCCAAAATGGCCCATCGGTACTCACTTAACACCCATATAGAGGTAAGAACCAGTTACAGGTTGTTTGTAGCCAAAAAAAAATGTCAGAAAATTCGTTTTTTATGAAAAACACGTTAAAAAATCAGTTTTTTGATCTCTGATGAATCCCCCTATTAAACTCGAGCTAAAAATGTCATTTCTCTATTATTGGACCACCAAAGGAGCAAAAAATCGCCAAAGTAGCTTCGGGACAAATACTTGCATTTTTTTTGTCGAACAGTGTTATCCACCTTAATTACATGATATTTGTACCTTATGGATAATTTAACCCTGTTTTAAAAGTAAAAGTTTGGCGCAGTATGGCCTTAGATGCGCCCTTGCTCCATAAAACCCAAACATCCATATATCCGTCTATAATAATAAAAATGAAGTTTTGTATGTACAGGGTGGTTATAAAATAACGCTCCCTATTCGGAGTGATCTGTAGCTTGAATGAATAATCCAAATGCAAAGAATTTTGATACACTTACTAATCAAGAAGGGGGGGGGGAATGGAATCATAAAAAACAAACTCGTCTCTTGACCAGGGTTCTAAATTGCGAGACGTAATTTGATGTGTTGGCCGTAATTAGCCATCATTGGCTACTCCTCGTAATTATAACGTTGGTCAAGAGACGAGTTTCTGTGTTATAATTAATTTCTTTTTATTAATAAAGAAACTCGTCTCTTGACCAGGGTTCTAAACTACGAGGCGTAATTAGCTGTGTTGGCTGTAATTGGCCATAATTGACGACGCCTCGTAATTTAGATTCTGGTCAAAAGACGATTTTGTTTTTTTATGATTATTTTTTAAGATTTTGTCTTTTTTATGATACCATTTTCCCCCCTTCTTGATTAGTAAGTGTCTCAATTTTTGATGCATTTGGATTATTCATTCAAGCTACAGACCACTCCGAATAGGGAGCGTTATTTTATAACCACCCTGTATGTGTGTGTGTATGTCTCTCAGAAACTCATAAACTAGACATTTGTTTGCCTCGTAACTTGGCACAAATGCTTAGTTCATACTTAAGTAACAGAATAAGAACTTTCAGAGTTCAAAATTTTCTATTTTTAAAGAAAATAAAAAATTTCTGGAAAAACTACACCACTTTGGCTCAAATCTGATCATTTTTTTTTTTACTTTCCTGATGCCATCTGCTGGAAAAATTAAATAAAACTTTCAACGAATATGCATAAAATTGAAAATGTTTATTTTTGTCATTACTTTCAGAAACTAAATTCATTATTGGAAAATAATTGATATGTTTCAAGTGACGTATTTCTTACCAGTCTTCATTACAAGATTTATTGTGGGCTTAGTTGATGATTTCTTCATTGATGGTTCTGTTGATTGCACATTGGTTCTGTTCATAGCATATTTAAATAATGTATAGTTAAGCTATTTCTGAAATGTGATGGTTAATGAAAGCCATCGCACTAGAGCTGCATATTAGGATATTATGTCTTTATTTTTTCGCCAAATACGATTCTAATCTCGCCAAATGGGCAAAATGTTTGTTAAGCTATTACTGAACTATCATGGTTAATAAAGACCATCGCACTGGAGCTGTATATCAGGGTTTTATTTTTTCGCTATATATGTTGCCAATCTTGCCAAATTGTTTATGGCAAAATCTTTTTTAAAAATAATTTATAAGCTGGTTGGTTGCGCTAAGGTCATTGTGTTAGAGCTGTATAACTGGTGTGTTTGTAGCTATATCTATTTTCTTGCCAAATTATTTCCCAAAACGTGCCAAAGGAGTTAAAAGGTTTTATGTATTTATGAGGGAATTGTTATGACATTTATGGGTGATTTTAACACCGTATTTTTGATTTTGGAATTTTAAAGCAATGATACGGGATTTCATACTTGATAACGAGCGGGAAGAATAACTTAAGTTTATGATTTTATAACAGGTTATATGGCACACATACTTGGATCGATTTGATATTTTTTTTAATCCGTGAGAAGTACGGTTATAAATTTGATAGTCTAAAAATAAACTTTTCAGAAGCATCCTTACATTTACTTCAGTAGGATTGTGCTGTAGATATCGGACTATACAGAAAAGGTAGACTGATTTTGTTTACTTGCCTGATTATATTTCAAACATTATTTCGAAATATGATTTTCCGTTTGTATCAAATAATAAGATTTTTGCTTTTTCAAGAAACAAACAGTAGTTTTGTGACTACGGATGCTCAACATTTTGCAGGAAGGTAGCAAAAATAATATGCATTCAAAATAAGTTTGATATTTGAGATTGGAAGAAATGGTTATTTTAGACTGTGTTTATTTTTATTTCTATGCTTAAAAAGTAAAAGCTGTTTTTCCTATCGGGATTATATATCAAAACGTTTGGTTAACTTTGTTTTTTCGTATAAAATACTAGTTTATGATATAGTATTACATAACAAAACATCGCATGGTATTGTTACGTCTTTATTCTTATTTTTGTTTATTTTTTGTGCCTTCTTCTAAACTTCTAGTTTTTGCTATAGTATAGCAAACAAAATTTCGTATTATATGCTTGTGATATAACTCAAAGGTTGAATTTTAAATAGGGATTGTCAACAGTGTATTAATACTGCAATGTTAGATCTTTTAAGGGGTCATAGGAGTCTTAAAAAGGTGCAAAGAAGGTACTACAAAGCATAGTTTGATCTTTCATGTCATTTTTGAACTACTCAATATATATGTATAATTTTTTATATGTAATTCTGCGTGATTTATATAATATAAAACAAATTTTAAAATTTATGAAACTTTAGCCAAAACTAAAATTTACGATATTAAACATAAAGCTATTTGAACACATTGTGATTAGGCTTGCGCGGCAAATTTTGTATTCAAAATTGAAGAAATGACCAAGAAAATGACTTTATATTGGGCAAATATGTACAAACAAAGACTTTTACCTAAATTCTCAGCTCAATTTTAATTAAAAAATTATTTAAAAAAAAAATTAAATCAAAATTTTAAAATTTTCATTAATTTTTTTAGAAATAAGTTCTTAAAATAATTTCTAATTAAAATTGAGCTGAGAATTTAGGTATAAGTCTTTGTTTGAACATATTTGTACAATATAAGTCATTTTCTTGGTCATTTTTTTAATTTTGACCTCAAAATTTGCCGCGCAAGCCTAATCACAATGTGTTCAAATAGCTTCATGTTTAATAACATTTATTTTAGTTTTGGCTAAAGTTTCATAAATTTTAAAATTTGTTTTATAATAAATAAATCTTGTAGAATTACATATAAAGAAATTATACTTATATATTGAGTAGTTAAAAAATTACATGAAAGATCAAACTATGCTTAGTAGTACCTTCTTTGCACATTTTTAAGACTCCTATGACCCCTTAAATGAGGCTCAAAAATAAATCTGCAAACAAGCAAAATGTATGACTTTTTTTAAAGATAACATTGTTATTTTCTTTAAAATGTCAACGTATGTAAATTACTAAATACAATTGCTGTTTAATAAAAACATCCACATATTTTTTTTAAAAATATTTAAAGGAAATTATCATTGTATTAAAATAAATTTAAAGCATGAATACACTGAAAAATATCATTTTAAATCAAAATATCACTTCATGGTCGGCATCATATAACAAGACAGATTATGATACAAATAAATACGCATATACTTTGCAACATTCTTGTATTTTAAGTTTAATTAATTGCTTTTTTTTTTAATTCAAATTATTTTCACTACGAACAATTTATTTTTATTTGTATATTACAAATTAATTATTACGTATTTAAATATATGTTATTTAGTTATATATATATACAAATATCTTTACTTAAACCTTAAGCCTATAAATATACGTTTCAATATCACAAAAATTCTGTCTAGCAATGATTCTGGAACTATAATAAAACTGTCACTTTTGATAAGAAAGAACAAAACTTTTCGAATAAATGTCATTCTAAACGAAGGATTTTTCGAATGGCAGTCGCAATATTTTTCAACCTTCTCATCCCCTATCAGTTTGTCAAACATTTATTATATTCAAAACCTTCTTTCACGTCTTCAATAAATGAAAGTATTTGTATTCAGAAAACGAAACGTTTTGTATTCAGAAAATATTCACATTTTTACGCATGATACATGATTTACGTGAAACAAGAAAATACGTGAAAGCACGTTGATTCTTGGCGCAAATAATTTTATTGAGTAAAAATTTGCATGTTTCGAAGAACGAAAATCCTGCTTTATCAGAATAGTATGCACGTATAAACTAAAAATATAACATTCGAGAGGAACAAAATGTAAAAATAGAATAAAAATAAACGTTACTGTGTGTTTAATACTGACATGCTTCATTCATTTAAACTTTAGATTTATATAATACAATAAGTAAATATAATTGCTAGGTTAGATATGATTGTGATGAGCACAGTTTAAAATTATTTACATGAACTGTCGAGGTATTTTTTTCTTCTTATAACAGCACAGATGTCATATTTTGAAGCCGGCACCATCTCGAGGAGAAGGGAAAGCCAAATTTTAAATACTAAGGTCCCTTTCAAAGAAATTTAAGAAATTTGGGATTTTGAGAGAATAAACAAACTTTTAATCATTATGATATATAATTAAACAAAACTGGTTCTAGTTATTTAATAACATCTTGAACTGTATAAAAATTTTATATTATTCTATAGTTTAAGGTATCCGATCACCTTTTTTCAGCAAAAATCCAAAATACCCAGCAAATGCTAATTATTTTAATAGCATATAATAAAAAAATTTTAGCCTATAAAAAAAGCTTACAGTTTAAAAGTATATGCAATAAATTTCTTCTATGAAATTTTTAAATACTTTTCTAGAACTGCTTTTGTTTGTTGTCGCATATTTTTCAAAATAGAATTTCTGAGATTTTCAGTTTACGTAAAACATAAAAATTGAAGTTCTTTATTAACAATTGCTTCCAAATTATTATTGTCGTTTTATAACAGTACGAAGAAGGTTTTGAACTAAAATCGTGTAAAACTATTAATAATTGGATATTTTAAAATTATTTATATGCTTGTTACTATCTTGTTTCTATGTGTTTTTGATATAATACCACATACTTTTTGCATATATATGAATTTTGGGCACTGATATCTTGATGATTTTAGTTCATGACCTACATTAATTTTTGTTGAGCATATTTAAATTTAAATGGTGTAAAAAAGAAATATTTGGATAGATATCATGTTTTGCGGAAACGTGATTTTTGATGCATATTTGACTAAAATTTTCCACAAACACTGATAAAAAACTATTAGGATTTACTTTCCTAAAACTATTTTTATATTCATAACTAATAATAAAATCACTCAAAGTCATGGTTTTAATATAGTTTTCAGAAACTTGCTGTCAAAGTGATCGGTAACCTTAAATTGCATGACTTCTTAAGAGAAGATACCTCACAATAGAAGAAATTATCATGTGTTGAAAAGGAGAATACAGTTTTTAGTTTGCACTTTTCGCATTAAACAATATTACTTAGTTTAAATTTTGTGAAAACGGGGAGGGTCTTTAAAGAAGAGGATATCATGTTCCATTGACACAGAAATCTCATTTTTAGTTAATGAACACATCTCTTTAATCAGTCTTTGAAACCTTATTCTTGAAAAATGCATGTACTCAAAATTAATTCTGTAAACCATTCTGCAATAGAAACAAATTTGTAAAATAAAACTTAAGTTTAATACATAATTGTTAATTCTTAAAATACATTGTAATAAATTCCACTTATATATATTCGACTAACAATTTTAAATTAACAGGGCTCGTTGGTCCAGAAATCTACTCCTTTACAATCATTAGATAGGTTAGAAAACATTTTTCGTAAGTTTACAGTTTACTGCGTTTTACGTTTGACTTATTTTAATAATTTATTTCATTAGGAGGAATCTAAACTTACAATTCAAAACAAGTTTCTAAAGAAGGTTTATTCAGGCAATCAGGCACAAAAATGTTTTAACGAATTTCAACTATAGTTGGATGAATATGTTAAAAGGAATTCATAGGAAAAGGAATTAATACGGGTTTGTGAAGATTCGTAATTAGTTTATATTTGAGACCTGGTTTTGTATTGGGGCGTCAATATTCGATTGCATCAATAGTTATCAAAACGTGTTTTTTTAGAGATTGAAACAGAAAGGTTTTGAATAGTTTACATTGATAAATGTTATAGATAATAATGTTAATGATGATGTTTACATTGATAAATTAGTCATACATTGATAAATGTTTTGAGAACAAATTGTTTTCAATTATAAGTTTAATAATTATAATGAATTTCAAGTCATTTTCCAACAGCAAAGTATTTGATGAGTATATATTTAAAACTTGTTGATATAATAGTTTTATTTATATAGGGAAATATAGCGATTCCAAAAGGACTGTTTCGTAAAAAATGGTGTTCGTAAAACCAAATATTTAAGTTATTTTTCCACAGATTACTTTAGTTTTGTAAACTACTGCAGCTGACTTGGAAAAATAACATCTCAAATTGTCAGATGACATTTTCTAGGTAAACAGAAATAATCTGTAACAAAGTAGTACATTTATTATGTTTCTTGCGTTAAACTTATAAATCCGATACTTTTTTTTAATTTTAAACTTCTTTTCCACATTAATTTTTTTTCACGATACAATAAATATAGTTTTAAATATGTATTTTTTTTATTTTAACTGATTTCACCTGAGATATATACAAAACCCTATTACGTTTTGTTGGGTTTGGCTTGGGTTAGATAGAGCTACACGAGGGCTTCTACGACCTTGGAATCACGGTCAAGCGAAGCGACATACACTTGAGCGTAAACCCAACAAAAAGGGCCCGGATGGCCGAGTGGTTTGGATAGCAGACCATTACGCTAGCAGTTTGTACTCTGTAACAGGCGCGGGTTCAATTCCCGCCTTTTCCCTGGGTCAGGGCCGTCTCGAACGAGTTCGCTAATGCTCACTCTCAAAAGTAAGGTTTAGTAAGATGGAGATAGTAGTAAGACAGGTAGACACACTAGTGAGCATTAGCGAACTCGTTCGAGACGGCCCTGCCTGGGTGTACTTCCTTTCTATGTGACAGTAAAAATTCTTACCGAAAATACTTCGATACTGGAAAGGAGTAAAAATTAAATCCTAAATAATCGCTCCAAATCGCCTTAAAATCGCTCGTTTGTTGTTAAGATTGTTCGAAGATTAACAAAACAAAATAGTGAAATACACTCTCACAGGGGAAGTGCATTTTTGACACCGAAAGAAGTGAAAATTATCTCAGATTGAGTTGAAATATCTCGTTCGTTTTAAGAGTGTACATATGTACCTACTCCTACCCAACAAACTTTTGAAACACTACCATAATAATATCCATTTTAAAGTCCAATCTAACACTTCATCACTAAATAATTCCATGTCCTACTCCATTTTTTACCATACAAAACCTAAAATAAGTTCATTTCAACAAAAAAAAAAAACATTCTAAAAGACAAATTTTTTTCATTGGTTTTAGCTTTTTTACTAAAGGAATCTTAGTGAAGCTTATTTCCTAATTAAACACCAATTACTCGGCGTCGTGAAGGCACTCAGACGTAAAATTAACTTCGATGTGAGGAAGGGGAGGGTGTCTTAAAAGGGGCAATTAACATGCCATTCCCTCGTCACCTAGGCCTTTTGGAGGGCTTTTCCTGGAGGAATGTGAACCCCAGGTTTTCAAAAGTTGTAACTTGCATTTTTTTGTTGAGGATAACGTATCTTATTTGAGCAAAATAACTTGAAAAATCGAAGAATGTATAGTAATAAAAACTTGTAATAAACGCGTAACTAAATTTTTTGAAAAATAAAAATTTAAATCAGCGCAATGGAGTGTCTAAGGTTCTATACGTTTGCAACTTTTTAAGTTCAAAATTATAATTATGCATTTTTTTTTTATTTTTAGCTTCGAGAGTAGGTTTATAACGTAAAATGTGGAAGATATTATAATTGTTCATTCCATCCGTCATGCTGTAACCCACTTTATTAACCCAAAATACAATTGCTACTAGCAAGTGTGTTACGTCAAAAACTCAGCGCATTGTAATTAGAAGACATTGAAAATATCCGGAAAAAATAGAATTTGAAGTACTTAAACTATTAATATATTATTCACTTATCTTTCTTGAATTATAAAAAAGTAACATTATTTGTGGGTTACTTGTCACTTTCTGCATGTTTCACGTGTGTCATCCCGTGCTGAAGGGGCCCGGATGGCCGAGTGGTAAGCATCGCAGGCCAGCAGTCTGCGTGCTGTAACGGGCGCGGGTTCGATTCCCGCCTTCGCCCTGGGTGTATTTCCTCTCTTTGTGACAGTAAAAAATCTTTCTGTGTCTGTCTTACTTGACGAAGACTTATAAGCGGCTCACTGAGCAAGCACAAAAGTCGGAATATATATGTAAAATACCCTACCCCGTGCTGAAATCGTTGTATCTTTCGTTATATCTAAGTAGCTGATTGATGTATTTATAAAATAACTTAAACTTAAAAAAACGAGTGATTTTAACTCAGTCTGAGTTCATTTTCACTTCCTTCCAGTGTCTAAAACCCTTATAAGAGTGCTTTTCACTCTTTTGTTTTGTTAAACCTCCGACACGATCTCTACCACAGTCTTATACGCTTTGAAATTTGAACTATGCAGCCGAGCGCTTTTAACTCAGCCTGAATTAATGTTCACTCCTTTCCGGTGTTGAAAATGAACTTTCCATAGGAGTGGATTTCATTCCTTTGTTTTAAGAGTGTTGCAAGAAGGTCAAACTTATTAGGAGGTCTTGCAAAAACCATTATTAATCTTATCTGCATTAACGCCTACTATATATTAACATCATAAATTCATAAGCTATTATGTATTGAAACATATGTTAAAATGTATATAACTTACAAAAACAAACATTCCACTAAAATCAAATTCAACTGAACGGAATAGTCCCTTTGTAAACATTAAACGATTGCTTTCAAAACTAATTGTAAAATATAACTTTTAAATATATTACTGGTTGAAAAATAAGTTTATATATTTGGTATAGAATCAAAAGTCACTAAATCCAAAAAGTAAAAGTATGGGAAATCGCAAAAAACTGTTTTTAATGCCTTACTATTGTATGGAGTAAAGGTGAATACATGTAAATTAGTACAAAAATTACATGTACTCACCTTTACTCTATACAATATTGGTATTAAAAGCAGTTTTTTGCGATTTCTCATACTTTTTGGATTTAGTGACTTTTGATTCTATTCCCTTCAATTATCATGAATATATGTGTAAGATTTTTTTTACTGTGTCATATGTAGAGTCATTGCTTTCAAAATTATTTGCGCGAAAAGTTAAAACTTTTATAAAGTTCGAAACAAATCGTTTGAGCGCAGGGGACTTTTTGTTCTCTAAAAGGGAAAGAGGGAACTTTTTTAGAATTTTAAAATTCCAATGTGAATTGTATAAGTAGGTTTATATTAAATAAGAACTGTTGATTGAATTGAATTTTTTTGGTACTGTTGGAAGCATGAGAAGAACCAGTTTTTTTTAGGTTCAGGTTTTATTTAATGCCACTTTTTTTTTAAATTGACTTATGTTGTTTTGCACTGTACGCGCTCTGTATATGTTTAGTGTAACTTGTTGGCACGTTGTTACACAGTAATTTTGGAAGACATTTTTATTATGAGAATAGAAGCCGATAACTATTTTGAGAAAAATAATAAAATACGTAAATAACATAAATGGTTATGTAGTTAAAAAAAAAAAAAAAAAAAAAAAACATCAGGAGTTTCATTTGCGCAAAAATAATTTTAGTTCCCTAAAATTACATTCATCACATTAAGTTAAGAATGTAAATGTAACGTAGTTTAAAAACAAAAAAGGATTTGTGTTAAGTTTCAATTACGCAGAGTTTACTCAACTTCCTTTAATTCAGCAAAATAATGTTACGATCTGAAGCTTCCGCGTACAGAAATGGATAAACACATAGCAAAACTAATATATACTAATCAAACTTCTCACCAAATTTCTATAAAATTCAGGTATGAAGCCCTTTAAAACATTATACACTGTTTAAAATTTGGTGTTTTGTTTCACTAAAAATATGGTTCTTAGCAGCTGCAACGACTGTTTGGTGAAAATAGTTCACCATAATTTCAGTTTCACTTCAGCCATTTAACAGGTTTTTGTTTACTTAATCTGGAAACTGGTTCAACCAAATACCTAAAATCTTGTGAATTATTTAACCATATTTTCAGTTTCAATTCGGCCATTTCGCAGGGCTTTGTTTATGTAATCTGAAAACATGTGCAACCAAATACCTAAATCTGGTGAATCTGTTGAAACTTTTACTATTGCAACTACTAGGGACCATTATTATTGTGGTATCAAGTACAAAATTTTTGTATTATAGGCTGTATAAATTCATTCGTAATGAGATTAAAACCCAACATTGCTTGCCTTTTCTCTAGTTATGCATTTAAACACAATTTTTTATGTTTTGAACCTCAAATCCATTCTATTTATATTATGTTGCGGTTAGTTTATATTAAATATTTAAAAAATCGTCTTATATTTTTTTCTATGCAGCACCAAATCAATAATACCAAATACTCATTTAGAATTTTCTATAATTGGTAAACATTCCTTTACTGATCTCACAAAAAATACGCCTTTAAAACGCGCAAACAAATTTATAGCGGTTCGTTATAAAATTAAGTTGTTTATTCAAAGAAAAAGATAGTTATTTCAAAAACACCATCCATTCACTAATGGAGGTATGAGTAAACACATAAAATTTCAAAAACAATATTTTTTAAATTCCGCTTCAACTTCAAAGAAACCCATTTGCCTCGCAATTCAATCACTACTTCAAACTAAGCAAGCAAGACCAAAACACTCCTAAATTAAAAGCATTAAATCTGAGAAAACAAATCCAAGTTTTGGCGTTTCCATTAGGCGCAAAAACCAGTTTTTGCAAAACACAAATTCCGTCGCTGTTCTACAAAGTGTACCCAAAGGCGACTCTATTGACACACCAGCCGAAGGAATCAAAATCACGACAGTTAAGAAGAAGGTGGATATGCTTGGCGAGAAACACAGTGAATCAGCCGGAAAGTCGCCAAGCAACCTTGGTAAGCCCAAACGGACCGCTCACACATTGTCAGTTTATAGGCCGGGATAGCGTGGTCTGTAAGGTCTTGGACTGGCATCCCTAAGGTTGCGAGTTCGAGCCCGGCTGCCTTCCGAAGACTCCCGTGTAAGCTAATAGTGACTGGTGCACGTTAAATCCATCTTGATCACAAAGTCTTCCAAGTTTCCATACCGAATCAATACCTCTGGGTGTGACAAGTCAATTATGGGGATCCTTTATGTGGCCTATGTCTCTTAAACTTAGATGGATCCACTGACGTGTGCGCGTGTGTTGTGACTGTCTTATTTGACCGAGGTTTATAAGCGGGTCTCCAACCAAGCACACAAACCTGAATATATATGTCTACCAACCAACCAAATGTAAGTTTATACTGAAACGCTTTTATAGAAAATAAAAAAAAATGATTATTTGGCAGCTGTAAGTTGTACCAGGAGATAAGAATTCATACAGGATAGTTAATAATTTCCTACGCAGGTAATAAATGTACGTTTTGATTCTAGTTGTAATTAGAAAGTCAAGTTCAGCGTTATTCAGTTCGGAAAAATTAGGAAAATATTTCCGAACTTTCCTTGTCCCTCATCTCAAATGGACGTAGCTAATCTTCTTCAATTACTATTATCCTAGTAATAAATATAAAATGGTAAAAACAATTCTACCTAAGAGGAGCCGACGAACAAGTTTCTCCATTTTAATTTCCAACTTCTACAGTGGTTGGTTACAGGTATTCCCTGCTTGTGTGCTTGATCAGGGAACATTTCCAACTTCTTCTAAAAACAAAATGTTTACAGCAATTATATTGCCAGATGCTGAAAACTACTAACAATTTCAACATTGGTATGTTAGAAATGGTTTTGGTTTAGTTAGGTAGGAACATATTATATTTGGATAACAAACTCTGACATAAACAAAATGTTATGGGCTACCGACAAAAGTCGTCAAGTAGTAGTCAAAGGTAGACTCTATTGTAAAAATAATGTTTTCTAACCTCCCTTCTAAAGCATGATATATTCAGAAATTGAATAAATCATGCTTTAGAAGGGAGGTTTGAAAACGTTATTTTTCAATAGAGTCTCAATGAGTGGAATGCTTTACCAGAATATGTCGTGTATTCGAAGAGAGTGGAAGATTTTAAGAAAAATCTCGATGGCTATTGAAACTGGTAAGGAATTAGATATATTTTGGACCAACCTTGCTGGACCTTTGGCCTGTTGTTGGTCGACAATTTTTGTATTTGTATTTGTAGTGGATGTAGTAAGACCTTACAAACACCGCTGTAGAACTGCCCCAAATACTTCGGCGAGAGTATTTGTTAGGGTTTACTACAAAACGATCAATTACTTCACTTGGCAAAATTCATTTTATATTGTTTTTTGATCGACAGCATCTCCGTATTATTCTGAACTCTCTGATCACAACCCCCTTCCCAATTATCAAAGGCGCCATGGCTTAGGGGGACAACTACTGAGCGGGAGGAGGAAGGAAAACTAATTTACAAGTTCCGCATTAAGCGAGCCGAAGTGAACTCACATTTTGGCCGCAACCGTAGCGGAAAATGAAACCGTTGAGGATAAAGGTTGTCGATTTTGAGAAGATTTTAATCGCCAAGAGTTCGCCATGGTTTGTTGATGTAAGAAATAGTGTTGCATAAGTCAAACGAGGATTGCAAGCTATTGCGTAGAAACACTTGCTACGATGTTTGTAGCATCTTTGCTCCAGAAGTAGACATACGCAGACATTTGTTGAATTCACCTCCCGAACTTTTTTAAAAAAATATTCTTGTACTATTTTTTTTTTATAAATTAGGGTGTTCAATATTGCCAAAAACGATTCTATATCAGTAATATATGTAACAAAGAGATCTATAGTAGGGCAGGGACTGAACCTACCAACCGCACCATGGACCAACACGGAGACAATATAGGGTGGCATGTGAAGCCCCTATGGCAGAGTGGTTAGGATCGCAGGCCATAACGCTAGCAGTCCGCGCGCTGTAACGGGTGCTGGTACGATTCCCGCCTTTGCCCTAGGTGTATCAAAACTATAAATTAACTAGCTAAAACTATAAATTAACTAGATAAAACTATAAATTAACTAGCTAAAACTATAAATTAACTAGATAAAACTATAAATTAACTAGCTAAAACTATAAATTAACTAGATAAAACTATAAATTAACTAACACTTTTGCCACTCTATTCGGGCTTTGTAGTAAGCCATGGCTGCCGATGGCAGCTCAGTACGAGTCGTTCCTCTACCCCATTACAGAACTCTTTGATGTGTAATTGTATGAAAAAACTGAAATAGCATAATAGTTAAGCAGATTTCGAAGGTGTATCAAGTTTATTTTGTCTTAAATTTATATGATGTATGTCAATAAAATATGTGTTACAGTAGGAAATTAATCACAAGAAAAATAACAGAGCTTGTTTGATTCTTTATAATGCGTTTTTTTTCTCAACTTTGCTTGCGAAACAAATACATAATTGCTCGAAAAATATGTTTCGATAAAAATGTATGTGAATGATATTTTGTGTAGAAAAATAGTATTTAGAGAAAAAGAGGTAGTGATAAAATTAAAAAGCAACATGTTTACCGGTTAGTATGGATAAAAGGGGGAATCAGAATTACACCGCCCACTGCTAAACAGTCAGAATACGGAAAAATTAGGGCTTTAGTCACGCCAAATTGCAATGCATCGCCAAACATAACAACCACTAAATACAAAATGGTGGGGGCGGGGGTGATTTAATTGAAAGCGTTGCCTCTCCTTTGATTATAAAGAAATGGCACTTTAAAGATTTACCTTTAAAATACTTTTTGGCATGGTGCTAGGTGAATGGGAAGGTAAATGTAAATGGATTTTATGTATTTAACTTTCGAAATTAGAATAACGAATTTTTATGGAATTGGAATTGGCAGTTTTTGTTTCAGTTGATTTTCCTTTTATTTTGATTTAATCAGGGGATCACTGGATTGCTATTTGAGTAGGAATAATAAGAATATTTCAACTTCTGAGCGTTAGGCCTGAATTTTCTCTCTATTTTGTGCACTATTCTTTCTGGCAATAAGAATAAATTTTAAGAGCTTATTTTATATTTTTAATGATGTTCTACTTTTTTGAATCATGAAACGATTTTGATTCTTTCAATTCTCTTCGAGTGTTTACATAATTCTGATTTCCATATCAAATATCTGATTTAAAAATAAGAATTTAATATTTAATTTATTTTTTACTAGTCCTTTAGAAAAGTAGTAAAAATACAATTTATTTTCTATTATAAATATTCAACTGAATGGAAGGTTACAATATTTTTGTTAAATATTTGATAATATTATATTATAATATAATTAATGAAATTAGTGATTGTTCGTTTTTTTCGGGGGGGGGGGAGGGGTTATAGCATAAAATTCAAGTTTACAAGAGTTTGACATAAAATGAACATTGTCCTCCACCAATATATGCAAACTGGTACAAACTTGATATGCAAATTGTATACACATTTATAGACATGAAACAGCTGCTTAGATTTAATTGAGTTAATAAATAATATTAAAATAATGAAATCTTTTTAAATCATGTAAAAGATCTTTCACACACATGCACATAAATTATTATTTATTTGTCTAAATATTTTGCACCAAAATTTCTTCGTCATTCATTTCACACTGTTTACCAGGGGATTATTGAGTTTTGTTCATATTAATAAAAAATTATTTTATAAACAATATTAACACCAATAACTGATTTTTGCTTTCCGTACATGCTCCAAAAGTGTTCAAGATAAATGAATCGGTGAGTGCAGAAACAACGTCAGTCACAAATTTCAAATTTTTCAGGAGGGAGAAAAAACGTAAAAACTCCTCCTCTATTTCAGCACTAAACACTCTTAACAAACGCCTGAATTTATGGAACTACTCAACAGACTAACGTAGTTTTTTCACCCAACACGCATCTTGCCTTTCTACGCTTATTTTCATTGAAA
Source organism: Hylyphantes graminicola (assembly GCA_023701765.1). NCBI lineage: Eukaryota > Metazoa > Arthropoda > Arachnida > Araneae > Linyphiidae > Hylyphantes > Hylyphantes graminicola. Next base: position 44,493,047 of record CM043112.1, read on the forward strand.
ACGAGTTTTCGAATGTTTTGACTGAAGTGGTTTCTGCACTCACCGATTCAAATGTTAGTACTTTTAATAGAAACATACATTTTCATTTGTTTAAATAAATTATTAAAAGGACTGATTTTTTGTGGACATTAAAAATTACTATCTCTAAAACGGATATTCAGCTCCTCTCTGATTACCTAATATTAGAAACAATATTTATACGTAAAAACGTGTACTGTAACCCGTGGCAGTAGTAATTAAAGGCCTTTTACATATATTCAGATATTTAGACGTACTTATTTTATTACCATAATATACTAGATGTTCTAATAAATTTGACTATCTCTAAATTAAAGATTCAGTAAAATAAAACAAAGATAATAATTAGCGATGGAATTATAATATATTTACTAATTAAATGTTAAACAAAACATTCACGATTCATAACTATTTAAACAATTCCTTAATATAACAAAACACGAATCATTATTTTGAAATGAAAAGACAGACTATTAATTTAATTGTCTATTAACTATTAATTTATTTAGCAATAACCAATTAATTCTTGAACAAACTAATTGGAACGATCTTTCTTAAGACAGTTGATGCAATATAATTGTCATTAGATTCACATTACCTTCAAAATTGTACAAAGCTTTCCGGAGCAATTAAATTTGCAACAATGTTTATTGCCAATGTTTTACTTCCGGAATAAATGTTACAAAAGTTTTCGTCACAAAGTAAACAATTTAACGATAACTCAATGTTTGCCATTAACCATTAGGAGACCTCCTAATTGAAGATAACTTTGAAACCTTTGAGGAATTCAGTTGCGAATTCCCATTTAATTAAAGTAATTCCAATGGAAAACTACTTTCAAGGCAACTTGGAATAGTTGGATTGACAAAGCTGTTGATTTCTAGCCAACTCTAGGAGCTTTAAGACAGCCAATTACGCATATATATATATATATATATATATATATATATATATATATATATATATATATATATATATATATATATATATATATATATATATATTATCAAACTTGTGTGCTTGGTCAGAGACCCGCTTATAAACATTCGTCAAGTAAGACAGACACAAGACACACATACGTGACACATGCTGTCATCTACCGCCACCTCCGCAATTTCGACATGCACATGGTGGGAAATAGTCTCCAGGGACCTATGGGAATAAATTGAAATAAAGCAAGATACTATTTTGAGTTGAAGCGAATGCTTCCGTCTGTCTATTTCAGGACACTCCTGAAATTTTAACATTTATCCATCGCCTTGTAAATTAAAACAGAAGTTACGTGGTAATTTAAGTGTACTAGCCTTTGGAGCTGATGGGCTCGGGTTCAAATCCCGGTAAAGGCATGGATGTCTGTGTTTGTCAATAAATGTTGTTATTAGTCTATGTGTTTGTGGCGTCCTCCTTTGTGTGTCTCTTGTGACTATCTCTTCTGGCGAGCGGTTTAATGGGCTATATAGCCTACGCTGGTTACAAAATGTTGTCGATTGTAATTTTGATCTGTTGCATCCCAATTAGATCAATATATTGCCTCCAAAAATTCAAATTTTTAGCTGCGTGACTGATCAACACTTTAGTTGTGATCTCGCATTAGGAGCTTTTGAACTCGCAAAGTGTTTTCCCTCCCGTCGAAGCGTAGTGATATAAGACAGTCTTGCCTAATGCGGAAAAACGCAGATATTTGCCCCGGCGGTAACGTGCTAAATTAAGTGATATGACAGAGTGGACTTCGAGTGGGACTTCTTCAGATCTAAACTTATAGCTCTTGAAGAAGTTTAGTTACCAAGAGAATTGGCTTGATTTCAATAAGAACGCATGGATAGGCAGACAAATGTGATGTCTTAATATTGTCCATACTTTCAAAGTGCTTATGAATGGTTTTTTTTCGGTTGTAACCTAACAACACTGCAACCAACAATTTTTGCAAAAATAGATCAAATCGTTTTGATTTAGTTTATTGGCGGTACTATTTCCAAAGAGATATGCATTACGGCATATGCCTTACTTAATATGGTAGATTTTCATTGCAATTTTTTTTTTTAAATTTAATTTTTGAAAAATTAAAATGCTTATATGTGTGGCATGTTACATACAATCATGTAAAAACAACAAACCGTCCAGACATTTTGTATGGAAATTAGCAATTAATGCACGTAGATATACCCAATTTTAAGTTACGTAACAAACAGTCAATTAGTAAAACTCTTACAAATTCTTCCTTACGGCTGTCCCTATTCCTATTAATCACAATCATTGTTTGATAAATTACAATGGAGAAATTGGATTTGGAGTAATAAGTGCGTACAATTGAACATTTTTCATGTGCTTTGGACTTAATTTTCAATCAACTGATTGATTGTGATTGCAGATAAGTGGTCTGTGCCTTTTATTCGACTTTGTTATCTATTGTGAAAGTTTAAATTGACATTCTTTGAAATTGAATTGTGTAGCAAGTTATGCAAATTACCGTAACAATTTGAAATGAGTTGAAAGTTCTCTTATTACTGTGTTCTAATGTGGTGTAATTATGCAATGCTTAGTTCAGCGACGAGCTGGGGTATGTAAATTTGGAGTATGTAAAAACGATCTTTTCATTAAAAATCAGTAAATCCAGAGAAACAAAAATAGAGGATGTGAAATGTATGACATATCCAACTGACCTCAAAATCTTCAATAAATAACAAAATCTTATATTTTAACCAGAATTAAACTTAATAATTTAAATTACCTTTCACATATCCTTAATATTACTTTGTATTTTAACATCCCAACTGCACCCTGTCGCGAGAAACAATCGCCTAATAATCGTTTCACACAGAACCTTCCTGAGTCCTCCGCCTACGCGTTGAAATTTTAAAACATTTCTTACAACAAATTCATATTTTCTGATTGGTCCGTCTGGGAGCGTTGTCACTTTTTGCCATTTTTGTGGGCATTCGGTGGTCATCCATCGTCGACTTCAGACGATCTCTCAGCCATACGTTCACCCTATCACGATGCATAACTAATTCTGTAAAAGACTAAATTTAAGTTTCAATGTCGACTTATTTTACATGTATATAGGATTATTTTACATGTATATGCTAGGGGGCAAAGCCCTCTGCTCTCTACCACTCGCCAACCCCCGAGAATTTGCCACGCAATTCCTCTTTGTTTGCTCCGCAAACAAACATGCAATACTAAGATATTTAAGGTAGGCGAATACCCAAAATTCCCCTAAATTCTAAAATTTTTACTGTTACTTTAATCTTTTCCAAATTTGGCATAGTGATTTCAAATATGCTGAACAATGCTATTAAGGAATATTTTTATATTTAAATATAAATTAGTTATTTTAAATGGTGTTTTTTTACTAAAAAAAGGGGTTTGCGCTAACAACTCTACCACATTCAATTTTTCTCCTATAAACATTAATTATGTGTTAAATTCTTCGTTTTGAACTGATGCGTGCAATGACCCTCTAGAGTTACAAACAAATCACAAGAATATGTTTTGTGCACAATTTTATGAATTAATTTGAATCAAGTACTATGTGGCTAATCTTACGACACTGCTGGAATCTGCGCATGCGCAGATCTCGACTTCATAGCGAAGCGTTTTTGAGAGCAGCCAAATGAAAAATCGCCAAGTTGTTAGTTAGGGTTGTAGTGTAGGTTTAGGTTGTTATTGAATATCAAGCGTTAACCTCGCCGGCCGCTTGCGTTCTTAGATTGTAATAGAATTATTGGATTATAACAGACTGTCAAATTCTAAGCCTATTTTATTATTTGATCAATTGACGTAAGACTTTATATAATCAACTGCATTATAACGGACTGTCAATCGGGGATCAACCTGGGTCAAAAAATGCTAAAATGTAGAAGAAAGATGTAGCAAAAAGTTTAAGACCAATTAGTTGTTTATAAATCAACGTCACGCCAATTAAATCACTTAAATTTGTAAAGTTATCAATCTTTGTGTAGCAGTTAATTTTGTTTAGCAGTATAGCTTAACGATACATTGATATTTCTTTTATGAATCACGACATGAAAAATTTAAATAATTTTATAAAACTATACTACTAAAAGTACTTTTAACTTTTTATATAAACTTTTTTAAATGCGAACATTTACTTTTACTTATGTTGTTAGATTACCTTCATATTTGTCTATAAACATGTTTTTGCTGTTCATTTGGTGTATTAAATCAATTTTTTTTGTTTGAAATCCCCAACTTTTGGTCTTTCAATTCACATCCTTATTAACATGGTTCATACATTTGTTATGGGGAAAATCCATACGCACTTTTCCAGAAAAATTTAAGGACTAGAAATTTACTAGCAACATAAATCTCCATTAAATCTCCAAACCAAGTCCATTAAAAAAAACTGAATATTGTTTAAAATCAGAAACCCCAGTATACAGGCGGAAGTAGAATAAAAGGTTCAAACACAAACAAAAAATATTTTAACAATCACGGTGATCACGACTCACGGACATCATGAACCAGACACTTGATCAGAAAATATGGTCTGGCTGTCAGACTTGGTCAGAACCGGAGCTACAAAAGTAACGAGATTCTCTTCCGATCACTCAGAGCCAGAGAACTGTCAATCATTCTGACGCAATGTGACGTCGTAGGTAGATTTCTTATAATTACTAAGCAGTAAAATAAGTAAACCAGGAAGCATTATTGGACTCCTCTTCTAATGGGAGGTTGCACTGGCTGGCCGAGATTTTAGTATAATCTAATTCATCTTCCCATTTCGATTAAATTTTTTATTTTCACTACTTTCAACCCTAAGTTTTTTTTTTAATCCGAAACTAAACCTAAATTATGCTTCTGATTTGCTTCCGCTAAGAAAGAATATAGGTTAGGTTAGAATTATCGTAGCACTAGAGCAACACGAAGGCTAATGGCGATAGGCGTCGTATTTTAAAACCACAGTCAAGTGACGAGCCGACACCTGAATAGGCACAAAACGCAACCGTTAAAGACGACGTCGTACGCAGCGTTAGGACTTTGAAGGATATTTAACGTGCACTCCCTTTCACGGGGTATTATACGTCGGACATTTTTGGCTGCAAGGGCCTTTTATAGGTCGGCAGTTTTTTTGGCGATGACCTGACCCGAACTTGGAACCTGGACCTGGGACCATGCTAGGCGAGTTCCTAACCGACTGAGCTTTCCAGCCCCAGAAGGATATACAGGGTGGTTATAAAATAAAGCGTGGTCTGTAGCTTGAATGAATAATCCAAATGCATCAAAAATTGAGACACTTACTAATCAAGAAGGGAGGAAAAGAATGGAATCATAAAATGATAGAATATATAAAAAATAATCGTAAAAAGGAATTCTCATAAAAAAAACTTGTCTCTTGACCAGGGTTCTAAATTACGGGGCGTCGTCAATTAAGGACAACACATCCAATCACGCCTCGTAATTTAGAACCCTGGTCAAGTGACGAGTTCGTTTTTTATTATTCCATTCTTTCCCCCACTTCTTGAATAGTAGTGTCTCAAAGTTTTTTTTGCGATTGGATTATTCATTAAAGTTACAGACCACTCCGAATAGCGAGCGTTATTTTATAACCACTCTGTGGATAAGCCTTCAGTAAAAGTCTTTTAGATTGATAAATACATAAATGAAAATAGCCCCAAACCCCAAAACCGATTTTTTCAAAAAATTTAGGTACTCGCCTACCTGAAATATTATTTTACTTGATTTAATTACTTTATATTGTTAAGCATTTATTAGCTCCTCATTCTAATTAAAGTGCTTATGTGTGCTCATAGGATTACGTAAATAAAACAGAAAATAACACCGGAAACGATGATCCGATTTAATCTCAAACATGTTCATTTTTATTCCCATAACCTTATCAACTTTAGGCAATATAAAGCCAAAGTGGCAAACCATCTTCCCCTTCAGTATCCGTCTGCGCATGCACAGTGTTTTGCCGTAAGAGCAATGGATTTCCGGCAGATGGTCCGTAAGGGCAATGGGATTACGGGTATCGTACGAGAAGCCACAGTTGAACATTTTTTTTTTCCGATTGACTTGCACTTGGACATTTTTTTTTAAAAAAAACTACTGTATTTACACCAGATGTTAGAGGCTTATGGCACAGACGTATATTGAAATAGCATCTGTAAAAAATTTCAGGTTAATTAATGTAAAACTTTTTATGCTAGAAGTGTTAGCGTAAACCCCTTTTTTTAGCTGAAAAACACTGTTTAAAATAAATAAATAATATTTAAATAAAAAAAATTGCCTAAATAGCATTTTTCATTATATTTGAAATCACCATGCCAAATTTGGAAAAGATTAAAGCAATAGTAAAAATTTTTTAATTTTAGGTATTCGTCTACCTTAAGGTAAAAGGTCCCAACCAGCGGGGAGAGTGTTGAAGACGAAAAAATTCAGATGCATTGGCTTCAGCTGTTTTTACGATGCGTGGCCGGAAACTCTAGACCGATGCCAACAGTTGAAAAAATAAGCTAGTCTCCGTGGGACTTCTCCAAGGCATCACGTAGCTCTAGCACTAAGCAACGATCTCTACCAAAGCCACGCGACGCAACCTGAAACAGCCCCGGCACAAAACGAGCACACCGCCACATTTACGTTTCTGCCGTTTCTTATTGGCTGAAGCCTTCGTGGCTTTCAAGCGTCTGACAATTACAATTTTATATTATATAGAAAAAAAGTCTAGTACTTTTGTGAATACGGACTAATACGTTACGAGAGAGAATTAGAGTGCTTTCTGGATCTCCAAACTGTTGTTTTTGCTCCACGTTGATAAAATAGAAAAAAAAATCCACTCGAAAATTCTCCGGCTAAATTTAATATTTTTAAAACCTTTATATGGTGACTGTAGCAGGCTTACAAGGTTCCATAAGATCACTGTTTGAAATTGATTAGATTTTTTTTAAATATTTTTCATAAATAATATTATTACAAACTAGTCAAACCAATTTATAAAAGTAGCAATATCGAGTTAACTAGATACACTTATCAGAGAAAAAAAATGTTCCGAAAATTATTCAATACAGCCGGAGTAATTTGGCATGGAAAATTATTTTCCCCCCATATAACACAGAGAAAAAAATATCTCCTTAACATATAAGGGGGGGGGGGAAGAATAATTTAGAGGCTTGTGTATTGCATTAAACACAACAATGAATTAGACCTTTTTGCCTGAAATCAGTCATTCAGCTGTCAGCTTACTTTCTTGTGTGGTCAAGCTACTACAACAACGGCTCAAGACTATATAGTGTAGCTTACCTGCCCACTATCAGTAGAATCGCACAATACAATCACCGCACGTACGATGATATCGCACACTACGGAAATCCATATAATTTGGGTATCTTGCGCTATCTGTCTCCTTTAGGAAATGTATTCTTGCGACAGAAATTGAATTGCTTCAATTTAAAAGTAGTAGTTTGACTTATTATCATTGGATTCACACATTGAAAATACTTCGGTTTGGAGACTAATGTATTTTACATACAGTTCCTATTCTGTCTTAACTTAGCATGAAAAATATATAGATATAATTTAGTGGAGCACTTAGGAGGGGACATAGTACGATCACTCATGATATCGCACGCTTCTGTCTTCCATATCATTTACATATCATGTCATATTATGTGTCCTTTGGGGAATGATTTCTTGTGGAGTAATTTTTATTTATCATGCGTACAGCCGCATTACGTAGTTACAGCCGTTGTAATTTACTTAAAAAATGCTCCAATAGATTAACACAGATAGAAGACTTCGGTTTGGAAAACCGGCTACCCTTCGCCCTTTACTTTGAGTGAAATAAAGGAAAATTTAATGTTGGGATATATATTTTATAGGTATCTAGTACGATATCCTCATGGAATTTTACTCCATATAATTTTTATATCAGGTCATTTTATGAATCCTTTGGGGAAAGTTTTCCTGGGAAGTATTTTTTCTAGCGTGGATACTAATTTAGTTTATCATTTTTTCTCCATTAGATTAACACAGAGAGGAGACTCCGTTTTGGAAAACCGGCTACCTTTTCCAATCCCCTTAACTTAAAGCGACAAAAGGAAACTTGAATTTTGTGGCACGATTTGTAGATATACTGTACTATCATACGCTAATGCAAAACACGAGCTGTGTCATTTGGATATCATACGGCATTATGTCTCTTTTGGGGAATGTTTTCCTGAAGAGTAATTTTAATCTACCATGGCTACATTTATCAGGTTCGTATCCAATACGGAAATGCAGAGTAAACGATAATTTCAAGCCCCACATCACAAATAAACTCCCCTCTAATACGTCACCACTCCAATCTCCGGACAAACAAAGCCAAATGACGATTCCCATTCCCGATACCCAACTCACCGATGACAATTCAAACTTAAACGACCCTACCTAAAACTCTGCCCCAATTTTCATCAAAGTAAAAGCCCACTTTTACAGCCCCTCCAATAAACATACACAGGGCAAATTTCTCACACTTATTGAAAAGCAATACTATAAATGTGCCCGGTTTTACGTTGTGGGATTATGTCCTTTCCAACGTGGGGATAGTAAGGAATAAAGAATGTTGTTATTTTTATCTGTTATAATAAGAGTACATTTATGTTACTGCACGTGATTTTTTTTATAGTCCTCTCAGATGTAATTTGTATTAAAAAAATAATTCAATCAATTATTATTATTGTTATAGTTATTATTATTACTACGCTTATTATTATTGATATAGTTATTATTATAGTTATTAGTTTTGTTCAGTAATTAGTAATTTTATTGTTATAAGTATTGTTATAGTTATAAGTTTTGTTATAGTTATTAGTATTGCTATAGTTATTAATACTGTTTATTTTTTAATTTTTTTCTTCTGTTATATAAGAGTGCATTTATGTTACTGTACAGGACTTTTTTTAATCTTCTCAGATATAATTTGTATTAAAAAATTAATGCAATCAATTGTTATTATTATTGTTATAGTTATTAGTTTGATTCAGTAAATAGTAATGTTATAGTTATAAGAATTGTTATATTTGTTAGCTTTGTTATAGTAATTTGTATTGCTATAGTTATTATTGCTGTTTATTTTTTTATTATTATTATTATCTGTTATATAAGTGTACATTTATGTTAATGTACAGGACGTTTTATAGTCATCTCAGATATAAGTTGTATTAAAAAATCAATTGATTCAATTATTATTATTATCATTATAGTTATTAGTTTTATTCAGTATTTTGTATTATTATAGTTATTAGTTTTGTTACAGCAATTAATATTGTTAAAGTTATTAGTACAGTTAAAGTTATTCATATTGTTTTTGCCATTATAAATGTTATTGTTCATATTATTATAGACATACGAACATTGCCTTTATAAAAGCTTAATTTTTGGGTGATATTTGTAGTGTGGAAGCTAAAATTCTGTAAGTAACCTCCAGAGAGAGTAGTCAATGTAATAGGTATATCAATATCATGTATTCTTTATAAAAATAACAGATCTGCTGGACCAACTCCCCAAAATGTACACATCTTTGTAACCTTCCAAAACACACTCCTCTCAAAATGGACTGCGCACGCCCACGCTATCTGTACACAGGATCTCCCTCTCACATGTGCAGAGATAGAGGGTGCCACCACGTAAAGCTCAAGAAATACGACCAAGACGTGACATCGCATATAAGTCTGCTAGTTTTTAGTGCCGGGAGAGGTGTTGCTGTATTTGGCAGAAATTCGACTGGATAGCTGATATTATTTAAAGAGTAAATGTTTGACGCTTTGTATAGTTAGTGTGAATTAATTTGATAAATTAAATGGGACAAAAATGATTTATATGCACTCTTAAAGCAAACGAGTGAATTTTACTCAGTCTGAGTTAATTTTCACTCCTTTCAGTGTCGAAAATGCGCTTATCCTATTGGAGTGGATTTCACTCTTTTGTTTAGTTAAAACTCCGACAAGATCACTCCGAACGAGTGATTTTAGCTCAGTCTTAGTTAATTTTCACTCCTTTCCAGTGCCGAAAATGCACTTCTCCTATATGAGTGGATTTCACTCTTTTGTTTTAAGAGTGTACGCTGTTCAGTAACACGACGCTATAATATCCACCCCCCCCCCTCCCAAGTTATTTACACTTTCAATTACTTTTGGTAAGTAAATTTACATTGAAGCAGACTTCAATCTTGTGTGTTTAAATCTTCAAATTCGTTACATTTCTTGGCAATTATAAACTGTGTTTTACAATTAGGTTTAAATTGGGTTTAAATAAGGTTTTACAATTTAAACCACTGTAAAAATAGTTTTTCAAATGACAATAAATTTATTGAGAGTAATTCTAGAAATGGGACCTTTGCAAACGTTTTAAATCAGCAATATTTTCTATTTAATCTATGAATTAAAAAGTTACGCATTTGTACAAATAAAGCAGCAACATTAATTTGCTATTGAATACTGCAATGTAAATATATTGAGTCTATCAAATTTCTATTTAGTTTGTTGTTTTTTGTCAGAATCTTTTAAACAATTTAAATATAAACATTATTAATTAAGTCTTAAATTAATTAAATAATTACATGTCTTTTATGTATATGGTTTATACTAAAAAATGAAATAGTAAGCATTAAAGGAATCACTTTGTTATTTTTCTTTGACAGGTGGGATGGTCAACGAAAGAGTGAAATCGTTTCCATCAGTAATTACGTCTTTACAACAAACCATCGACGAAGTGTTTACTAAAATTCAAAATTCTCTCTTGGTTTTTCCATACAGATTTCCAGCAATTCGTTGAAACTTTACAACTTGGCCAAGCTACTATTTTCCGTCGTCAACCAACATTTTATCTACAGCAACCCATATCTATCCTCTGCCGATTTTGCTTCATGGGGAGCCACTAAAGGGCCCATATCTGGGTCGCACCGGGCCAAACATATAAATCGGAAATTCTGAGCCAATGTCGTAAGGCTTTTTTTAGTGATTCTAGTCGATGTTGGCTGGTGGTGGCTTTTTTGTTTGGAAGTTTTTAATACTGTCCCAGAAGATTTGGTAGGAGTGTTTATTTTTGGAGGTTTAGTAGTAGAGACTTGTGGGTTCTTGGTCACAGCTTGAGGAGATTTTTTTCTAACTGGCTTTTGGATTAATATACAGCTAGTGGTGGCCAAAAGTTTGGACACTTTTTAAAGTTTCATGTAACTTTGTGTGCTTGTAAAATATATTAATTTTCACTTAAATACAAAATTTTTTACATTAAATTGAAGGTAATTTAAAGCAGAATTTAGTAATACGAATTGCCAAAAGTGAAAATTAATATATTCTACAAGCACACAATGTTGAGAAACATGAAACTTTCAATAAGTGTCCGCACTTTTGGATACCACTGTATATCTGTTAAGTTGATTTCCTCTTCTTTTAAAGTTGTTGGAAAATATTATTGTTTGATAAAAATAAATATATTGAACAAAATTTACATTCTAATGTAAATAATATGAATAAAACCATTTTGATAATTTATAAACAAAACAAGAACAAACATTCATTTACTTACTTAGTTGATCCTTTAACAATATTTATGTAGTTACTATCTTTAGTGAAATGTTAAGTATGTGTTACGTAAAAATAGCTGCTTATTTTGAAAACAAAGTTTAATGGAAAATTAATACCTAGCTCTTTAATAGTTAAAAAAACTTTTTAAAACAGTTTCTGAATCCTTTTAGTCCCAGTGACAATTTGTATCATCATTTTAGATTTTTTTCTGGTCGTATATTGCCATTACTGATATCAAAAAGCACATCATTTGATTCTACAAACTTTTCCCAACAGAAAATATATTTTATTAATATCAATGGATGCCAACCTACTATTTTTTTAAAAATTATGATCAGAAATATGATGATGCCAAATGGCATCTCTGGGACTGAAGGTGTTAAAGGGCATATGTATTTTACAAGATTAACCAGGACCCAATCTTACTATAAGTATTTTTATTTTTATAATGTAGTTCTTATACGTCTTCAAATAACTTTATGGTTTAAGTAAGTTTGACTATCTCATGTCAAAAGGCATCTACGGTAAAAAAAATACTTTTTATAAAACGACCCATAAAGAAATATCTCAAAGTATCTTCAATCTCTTTTGATGTTTCAAAACGAGGAAGATAAAATTCAAATTTGGGTATTTTTAAATGCAAATCATGGAAGGAAAAATACAGAAGTTTGATGGGGCACATCGTATGGAGCCATCGCGTATTCGTAAACATTAAATGTTGGATATAAAGGGAGCTTTACCGTTTCCCCAAAAGTGCTGCGATCAAATCAAAGGCCATGAAATCGAGGGGAAAAATAAAGTCACATAACTTTAAATGTTTCTTCAGGGGGACGTTTAGTATATGTGTATCTTTTAAGACAATAGGGCAGACGAGAAAATATAAAACAGTGACATTTCTTTTTAATCTTTAGTTTAACTAATGATATAAATACAGACTCTGACACTCACAATCAAACAATGATTTTGATTGTACATTATGGAAAAAAAATTACGATTCTTCTAAAACAAGTATGTTACTTTGAAATATACTATCTTATTAACTTAACTATATACTGCGGACAGGCCACCTGGCTCAACTGAGACTCAGGCCCCCTTTCACCATGACAAGCTGTTTTTTTTTGCTTTTTTTATGCTAACTAGCATAAAAAGCTACACAACTACCATACAGATAAAAAGCATCTTATGCTATGAAACTAGCATATAATGCTAAATAACACTGCAAGTTTCTCAAAAGCATACTAAAGTGGTTACCTTCACAAGCTATTTTTTTGCTTTTTTATGCTAACAAGCATAAAATGCTATACAACCACCATACAGAAAAAGCATCTTATGCTATGAAACTAGCATATGATGCTAAATAGCATTGCATGCTTCTCAAAAGCATGCTGTGGTAGTTACCCTGACAAGCTATTTTTTTTTGCTTTTTTATGCTAACTTGCATAAAATGCTATACAACTACCATACATAAAAAGTATCTCATGCTATTAAACTAGCATATGATGCTAAATAACATTGCACGCTTCTCAAAATCATGCTGTGGTAGTTTCCATGACAAGCTTTTTTTATTTTTGCTTTTTTTTATATAAAGTAACAGGGATTCGAGCAGAGTAGCAATGTTTCTCGAAATTTGCTCGACCGATCGTTGATCGGAATGAATGAAAACTCACCGGTGATATCGCATCAGTAAATTCAAACGTTCAACAGACATCGGCAATCGGTGAACGAAATTCTATTGCTAAAAGTCATCGATTCGATAACGGCCAAAGGTGAAAATTGGATCTGCGTAACTTTCATCTGAAAATTATGGCGAATCGATATTGAAATCTTCAAGAAACTGAAAAATTTGAAACTACAAATCGCGTAAAATAATTTCGAAAACTTTATTTCCGAAAAAATTCCAGTTCAAACTGATAATCCACATTTTTAATTGCGGGCAAAGCTAAATATTTTAACTGCGTGACAACTGATTTCCTTTAGTTACTTCGAAAATAATTTTTAACTTTTTCGGGCATGGTTTATTTTTGAAAAATGGATTAAATAAAATATGATTTTTGAATAAACATTATAAATCATAAAACAAATTTAAAACGTAAGTTACTAAATGTTACTTTGAAACTTGACACATTTCTATTTGAGTTGTTGACTCAAATATAGTGTGAAAAATTTGAAACTACAAATCGCGTAAAATAATTTCGAAAACTTTATTTCCGAAAAAATTCCAGTTCAAACTGATAATCCACATTTTTAATTGCGGGCAAAGCTAAATATTTTAACTGCGTGACAACTGATTTCCTTTAGTTACTTCGAAAATAATTTTTAACTTTTTCGGGCATGGTTTATTTTTGAAAAATGGATTAAATAAAATATGATTTTTGAATAAACATTATAAATCATAAAACAAATTTAAAACGTAAGTTACTAAATGTTACTTTGAAACTTGACACATTTCTATTTGAGTTGTTGACTCAAATATAGTGTATATCTAAAAAGAATTTGAAACCTGCAAAAAAGAAAAAACACATCAAAACTAAAATTTCTTCATCAAAAACAAAAAAAAAACTCCTTTAGCATCCTTTTGACCACTTTAATTATACGCTTCCACAGAATGAGCAGCCGTGGCCGAGATGTCTAACGCCCTTCTTCGTGGACCAAGAGATCGTGGGATCGGTCCTGCCGTTCAGGTAACAGCAACATATACCAATAATAATACCATTCTGACTAATGGTGGCGCTATCCCACCTCAAAGTTGTGAACCTATCATATCACAAGCTAACAAAATAGCATCGCATGCTATTTCGGTTGCTTAATTAGCATAATTTTTTTAGCAAATGATGCCATAAAGTTATGCTAAATAAGCAACAGAAAATATCATGTGATGCTACAGGGTGTTTCAAAATTGACCGGAATAGGAATTGATGCAATTCCGAAATATTGAGCCGGCCCCTCCGAAAAATAGTAAAAAGCCAATTGATCACGCGTTTTGGTCGTGGTTGCATACTTGAACTAGGGCAGCACGAGAATGTGTTGACGAAGGGATGCATTTGTTTTGAGTTCGGTTTGGTTGAATCGACATATTGCCTAGTAATTTTACAATTTGCAGATTCTGTTACATCACAGTTCCTAAAACTACTAAAAATGATTAGTAACTACGAAAATGGAATTTGTGTGTTTGGATTTCGAAATTTGGTCTGTTTCAAATTCGAGCTGGATGTTTGAAAATTGGAAGGAGCTAAACGTTTTGCGATAGAAGTGTACAGTTTGTCAAAAAGTGCATGTGTTGGGACCAAATAGTTCTATAGTAGGGTAGAGACTGAACCTACCAACCGCACCATCTACCAACACGGAGACAATTTAGGGTGTCATGTGGGGATCGATGGCCGAGTGGTTTGGATCGCAGGCCATAACTCTAGCAGTCCGCGCGCTGTAATGGGTGCGGGTTCAATTCCCGCCTTTGCCCTGGGTGTACTTCCTTTCTCTGTCAGTAAAAAATCCTTCTGTGGCTGTCTTACTTGACGAAATCTTATAAGCGGGTCTCTGATCATGCACACACACCGGAATATACAGGGTGGTTATAAAATAACGCTCGCTATTCGGAGTGGTCTGTAGCTTGAATGAATAGTCCAAATGCTTCAAAATTTGAGACACTTACTAATCAAGAAGGGGGGAAAAAGAATGGAATCATAAAAAAGATAGAATCTTAAAAAATAATCACAAAAAAGAATAATCATAAAAAACAAACTCGTATCTTGACCAGGGTTCTAAGTTACGAGACGTCGTCAATTATGGCCAATTATGGAAAACACAGCTATTTACGCCTCGTAATTTAGAACCCTGGTCAAGAGACGAGTTTCTTTTTTTCGATAAAGAATGGAATAATAAAACGAAACTCGTCTCTTGACCAAGGTACTGAATTTCGCGGCGTAGCCAATTATGACTAATTACGGCCAACACATCCAATTACGCCTCGTAATTTAGAACCCTGGTCAAGAGACGAGTTTGTTTTTTATGATTCAATTCTTTCCCCCCTTCTTGATTAGTAAGTGTCTCAAAGTCTTCTGCATTTGGATTATTCATTAAAGCTACAGACCACCCCGAATAGCGAGCGTTATTTTATAACCACCCTGTATATGTGCATACCTACCCAGCATAAATAAGCAAAATTCAATAATTGTTATGTATAGACTGATGGTCAACATCAAGTTTTTTTTAACAATAATGCAACAACCTATCAAAATGAACAGCCTCCTAAAAATTTTTTTTTTGAAAACTAGTTGAACCTGCAATTTTTATCAGATGTAAATTCAACCAAACCAAACTAAAAGTTCTACATTCTTGTGTAGCACAAGTGCAAGATTTCATGCACAACCGAAAGGGCGGCCAATTAGTTAGCCGTTTTTCATTGGCGGGGGCAGGGTAAATATTTAGGAATTGCGTCCTATACAATTCCGGTCAATTTTGGAACACCCTGTATTTTGTTTATGCTAATAAGCATAAATTTTGTTCGAATTTTAATCATTGCATACTAGTTTTTATGCTAAACTAGCAAACCTTTTAAGCATATCGTGCTAGTTTCCTATGATAGCAGTGCATCTCTTGCTTATTTAGCATAATTTTTTAGCATGTTGTGATATAAAGTTATGCTACAGGGTGTTTCAAAATTGGCCGGAATAGGAATTGATGCAATTCCGAAATATTGAGCCGGCCCCTCCGAAAAATAGTAAAAAGCCAATTGATCACGCGTTTTGGTCGTGGTTGCATACTTGAACTAGGGCAGCACGAGAATGCGTTGACGAAGGGATGCATTTGTTTTGAGTTTGGTTTGGTTGAATCGACATATTGCCTAGTAATTTTACAATTTGCAGATTCTGTTACATCACAGTTTCTAAAACTACTAAAAATGATTAGTAACTACGAAAGTGGAATTTTTGTGTTTGGATTTCGATTTAAATAATTTGGTGTGTTTCAAATTCGAGCTGGATGTTTGAAAATTGGAAGGAGCTAAACGTTTTGCGATAGAAATGTACAGTTTGTCGAAATGTGCATGTGTTGGGACCAAATAGTTCGATAGTAGGGTAGAGACTGAACCTACCAACCGCACCATCTACCAACACGGAGACAATTTAGGATGTCATGTGGGGATCGATGGCCGAGTAGTTTGGATCGCAGGCCATAATGCTAGCAGTCCGCGCGCTGTAATGGGTGCGGGTTAAATTCCCGCCTTTGCCCTGGGTGTACTTCCTTTCTCTGTCAGTAAAAAATCCATCTGTGGCTGTCTTACTTGACGAAATCTTATGAGCGGGTCTCTGATCATGCACACACACCGGAATATACAGGGTGGTTATAAAATAACGCTCGCTATTCGGAGTGGTCTGTATCTTGAATGAATAGTCCAAATGCTTCAAAATTTGAGACACTTACTAATCAAGAAGGGGGGGAAATGAATGGAATCATTAAAAAAAGATAGAATCTTAAAAAATAATTACAAAAAAGAATAATCATAAAAAACAAACTCGTCTCTTGACCAGGGTTCTAAGTTACGAGGCGTCGTCAATTATGGCCTATTACGGCCAACACAGCTAATTACGCCTCATAATTTAGAACCCTGATCAAGAGACGAGTTTCTTTTTTTTCGATAAAGAATGGAATAATAAAACGAAATTCGTCTCTTCACCAAGGTACTAAATTACGCGGCGTAGCCAATTATGACTAA
Organism: Hylyphantes graminicola; assembly: GCA_023701765.1. Taxonomy (NCBI): domain Eukaryota; kingdom Metazoa; phylum Arthropoda; class Arachnida; order Araneae; family Linyphiidae; genus Hylyphantes; species Hylyphantes graminicola. The sequence goes on from CM043112.1 coordinate 44,510,303, forward strand.
TTACGGCCAACACATCCAATTACGCCTTGTAATTTAGAACCCTGGTCAAGAGACGAGTTTAGTTTGTTTTTTTATGATTCCATTCTTTCCCCCCTTCTTGATTAGTAAGTGTCTCAAAGTCTTCTGCATTTGGATTATTCATTAAAGCTACAGACCACCCCGAATAGCGAGCGTTATTTTATAACCACCCTGTATATGTGCATACCTACCCAGAATAAATGAGCAAAATACAATAATTGTTATGTATAGACTGATGGCCAACATCAAGTTTTTTTTTTAAAAATAATGCAACAACCTATCAAAATGAACAGCCTCCTAAAAAAATTTTTTTGGAAAACTAGTTGAACCTGTAATTTTTATCAGATGTTAATTCAACCAAACCAAACTAAAAGTTCTACATTCTTGTGTAGCACAAGTGCAAGATTTCATGCCCGACCGAAAGGGCGGCCAATTAGTTTGCCGTTTTTCATTGGCGGGGGCCGGGTAAATATTTAGGAATTGCGTCCTATACAATTCCGGTCAATTATGGAACACCCTGTAAATAAGCAACAGTTAAAAGCATGTGTTGCTTTTTTGGTTATGCTAAAAAGCATAAATTGTGTTCGAGTTGTACCGTAGTAGAAGTTAACTCTCTTGCAGGAATGTCAGAGATGACCCCAAGATCCCTTGTGGTTTCTCAGTGTTGGAAAACGGATGTGGGGGTTGACTTCCTGTGGGAGGATGGACTTGATTAGAGAGAAGGGACTTGACTTTGGAACGCAGCACGCGTAGGTGGTGTGTCGAATCTGCTCCCGAACTCACGAAGAAATAATATTCAATTCTGTACATAATAGCTGTAACTTAATTTATCACAATAAACAAAAAATACGCTACCAATTTTTCCATCATTGACCAGTACGTTACAACTAGTATATTTAATTTGGTGGCAGCGGTGGGATTATGGAGCTGATTCGGCGTGTGATGCACCACGGTATTTCAAAGTAGTGTCCAGCGGGTGCACCAGCATTCAGAGAAGTGCAGGGGAGGGACACACCCGTGTCCTGGTTTTTGTCTTCATTTCCAGCGAGTGCGCCAGTACACCCGAAGTGTCGTCGGAGGGACACGCCAGTGTCCTGGAATTCGCCTTCGTCTCCAGCGGGTGCACCAGCATCCAGAGAAATGCAGGGGAGGGACACGCCTGTGTCCTGGACTTTGTCTTCATTCCCAGCGAGTACGCCAGTACCCCCGAAGTGTCGTCGGAGGGACACGCCAGTGTCCTGGAACTCGCATTCGTATCCAGCGATTGCGCCAGCATCCAGAAGTGCAGGGGAGGGACACACCCGTGTCCTGGACTTTGTCATCGTCCATAGGGGGTACGCCAGTACCACAGAAGTGCTGCCAGAGGGACACGCCAGTGTTCTGGAATTCGCTTTCGTCTCCAGCGGGTGCTCCAGCATCCTGAGAAGTGCAGGGGAGGGACACACCCGTGTCCTGGACTTTGTCTTCGTTCTTAGCTTGTGCTTCGGCACCAGCGGGTGCACCAGGCACCCACAGCAGCGCCATCGAAGGGACGCACCAGCGTCTTTGGGCTTCACCTTCGGCTCCAGCGGGTGAGCCAGCATCATAAGAGCTCTTCACGGAGGCACGCGCCAGCGTCATCGGACTTGCTGCCCCAGCAGAAAAGAGGGTAAGTGCTCTGACTTATCAAGAGGTGTGACGAGCAATTGTGTATTATTTTGGTATTTGGTTTGTGGTGTGTATTTTTCCCCTTTGTGAATTGTCCCAACTACAAAAATGGCATATCTTGTTCGTGGAAAAAAGTGTGACTTATTAGCTGTCACTGAAGAGTTGGGTTTGGCGGTAAATTCTTCAATGAAAGTTAAAGAGTTGAAAAATTGGATTGTTAAAGATGTCGATTATGATGAAGAATTTATGAAATCATTGCTGGACTCAACCATCCAACAGAGGGTTGAGTCAGAGCAAAGAGAATTGGAGTCCCAACAAAGAGAATTTGAGCTGGAAAGGCTAAAATTAACTTCCCAAACCAACTCTACAGCGCCTGTATATCAGTCTTCTCGGAGGAAGGTATATATTAGGAGGAAGGTATATATTAGGAAACCGAACGGCGGTCCTAATTAAAGGGGCTAATGACTATGAGTTTAATCACAATGAACGAAGAGAGGCAAAAATGAAGGTAGAGTCAGATGAGGAAACAGTAGTTATTCCGGAAGTTGTCCCAACTTTACCTGAAAAGTCCCTTATTAATGTTTTCAGTCATATTGGTTTCACCAAAGAGTTAAAGGTAGACCAAGAGACCATTTCAACAGGTATTCGGAGTAGTGAATTCATTGATCGTTTCGGAATAAAAGTGGAGCATAGTTCAGTTTATCAACTGCAAACGAACCCATTAGAGCCTTTTCATCCATCACTAAAAGACCTTCAGCGCACTCTGTGCTTGGAATCTGACCATGATAGAGATAAGCATTTCCTTTGGCCGTTAATGGCCCGGAGTAAGGGGGTCTGCGTAAGCACGGGACGGCCCCCCGCTGAGTTGGTTTTCGGACAAAATCTACTCACCCCCGAGCCATTAACTTACGAGACGTGGTTAGAACCGGAAGAAGATAGTAAACTAGTAACAGAAAACGGTTACGAGCAGATAAATAAACTGACGAGTTGTCAAGATCGAAATGAAGGCGAATGAAATGAAGTGAAACGAATCAATGAAGGCTCGAAACTATAAGAACGCCATAAAACGTGAATTTGGAGAAGGGGATCTTGAGTTGGGTTTAACCACAGAAAAAAAAAAACAAAGGGATCGTTCAGCCCGGGGTGATACGAGAAAAAGTATCGGACGCTAATGATGTGGTTGATAGAATTGACAAAACTGACCATACATATCATGTTAACATGTTAAAATCGTACGACAAAAGACCGAAAAATGATAATATTTTGGTTTTCGAGGTTATAGTTAAATTTTCGGCTGGTCAAGGTTTAGAAATTACGTTCATGGATAAAATTCCATATATGCATGAGTTTGATTTTGAGGACCTGATCGTAGGCCGTAACTTAAGTATTCGATTAAATTTGCAACAAATTGATCAGCTAAGGTTAAAATTAATGGAATTTTCGAAACGTTTTCGAATTAGTCTGGTTTGGCACTTTTAATTAAGCTCGACAGGTAGCTAATTAAAGAGGCTCCTTTTGATATAGATCGCAAAAAAGGCCTCTCACAGGTAGTTTGAATTTTTGAGTTGTAAAATTAAGTGGTATACATATAAACTGTTCCTTGATTTAAAAAAAAAATGTAATGACTAATGAAAAACATTCTGACGTTCTCAATGGAATAATGTATTAATTGAGTATTTCAACTGGATTTAAATGTTGTTTAATTATCTGTTTATTATGTATTTCTTTATCATTTTAATCATATGTTACACAAAATGAAAATATCGTGTGTTATCTTAGATTTTATATTGCTTACTTGCATACTATGTGTAAATTTTTATGTTGCTCAATTGTCACATTCTCTGGTATGTCAGGCACTGACGAATTTTTCACAATAACAATTTGTGAAAAATTCTGCTCTAAGGGGGAAGAGGTTGTAAGGTAGTAGAAGTCAACTCTCTTGCAGGAATGTCACAGATGACCCCAAGACCCCATGCGGTTTCTCAGTGGGGGAAAACGGATGTGGGGGGGGTTGACTTCCTGTGGGAGGATGGACTTGATTAGAGAGAAGGGACTTGACTTTGGAACGCGGCACGCGTAGGTGGTGTGTCGAATCTGCTCCCGAACTCACGAAGAAATAATATTCAATTCTGTACATAATAGGTGTAACTTAATTTATCACAATAAACAAGAAATACGCTACCAATTTTTCCATCATTGACCAGTACGTTACAGAATCTTGGCCATCTCATGCTAGTGCTTCAAGCTAAACTAGCAAATATTTAGAAGCATATCATGCTAGTCTACTATGCTAGCAGTATCATCTTTTATGCTAGTTAGCAGAGCAAAAATAGCATAAATTTTAACCTGGGTACTGAAAAAAGGCCACCTGGCTCAACTGAGACTCAGGCCCCCCCTTGAGACGAACATCCCCCTGTTCACCCCACTGCGACGCGCCTACTGCGGACTGGCCACCTGGCTCAACTGAGACTCAGGCCCCCCTCGGGACGAACATCCCCCTGTGCACCACACTGCGGCGCGCCTACTGCGGACAGGCCACCTGGCTCAACTGAGACTCAGTCCTCCCTCGGGACGAACATCCCCCTGTCCACCCCACTGCGGCGCGCCAATTGCGGACAGGCCATCTGGCTCGCAACTAACCAGTGCCAGCAACTGCCAGTGACATCGTGCGTGCCAGTCCCTCTGCCGGGGAGGGGAACAGATAACGGCAGAGGCCGATCCTCTGCCGGGGAGTGGAACAGATAACGGCAGAGGCACTTCCTCTGCCGGGGAGTGGAACAGATAACGGCAGAGGCCCTTCCTCTGCCGGGGAGTGGAACAGATAACGGCAGAGGCCATTCCTCTGCCGGGGAGTGGAACAGATAACGGCAGAGGCCGTTCCTCTGCCGGGGAGTGGAACAGATAACGGCAGAGGCCGTTCCTCTGCCGGGGAGTGGAACAGATAACGGCAGAGGCCCTTCCTCTGCCGGGGAGTGGAACAGATAACGGCAGAGGCCCTTCCTCTGCCGGGGAGTGGAACAGATAACGGCAGAGGCCCTTCCTCTGCCGGGGAGTGGAACAGATAACGGCAGAGGCACTTCCTCTGCCGGGGAGTGGAACAGATAACGGCAGAGGCCGATCCTCTGCCGGGGAGTGGAACAGATAACGGCAGAGGCCATTCCTCTGCCGGGGAGTGGAACAGATAACGGCAGAGGCCATTCCTCTGCCGGGGAGTGGAACAGATAACGGCAGAGGCCGTTCCTCTGCCGGGGAGTGGAACAGATAACGGCAGAGGCCGTTCCTCTGCCGGGGAGTGGAACAGATAACGGCAGAGGCCCTTCCTCTGCCGGGGAGTGGAACAGATAACGGCAGAGGCCCTTCCTCTGCCGGGGAGTGGAACAGATAACGGCAGAGGCCCTTCCTCTGCCGGGGAGTGGAACAGATAACGGCAGAGGCACTTCCTCTGCCGGGGAGTGGAACAGATAACGGCAGAGGCCGATCCTCTGCCGGGGAGTGGAACAGATAACGGCAGAGGCCCTTCCTCTGCCGGGGAGTGGAACAGATAACGGCAGAGGCCGTTCCTCTGCCGGGGAGTGGAACAGATAACGGCAGAGGCCGATCCTCTGCCGGGGAGTGGAACAGATAACGGCAGAGGCACTTCCTCTGCCGGGGAGTGGAACAGATAACGGCAGAGGCACTTCCTCTGCCGGGGAGTGGAACAGATAACGGCAGAGGCACTTCCTCTGCCGGGGAGTGGAACAGATAACGGCAGAGGCCGTTCCTCTGCCGGGGAGTGGAACAGATAACGGCAGAGGCCGTTCCTCTGCCGGGGAGTGGAACAGATAACGGCAGAGGCCGTTCCTCTGCCGGGGAGTGGAACAGATAACGGCAGAGGCCGTTCCTCTGCCGGTGAGTGGAACAGATAATGGCAGAGGCCCATCCTCTGCCGGGGAGTGGAACAGATAACGGCAGAGGCCGATCCTCTGCCGGGGAGTGGAACAGATAACGGCAGAGGCCCTTCCTCTGCCGGGGAGTGGAACAGGTAACGGCAGAGGCCCTTCCTCTGCCGGGGAGTGGAACAGATAACGGCAGAGGCCCTTCCTCTGCCGGGGAGTGGAACAGATAACGGCAGAGGCCCTTCCTCTGCCGGGGAGTGGAACAGATAACGGCAGAGGCACTTCCTCTGCCGGGGAGTGGAACAGATAACGGCAGAGGCACTTCCTCTGCCGGGGAGTGGAACAGATAACGGCAGAGGCCCTTCCTCTGCCGGGGAGTGGAACAGATAACGGCAGAGGCCCTTCCTCTGCCGGGGAGTGGAACAGATAACGGCAGAGGTACTTCCTCTGCCGGGGAGTGGAACAGATAACGGCAGAGGCACTTCCTCTGCCGGGGAGTGGAACAGATAACGGCAGAGGCCCTTCCTCTGCCGGGGAGTGGAACAGATAACGGCAGAGGCCGTTCCTCTGCCGGGGAGTGGAACAGATAACGGCAGAGGCCGTTCCTCTGCCGGGGAGTGGAACAGATAACGGCAGAGGCCCTTCCTCTGCCGGGGAGTGGAACAGATAACGGCAGAGGCCCTTCCTCTGCCGGGGAGTGGAACAGATAACGGCAGAGGCCCTTCCTCTGCCGGGGAGTGGAACAGATAACGGCAGAGGCCCATCCTCTGCCGGGGAGTGGAACAGATAACGGCAGAGGCCCTTCCTCTGCCGGGGAGTGGAACAGATAACGGCAGAGGCCCTTCCTCTGCCGGGGAGTGGAACAGATAACGGCAGAGGCCCTTCCTCTGCCGGGGAGTGGAACAGATAACGGCAGAGGCCGTTCCTCTGCCGGGGAGTGGAACAGATAACGGCAGAGGCCGTTCCTCTGCCGGGGAGTGGAACAGATAACGGCAGAGGCCCTTCCTCTGCCGGGGAGTGGAACAGATAACGGCAGAGGCCCATCCTCTGCCGGGGAGTGGAACAGATAACGGCAGAGGCCCTTCCTCTGCCGGGGAGTGGAACAGATAACGGCAGAGGCCCATCCTCTGCCGGGGAGTGGAACAGATAACGGCAGAGGCCCTTCCTCTGCCGGGGAGTGGAACAGATAACGGCAGAGGCCCTTCCTCTGCCGGGGAGTGGAACAGATAACGGCAGAGGCCCTTCCTCTGCCGGGGAGTGGAACAGATAACGGCAGAGGCCCTTCCTCTGCCGGGGAGTGGAACAGATAACGGCAGAGGCCCATCCTCTGCCGGGGAGTGGAACAGATAACGGCAGAGGCCCTTCCTCTGCCGGGGAGTGGAACAGATAACGGCAGAGGCCGTTCCTCTGCCGGGGAGTGGAACAGATAACGGCAGAGGCCGTTCCTCTGCCGGGGAGTGGAACAGATAACGGCAGAGGCCCTTCCTCTGCCGGGGAGTGGAACAGATAACGGCAGAGGCCCATCCTCTGCCGGGGAGTGGAACAGATAACGGCAGAGGCCGTTCCTCTGCCGGGGAGTGGAACAGATAATGGCAGAGGCCCTTCCTCTGCCGGGGAGTGGAGCAGATAACGGCAGAGGCCCTTCCTCTGCCGGGGAGTGGAACAGATAACGGCAGAGGCCCTTCCTCTGCCGGGGAGTGGAACAGATAACGGCAGAGGCCCTTCCTCTGCCGGGGAGTTTAACCGATAACGGCAGCGGCCCATCCTCTGCCGGGGAGTGGAACCGATAACCACATGAACACAAAATCACACAAGCACACAATTACACAAATTATAAATTAAAAGATTTTTAATACTCGTTCCCAAATTCCCAAACTAAGCACAGTGAATACACATCCTCAATCCTATCACTGGCACACAACTTACCTAAACCTAACAATTTATAAATCTAAAGATATTTTAAATAATTTCTTTTAAATTACACACTCACACTTTTTACAAAATTACAAAAACCACACAAATTTACATATTTGTCACAAAAAATACGCCTACTTAGATACTTAATTCTTGTCAATCATTCATCCACTCATAAACACACACACTCATTCAAAATAAAAAAATACCACATTCACACAAAATCACAAAGCACACAATTATACAAATTATAAATTAAAAGATTTTTAATACTCGTTCCCAAATTCCCAAACTAAGCACAGTGAATACACATCCTTTATCCGATCACTGGCACGCTACTAACCTCATCCTAACAATTTATAAATCTAAGGATATTTTAAATATTTTCTTTTAAATTACACACTCACATATTAATACTTTTTTTACAAAAAACACACGGATTTTACATATTTGTCACAAAAAACACGCGCACTTAGATACTTAATTCTTGTCAATCACTCATCCGCTTATAAACACACACATTCAAAATAAAAAAAATACCACATTCACACAAAATCACACAAGCACACAATTAAATTCCATTACCAAACTTCCCACACTTGTCAAAAAAATAACCCATGTCCTTTCAAACCTTTTCCTGTCACTGACCTAATAAATACCACCTGAAACTAACAGTTCATAAAATACTCGTACCCAAATTCGCACACTAAGTACATTGTCTTTCCATCCACTATCCGATCACTGGGCACGTAACTAACCTCCATCGTAACAGTTTATAAACTAATTAATTATCCTACCAACGGAAATACAATTTAATTTAAAATTGAAGAATTTTAAGTGCTAGATAAGCATACCCTTAGAGAGATGGTGAGATACGAGTAATTTGAAGATGTGGGTTGTGATCCTCCACTCTCAGTCTTATAAGTTACTTTTGGCAGAATTGAAGATCTCATTTTAAGTAGCTCAAGTATCGCAGATGTTTGTGGAATTTACTGTAACATATAAAATATTATTTCTCTACACAATACATAATTGAATATATACGATAAAATTAAGTTATTTTTTAAGAACAATATATTTATATAAAAAAAAAATTACGACACATTCTGCCCCAAATTTAAAAGCTTCCTTTTGACAACAAATATAAAAATACGAAGCTACGATTCGATTAGACGAACAACCGCGCGTTAAGAGTCAAGTATAAGTATATTTTGTAGTGTGATATTAAATTGTTAATTTCAAGTACTTGAAATCTTAACAGTGACGTGTAATTATTTACAAGTACAGTAAACTCCCGATTATCCGCGGAATTGGGTGGCGCGGCTTCCGCGGATAAGCGAATTCGCGGATAATCCGCAAAAATGAAGAAAATGCCTGTAAAAAAAATTTCTTCTGGGTTTTTATTAAAGTAAACTACTGCAATCGTATATAGCATGTACAAATTTACTTACTTCAAAATGTCTTTTATTACTGTCGTTTCTCCTATGCTATACTGCAAGCACATTTAATTTTTAGATGATCTGTTTTTCATCTTTTTAAGGGTACAGTGGACCTTCAAATCAGTCAAAATGGCTAAAAATAAACTTTTTTTATTTTTAAACTAAATAATAGTCTAGAAACTCTTCTACAATAATCTGAAAACAGAATTAAATTCGGTTGATTTTTAAGTGAGTTATGGTTATTTTTAGTATCAAGGGTCGTACATTCACGCCCATTTCACATACAAAGCGTCTGCTACTGACGTAATAGTTTCGGAATTTGTCTGCTAGCTTACAGCCACACATTCATTTATTTGATAAGATAGATTATTTTAAATGTACTTCTACTTCAACTTAACATTCGTGTTATGTTTTGTTTTCGCAATTCGAACGTGTCTTTTTTCAACAATATTTTTGAAGAATTTTGCTTAGTGTTTTGATTTTCGTTGTCTGGTTTTTGTTTTCAAAATGTGCACTTTTGTCTTCTTATGGATGCAATTGTTCGGAAGCCGACAGGTCGTCCGAATAATAATTAATAGCTGCAAATGCTAGAACAAGGTGTTAGTCTTCTAAGAAGCCAATAGTGTAACTTCGAATGAAAACTCTGGTTACATAACTTCAGAAAGTGGTGCAAGTTTTACTCTGATTAAAAACAGTCTGTCAAGAGTTTACTGTAGTTATTATTTCTTTAATTTGCATAAAATGGATAAATAATTTGGTGTCAATACTAAAAACAATTCAAAAACTTTTATCTGCTCATCTATGATTTTTTTTGTTTGTTTTGAAATTGAAACCTTTTTTGGTAAAAACCTTTTTAGTTTGTTTATAACTTATTCTTTTATATAATTATTTATATAATAGTTACTGAACACCAAATACTGACAATATTTTATATTTCACACCATATTTGCTCACCATATTTGCTATGTGTCAATAAACTAATTTCCATTGGAATCATAAAAATGCCATTTTCTTCAGTACTAAAAAATATTCTACACTTTTGTCGGCAACTGATACTTTTTTCAAATTTTTATATGGTTTATATATGTCAACCTATACATACATTTGCATTCATAAGGTAACAATTTATTATCCAATTTTAGCCTGTTAAATTCATTTTATTCACACCAAAAGCTATAATAAACACCTCTCTAACAAAAGTGCGTTTTTCTCAGTTTGTTATTTTTAGTTGTGGACTATAATTCAAAAGGTTCCATGCGCATTAGTTTTTCAGTTAGATCCTTGAAACTTTCTGTAACTGGTCGTTATACTTATTGAAACTCATTTTTGCATGTTTTATATATGCAAGTTGAATAGTATTTTTGATATTATGACTATTGCTTGGGAATATGAGTATTTTTGAATTTTTTTACACGAAAATGCAAATATATCCAATTTTTTTGAAAAAAATTATTTGTTACTAATTTTATATATGCAAAATGTTATAAAGATTTATATTACGCTCCTAAAAATGCAAAAATTATTAATTTTTAAAACAAATTGTTGCGCATGGAACGTTTTAAGTTTTTTATTTAAAAAATTAAATTTTTTGAATAAATTGAAAAGTTTTTATTATTTTCAAATGAAACTTTTTTTACTGTTATATTGAAGCATCATAAACAACCAGTAAAAATTTTATAGCATTTGCATTAAAACTAAAAAAAAAAAGTTTTTCAAGGTCCACTGTACCCTTAATGAGTTGTAGATCGTCTTGAATTGTCAAGAAAACATTTTTTAGTTTCTCGCGCATTTCGCACGTATCAAAATCACATAAAGAAATTCAATTAAAATGACGGGCAGTTTATTTTACAAGTGATTCTTTTGGTGTGTAAAATATGTTCGTGATGTGCACCTGACGGAACACTAGATTTCTTATAGTCATTCTTATTTAATGCATTCGTTGTTCTTGTTAAATGTATTCGTTGTTCTTTTGAATGTGTTCGTATTTCTAGAAAGGAATTCGTTGTTCTTGGAATGCATTCTTCCAAAAAGTTTTGAAACAAATAAAATTCATTTTTCACGTTTTTTTTTTAATTTTATATTTGAACAGAAAAATGGGAGGGGATGGTGGCCGCGGATAATCCGCAAAGCGGATAATCCACCCGCGGATAATCGGGAGTTTACTGTACATTGATAAAGTCTTTTGTTCATCACAATGTCACGAAACGAAAAGACATTTAAATCTAACAGATTTCGTATTATTTTTTGAATTAAATTATTCTATGAATTTATTGAATGAGGATTAAATGAAGATTTTTCTAAGAAAAAATAGTTACAAGATAACAAAATACAATAATTAAAATTGTTGAATGAGTGGTGAAAGGCAAATACAATTTGGAATCCCTGACATTTGCAGATAAATAAATCAGTTTTACATTAAGTTTTAAAATTTAAATTTTGCTTAAAAAAAAACTGAACAACATACCTGTAAGTAAAGATAGTAGATCTGTTCTTTAGTTAAGCTATTTGGCGACAAAATTAAATTACTATAGAAGATTAAAAAACGCAGCTTTGTGCGTGAGATCTGCCGTTAGAATGAGAAAATGTCGCTAATTTTCATTGTTACAACATATTGTTATAACAAATGTTCATTTCGAATAATTTAAAAAGAGGTTAAAACAATGCACGACTTTAATTTGGAACGCTGCTTCGATCTACCATTGTTAATATGTTTACCATTGTGCTTATAATGAGTGATAAAATAAATTTTAGGGAAATAATTATTTTTTGCGATTTTAATTATTTTAGGCTGTAATCCTTGTGAATTTATAATCTTAACTGATAAAACTTTATAACAAGTAAAAAATCTATTCCAAACTCATTTACATTGATAATAAATAAAAAAATAATTTAGCTATAGGTTATCTAAAATTCATTAGATATAAAATTCACAGAAAAACAAATCCTCAAGCATGGAAAATTGGTAGTAATACAGATATGTACCGATTTGAAACAAGAAGTTCTTAAAGAACTAAAATAGCCTACTTTCCTGTTACTTAAATACTTACTAAAATTCTTATCTTGAAAAAACTAGGTTCGTAACAGTAAGTGACATGAACAACCGTTTTTCCACCTTAAATTCTAAAATTAATTTGACTAAACACAGCATCTAACTAAACACAGCATCTTTCACTAAAGACAGCTTTATTTGCAGTTATAAATAAATATTTAATTTTTCGTAGAACCAAAAACCAAAAAACTACTCTTCAATAAACATTTACTTGCTAAATTCGGCTAGTTTCATTTATTTTATTTCGAAAATTAAATAATTATTACTTAAATCGTTTGCAAAAATTTATATTTCAAAGAATAAATATATAATATTCCTCGCTTTTAAATAGAATGAAAACAATTTATATCAACATACAAAGATCTCGTAGCGAAATATATATTTGACGTCATCTTAAATTGTTTTATGTCTCAAAAATAAATATATTTTAATTTATTGTCTAAAAGAATTAAAGTTTCTCAAGCATTTGTTGCTATGGCAATGGTGAATTAATTCTAATAAAAATGGCTTCCTGTGCTTTTTAAATGAGCATTAAACTTTGCAGTTTTTTAAATAATTGAAGTACTTAGAAATCGAATTCTTTTATGAAATTTTCAATGTATACTCATTTCGATGCGCTGAATTTTTTGACGTATCTCACTTGTCCGTGGCATTTCTAGTTAAATTCAGCGATTTAAGAGACTCGAAATTGAATTTCAATGCAGTTCAATGGGAAATTCGTCGACAAATAGTAGATTTATGTCCGTCCTATCGTACAAACAGACGGACAAAAAGTATGAAAGTTGGGTGTCTGAGGTTATACCTTTCTAATAAAAAAAGAATTTTTTAAATCGGATGGATAGAACCGATTTTGGAAGGGGGGTACGGACAGACAGACGGACGGACAGACAGACAGACGGACGGACGGACGGACATCGACCGCATGTCAATACCTACTTTTTTATTTTTTTTAATTCTTCGAATTAAAAAAAAAGAAAAGTAGGCTAAAAATAAATAATAGTCGTAACCTAATAGGGATAAATATTGTAAGTTTTTATGGAAATTTGTGTTCATAATAATGGCCATTTAGCATCGCATATCCTTCTATTTATAAACTCATACCCTACGTATATTTTAATTTTCTTCATAAATAAATAAAATGCAAATAATTGAAGGATTTAAATATATATGTCTAACATTGATAACACCTTTCAGAACAGAGGAACAACTTTTTTACGAATCTATATATATCCATATTAATACCCCTTTTCCATGTTTAAAGATTTGTTTTTTTTATGAATGTTATATCTAATGAATCATAGATAATCTATAACTAAATTGTTTTTATTTATTATCAATGTAAAGTAAAAATGATGTTCGTAAACAGATGAGAACACTTACACTTTAGAAAAAAAATAGCGCCGTTTAAAAATATAGAGTTAGGAAAAACATTGAGGAATAGAAAAAATGGCGCCTTTTAAAAATATAGAGTTTGGAAAAGCATTTATGGAATAGCTGAGAATTAAATGGGCTGGTTTTCATGGTGAAAACTTATTCACCAAATCTTCAATTTAAGAAATATTTTTGAACAAAGCATTTAACCATAACAACCCAACAAAATATTACAATTCATTTAAAATTCTCATTAGGTGTCTGTATGAGGGAAGGACATCATAGGGCAAGTCATCTTGAGCAACAGCACAACTGGCAGTTTTAAAATTCGAAAAGGTTTTAGACACGAAAGCGTATTATGAAAAAACCTTTTTCACTATTATAAACTGGATTATGAAAGCAATGCTGAAGTACCGAAAACTTAGAATCGGATGGTAGTATTTGGATAGCGTGCTGGAAGACATCGACTACGCAGACGAAATTATGTTGATGTCTTCTAAATTAGGGGACATGTTAAAAAATGAACAATTCTCGAAACAAGTGCCAAAAAAACTGGCTTTCTTGTAAATGAGAAAAAAATCCTTAAAATGAAATGCGGTAACCCAAATCCAATTTAAGTTAATTGAAAATATGTAGAAGCGACAAATTCCTTCAATAATATGGGTTCAACAGTCACCACTGAAGAAGGCACATACGATGACATAAAATCAAGTATAAATAAAGCACACTATGTTTTTATAATTCTACAAAGAAAGTAAAATATAAACTTTTATATGGATTTGAAAGTTTGAAATTAACCAAATCACAGGAAGACAAAGTTGATGCATTTCAAACAAAATGCTTCAGGAAAATTCTGAATATTTATTGATAGCAAAGAATTCCGAATTAGATTGTAAGAAAAATTAAAATAACTGCCTATTATAAATGAGCTTAAAAAGAGACGGTTGAAGATGGATTGGACATTTCGTCTGAATGAAACAAACTGATCCCAGAAAAATATTCTTGACGTGGGTGTCTGATGGACAGTAAAAAAAAGATCAAATCCAATCAAAAATGACTTTTTGGCGGATGACTTTATAAGAGAGAAATGCTTTTGGATTTACACGTTAAGGGGACACAGTACCTCAAAGTTTGCAAAAATTGCGAATTTGTTTTTATTTGCTAAAATTAAAGTTTAGAACCTTCTAAATAAGTCTACCAAGTTTTAAAAGTGTATCTATATTTTTAAAAAAGTTATTTTATTTTTTATGCAGAAAGGTATGATAAAAATGCATACAAATGACAACTTTAAATGCTTTTTTCTTTATGTTTATATTTCTTTGATGACAAGTTCTTTAAAACGCTAAGGCTTTTTAAATTACTTATAAAAATCTAAGGAAATTTGTATACAGTCTGTCAAATATGTTAATATTAAGAATTGGCATTAAAATTGTTTAAAAAAGCAATACTTTTTTTATAAAAAAATATTAAAGTCAAAAATTGTCAAATATGCTAAAATTATTAGGGATTTTTTACATAAATATTTTTTATAAAACAACTACGGAAGATAAATCAAATTTGGATGCCAATTGTTATGTAAAACAGTTTAAAGTACATGAGGAAAAAAAATGGGTTCAAATATTTGTATTTAAAAAAGCCTTAGCATTTTTTAAAAGTTCAAATTTTTTAATTTTTTTAAATAACTCAATTTTTTTTAATTAATTTTTTTGTCATATATTGTTTTTAAATATAGATTTAACAGATAAAACATAAATTTTATAGTGAATATGTCAAAATTAAACATTTTTTTTAAAGTGGTACCGTGTCCCCTTAAGAACCATAGAAGCTGAGATAGACAGGAGGAGACCCATAGAAGCTGAGCATACCCATAGAAGCTGAGGTAGACAGGAGGAGACGGAGAAAGCCCGTGACCTCATGCTCCATTGGGGCATACAGAGTTTAAAGAAAGGACCTAGTTGTGCAGAATTAAGAGATTTGCTACAATGATGCCTACAAATTTTTCAAAACGTTTTAATTTTTGGTCCGGAACTACACATCAATATTTTATAACTATTATAATAAACTCGATATAACCATTAAAATGAACAACTATTATAATAAACTTGTTTAAACTTAATTGACAAATAATTCATTTTTGAAAAACCAAATTCGGATACACCGTTTAACGAGCACGTTCTTCGCATGTACTCGGGACAACCCAACTATCCAAGTCTTAACCATGATTTGAACTCGGGTCCTCTCTACGGGCGAGGGTCGAATCAACCATACCGGCTGGGGGACTATTAAGAATAAATATATATAAATGCAGAATATCCATGTATTACCTGGGATTCAAGCCCGGTACCACTCGCTTGACAAGCGAGGGGCAAAACCACCATATATTTAAATGTTTTCTATTGAAAATATATCTAATATTACCTTGTTGTTGTTGTCGTGTCTGTGATCATATCGCAGAAGATGGTTGCCAGAGCCTCCGAAGAGATTGGACTTCTTTTACACAAATAAGGACAAATACAAACACATAGACAATAACACTTTATTCACAAGACAAATATCCATGCGCTTACCAACCGGAATTCGAACCCGGGACCCACTGGCTAGGATTCAGACGCGCTATCCACTATGCCAAGTGGGCGGCATTACTTTGTTAATTCGCTAATATTAATCAGTGAAACAACCTAGATAAGCTTTACCAGAGAACTACTGACTAAGAAGATATTTCTGAATTATAGTAAAAGAACTAAATGCTGTGAGAGTATTTATTAATCATATAAAAAATCTAATATTCTTCAACCTCTAAATACATTTTCTTACTCATTAACTAAGCAAGATAATCCTGTAAAATGTATTATTAATACTGTAAGTGTCTGTGAATTATTGGTGCCGTTGCAGAACTACAGTGTCGGTCAATGGTGTTTCTGCACCTAATATATACTTACATCGTTGAATTTCTCAAAGACTACTTTTATTAAGTGGGCAATTGCCAAATTGCAAAAAAAAAAAAAAAAAAAAAAAAAAAAAAAAAAAACATTATGGTAAGGCGACCCTTTCTGTTCTTATTTTGTAATAACATCTTAAACTAACTTTACATTGCCGATGAACTAAAGTTGCCAACAAAACTTTAATAATCGCTCCACAGTGTGCCAAGCATTGTATACTACAGCTATTTTTTAGTTAGTTTGATTAAAGTCACACTTGTGGCCTAATGCCGACAAATGTGCGACAATAATTATTTAGAATCGCGGTTAAGTCACAAACTAGTCCAACACCTAAATTGGCGCCTAACGCAATCAGATACCTATTTTATTAAGCGGCCTTACAAATTTAGACCATAACTGGTTTGAAGTGAATCAGTCCCCTGTACACGGCGTCAATTAATGACGAAAAACTATGCCCTAAACGATCTATTTAAAGGATTGTTAAGGTGAGGACAGAACCCTTGTAGGTATCCTCATTGACATAAGGCCTTAATCCAACGCACCTAACTGGCACCATAGCCATTCTATAAAAAAAAAATGTTACATTTTACAAAAAATAACATACCCGTTAAGATTTGGATCCCTCCTTCAAAGGCTGCGCTTGTTTAAGACACTTTAGTACAATTTTAGTACCAATTACGGAACTTTGGAAGACTAACTTCAACGAGCAGCTTAGTACGTGAGGTCTCTGGATGAAATGAGAAAAATCGCTTATATTCATTGTTAAACAGAAGTACAAGTATTGTTGTAAACAGAAAATTTTGTAACAATGTATGTCTTTCATTTTCCATGCACTATTGTTTAAATTTGTATAATAATAAATATTTGTATAAGTATATTATATAATACAATATTATAAAATAAAAGAATGATTAAAAAGTATTAAAAATTCAATGTCTATAATTATAATAAAGTCAAAACCTCAGTAAGCTTAAACCACTTAATTAAAAGTTATAATTTGACAAATAGTCATAAATTCTTGAATTTAATAATTTTGAGATTCAAGTTATTTTTAAATAACCTATTATTCGTTTGATATATAATTCAAATAAATAACGAAATTGCGGAAAAGATCTACTTATATATAGTAATAAAAAAACAGTCTCAAAATATCTGACACTTACTATTTATTTACATATTACTAGAACTTGTTTTTGATTAAATTTGATTAAAGTCGATCATCTTAACCTTTACTATATTTTCGAAAGTGAATGTTTACAATGAATGGGCAATTTCGATATGAATAAGAATTGAAAATTAAACAGGAGCAGAAATAAAACAGTGCATGAGATTTAGTCAAAAATTCATTGTACTTTTGTAATAAACTACAGGGACATATTTAAAATGTACCAAAAATGCTTAAACTAATCTAATACCAGGAAACTTTGAACACATCTGACCCAACTGGATTTCAGGCCGTCCCCAGAGCGACTCTTGGAACTCTTGAATAACAACACAGGTTCAATAAAATGACACGAGGTGCTATACATGCAATAAAATTGCTTAAGAGGACTCCCTTGGGATCGTAATGTTATTCCGATGGAAAACATTCGCAAGTCAATAACCGCCACAATTTTAATAAAAGGTGACTCGTTTCTTGTACCATTGTAAAGAACGAAAGGGACTAAAAGGCTAAAATTAATTTGTTTTGAGAAAATCATGTATTTAGTATTTTTAAAAATCTTTTAAAATAAGAACTTAATTCCTACTCCATTCTTTACTAACTTCAAAAAATTATTAAAAATACTAAATAATGTGATTTTCACAAAACAAATTAATTTTAGCCTTCTAGTTCCTTCCGTTCTTTACAATGATACAAGAAACTAGTCACCTTTCATTAAAATTGTGGTGGTAATTGACTAGCGAATGTTTTCCATAGGAATAACATTACGATTTTCAAGATGTGGAATTTCAAGGGAGTCCTCTTATATATGGCACATCTGCTGGCAGTGACAACCTCTCTGGAGAACTAATTAAATAGATTGAGATAGTATCAGAAATTTGATGACGGGTATATTTATTAGAATTTTAGAAATTGAAAAATGGCCAAAAGAAATAAGGGAAATAATGGGAATAACTGTTAAAAAGAATAATGGGAATAACTGTTAAATTATAAAAAAAAAAATAGAATTGTGACAATTGGAGAGGAATCACTTTGCTAAGTGTCGCCAGCAATTTTTTTGCAAAAATAATTCTTGAAGGAGTAAAAAATAATTTATAGAAAACTAAGACCAAAACAGGCAAGTTTTTGAGCTACCCGATCTTGTGTAAACCTTATTGTAACACTGAGGATAATTATAGTAGATAATTATAGACACTGAGGATATATATTATTACTGAGGATAATCCATTGAATGATAATCCGCAGAATATATTACATGAATTTCGTAGACTTTGGAAAGGCCTTCTGCAGTATCCACAGGGACTAATTATGGAAACTTCTCCCATGTTATGCGACCCTTTCACGTTTTGTAAACATCATCAAAAGATATATATGATAACTACCAGATTAATCACAGCGTACAACAGGGAAGTCAAGAATCTCATGCTTTTGAAGTAAAATAAATCTGGTTTACGACAGGGATGCTTTAACCCTTTCAGTCCCCAAAATTTACTACGCTACGGAAACATCTGATATTCACAAAATAAGCTTATTTTAGGTCAAATATAAGATTTCCATAAGAAGAAAAATTCATTTTAATTTTTTATATGGTTTTTGAAATAATGCCAAATTTTTTTAACTGTGGAAAACAACAAAATAAAAAATATATATTACCTAAAAACCCTTCGAGTTATATATTTTAAGGTGTCTGACCATATTATTAAAAACAAATTAACAATTATTTTAACCGAAATAGTTTAAATTATGTTTTAAATCTGAGGAACTGAAGTGAACTTTTCAAAAATCAGGTGAAACGCTTGTTAGCTATTTTCTGAATAAAAAAAATAGTAGTTCTGATTTCTACTGAGATTAATGTAAAATATTGTCTAATAGAACAGAGTGTGTAGAATAGAATGATGTGTGTTTGGATGTCATAACGGGACATAAACATTTAGAAAAAAATATTGAAAGTGATGATGCCAAATGGCATCACTGGGACTGAAAGGGTTAATTCCTTCACAATATTTTAGAAGGTTATTGATTCCTAATTATCAAACAAAAAAGGTATTAGGGGAACCTAAACAAACATCTGACTGATCTCTGCTTTTCAGGTAACCTAAGTATCTTCCAAGATGGATATGCCGACAAACACAAATGAAGAGTACACGGGAAGAACAACTTGATTTAGTAGAAGGCTTTCCTCATATAGGCCTCTTTTCCAATGAGAGCGAGAAATCGCCTAAACTGGTATAGAAAAACTGGTTACTCGCTTTGTTTTTCTTTCGCTGCAACCCTGATTCACGCCAGAGATCAGTGGAACGGGTAACATGTTTGTACCGCGATTGAAGAACCTAAAGGAAAACCGCCTTCCAGTCGCCAATGTCCGCCAAGTAGATACATAAGGTAAGACTCCTAAAAAATCAAGTGGTTCTTCCCGTGTACTCTTCAAATATTCTGCACATAGAGACAAATGAAAAAACGGTGGATAGATACAACTTAAGCTGTTAATAAAAGTATATATTTTCAATATCTTGTGTGCGGATAGTACTTGAAACAGGATGTTCTGATTTTTCAATAAATTTAAGATAAATCTGAAAGGCTTCACTGTTTAATTTTCTGGAACTATATGTATATCTATAATAATAAAAGAAAGAGTCTGTCTGTGTGTATGTCTGTGGATCACAAAAGACCTATTTAGACTGCTCTTAAAAATTCGAAATTTTTAATATAGATTCCTTTTAATACCTACGTGTGCACCTGAGGCTTAAATTTTTCATATTTGATTGTGATTTTTAATTAATATAATTAGTTAAAAAAAACGTCATCCACGTGGGATTGCGGGACCATAACAGGGTTTGAAAATACATGGACCGGGCCGAAACGGCGGCTTGCCGCCATCCTCTATTAGTTTGATTGAGATATGCGCTCGCCCTAAGGCTGCTTCATCCTCTATTGGTGTTTGCTTTTTTAAGTTCGCATGCGCCAACACGAATTTAATTTTGTTTTGATTTTGAGTGTATTTTGAGTGTGTTAACGGGTTACCAGTAAGGCGGGTTCATACTGCTAGTTATTCATAAAATATTATCATGATATCGTAAAAAACTTATCATTATATTTTAACTTAAATTAAGCTACATTAATAATACCTTTTTCTTACATCTATAAGTCAGCTAAATTAATATAACCATATTATGATTCGGGGGGGTCTTTTTTGCGTGGCCCGGGAAGGAAGTTTTTTTAGACAATGCTATTAAAGAAAGATTTAAGAAATAACTAGAAACATGATTACAGATTCCGTTATTGTAAACCCAGCCAAAAAATTCTGCAGAATTGCTTCACAAAAAAAATTCCCCCCCCCCCCCAATCAAATCCCTTCAGAATTTGTGAAGTTTTTTTTAAGTTTTTTTGTGAAGCAATTCTGCAGAATTTTGCAGTTGAGAAGTGCCGAAATGACTTCAAATTTCTATTGCTTCAAAATATCTGCAGTTTTTTTAAAGTGACTAAATGACTTCAGAATGGCTGTAGAATTGCTGCATAAAAAAACCGCAGATATATCCATAGTCAGGCTTCACTTTTCTATTGCTTCAAAATAACTGCAGTTTTTCTGAAGCATTAAAAATGACTTTAGATTTGCTGCACAATTGCTACAGAAAAACTGCATAATCCCCATTCGATATACTTCAATTTTCTTTTGATTCAAAAAAAACTGCAGATTTCTTAAAGATGACTGCAAGATCGAAATTTTTTTGAAGCAATTCTGCGGAATTTTTTGGCTGGGAACGACTTCTGCTTAAAATCATATTTCGTATTATGATATTGTAAATTTAAAATTAAATGAATTTCACCCTGTTCATCCCTATAACTTTGTTACTTTCTTACTTCAGGTTTGAACTATAGACATTAAATTGAGGTTTTTTCGCTGATAAGTTCATAATTGTTGAAAAAAGTATATATACATTACATTATTTATCATTATATTACTTAAAATATGTCATATCATAAATTTAGTAGAATATGTAAGGTTATTTATGTTCACTCGGTGAGAAAAGTGTCAAGCATACACTGTAAAAAAATGTAATAACTGTCTTTTTTACAGTTTAAAACTGCAATTTTTTTACCGGGAAAACCGTAATTTTAAAAGGGAGAGACTGTTGTTTCAGGAGAGAGAAACTGTCAAATTAGACGTGCAAAGAGTCACGTGATTGAGACCATCGTTAAGCACAAATACCCAATACTAGCCTTCGCGACCGAGTAATTACTTTGTCGCAGACAGTTCAGTATTGGGCTCGTACACAAGAGTTTCCTGGATCAAAACCTGACCCTGTCCTTACCTCTTCCAGGAACCTCTTGCGTGGGAGCCACATACTGAAACGTCTGCGACAAAGTAATTACTCGGTCGCGAGGGCTAGTATTGGGTATTTTATTTTAATAGGGATAAACTTTTAAATTAACAGTTTTTCCCTGCTAAATTAGCAGTTTCTCCCTGTTAAAATAGTAGTTTTTCAGCAAAAAAAATTACAGTTTTCCAGCAAAAAAATACAGTTTTCCTGCAAAAAAAAGTACAGTTTTCCTACATAAAATACAGTTTTAAACAGTAAAAAAACATTTATTTAATGGCGTCAAAGTTGACAGTTTTAAACTGTTAAAAACAAATTTTTTTTTGTTTACAGTGTACTTTAAATAATAATTCAATTTCTTTGAAGTTAAACTTAGTTACTCTACAGTCTTGGAGAGACACATAGATTGATCTAGAGTCATAGAATGACACATTACATCATTATTAGCACACATATATAGAATTCTATAAGATACTTCCCCTTTGTTACCTATCCTCCAGTTTGCAGAGGCCTCATTACAGATTCCGCCATTGTAAGCGACCTCTGTCAATTTAGAGGTCACTTCATTACGGCTCTTGCCCTGAGGTATAATTATCCAGTAATGGAGACTTGTGGGGGAATACGAGTGCACTGTACCGCCAGTACTGGATAATAGGAAATTGTATATGTACGATGGGATGCAGTGTAACATGGCGTATTTGGTTATTGTAATTAACATCGGAATAGTTCATGTGGAATAAAGTGTGCGTTGTTATGAAATACACAATGTGTTCGATTGTTATTTTAATATTTATGTATGTTTAAATTATGGTAATATATTAGGTAACAGTTGAAGGGAGCTTAGTGGGAGAACGTGCTAAGTGACAAAATGGTGAAAACGAGAAATTGAGCTTCGAAGTTACCAGCCCCAAATCTGACTAAATTTATGTATAAGATAGTTCTTACGTATTCAAATAACTTTACCTTATACAGTTTAAGTAAGTTTGGCTATTTCATATCAAAACTGCATCTACAAAAAAAAAAGTTTTCGTTTGTACTTAGATCTGTTGAAAACAGAAATTGTAAGCCTAAAAAAATTAATGAAATTATAGTTTACTAAAATTGGGAAACTTGTTATCGTTTAAAAAGTTAGTATTATGTTCATTGACACAAAAATCTCATATTTTCTTTTTCAAAAATGTCACTTAGCACATTCTTCGACTAAGCTTTTCAATTGTGTATTTTGTAATGCGAATGAATATTGAAGAAGTTAATCTAACCTAGGTTAATACGTGATAGAATTTTATCCTACATTACTTGCGCTAGCGAAATAGAACAATTATAATGCATGATTCAATAATGAGGTTTTCTTGGGTAAAGATTAGGTTTGGATAAAGGACTAATAGTATTACAAACGCAAAATGGCCAGTTGAAATGTGACTTCTATTAGAATGGACATTAATCGAATTCGACAATGTGAATCATATCCATATACATTTGTTATAATAATCGTGTTTACTTTTTTAAGGATAATTTTTTGTATTATAAACGCGTTTTTTTTAGCTTCTTGAGGCCAATAGTAGTTATTAGTGATTTTAAAACAATATAAACTATTTTTTTATTAGTTGTAAGCGTGAAAACAAATTTAACAATAAGTCTAACAGCTTAAGTTGATAAAAATTTAAAGGTTAGGAACTTTATGCCCTTCGGTGTCTTTTGGATTCGAGTGCAATCTTTGACCATAAAAGTTCAAATAAAAAATATAATGCCTTGAGTCTAGCAAGTATCGGTAAAAGAAATAAAAAAAAAGTTCTACCATGTTTTGCTTTGTAAACACGAAAAGTTAGTTTTATGGTATTTTTCCGAAGCAGATCTTTAAAATCCGAACATAGAGGAAACTTTATGATATGAATAGAACAAATGCTTTATGTGACAAGCGTAGAATTAATATGTGTCATCATTACGCAAATGTTATCAAAAACTGTTAAATACCATGCGACTTCCAATCATCACTCAGGAATATATGCGTTAGAATTCGGTAAAAGTAGGTTGTTCATTTTTCACAGCAATACTTATTTAAAACATGAAAGGATCTATGGCTGATACTCTTTACGCGTGCAAGATTTTCCCGAAAACCTTTGTAGCGGCCGCAGTAACCCACAGTCTACAAAAAGGATCCTCAAGGTGGAGATGAGTTACCTCAGCTTATTTACTTCTACATTTGTTGTTATTTAGAATAGTGGTAGGAACGCAGAAATAAATCTGCGGCCTCTAGCGTGAGGATGATGTATTGTAGTTGCGCACGTGGTAACCGCCACACTTTATTATGCCGTCCCATAGGTACTAAAAACTTGAATACCAAGCTAGGACTGATGAAAGTGAGTAGACATTAAGAACCTGAAACTATGTATACCTTTTACTGCGTATATGTGTAGAACATATGCAGTTCATAATAAATTATTAACACTTCACCAAGCTGCCAAAAGTTTAACCCTTTCAGTCTCAGTGATGGCATTTGGCATAATCATGTTTCTGATCATAATTAAAAAATATTAAGGATGACATCTATTTAGTATTAATAAAAATATTTTCCAATAGAAAAGAAGTTTGAAGAATCGAATTATGTGCTCTTTGATATCATAAATGACTATTGACGATCATAAAAAAAAAATCTAAAATGATGATGCCTAATTGCCATTGGAACTGAAAGGGTTATTACGACTTCAATCTCTAATCGTACTGTATATAATGATTTAATACATTACTATTCTATATTTGCATATTAAAAATGTCCAAAGATGGCCGGCAAGGAATCAACCAACTAACCGCAGTCCATCTTTTGCAGCATCCGCAGCATCTAACGTCTCCCTATGCATAATTCTAAGCACCACTAAGAATAATTAGTATGTACCCACATGCTAACGGATAAAACTTATACATCTTTGTTTGCGTTAATATTACAGTACGCAATGCAATAATTATTAAAAATATCACGAACATTTATTATACCATGAAAAACAAAAAGAATAATTTTTAACTATGTGCATTATGTTTCCCTAGAACTGTGTATATCATTTGTAAACGAAATTTCTACATAATAAAAATATCCAAAGATGTCCAGTTATAATTTTGTGTAGGAATATTTTTAGTGGCGTGTCCCCTAAAAATGTCCAAAGATGGCCGACAATGATATCAACCAACTAACCGAAGCCCATCTTTCACAGCATCCGCACCATCTAACGTTTACCCATACATAATTCATGACAACAAGGATGTCACAACATGAAAGCAAACCTCCCCTTCGGCAGGGAAAAGAAAACGATATAGGGGAGTCCCTCTCCTTTCATGGAACACCCCTATTTTTTTTTCGCAGACGAGAGAGAACATTTTTCAAGAGCAAGACTAAACAAGAGAAGGATAGTATAATAGACATGTTTCATGTCTTGAGTCGCAACAGAATTGCTGAATGAAAATAAATACTTTATCGAACCTTGATTGGTAGTTCAATGTCACCGGGAACCAGTACGGCGATAGGACTATCCATTGAAGGAATAGGATTAATGAAAGCCAGAAGGGAAAAAAATCATTTAAAACAAGCCCACTGTTTTTTTATTTTTTTATTTGTGTGTGAAGGAATATTTGTTACTGGTGTGTTAGCATGTTACATATGTGCATATATGTCACATAAAGTACTAGATTGGCAGATCACGTGACCTCCAATGTTAACGACGGGACGCGCAAGGGGACCAGGATGTGAGGGTAAGGGGGCCAGTGTTGCTACCACATTAAGGAGAAAAGTACTACAAAAAATACCATTTAGTCCGAAAATTATAAAAAAAATATTATATAAGTACTAGCAAAGCGTTTCACGTTATTTTTAAAGTCACTAAAAATATTACAAAATGCAGCTGGTATTTGTATGATTTTTTTTTTTGATATTTTAAAATTGGATTTTTTGTTTATTTCGATGACGCTTAGTATTTTTCCCATTAAAGAGATGACAAACACTGGCTCCATAGCCCTCACATTCTGGTCTCCATGTGCGTCCCGTCTTAGAATTGGAGGTCACGTGATCTGCAAATCTAGTACTTTAACCATGATATCAACTATGCATATGTTTGTGCTTATTAACAAATATGGAATAAAATGAGGTTTAAGAATACCAGTGACATTCTATCAACAAAAAGCAGCACATGAATGTATAATTCCGTATGAGGACTTGCAATTTTTAAATTGCCAGCAACTAATACACATCAGTCAATATTTAAATATTGTATTTGTATAAACTCTATGGCTTTGTACACTGCTCAAAACAATTAGGGGAGCACTTTGCGTACTTTTGTTAACCCTTTCAGTTTCAGCGTTTTGTTTTTTATTCAAAAAAATCTAAAATTTGTGAAATAAATTCATTATGCATCCAGAATGAAATGGTAAAAAACAGGCCGAAAAATATAAATTTTTTAAACTAAATTTTAAGGGGGAGAAATTGGAATCAAAAATTAAGAATAAATTATAACACTATTTTTTTCAAAATCTTATTTGCAAAAAAGAGGTAAAATCAATTTTAAACATCTGAGAATGCTAGCGTGAAGAATTTAGGGTCAATTTATTTCATAAAATTTTTTGGTGGTGAATTTTATTTTACCATTTTTTCATATTTTCATTTGATTGAAACAAACACTACTTACATCCTCAAAAGACATGATTCTTCCATCTAATGATAAATTAGTGCAAGTTCAACTTAGTGAGAAAAAATTGCTAGCTCATGATTTCGAATGGAAGCATTGGGGTTGAAAGAGTTTAAACAATACGCTCCCCTAATTGTTGTGAGCACTGTATAAATTATGTGTATGCATCTCATAAAGGATAAAAATACCGTTAAACTTATATTACAGATTCACATCAATTGTTCAAGTTATAGCGAATGTTCGGCAAAATATCCTTGGCATAATCCTTTCAAATTTTTAGTGATTTTTTTTTATACAAAATTGCGGTACAATCTCGTTCATTTTAAATATTGCACCACTAAGATTTATATGTCAACATGCTAAAGGATAAAACCAATATATCTTGGTTCTTGTTAATATTAA
Source organism: Hylyphantes graminicola (assembly GCA_023701765.1). NCBI lineage: Eukaryota > Metazoa > Arthropoda > Arachnida > Araneae > Linyphiidae > Hylyphantes > Hylyphantes graminicola. The sequence continues at coordinate 44,537,102 of CM043112.1, forward strand.
CAGTAAGTATTTTTTTAAATGATACGAACATTTATTGTACTATAAATAACAAAAAGAATTTGAACTATTTATGTTGAACTTTTGTCCATTGAACTGTGTATTTTATTTGTTAACGAAATTGCTACATAAGTTGCTAAATAAGTCATTGAATGCCTAGATTATTGAAAACTTTTTAATTAAATAATAATGCTTCATTGCAATTTATTAATATTCCAATAAATCCATATAATTCCTCCTTTATTAAAAAAAATAAATTTAATAGCGTCAATTTAAATATCTAGCTCAATTTAACACATCTAAAATGGAAGGGTTATCACAAAAAAACAACTTCATATATCGATATTTAATTAACACCTTTATGCCCAGGTATGTCATTAATTGTACTTAGTAACTTAGAAACAAAGGACTGAAAAAATGTAAATCTCAAATACTTTGTAACAATTTCAACAATAGGGCCGTTCGTCGGAATAGTTATAATTATGAATGGAAAAATACTAAGTTACAAAGCCATCTATTGAAAACTTATAGCTTAACATAAAGGATTGGGCTTTTGAAAGAATGATACGTTTCAATTTAAATGTCTATTAACATTTCAATGAAGGTATTATGTTTCTATTAAGTGCATGGACTTTAAAGACTATTAACATTGTTAGCGTACCCATGTTAAACGTTTTAATTGTAATCATTTCCGGGAACGAAAAGTGAAGAAGAGACTCTTCAAACGATCAAATTTTCATATTGCATTTAGATTTTAACTTTTAATAGTTATTTAAGCAACAAGTGCCGAAAATGATACCTTATTAAGCGAGTGGCTTGGTCTCGTGAAATAATGACAAGAGCTTAATAACGTATTATTTGACACGTGCTTGCTTACAATATCTTTTATAATAACGTGCAAAAGCGTGAAATTTGTGTTCTTTCTTTTGTCTTATTTAATTTCCTTTAATGAATTTTGTAGTAGTACATGCAGTTTCCATGGATATATTAGAAAATGCAAAATAATGAACCAATGGAAATAAGTGAGTTTCATGACCATTTAGTTTCCATGGAGATATTCATGACATCATTATGTTTTTCTACCAATCAGATACTCTTATTTACTTTACCGCAGTAGTGCCGAAAGTCCCATTTTCGGCACTGTGATGTAAGCACGTAAAATGTCACTTCGTAACGATTTATGAATGAATATGATATAAAAAAGTGATTTTTTTTGCACCTTATTATAAAAATATTGTTAACTAAACCCTTTACAAAATGTTTATATAATGATGAAGATGATTTTGCATATATGCAAAATTAAAATTATTAATATATGTTAATTATAATCTAGTTTATTTGTCAGCTTCAAATGTACTATCTATTGCAATTACTTGCAAAAAATCTTCTTCTAAGCAAAACATACTCCAATAAACACAGTGAACCCAAATTTTGGTGACCTAACACTACAATCATTTTCATGATGATCTTTACATATTAATATAAGACTTAAATATTTTATAAAACTAATTTATGTTTTAGATTTGAAAAATAACAGATACCAATATAACACGTATAACGAAAATACGCCAAATACTATAAACAAAGTTTTAAAACCTTTCCCGATGTCTTTATTCATCGTCATAAGCTCCGACTTAATTCCTGGGCAAATAGAAAATTTTTCTGAAATTCGTTAACAAATTACAACTCTTTTGTTTTGTTTATAAGCACATAATAAGTCCAATAAATCTTTCGCAAAAGTTTCTGCTAATTGAATTATAAAGGAAAATTGCTTTCAAAATTATTACAATATAAATTATTCCCTTCCTTTCAAATAGATAATCATAGTTATAAAAAGAAACAATGACTATCACGAACTCTTTAAATCTGAGATAATTACCTATAACGTTATCTCTTCATGTTGGATATAATTTTTTCGTAGCCGTTTTCTCAATGCCTACTAATAACCTTTCTAATAAACGATGCTGATAAAAAAATTGAACATACAAATGACGAGCTTAGTGGAACAACGTGCTAAGTGACATTTTTGAAAAAATTGAGATTTTTGTGTCAATGAGCATATTGCTAACTTCTTTCACTATAACAAGTTCCAATTTCACCCAAACTTTAAGTTTTGTATATTTTTTTTACGCTTTACAAGTAAACTTTTCAACAGCTTTCAGTGCAAACGAAGAACTTTAATGCTCATTTTCTCGTTTTCACCTTTTTGTCACTTAGCACGTTCTTTCACTAAAAATCTTCAAATAACGAACTCCATTTCGTTCTGGAACGTAAAAATTGCAGAACACATGCGTTCACTTTGAAGAATCGAATTACATTGTTATCCAGATGGAATCCCGCAATTCGATTAGTTCTCTGCAAACGATAATCGTATAATGCGATTAATATTCGCTTGTTAACTGATAAAAGCGAACAGCTCAACTCGGCTTACAAAATGGCGGGCAAAAAATGGGAATGGAATGCAAAAATAGCATTGGGTAGGATCAAGGAAAATAGACTACGTTATCTTCGAATGCCTGTTAGGCTTAAGGGGCTGATTGCATCAGCGTTTCTTTAAGCATTGGTAAATTGTATTCTACTTTTAATGCATAGTGCTGTTGTGAAAACAATGTAACTCATGGATAAGTCATTTGAAAATCAAATATAGAACAATAATGTATCTCATTGTCTAAATACAGAATATGATCTTCATTTCATATATTTACATAATACATACAATTATACCATATTATTTACAACTATAGCAAGGACAACTTTGCTCTATAATAAACTGTTGACAATTTATGTGAAATATTGCTCCGTGATTCTAAATTTTTCTAGCTGTCAGCTCTATGTGGAGTGTAAATTTAACAGGTAAATCCACGTTTACGTTCGTCTAAGTTAAGGTGAATCGAAGCTCTACAAGACGGGCGACGGCTTAGTGGTGATATCTAGAAAGTTATAATATTCAGGCTATATTTTGAACAGCAATTTTTAGGAGTGGTATTACTCACTTTGAAAGTGAATTTCATGTTTGAGGTTGAACCATATTTGATATTAAGAAGAAAAATCGAAATCTACTTCCACTAAATACATGTGCATAATAAATTCATCACTATTATGAGCCATATACATATAAAATCACACTGTCATAAAAATTTAGTTCCAACTTTGTCAACCAATGAAGACAAAAAAAAATGGATGTTTTTGATGATGATTGTATTCACTAAATGTATACAAAATTCATATTTTACTGCATGCGGACAATTGTATTGACAAAATGTGTCGGTGGCCCGGAAGGCCGAGTGGTTTGGACAATTAAGCCAGCAGTCTGCGCGCTGTAACGGAGGCGTATTCGATTCCCGATTCCGCACTATTCGGTTATATTTGCGCAGTGGAATGAAATAAGCCAGAGTTCAAAAACTTTTAATTTATTGATCCAGAAAAATCAGCTCGTTTTTTCAAAGTATATAAAATATCATCACTAAACATTAACACGGCAGAAAGATTTAAAGTTATAATATTCAATCTTATATTTGACAGTAATAATCTGATAACCATCAAAGAATATTTCATAAACAGTCATCTCATCTTAAGAAACAAAACTTATATAATAGTACTGGGTGCTACGTCAGCAACGCCCACTGCGACAGCTGTCCGAATCAAATATAGTCCATGACGTCATGGGCAGCGCCGCAGCGAGACAACGCAACACCTCGTAATTTGCATGACAACGGTTATGCCAACAATCGGCCCCCTCATGCAAATCCAAAAAAATCTTATAAATTTAAAATACATCAAAATAACATTAAAACATTGAAAATGCATTTTAAAGTAAATTATTCTTTAACAAATACATGATTATAGAATTTCTCAATCTCGCCTTTTGATACAGGCTTCGTGAAAATATCAGCCAAATTATTTTTGCTGCTCACATGTGATAAATTAAACTGTTTATCAAAAATTAAATTTCGAAGAAAATGATAACGAATATCAATATGCTTAGTCCTGTAGTTTTCGATCGGCGAGTTTGAGAAGTCTATAGCAGCTTGGTTGTCTGAAAATAGAAAACAATTCTTTAAAGACAATTGCTGCAAACCTAAGTTATAACACTCTTCAATTATATTTTTAAACCACATCAACTCTTTTGATGCTTCTGTCATCGTGACATATTCGGCTTCCATGGTGGATAACGCTACGCATTTTTGTTTGAAAACTCTCCAGAAAATTGGAGCTCTATCTAGTAACAGAATTATTCCACCAATGGAGACCCTGTCGTCACGGTTCGCTGCAAAGTCCGAGTCGCTGAAACAGTTAATATCTAAATTTGACACACCAGATAAATCCAATTTTAAATTTTTAGTGTAACTTAAGTATCCCAAAAGTTTTAATAAAGTGTTCCAGTGAACTATTCCAGGATTTTCCTGAAATTGGGATAATAAATTCACGGCATATGCAATGTCAGGTCTAGTACGATTTGAAACATATGATAAACAACCAATAATACTTCGGTAAGGTAAACGATTCATTTCCAGAATTTCGTCTTCAGTTGAAGGGCAGTCTTTTTTAGATAAGATCACACCTTTTGGAATGGGTAGAGACGAAATTGGACAATTAAATTCAGAAAATCTTTCTAACACCTTTTCAATGTATTCTTGTTGATGAATATACAATTTCCCATGTTCTTGAACAAAATCTACGCCTAAAAGTCTTTTAGTTTTTCCTAACATTTTTACATCAAATTTACTATTTATAAGAGATATCACAAAATCTAGTTTAGTTTGATTTTTACTGAAGATAATTACATCATCAACATATACAAGTAATATTATATCATTATCTAATATATAAGCACAATTACACCAATTTAAACGTTTAAAACACAAAGATTCCAATACACGGTCAAACTCAAAAAACCACTCACGGCCGCTTTGGTGCAAGCCGTAAATAGCCTTATTTAGACGACAAACATAGTCTTTTCTTACAGGATCAGAGAAACCTTGAGGTTGGTTCATAAATACCTCTTCTGTTAGCGGAGCATATAAATAAGCACACTTAATGTCCAATTGACAATGATACCAATTATACATACATACTAGAATAGCAAAAAACAATCTTATAACAGAAAAATTAACCACCGGGCTAAATACTTCGTCGTAGGATTCAAATTTTCTTTGGCTGAAGCCTTGTGCAACTAGGCGTGCTTTATACCTAACAATTTCATTATTTTCGTTTTTCTTGACAGTATATACCCACTTAGATCCAAGAACCTTTTTATTTTTGGGAGGGGGGACTATACTCCAAACTTCTCGGTCTTTCATTACCTCTAACTCTTCCTCCATGGCCTTTTGCCATTTAAAGGATTCAGAAGACGTTAAAGTTTCTTTGTAATTTTTAGGTATTTTTATTTCTACGTGATTCGCTTCAGGGTTAGAGTCGTTATTCGAATCAGAGTTATCGTCCGATGTTTCGACAATAGTTTGGTCGGATGTGATTTTTCCCGACGAGCTATTCTTACTACTAAAATTAAACAGTTCTTTCTTAAAATTAATGTTCTTAGAACCACAATATTTTTCTATGTCATTGTATGACTTAAAACGAGTTCTCGTACCATCAATACTATAGTAAATATCATTCTTAGTTTTATCGGCCTTCCTACGTACACATCGAACCCATGGTATTTCTTCACATGGCGTTTGATTTTGGGTAACCTCTTCAATATCCGATTCACTTGCAGAGGAGTAGCTTTTAAAGGAGACGTAGTTTTTAGGAGTATTGACTTTTTGGCCCAGGACAGCTTCCACACCACTAACATTTTCATTAAATTTAACGTTAATAGTTTCAATTATCTTATATTCGTCTTGTAACCAAATACGATATCCCTTAGTGTTTTGGGCATATCCCATCATTATTCCCACTTTAGATCTCATGTCTAATTTTCTCCGTAGTGCTTTAGGAACACCGACGTAAGCTAAACTGCCAAAAGCCTTTAAATGAGACACGCTAGGTTTTCTACCAGAATAGAGTTCGAACGGGGTTTTATCTTTAGTTTTATGACACACCCTGTTCCACACGTAGGTGAAGCACATTAAAGCTTCCGTCCAAAACTTTTGGTCGAGATTACTATCATTTAACATACTTTTCACGTTGTCCAGCGCTGTAAGGTTAAAACGCTCACATACCCCATTCTGTTCAGGAGAATATACGTTCGTTCTTTCGGCTTTTATGCCTTGTTTTTCCAGGAAGTTATTAAATTCATTGTGGCAGAATTCAAGTCCATTATCAGTTCTAACACTTAGCACTTTTAAGTTTAGAAACCGTTCCGCCCTCGTAAGAAATCTAGTGAAAATATCATAAACATCAGACTTATTTTTCATAGGATAAGTTACAACTTTCCGGGAAAAGTCGTCAGTTATTGACAGAAAATACCTTTTACCATCATAGGAGGTAACCGGAAGAGGGCCACAGACATCCATATGCAATAGTTCAAGCGGTTTGGCTGACCTTATCTTAGAAATAGCCTTAAATGAAACTCTTTTCGACTTTGCCAATTTGCAATTAACGCACTCATCACTACAAGAATTCTTTAAATCTGGCAAACCATTTACACTTGAATTCTTACTAGTATGAGTGATGTAGTCGTTATTTATATGACAAAATCTTTTATGCCAAAGATTAAGATCGCTTTTATTAACACTTTTAGTTGAACAGTTATAAGCATTTTCACTAGATGCCTGTGGGTCCTTACTGGTTACATACCCATGCGGTCTGAAATAGTATAAACCATTAATACGTTTTGCAAAAAATAGCTTTTCACCAATTTTATTATAAACCCACAATTTTCCATTTTCCCCTACAAAAGATCCACCTGCCTTTTCCACAACAGACCCAGAAATTAAATTTCTTCTAAGTTTTGGGGAATACATTACATTATTAAGGGTTACAGTTTGGGTTTTATTGTTAAGCGTGACATAGAACTGGACTGTCCCAACACATTCAACGGGACTATCCATGTCACCTATAGCTAAAGACATTTTAACATTCTTTAAGGGTTCATAATTACAAAATAGATCGAGATTATTGCAAAAATGCGACGAGGCCGCAGTGTCAAAGACCCATGACTCGTCCGAAGGTTCACTAACGTGACTAACTGATGCCTCAAGGTGAAAAGAATTATTAAGTTTGCAAAAGTTATTAACTGGTTTCTTATAGTCATCATTAAACTTTGAATTTATAATTTTACAATCGGCCATTACGTGACCACGTTTATGACATCGAAAACAAGTCTTTTGAGTAGGTTTAGACTTAGACTTATTATTTACATTTTTAGTCACTGAATTATAAACACTAATAGAACTAGTATTATTTTCAAGATCATTTTTACATTGACTAAGTCGACTTTCTTCTGTAAGCAAGTCCGACAATATTTTATCGAACTTAAAGTTTTTATCTTCCCAACGATAAATAGATTGCACAATATTTTGAAAGTTAGAAGGTAAGTACCTGATGAGTTGAAATCCTTGATACAAATCGTCAAGTGGATGTCCAACGTCTTTCAATTCCATCACAATCTTTTGAAGTCGCGCTGCAAAAAGTCCGATGTCTTCACCGGGTTGAAATTTGCACGAGAAGAATGTATCTAGTAGGTTGATGACTCGAGCCCTTGAGTGCGGCTCGAAATGATCTTTCAGTTTCAGCCAGGCTTCTTTTCCGTCGGTAGTCGAAGAGATAAGGATCCGAAGATTAGGCTCCACAGACAAATATATCGTTGAAAATGCACGGTCTTTTCGAAGATTGAAGTCTAGCTTCTCCTTAGCTGTGGCAGACTCTACCAAGGCTGGTTCGGTCCCGGATACAAATCCCCAGATACCACGTTCCATCAGTAGAACTTTGGCGTCATCCCGCCAAGTCGACCAATTCTGGCCGTTCAATCTCTCAATGCGGTCGCAATGAGACTCCATGTTTACGTGACGCTGACTTTCTTAAAACACAGTTCAAGCTGGATGTAGAAACACCGCGGATGCGGCCCCCATCGAAGAAAACGAGTAGCTTATTTCCACGTGGGCTTAAGGCCCATAACCGATATTCGGTTATATTTGCGCAGTGGAATGAAATAAGCCAGAGTTCAAAAACTTTTAATTTATTGATCCAGAAAAATCAGCTCGTTTTTTCAAAGTATATAAAATATCATCACTAAACATTAACACGGCAGAAAGATTTAAAGTTATAATATTCAATCTTATATTTGACAGTAATAATCTGATAACCATCAAAGAATATTTCATAAACAGTCATCTCATCTTAAGAAACAAAACTTATATAATAGTACTGGGTGCTACGTCAGCAACGCCCACTGCGACAGCTGTCCGAATCAAATATAGTCCATGACGTCATGGGCAGCGCCGCAGCGAGACAACGCAACACCTCGTAATTTGCATGACAACGGTTATGCCAACACGCACTATGCGTACTTCCTTTCTCTGTGACAGTAAAAATTCTTTCAGTATCTGTCTTACTTGTATAAGCGGGTTTCTGATCAAGCACACAAGCTGGAATATACATTACCTGTGTAAATTCATTCAAATTTTAAGCTAAAAAATTCAGTTTTAAAATCAGAGCAGAACAAACTTCATTTAAATTGCATTAGCTTTCATCCAGTTGTAAGTACTAACCAACCTACTCGCATTATCTCAGCAAACACTCGAAAAGTATCTAATTAAAACCAAAGACACGCTCAAAAACATCTAAAATCCAGAACACTTCATTGACTACATCGGATGTTCTTTCAAGCATCAGTAGGACATCAAGAGCTATTAATCGCTACATTACCCTTGGACGTCTTGCGCACGGATAGGAAATCATGTGTAATTATGCCTGTTTGTTTAAGGGGTCATAGGAGTCTTAAAAATGTGCTAAGAAGGCACTACAAAGCATAGTTCGACCTTTCATGTAATTTTTTAACTACTCAATATGTAAATATATTTTTGTATATGTAATTCCACAAGATTTATTTAATATAAAATTCTTTTAAAATTTATGAAACTTTAGCCAAAACTAAAATAAATTATATTAAACATTAAGCTATTTGAACACATTGGGATTAGGCTTGCGCGGCAAATTTTGAGGTCAATATTGGAAAAAATGACCAAGAAAATGACTTTATATTGTACAAATATGTACAAACAAAGACTTATACCTAAATTCTCAGCTCAATTTTAATAAGAAATTGTTTTAAGAACTTTTTTCTAAAAAATATTAATAAAAATTTCAAAGTTATGATTTATTTTTTTTAAAAATAATTTCGAATTAAAATTGAGCTGTGAATTTAGGTATGAGTCTTTGTTTGTACATATTTGTACAATATAAAGTCATTATCTTGGTCATTTTTTCAATTTTGACCTCAAAATTTGCCGCGCAAGCCTAATCCCAATGTGTTCAAATGCCTTTATGTTTAATATCATTTATTTTAGTTTTGGCTAAAGTTTCAGAAATTTTAAAATATTTTTTATAATAAATAAATCTTGTAGAATTACATATAAAAAATTATACTTATATATTGAGCAGTTCAAAAATTACACGAAAGGTCAAACTGTGCTTTGTAGTATCTTCTTTGCACATTTTTAAGACTCCTATGACCCCTTAAAAGGTTATTTTTTAGCTTGGAATCGTTACGTATTAGATAAACTAAAGATTGTTCTCTTTAATCTTTTATATAGTATTTGAGGAACTGAGTTTATCTGTTTGTATTGCAATTAGTTGAGAAAAAAGTAGTGCAAAAAATAATAATTGGCGTTTGTTGGATTAGGTTGTAAGATGTTAGTGGTTTATAAGAATTAAAAATGGACTTAGTGACTTTTATGTTAAATGATAACTAGTTTTTATGAATCCAAAATAATAATTGAAACAACATGAAAATCTAGTTTTATGTGGTAAAATGTTTGGTATGACGTTTTTCAATAAAAAGAAGTTAGATTCAAGCCGCTTTCTTTATTTTATTTCATTAAAATGCACTTGACATATTACTAATCAAGTCACTCTTAAAACAAACAATCCTAATTTAACTCAGTCTGAGTGGATTTCACTCTTCCAGACTGGAAAATACACTTCTCCTTTTGGAGTGGATCCTTTGTGTGTTAAACCTCCGACAGGATCACTCCAAACGAGTGATTTTAACTCAGTCTGAGGAAATATGCATGCCTTTAGGGTGTCGAAAATGCACTTCTCCAACTGGAGTGGATTTCACTCTTTTGTTTTAAGAATGTACACTGCGAAAATACATCCACATAATAATGCCTTAAGTAAACTGGTCCACCATCATTAGGTGGAAGTAAAATCTTCTAAAACCACTAAAAAATATACCTTCGATCTCTAATGAGTAGGCTTACACTGCAAATCTGATAAAAAGTCGTGTTTTTAAAGTAGCAGTAAAATTCTTTTCTGAAATCTTAATTATAACTTTACTTTAAATTAATAACTAAAAATGACCCGAACCTTTAAGCTAACATCTCTCTCACCAAGAGTTTGAATAGGGTACTTGACTGTATAGCTAAAATGAGATCCAATTTTAAATTAATTATTGTTTGAAACCAAAAATAATAAACGTATATATTTTTTTTGCATCATAAAAATCATTTTCAAATGGCTCATTTCTCATCGGTACGTCACATGATCACAAACACGTCGATTTGGCTGACGTCACTAGTCATAAACCGGTGAGATGTTTTTTTTTATTGTAATTAAACTGGATTTAATCTAACTTACTATAAAAATAAGAATTATATAGATAATCGAAGGAGGTTTTATAGAAGCGGATAGTTCAAATTTGGTGATAGTACATTCCAAGTTCCAAAACTCCCGTTTCAAAAGTTTGTTTACAGTTACTAGTGACGTCATACAAACGATGAGCAGCAAAAAAAGTTTTCGGGCGTAATTTTTCTTCATGATTTTAAAATTCGACTTTCTCCCTTTTTATGGGGTATTCCAAAAAATAAACAATACGGGTCTAATATTTTTGGCATAGGAAAATTTTAAGCCAATAAAAATTTTAGTCAAATGCATTATTTTGATTGAAAATATCATTTAGCATGCTTCTAATTTCCTCATTTTTAGGGTTTTTTGTGTATTGTGGTGCTAAAATATGGTGAGTGAGAACTTATACACCTTACCATCTAGTGTTACCTACACACCAAATAATTTTAACTAAGACGAAACTGAAAATATGAAAATGTCTTTATTTATATAATACAAGTGCTGCTCTTGTCTAATGACAGTCCTCGGTACCTTTTTAGCGCTCTATGAGTGCGCAGTTATATATAACTTCGTAAAAGTTTGCTGTTCTGTAAATCGATGATTTTGTTTGCGTAAAATAGTGTTATTTAATAGACTTAGCATTTCGATATTAGAACACGCCACACCATACTCAACCAAAGCATTCTCCTACACTACAGGGATAGCATTGGGCATAGTCGCATAGTCGCATTTGAAAAGTTTTCTTCAAAAGTTTTATTTTTCAGTATTAAGAGGGAAAAATACTTATATTAGACCTCTGACCTGAAATATAACCCTGGTCCACACCAAAAAAGTTGTAAGCCTGCGTTATTAAATATATTTGTTCCTGTGCCTACCACTATCTTAAAAATAATTTAGTAAAAATAAAAAAATAACGTTTTCTTGCACAAGTTTCAATAATTCCGATGATTGTATATAAAGTATCTTGCCAGAAACGTTATAACATGTAAATTAATAAGTGTGTCATTGTATTCATGCTTTTTAATTCTTGGGAACCCAGAAAGTATCGCTATTAAATCATTAACGACGGTTATTAAGAAATTTTGCCTCGCAAAGAAGGATATTTTCTGATTGAGTTTTTCTAAAAAAACAAAAATGGAGAAAAATGAACATAGTCCTGAACAATGTAGGAAGTACATATTAAGTTACACGAAAAAAAGAAATCGAAAAACAAATACAAACGAAATTTAACGAAAAACTAATTTTGAAAACCAAATGTTAAGACGTTTTTATTAAGGGAAATTAAGGTATTAACGGTGTTCTCAATGTCGTCGTGCAAACCGAAGTACTTTTCGACAGTAACATTTAAAAATATATTTTAAGTTAAAATACCAAAAAAGTTATACAACGTTATTAAATATATTTGTTTTTGTGCCTACCACTAACTTAAAAATAATTTATGAAATTTAAAAAAAGGATAAAGTTTATTTCTCGCAAATTTTTTTAAAAATCCAAATTGTATATAAAGTTTCTTACCAGAAACGTTATAAGATGTAAATTGATATGTTAGTCGTTATACTCATGCTTTTTAATGCTCAGGGACCCAGAAAATATTGCTATTAAATCATTGACGACGGTTAGTAAGAAATTTTGTCACGCAAAAAGGATCTTTTCTGATTAAGTTTATCTAAATAAACAAAAAAAAATGAGACACATGAAGATCATAGTCTTGAACACTGTATGTAGGATATGTTAAGTTACACGAAGTTATAAACCTGACGTTTTATTAACCCACGTAGGAAAATTAGAAACAAAAATTTTACAAAATAACAAAGTAACTTTACCCATTTGTCTCTTATTATCCCGATTTTCAATGTGTATCTTATTAATTTACAGAAATATTAAATACAAAACAAAAACACAACATAATATAAAAAGTAATGCATTATCTGCCAATGCGTTCTCCTACAACACTACAGGGATAACGCATTTGAAAAGTTGGCTTCAATATTTTTTTCAGTATTAAGAAGAAAAAAAATCTTATATTGACACCTGACCTGAAATATAACCTTAAACCACACCAAAAAAATTATATACCTACGTTATTCAATATATTTGTTTTTGTGCCTACCTCCATCTTGAAAATAATTTATTAAATAAAAAAAGTTTTTTTCTTGCGGCATTTACTTCGACTTCTAAATTGTATATTAAGTTTCGTACCAGAAACGCTATAAGATGTAAATAAATAGGCTAGTCGTGTTACCCATGCCTTTTTTAATTCTCGTTAGCCCCGAAAGTAGCTATTATGTCAAGAAACGACGGTTGGTAAGAAATTTTGTCACGCAAAAAGGGCTTTTCTGATTAATTTTATCAAAATAAACAAGATAGAGACAAAATAAGACCATAGTCCTGAACAATGTATGCAGGACATATTAAATTACACGAAAAAATAAATCGAAAAACAAATACAAAAGAAATTTAACCAAAAATTAGGCGTTTTTATATGGAAATTTAGGTATTAAATTAATGGTACTCTCAATGTCGTCGTGCAAACTGAACTACTTTTCGACAGTGACATTTAAAAAGATATTCGAAGTTAAGGGGGAATGGGCGTGCAGGACCGGGGGTCTCCAAACTCAAGTGCCTCAATGTTAATCCAATGGGAAAAAATATTTTCGCTGCCACATTTCTCCGGCTGTACTGAATATTTTTACAAGCGGATTTTTTTATGTGATAAATGTAGCTGACTTACAGGTCTCTATCTTCCCACTTTTTGAAATTAGTAAGAATATTTTGTGTATAATAATTTATTGAATATTAAAAAAAAAATATTCTTACTAATTTCAAAAAGTGGGAAGATAGAGACCTTAGAGTCAGCTACATTTATCACATAAAAATAAATCCGCTTGTAAAAATATTCAGTACAGCCGGAGAAATGTGGCAGCGAAAATAATTTTTCCCATTGGATTAACATTGAGGCACTTGAGTTTGGAGACCCCGGTCCTGCACGCCCATTCCCCCTTAAAATATTTATTTTCTATATTTTTCTTTTCTGAAACGAACATGGCTTCGAGGATTTATGCATTGTTTTTTTCATCTACGGTAAAGTTTTGTTTATTCTTTATAATTTGTCTGTTAAGATAGATTTTTAGTTAAAATTAAAGATTATTCTTATGAAATAAACATATTATCTCTGTAAGTTGTATGAAAGTTTTCTGTACTTCGCATTTAACAGTTTTTATACCATTTTCTTATAATATGTATCTTATTAATTTACCGAAATATTAAATACAAAACAAAAACACAACATACCATAAAAAAGTAATACATTATCGACCTTAAAACCAATAAATTGTTTCTTCATTTAACTCGCTATATATGTATAACTACTACCAGCTGAGACAATCAGCCGATAAATCGAAAATAAAACTTCAAAGTCCAAAGTAAAGACAGGTAAAAAAAGCAAAAACTTTATAAAAGTGCCAAAACTCTTTAAAATATAGCATCATAAAAATAAGGTAAGAAACACCAAAGTACAAAAAAGCAAGATTTTTTTTTTTTAAAAATATATCGTCGTTGAGTTAGTTTGACAGAAATGTGTCTGAACTTTACTTATTCAGATTGAATTTGACGCATAAATTTACGCCATTTTTAATAGATGATTGTAGATTGATCGTGAAGCTCAAGTTCCAACGTATTTTTAAATAATTGAACAGATCAACAAAAGTAAAGACAGTTTTACTTGGATTACTTCGGCATTTTTAGGTATCAATTTCAAAAAATATAAAATTATTGTCGTATGTTTTATTTATTATTTTTTAAATTTAGAGCGAATAAAACTTCCTTATTAGAATCAATCCTATAAAGGAAATAATTTATTGACACATTAAATATAAAATTTCAGCAATTATGGTATACTACATAAAAGGCTGTACCAAAATTAAACTAGGATGTAAAATACAAACATTTTCAAAAGTGAGTAAAAAATACTTAAGGTAGGCGAATACCCAAAATTCTAAAATTTTTACTATTACTTTTATCTTTTCCAAATTTGGCGTAGTGATTTCAAATATAATGAACAATGTTTTTGGGGCAATTTTTTTTATTTAAATATAATTGATTTATTTTAAACGGTGTTTTTTAACTAAAAAAAGGGTTTTCCGCCAACACTTCTAGCATAAAAAGTTTTACATTAATTTACCTGAAATTTTTCACAGATGCTATTTCAATATATATCTGTACCATGAACCTCTAACATTTGGTGTAAGTATACAAGTTTTTTTTTTTTAAATGTCCAAGTGTAAGTTAATCGAAAAAAATCCTTTTTTTTTGTGTGGTTAATTTATAACATTTTTCTTAATAACTTTTTTTCTTGTAATTTGTATGTAACTCTAGAGGGTCATTGCATGTATCAGTTCAAAACGAAGAATTTAACACATAATAAATGTTCATAGGATGAAAATTCAATGTGGTAGACTTGTTGGCGCAAACCTCTTTTTTTAGTAGAAAAACACCGTTTAAAATAAATAAATTATATTTAAATAAAAACAAAAGCCTAAATAGTATTATTCATTATATTTGAAATCACTATGCCAAATTTGGAAAAGATTAAAGCAATAGTAAAAATTTTAGAATTTTGAGAAATTTTGGGTATTCGCCTACCTTAATGTAAGGCTGTCAAACAGTACAAATTGCTAAAAGTCGAGAAGGGAGTGCGTGGCTGTTCCCCACACATGCAACCACTGTATGTGCCATCAACAACTGTCGCTCGCCACGTTTCCACCACTATTCCAGATTACAATGTTAATAGTAATATATAAACCGAGGTAACTCATCCCCACCTTAAGGATTCTTTTGGTACACTAGTACTGAGGCCGCTGAAAAGTAAATATTTCTTACAATTGAAAGTTGCATTTCTAAAACCATGCATATGCAAGACATTATATACTCAAGAATGTATTTATTTTTGGGCATTTATGTGCGTCAAAACTGAGTTGAAGCTGTCCTTAACTGCTCTTTTTTGTAGTTAACTCTTTGGGGAAAAAATAAAGTAAATTTTGAAAAAAAAAATCATATAAATGCCAAATTTAAATTTACCCAATCGACTAAGCAAATATTTACCTCCCTAATCAGAATGACATTATACCTATTATACACCTGACAGGCATTATATCACATACTTGAGATTTAGTAACTAAATTATTTAACTTTGATTCCAAGCCTACGAATATAGTACTTAGTTAAACATGTTCTTATATTTTACTCATTGATGCCTACGAAATATTAAAATATAATAAAAAAAGAAGTTCTTAAAGAACTAAAATAGCCTACTTTCCTGTTACTTAAATACTTATTAAAATTCTTATCTTGAAAAAACTAGGTTCGTAACAGTAAGTGACATCAAGAACCGTTTTTAAACCTTAAATTTAAAATAAATTTCACTAAACGCAGCATCTAACTAAACACAGCATCTTTCACTAAACACAGCTTGATTTGCAGTCATAAGTAAATATTTGATTTTTCGTAGAACAAAAACCAAAAAACTACTCCTCAATAAACATTTACTTGCTAAATTCGGCTAGTTTCATTTATTTTATCGCGAAAATTAAATAATTATTACTTAAATCGTTTGCAAAAATTTATATTTCAAAGAATAAATAAGCAAAATTTCTAAATTAATAAAGTGTTTGTTGTTGTTTTTTTGTTTGTTTGCAATACTCCTCGCTTTTAGATAGAATGAAAACAATTTATATCAAAATACAAAGATCTCGTAGTGAAATATATATTTGACGTCATCTTAAATTGATCGATGTCTCAAAAATAAATTTATTTTAATTTATTGTCTAAAAGAATTAAAGTTTCTCAAGCAATTGTTGCGATGGCAACGGCGATATAATTCTAATAAAAATGGCTTCCTATGCTTTTTAAATGAGCATTAAATGTTGATGTTTTTTTAATAATTGAAGTACTTCGAATTCGAATTCTTTTCTGAAATTTTCAATGTATTCTAAATTCGATGCGCTGAATTTTTTGACGTATCTCACTTGTCCGTAGCATTTGTAGTTAAATTCAGCGATTTAAATGAATCGAAATTGAATTTCAATGCTAATTCAGTGGGAAATTCGTCGTCAAATAGTCGATTTATGTCCGTCCTATCGTACAGACAATTTATGTCCGTCCTATCGTACAGACAGACGGACAAAAAGTATGAAAGTTGGGTGTCTGAGATTATACCTTTCTAATAAAAAAAGAATTTTTAAGATCGGATTGATAGAACTGATTTTGGAAGGGGGGTACGGACGGACAGACGGACGGACGGACGGACATCGACCGCATGTCAATACCTACTTTTTCATTTTTTTTAAATTCTTCGAATTAAAAAAAAAGAAAAGTAGGCTAAAAAGATAATGTCTTTAAGTGCGAAGTTATAACAAGGTAAAGGTTACTGTATATCTATATCTATACTGACAAACATTACTTATGAGGCCGTAAATTTCCCCAGTTACAAAAAAAAAGTTACTTGCACTTTCGTAAAACTAAACAAAACGAAGTGAAGAAGCCGACTTTAAAAGTAGGAAGACATTTTTTCAGTGAGTGTTCTAGAAGTGTTTTTCTGTTTTGTTTCTTATCAAGAAAAGTAACTTTTTATTCGAAACTTGGAGGCGCTGATTTGAATGGCACAGTGATCCATCATATTTGGGTATGGTTTTTAAAGGCATTTGCCTTCTAAAAAACTAGGGAGAATTTCCAAATTGCACTGATTCTTTTTATTTTTGGATTCCCTTTTTTTTAAATGATGGCGCTATAAAGTTATTCTTAAACTTTCTTTGTTATAGAAGCGCCAAAGAAATGTTTGAAGAGCGTTGCAAATAATAAAAAAGGTACTACAAAATGAGTTTTAATATTTTGGTTATTTTGTGATGGTAAGTTTTTAGTATATATTGAATGTGACAATATAATAAGTAATTTATTTTTAAAAATATGTCATTATTTAAAGTAAAATAAATAGTTTACATACACAAAACGGATAGCGCAAGAACTTAGTATCTCTGTAATTGCGCCTCCTACAACTACCTGGATGAAATGTACTACATCAAAAAAAAAAAAAGTAATTATGTTTTGAACTCAGTATTGATGCTATTTTAAAGTTAAAAGTAGTGGGTTGTCATACTTGAGACATAACATTTTATTTCACAATGAAAATATAAATATAATCGTATTTGAGAGTGGCATTTTCTTCAGGGCAATGACACAATATAGTCTATATAATGACTCATAAATTCTCAACTTAAGCATTTATGTTACGCTACAACTTTTTTAAATTTAAAATTCACTACTATTTTCTCATATTATGCCGTTGTTTTAAATCCTTGTAGAAAAAAAACCATAAACATAAAAGTATAGTTAGATTTTCAATTTACGTCACCAAATAATAATTTGGATTACCTCACACTTTATCAATAAATCTTTGAATCTTTATTCCAGTACATTTATATCATCAAAATTTCACAGGTCCTTTAAAAACAGGTAAGCAGTTTAATAATTATAAAAATACATAAGGGCTTCTTAATAATAATGTAACAAACCAATTCCAGCAACAAAACTATTTTACTATTTCTATAACTTTCCACTTATACATAACATCACATAATTATATGACTTCATATAAATCTATGTAACATCATATAATTCTATACAACTTCATTTAATTCTATGTAACATCATATAATTATATACAACTTCATTTAATCCTATGTAACATTAAATAATTCTATATAACTTCATTTAATTCTATGTAACTTCATATAATTATGTTTAACTTCATATAATTATGTTTAACTTCATATAATTCTATGTATCATCAGATAATTCTGTATAACTTCATTTAATTCTATATAACTTCCTATAATTCTGTGTAACTTCATATAATTCTATGTAACATCAAATAATTCTCTACAACTTCATTTAATTCTATGTAACGTCATATAATTATGTGAAACTTCATATATTTCTATGTAACATCAAATAATTCAAAATAACTTAATTTAATTCTATGCAACTTCATATAATTTTGTGTAACTTCATATAATTCTATGTAACATCAAATAATTCTTTATAACTTCATTCAATTCTATATAACTTCATATAATTCTGTGTAACTTCATACAATTCTATGTAATTCTTCTTAACTATAGAATTCTAAAAATGCCAGATAAGTTCGCTCAACGTATCCTTCATACAACCCCTTTTAATTCACTGGTGCTTTCTCTGATTAGGCATGCAAATAAATCAGCGGCAGGCAAGGGCATTACGGGCACATAAATCATCCGCCGCGTTGCTGGCAGTGGCAGACAGTCACATTCACTGACTGAGTGCTCAACTCATTTAAGCAGGATGAGGGAGTTTTATTGCGGCGTTTAAGACAGACTTGGAATGTGGGTGTCTCAGTAAATCTATGGTCTCAGTGGTGAATTAGTAGATAATAGTTTGTTGAACATGTTTAATTTTAGAAATATAAGATTGTTTTAGATCAGGGGTTCCCAACCGGTGGTAAGCGTACCACTGGTGGTACGCGGAAAGACTTTAAGTGGTACCCGTGAGACTTTTATCGATCATACATAAGATAGTTCCATGAAAGATTATTTTAAAGATAAATCTTTTATGAACTTCGGGATCTTATGTAAATCTGAGTACCATTTGATCTTCCGTTAAGCTGCGCTATTTTTGATGCCATTTGTTACGAGTTACTTGTGAGACACATAGCATAGGTGTGAGAATTTATTTTCTGAACGCTTGTGCATTAAAAATGAACACAGAAGCATAATAAGTACCATTCTCCCAATGTTGATATTTTTTCACAAGCGAAAAGTAACAACAAGTTTCGTTTATTAAAATATATGTTTATTAAAATATTTAGGTCGGTGGCACGCCACAATTTCTCAAAAAGTCAAGTGGTACGCGGGGGCAAAAAGGTTGGGAACCCCTGTTTTAGATTGATAAAATACTTATAAAAGGTTTAGCGATCCGCCGCATATTGAACCTTAAATAACAAACTATCTAGATGACATAATTTACTTCTGCGTAACTTCCAGCCTTTTTGTATTGTAATGCATTTAGTAGTATATAACTTAAAGCAACTTTACTCTGATTTAAATATATTCGGAAACACCACAAAAGTAATAATGTGTGTGGCCGTGATATCTCATTTCTCATCCATTTGATTTCTGTAACAATATTAATCTGAATTATCAAGCAGATATGCAATACTATACCCAATTACTGATTAGTACCTCTCATAGTAACAATGCGAGGCAAAAAAAAATTTAATAGAAAATCTTGTCTACAATAATAATAAGATATGATTTCGAATGTAATTTGACATTAATCATTCGCCGCGTCTCTGGCAGTGGCAGACAGTCAAAATCATTGACTGAGTGCCTCAACTCATTTCAGAAGGCTAAAGCCTCGGTTTCCTCGGAGTCCGTCAACAGATGTAAGCGGTCGGACAAGTGCGATGAGTGACGTCATACAAACTACTGGCATTGATTACGCTAGAGTGGTTTCCTCGGGAGCGTTGCCAGCAACTTAGCAAGACCGCCAGATTGAGCTGCTGTTGAGTGCGTTGGGGAATTCCTGATGAAAAGTTTTTTTTTTTTTTTTTTTTTTTGCTGTTGTCTGTTGTGCGGTGTGCTTGCCCAAAATTAAAAAATTGAGGAAATGACGGAAGACGAGAGTTGTTTTACGCTTGCCGAGGAAGTATTGCTAATTGATTTCGTGAGAAATCACGAAGAACCTAAATTTTCCATTTTTGACATGCAAAGACGAAAACCAAAACAACAACAGAGTTAGTTGAGTGAGTTCGCTAGGTTTCCAGTTTCGTGCCAACGTAACGTTCCGATGAAGCGGTGGCCGGTAGGGTGATGTCATCCACGTATAATAACGGTCGCATTTTTCTGGCGACAGACTCCGAGAGAACCAAGGCTTAAGGGAATTATATTGCGGTGTTTAAGACAGGCTTGGGATGTGGGTGCATCAGTTGTGAATTAGTAGATAATAGTTTGTTGAGCATGTATTGTTTTATTTTAGTGATCTTAAATTGTTTTAGATTGAAAAAATACTTTTATAAGGTTTAGCGATCTGCCGCATATTCTATCTTAAATAACAACTAAGATAGATGAAATAATTTACTTCTTCGTAACTACTAGCCTTTTTACATTATAATACATTTAGTAGTATGATAAATCTTGCTGGATCTGGTTGGATGATAAATCTTTAAAACACTGAAGTTATTGCTATAGATACAATTTTTGCGCCGTTTCCCAGGTAAAAAAATCAGCGAAAAACCTTTAAAAAAAACTTAAGGAAAACTGAAGGTATTTCGGACTAAAAAAACCTGCGCTTTCCCTTAAAGAGAAAATACAGGTAAAAAACCTGCATATTCCCTTCATTTTTAGTCCGAAATACCTTCAGTTTCCCTTAAGGTAAAAAACCTGCGCTTTCCCTTAAAGGAAAAATGCAGGTAAAAAACCTGCATATTCCCTTCAT
The DNA here is from genome assembly GCA_023701765.1 of Hylyphantes graminicola. NCBI lineage: Eukaryota > Metazoa > Arthropoda > Arachnida > Araneae > Linyphiidae > Hylyphantes > Hylyphantes graminicola. Next base: position 44,558,351 of record CM043112.1, read on the forward strand.
TTTTAGTCCGAAATACCTTCAGTTTCCCTTAAGGTAAAAAACCTGTGCTTTCCCTTAAAGGGAAAATGCAGGTAAAAAACCTGCATATTCCCTTCATTTTTAGTCCGAAATACCTTCAGTTTCCCTTAAGGTAAAAAACCTGCATATTCCCTTTATTTTTAGTCCGAAATACCTTCAGTTTCCCTTACGGTAAAAAAAACCCTGCGCTTTCCCTTAAAGGGCAAATGCAGGTTAAGAAAACTTTTCATTCCTACACATTTTGGTCCAAAGTACCTCCCTTTTGAACTGAATTGTGTCGACGCATAAACAAGCGATTTTTTAAACCAAAATGCACAACTTTATATTAACTCCTTAGGTAACTTTTAAGTAAAAAGAGAAAAAAATAATGTGTACTCGTTTAAATTAACTTTGGATATCTTATGCACAAATCATAAATAAACTATAATTAATTGATTAATTTGTTACAAATGAATGACTGATGAATTTGTAAATAAATTCAAAACGAATGTCTAAAAACACTGAGTCAATTAAGATCCGAGTTTGCGCGGGTTCGAACGTTCCCCCTCCTATTCTTGACTTCAGCCCGCAATAAACCCCAAATTGAAGAGCTAGAATTGCTTTTTGGATTTCTCAAGAAATGAAATTTTCAATATATCATATTTTTGGCCAAGTTTCTGCTACAAAACTAATTACTAAAATGCCACTTTTCTCATTTAAAAGTACCCTAATTTGTAATAAATAAAACTAACACTATTAAATGTACTTATGAAAGCTGAAATGGGCACAGCAGGCCATGGCTCAGTAATGGGCTGTTGCGCCGGGGAGTTTTTTTCTTTTTTTTAATATTGCATATTATTTACTAGACTGCAACTTTGAGAGATATTACTAAAAATATAGGGCCAGAAATTATCATCATTATAAAAACACCAGTCAAAATATTTAAAATTTGAAAAATTAAAATGTTAATTTAGATATATTTCTCCGGAAAGAAATTACACTATTTTACGAGTAAATTTATTAAAATATCAAATCTCACAACCAGGATTGTTCCTGGCCCTAATCCTGAATTCAACACTCAAAAATATATTCTAGGCAAAGATAAAAACAGACCTACCTTTTTCACATAAATAATTATTGCAATGAATTGTGTTTTAGAGTATAACATCATTGAATTTTAAAACACTATTTCTTTACATTATTCAGTATCACAATTATAAATTAACTAGCACTTTTGCCACTCTATTCGCTCTCCGTAGTGAGCCAGTACTCCTGTCCCTGTAATGGAGTCCCGTAAAAAATTTTGTTCTGATTAGGTTTATCAACGGAATCGAGTTAAGCACATATAGGAGAGTAAAAAAAACTTGGGTAGACATCACCATATGGTGAAAAAAGTTTTTTAGACGCCATTTTCCAAAATGGCGGCCGCCGATTTCGTTTTGCATGTATTTCTGCTTCTACGACCGTTATACTTATCATTTAGGTGTCTAATTATATGTTTTTAAATGCAGGGAATCGTCTAAGATGGGTTTTAAAGTTACCTGACTAATATTTGTAAAAAAAAATTAAGTTATTTGCTATTTTAAACAAAATATCGGAACAAAAGTAGTAAAAAAACCAATGCTTTATTTGGAAAGAAATATTCACACTTCACGGCACTGTGAATGTAATATATTACGTGACAGCCTTAAGTCCATCAAGACCCAGATGGGTAGGCAGAAATTCAGGATGGGAAAGTCATTGGCCCGCATATCATATGATTATATGGCATGCATAAGATGCCTTGATTGCATAGGTTCTCTGGGCAAAAACATATCTTGGCATGCTTTAACATAAAAAAAAAATCTATTGTAATAAAATTGGTAGTGAGAGAAACCTAGATGGTGCTACAGAAAAATGGCTTTCAGTTCATGGAAGTCTGCAACGGGCTTGTTAAGGCACAAATGAAGCTTTAGCACATCATTTGCATCTTTGCTCCGTCTATATGTTGTTAGCAGTAGTCTTCTATAAGGAAAATATTTCTGCTATAGGTTTAAGCATATGTTCGGCGAACTAAAGTAATTGAGTTCCTGGTAATACTTTTAATGCAGATAATTTCGTTATAATTGCACACATGACATCACAATCTCTAAGTATGTGTTCCTGGATTAAATTATTGTAACTTGCAACACCGAGTTGCTCCCCAATTGTGGCAACAAGACACAAAGACAAAGCTTTTCATCACCGACTAATTACATCTCATTTTTAATCAAAATTCTTACAGTACTTTGCTGAATAGTTAAAATGAGTATCGGACGATGAGAACAACAATATTGGCGACCATTGATATCTCAGTGATCAGTGTTAGTTTACCCTGTATTTTACACCAAACTCAAAAATATGGCAGAGATTATTATAGTTCTGCTACCTGCTTCTTCAACAAAGACTTAAAGGTCCGAGCTTCTTAAAGTTTCTTTAGTTTTGAGTTGTCAAACTTGTGACATAAATTAAACTTTGTAGGTAGTACTCGTGACATCAACTGCATCTGATCAAGTTTCTCCTCTAGTTCAGTCAAAAGTAGATGCTATAGAAGTTTACTTGAGCAGTCACTAGTGTCGAGGAACATGCTTGTAATAAAAATAGATCATATCGAAAAATGTTCTTCAAAGTTTAACAATAACCTATTGCTTTGTTGTATAGCAGTACTATTTTTTGAGAAGGCAGTGTTACCTTAACTATTATTTTCCTCTTTAGTTTGAGAATCTTGTCATGCTTCTGATGTTTTATTTACTCAAGGGTAAATTCTAATTTTTTCATATCCGTCGTTTCCATACACTTCGGCATTCATCATACGGAGAGCATCTTATCTACGAATACATATGTGTACCGATAAAATTAGGAAAATGAGTTTGGATGTATGTTTCATGTGAATTATTACCCCTTAGTGTTGTGTGAAAAGTGAAAATGTGAAAGTCTTTGCCCAAAATTTAATTTAGAATTTTGAAGTGTAACCTTATAGTTTCCTTGTTAAATTTCTAAAATATATCTAAATTATAGCATCTTCAAAATTATCCATCAGTAAGTCTGACTAGATATTGGCATAGTGGAATCAATTCTTAACTGATTTAGCTGTTTTTACATCAAATGCATAGCACTCAATTAGTGCTTCCGTCATACTATTTCCTGGAAGAAACTTTCTAATATTGTACATAACTAAATTACCTATCATGTTAATATAGTCAGGGAATTCAGATGGCTTGTTTATTACATGGTAATGATATGGATACATATTACTGGTCTGAAAATACTGGAAAATCTTGTCATTTCAGCTACGAAAAAAAATTCTGAAAAATTGTGAATAAAAAAATGTTATGCCTTTTATAAATGGCTTGGGATGAATGAAAGAAATCCCACATGCATGAGAGTGGAAGTCATAGTTAATACCAGCGAACAACATCTAGCTCTCATGCTGGAACAATTTACTGTTATCGCATTCTAAAGGTATTACAACGTTTAATTAGCACGATCGTCGCAAACTGTTTTACCATATATCTTTTAGGCAGTCTCGTTACAAAGCAGATCTTACTTAACCTTGAAATCTTACGAAAACCATACTTTTTGGCTGGACCTGAATGACCATCATGAGCACGAGAAAATGGTGAAAATCATTTATGAAGAAGGATGAAGAAGTGTACTTACATGTGATTACAATATAGAACTCAAGAAAAATAGGAACTCAATGTATTTTTTACAAGTAGTCACAAAATCATGCAACAGGCTTGTCGACGATTTTCCCGCCCTGAAAATAAACCGACTCAACCGGGGCATGAAAATCAACAATCTTGTGCTTCTGAGGCGGGCACGCTATTCCTCCCAGTCACTGAGATTTGAAGCGTGAATATAACTTTCCAAATAAAGCATTGTTTGTTTACTACTTTTGTTCCTATATTTTGTTTAAAATAGCAAATAACTTATTTTGTCTGACTAGTATTAGTCAGGTAACTTTAAAAACACTCTTAGTTGATTCCTTGCCATCAAAAACGTATAATTAGTCACCTAAATGATAAGTATAACTGTCATAGAAGCAGAAATACATACAAAACAAAATCACAAGTTGCAGACTCCCATGAACTGAAAACCATTTTTCTGTAGCACCATCTCGGTTTCTCTCGCTACCAATTTTACAACAATAGATTTTATGGATGTTAAAGCATGCCAAGATATGTTTTTGCACAGAGAGCCCAGGCAATCAAGGTATCTTATGCATGCCATATAATCATATGATATGCGTGCCAATGACTTTCCCATCCTGAAAATCTGCCTACCCATCTGGGGTCTTGATGGATTTATAAGGCCGTCACGTAATATATTACATCCACAGTGCCGTGAAGTGTGAATATTTCTTTCCAAATAAAGCATTGTTTTTTGCTACTTTTGTTCCGATATTTTGTTTAAAATAGCAAATAACTTTTTTTTTGGGTAAATATTAGTCAGGTAACTTTAAAACCAATCTTAGACGATTCCCTGCATTTAAAAACATATAGTTAGACACCTAAAAGCTGAGTATAACGGTCGTAGAAGCATAAATACATGCAAAACGAAATCGGCGGCCGCCATTTTGGAAAATGGCGTCTAAAAAACTTTTTTCACCACATGGTGATGTCTACCCAAGTTTTTTTTACTCTCCTATATGTGCTTAACTCGATTCCGTTGATAAACCTAATCAGAACAAAAATTTTTACGGGACTCCATTACAGGGACTGTATTACAGTACGAGATGGCAGTTCAGTACGAGTTGTTCCTCTATCACTATAGAATTCTTTGGCCATTCGGGCAGTTATTTTTTATGTTCAATTTAATATGCATATAAGTAATGTTTTTAATAACACTTTTATATATAAGATAAAAAAACATTTTTGGCTAATAATTAGTCTCTTATAACTTTTGAGTCATGATATAAACAAATTAAGACCTGATTTTGTAAAAAGTAATTACATGATTAAATTATCTCATGTGCGAACCCCTGTTAAAAACAATGAACTAAAATCTAAGGAAAATCTTAAAAATACATTAAAAATATTATCATACTTAGCACATATAGTATGAAAACAAATATTTAATTGCCTGTAAAATAGACATAGTACAACCAGGGCGAAGGCGGGAATCGAACCTGCACCTGAGTGTGCAAGTGAGTGAACCTTTGCAGTGCGTGTACTGCTAGCATTATTTCCAGCAATCGAAACCACTCGGCCATGCCCTATATTGTCTCCATTTTGGTCCATGGTGCTGTTGCCAGGTTCAGTATCTCTACCTTACTATCGAACACTTTGGCTAAAACCAACCAAGATTAACAACCAAACAACCATCACTAATTTATATATTATGAAAATACTAATCCAAAAATCAGGGATCAATCTGCAGTCGCATTTGTCGCAAAATGCGACGAGTTGCACGAAAATGCGAAAAAAATATTTTTGGCCGTCGCGAAAATGCGACGGCGTAATTCTGTGAAACTCAACTTAAATTTCAATAAACAACAAGTTCAATTAACCGATTCTAATAATGAAAATAAAAAATTTAGTCAAAATAATAAGTTGAATTCAGATTAGGATACACTAAGATGTCTTCAAATCTCGGCCAGCCAGTGCAACCTACCATTTTAAAATCAGTCCAATTGTGCTCCCTGATTTACTCATATTACAGCCTAGTAATTTTAACGAAATCTACCGAAGATGTCACATTACGTGAGAATGATTGACAGTTGTCTGGCTCTTTGTGATCGGAAGAGTATCTTGTTACTTATGTAGCTCTGGTTCAGGCCAACTCTGACAACCAGAATATATATTTTCTGATCAAGTGTCCGATTCACGACGTCCGTGAGTCGTGATCACCTTGAATGTAAAATACTTTTTGTTGACATGTGAACCTTTTATTCTACTTCGGCCTGTACCCCATGGGGTTTCTGATTTTAAAGAATATTTATTTTTTTTAATGGGCTTAGGTTTTATGTTGCAAGTTAATTTCTAGTCCTTGAATTTTTCTGGAAAAATGCTTGGATTTTTTTAAAACAAATGTTTGAACCATTTTAATAAGGATATGTATTAGACCAAAAGTTAGGGATTTCAAACAAGCAAAACTTGAATTAATACACCAAATGAACAGCAAAAACATGTTCATAGACAAATCTGAAGATATTCCAACACCATAAATCAAAGTAAATACCCATTTACTAACTTGTACTTATTAAAAAATGTTTATAAAAGAAGTTAAAAGTACTTTTAGTAGTATAGTTTTATATAATTATTTAAATTTGTCATGTTGTGATTCATAAGAAAAATTATCAATGTATTGTTAAGCTATACTGCTTAAAAAAAATTAACTGCTACACAAAGATTGAGTTGTGTATAGATTCAAATGATTTAGATGGCGTGACGTTGATTTATAAGCAATTAATTTTTCTTTAGCATTTTGCTACAGCTTTTTTTTACGTTTTAGCATTTTTGCTACAACATTTTTTTACCCAGGTTGATCCCTGCCAAAAATTAAATAGCAGTATATTCAGCACACCTGAAAGTATTCAGTATATTCAGCACACCTGAAAGTATTCAGTATATTCAACACACCTGAAAGTATTCAGTATATTCAATTCAACACACCTGAACCAAAGCAGTCATGAAGCAACCTCGGATTCACTCAGTTGGTTGCACTGATTTTTTATGATTCTGACAAAGAGGATCTAAGGAGCCACAGGAGTCAGGACAACCAGAAGAGCTAAGGAGGTACCAAGAACCAAGTAGCAGGTGGCCTGATGGTTCGACGAGGGAACTTCATTTTCCTCGGAAAGAGGGAAATTGTGCATTTTGTCAATAAGTTAATAAAGGCACTTACAGTGTCTCCTTAAAAACTTACTTTTAAAATGACACAATACAATGCTTTGTGATTCAAAAAAAGCACTAACTGAAAGAAAGAAAGACAGAAAAAAAACATAGGTTGTGTACAAATCAAAACATAAAAAATACAACTGATTTTCAAAAAACAATTCTTCAATAATACATGCGTTAATGCCAAATTTAAATTTACCTTATTGATTTGTTTCTTATAAACAATTCAATGTTATTTTTAAAAAGAAACAGTGACAGTTAAATAATTTGTATTGAATTAGAAATGCTTCAACAACTAATATCCACAAAAATTGTGTTAGAAAAAAACATTGATTGTTGGAAAATGTATAATTAGTATACATTTTATAATGAATATTATCATTCTAGTGCATCCCAATAGTTTTACTATAAATAACAGTAAAACTGGATACATAAACAATATGCATGCTTGCACAAAGCAATCTACAAGCTGAACATAAACAATCTACAATCAATAAAAATAATCCCATCCACATGCAATAGAAAATAACGATATCAAAATCGACTTACCTTGTTTATCTTTTTGCAGATTTTCACATTTTAAAAGTAATTTTTTTAAACAAAACTTAAACTTTTGAAGAAATCAATAATCCGGCGATTCGGCGAAGTCAAGAAAATGAGAAGTTGAGTTGTCTTTCCTTCGTATGCTTGGAGTAGGGAAAACTAAACTCCAAACTGTTTGGTTTGGTTTCTTGCGAAAGAGCAGTGGCGTTCGCCGCAAGTTATTAAAAAATATTTGGAACTTATGTACAGATTTATGCCTACAATTTTCGTTGTTTATTTAGTTATTTTTGGAGCTGATTTAGTTAAGTTTTGCAATCCACTAAACTGTATGACTTAAGAATCAAGTCAAGAAATACTTTCTCGCTGCGGTTTGGTTTGTTTGAGAGGGGAAATAAATTAAAAATACAGTAAATGTGCCCGAATGTAATACTCTCACCTCTAATTATTTACAAACAAGTTCTAGATGGCAATTTACTCTTATTTTTTTAAGTACTAAATTACGAAGCATTGTGACAGAGTTCGATAGCGTAATCTGCAATCAATGAGAGATGGGCTTGTTTTAAACATATAGCAAAGAAAACAAAACTACCTATGAAATCACAGTTCCGAGATGGTGATGTTTTTAAACCAATGAGATGTTTCAACATTTTTGTCAAATTAAACGAAACAACTAATGAAATCTCAGTTTAGAGAGCTTGAGGTCTTAAGAAATATTCCTATGGAAGCATATATATTAGTAGTGTTTCAGCGTACTTTAACGATTCACAATTTCTCATCCTAATTTCTATTTACGATTATGTGTTTTTAAAGTTGTACCTAATTAGGTAATACAATGTTAAGTTTCTTCAAAAAAATTTCTGCAAAAAAATGATAATCCGATTGATTTTTTTCGATTTTTTTAGCACGTTTTATGCAATTGTAATTTTTCAGCTCTAAGCCGACGATATCATATGTAACCCTGAAATAATGAATTAATAAGAATATTTTTCTCTACAAATGGCTTATACTTATTGTCATTGTCGTACACGTGGCAATAAAAAATCAGCAAAAAAATTAAATTTGTTATTGATATTTAAACTAAGAACCCTAGAAATATTTTACTTAATCAAACAAAATTATAACACATTCTTAGTGCTTTATTTTATTTTAGAAACTACATTTTCAACGAAAGTCAATGAAATATAAGCAATCATAAAATAAATATTATACAACAATACATACGGCATTCAACTTATAATTAACTACTCTTATACTACAATATTCGTTAAACGACGAGTCCCATTATGCTGTAACTCTATGGCCGAATACTTCACGTTGTTAAAGTTAGGCCTAACTTGCACGTACAATTTTTCCTTTTCCGAAATACAACGACAAATTCACGTTTTAAAAAGAAACTTGTATACATGCATTCTATTTTATTATAACTATTAGTAATTTTAGTAAAAAATTGCTTGTTTTATAAATCTAATGATGATTAATGTTTCAATACAAAGCTGTATATGAAATCCTTAAAAAAAACATGTGGAAGGAAGGTGGCAAACAACCTAATTAGATGGCAACCATTAAAAAAGAGTTTTTGTTCCTTCAAAATACCTGTAAGGAGTAAGGATTTAACTAAGATCTGCTAGAGGTCACTGAAAGTCAGGTTGTAAGATTATTGAAATAAACCTGTATAAAGCCTTTAAAAAAAACCTTCGAAATTCCTGCATAAAAAGCCGTTTTCGTTTTCCTTTAAACTACCTTCGTTGATCTAAGATCTGCTAAGTGACTAAAGGTAATTTGCTGGCTGTAAGATTGCTGAAATAAACCTGTATAAAACCTTTAAAAAAAACCTTCGAAATACCTGCATGAAAAGCAGTTTTCGTTTTCCTTTAAACTACATTCGTTGATTTAAATAGGATCTGCTAAGTGACTAAAGGTAATTTGCAGGCTGTAAGATTGCTGAAAAAACCTGCATAAAACCTTTAAGAAAACCTTCGAAATACCTGCATAAAAAGCAGTTTTGGTTTTCCTTTAAAATACCTTCAATGACTTAATTAAGATCTGCTAAGTCACTGAAGGTAATTTGCAGGCTGTAAGATTTCTGAAAAAACCTGCATAAAACCTTTAAAAAAAACCTTCGAAATACCTGCATAAAAAGCAGTTTTCGTTTTCCTTTAAAATACCTTCAATGATTTAACTAAGATCTTCCAAGTTACTAAAGGTAATTTGCAGGCTGTAAGATTGCTGAAATAAACCTTCATAAAACCTTTAAGAAACCTGCAATATTTCCTTAAGGAAACCTGCAGTTTTCATCGCCCTTCAAAATACCTGTAGAAAACCTTTAAAAATCCTTCAAAATCGAATTTTTTGTAAAGGTTTCTTGCTGACTTTTTTACCTGGGTTCTAAATGAAAAAAAAAATATATTTTTGCACTTAATATTTTTTTTTTTTCACACAGGAATTTTTATTAAAATATTTGGAGGTTTACTTTGTTTAATAAACATACTTACAAAATCTTAATTGCAAGCCTCTAAATGCAATAAAAAAAGAGAAAAGTGTGCCTAATGGCTGAAAAATAATGTTTTGGAATTAGTACATTTGAAGCTGGCTGCAAAGTTATGTTGGAATTAACTAACACATTTTCCAAATACAACATTATATTAATGCTTACATACACTTTTGTAGAAATAAACTTTTTAGTGATTAAAAGTTATAAAAATTCGATATTTTGAAGCTTCTGTCGTTGGATTCCCGGTTCTTTTAAGGGGGTTCAGTACCCCAAAATCAGTGAAAAAATCAAAACAAAAATTATTAGCTTAAAATACTATTACAACATTTATTAATAATGTCACAAAGTATCAAGACGATTGGAAAAAATATTTTTGACATTAAAAGCCATTTTAATGTCACGGCTTCGTAAGGAAATGGGTTAACAATAAAAACTTTAAACGCGTTTTTCTCAAAACTTGATTTTTTGAACTTCGATGTACCTTTTCTCAAAAACTATGCTATGCTTTTTCAACTTTTATTTATAAGATGTAATCCATAGCATAGATTAATCTGAGGTTATAAATTTTAATAAAACCAGAGTGAAAAAAAAAATTATGGGGCAAAAAAGTGAAAAATTTTATGATTTTTTGGGTACTTTAAAACTTATTTTATTTAAAAAAAATCTAACAGTTATTTATAAAAAAAACTTTTAACCTCAGATTAATATTTATGGTTGGTATAACACACACGGAATTTTTAAGATGATCTGATCAGTAGTTATTGTGGAAAGGTACATTGCAATTGGCCAATTGAACATTACCGATATACAGCATACCGAACCCCTTAACTAGACGACAATAAACTGTTAACAAGTTCTTAGAGAAATGCAATAAATAACTACTTTGATGTAATTCTTATTATTTGTAGCTAATTAAGGGTAAAATTAAAACGAATAATGACAAAAAACTTCACAAAAAATATGAAGAATACCACGGTGGCAGCAAATAATTGTAGTATTCTTCTTTTTTTTTTTTTAATTTTGAACTATTTCGTAATCGAAATCGTTCATTTCAAGTAACAAATACAAGAACGGTTTCTACTGTACTTTGTAAATACTTTAAATATAATTGCAAGTTCTGAAATAAGAAAGCTGGTGTGTTTAAATAAAACAAATGAAAAAATTCTGAAATACGTTATGAGTAAATTTCAATATTTATGTTCTTCAAAAAAGTAAAATGTAATTTCTAACTAATTTTTCTATAATAATAAAATTAAACGTAGTTGACTTACTACCTTACATACTTTAAAACTAGACATTTGTTTAACAACATAATGATATTTTCGAAAAAAAAATGAAAGTAGCTGAATTTAGTGGGTATATGTTTAATATAAAATTAATGCTGTTTTTGGCTCCTTTTTACCTGTTAAACACAGCTGTTGTGTGGAAGCGGGATAAGTGACAGATTCTGTAACAAACCTACTTCTTATCTTACATTTCCTATTTTTAGTGTTTTGGAGTAGTTTCATGGTTTTTGTTCTACGAATAATTAAATATTTATTTATAACTGCAAATAAATCATGCAGACGATAAGTTGTATTGATTTTATTTGCGATAGAAAATTAATGAAAATAATTTATTTGGCTTTAAGAAGTTGAAATTATAGCTGGATGCTGTGTTTAGTGAAATTTTTTATTATGTATATAAATTTAATGTAGAAACGGTTGTTGATATCACTTACTGTTACGAACCTAGTTTTTTTAAGGGGACTCATTAACCAAAGTATTATTTCTAGAAATAATAACATAAACTGGTAAATTATATTGGTTTTATATAATATTCACTCTAAATATAAAAAAATTCTAGCAATAAAAATGAATATTTACAAGTAGTTTTTCATTTATTAAAAAATAAGTCACAAATTTGAACTTTTTTTAAACCCTACTCCTCCTTCAATTTTAAGAATAACTTCACCAAACTTTTTTGGTTTCTTCTTAGTACTATTTGTTCAAGGACTGTGCATGGATTTTAAAATGTGAAAGACAGTTAAAAAGTAATATGCAGTTTCAGTGAAAATCACAAAAAATACAAATTATTGAATTCAACATTTTTAAAATAAAAAATAGCTATAAATAGAAGACCTTATTCCATGCACAATTTTGAGCATAATATATGTAGAACACAGGTAAAAATTTTCAAAATTCTAATTTAATTAGCAAAAAAGCCTTAGGGCGATTTATTAAACACTTGAATTAAAAAACGTGAAGCAGAGAAAAAAAAAAAGGTTGAAAGCAGACGTAATAAGTATTCAAACTTATAGGAATGACTCCCAAAAATATTTAATAACTTTTTTTCTACAAAAGATATCATTATGAAACTTTCAGCAAATGTTCAGAAATATATTGTAAATAATAAGAAGTAAAAACTGAAAAATTAATATTTTGACCAATTTTTGGGTACTGTGTCCCAGCAGACGAAATACGTATTCAAACGTATAGGAATGACTCCAGAAAATATTTAATAACTTTTTTTCTACACAAGATATCCTTATGAAACTTTCAGTAAATGATTAGAATTGTAAATAATAAAAATTAAAAACTGAAAAATCGACATTTTGATAAATTTTTGGGTTAATGCGTCCCCTTAAGATAAGAATTTTAGTAAGTATTTAAGCTACATGATAATGCGCTATTTTAGTTCTTTTAGAATTTCTTGTTTTAATTCTTTCTAAATAAAAAAAATGAAAAGTAGCCTAAAAATTAAGTTTCTTTACTCATAACCCATAAATGCGAAACGTTTAGGTAACGTATATGTCAATATGTTCTTAAAAGTTATATGACACATTTTGGAATGGATATAAAAACTTTTTTTCACGCTAATCATTGAATACATTCAATACCACACATTTTTAATAAAACTTCTACACACTTTTTAAAAAGTTTTGACTTCTAGCAAGATCACACAAGATGTATTAGGTATTTTGTGATTAGTCAAGAACGAACCCAATGTAATCAATAGGCTGACAATGACCAAAGTCACCTCTTTTTGCCAAACAATCCATCAATTAACCAATTCCGCCAACAAGACGCACTTTTCCCTTACATGTGTCCTCATCTAATTCTTTTCATCGATACAAATCAGAAGACAATCGATTTACACCATAATGTGTTGGGGAGACAGGATGGTAACAAGCAATTTTATCAGACTGATGTTTTATACATTTGGAAACATTCTGATAAATACTTCATACTTCATTTTTATATCATTCTGAGACATTGTATTAAGTTAGATGTAGCTTTTTTACGACCCTATTAGTAACAGAGATGGAAATTGCTACATCAGAATTTGTTTTAGACTCTAAGAAAAACATTCGACTGAAAGGTGTCTGGAAATTACTTTTTGATTGCCAGTCTACTTACAGAGAATATGGTGTGCTGAGAAAAATAACAATAACAAAACCGAGTAAATCTATATTTTCATTTTGAAATGAAAATTTTTCTTTCGAATATAACAACCCATTGCTTTCAATCCCTAAGTAGTTTCTTAGTTTGAAACAAAAATATGTTTTTCTTTAAATGTAGTAAGTTTCAAAATGATAGTTTTCGTCAAGTTTATCATTTTGAACCATAGATAGAAACTTTTGTACAGAGTGCAAAATAATTTCAAGTGTTTCTGGAGTTCCTATATATGTGTCGAAATAGCTTAGTTGGAAGAGAGAGGGTCTATTGATTTGAAGTTCCTTATTCGAATCGAGGGTCGTGCTGTTATTAATGGTCATTATCCTAATATCAGCCATTATCTGGTCATAATACCTGGTACTGGAGTGACTGTGTGGATGGTAAATTTAGTTTTTTTCGCTACAATTTGCCCCTTCAAATGTACAAATTACCTGCAGGAAATAAACATTATCCATGCACATTTTTATGTATTTTTCTGGTACACAAGCTGACATTTTTTTTTACTTTAGAAGAAAAGACTTTTCTTTATAAGTAGTTCAGAGTCCCATGAACAACTTAAAGACGGGCCCATCCAATCGTTTCTAGTGATTCAAACCGTTTCCGTCGAAAACCACACAACACATTTTGCATCATATGTAAATTCCCAGCATAGAGTGGCCGTATCAATTTTACCATGCCACTGTGATGTTAAATTGGAGGCATTTTTTACAGTGAATGAATGGGTTCAATGGGTAATATGCTGTACAAATTTTAGTGAAGTATTTCCCCGGAATCCTTGAACTTTCTAGAATCCATCATTATTCAAAGAATCGATTCACCAATTTTGCGGTACACCCAAGTTACGGGGTTTTACTATAAAATTGATAAATACTCGCTTCAAATAGAGGTGGCCAGCTAGAAAGTTCTAAGGTTCCGGAGAAATTTACGCCAAAGAGTTCGACTGTGCAACTTGTGTTTTCTCCTTCAGGGACATGTCTAAATTGTGGAGGTGGCGCGCGATAGATTTCAGCATCTGCCACGTATGTGTGTGTGAGAGAGAGAGACAGTGTGTGTTGTGTCTGTCTTACTTGACGGAAGTATATATGCGGGTTTCTGACCAGGCACACAAGCTTGAAAATATATGTCTGACAACCCACAAATATGTGTGTTTCTTTCATACCACTTACAAACAAACAAGCATAGGGCTGTGAGGCGCCCTGTGGTCAGAGAAGCGATCTACGGATCGGAAGGTCCCGCGATCGGAACCTGGTCGCTGAAAACTCACAGATTATATGCGGAGTACGTGCTCGTTAAATCTGTTGGGTCCGAAAGTCCTGTGGGCGGTAATTGCGCAGTTTCCCACGGGTACAGGTTCCTAGCGACTATTTCCCTCCCCTTCAGGGACATGTCTAAATTGTGGAGGTGGCGCGTGATGTGTGCATATGAGTGTGAGTGTGTTGTGTCTGTCTTACTTGACGGAGGTTTATATACGGGTCTCTGACCAAGCTCACAAGCCTGAAAATATATGTCTACAAACCAACCAATGTGTGTTTCTTTCATACCCACTTAAGCCTCGGTTTCCTCGGAGTCCGTCAACAGATTTAAGCGGCCGGACAAGTGCGGTGAATGACGTCATACAAACTACTGACATTGATTACGCTAGAGTGGTTTCCTCGGGAGCGTTGCCGGACAACTCAAACGACCGCCAGATTGCGTTGCTGTTGAGTGCATTGGGGAAATCCTGATGATAACGTTTTTTGCTGTTGTCTGTTGCGTGTGCTTGCCAATAATTAAAAATTTGAGGAAATGACGGAAGGCGAGAGTAGTTTTACGCTTTCCGAGGAAGAAATACTAATTGATTTTGTGAGAAATCACGAAGAACCTAAATTTTCCATTTTTGACATGCAAATACGAAAACCATAAAAACAACAGAGATGGGTTGAGTGAGTTCGCTAGGTTTCCAGTTTTGTGTCAACGTAACGTTCCGATGAAGCGGTGGCCGGTGGAGTAACGTCATCCACGTATAATAGCGGTCGCATATTTCTGGCGACCGACTCCGAGGAAACCAAGGCTTTACAAACAAACAAGCCTCACAAATGAATCTCGTTAGCCAGTTACAGCTGTCTCAACCAGCCTCACCCGCCGATGACTGCGAACAAGACGGACGCAACTTGCCGAATGATGAATGGGCTCTTCAGCAGGAAGGTGAATGATTAATTTGATCGTTTGGTGGGAGGGTGGGAGGAGGCGGCCTTTCCGCCATCCATCTTCGCCAACTTGCCACCCCCGCCTTTGCTTCCGATTGTTGCGTTAATGGGGAAGACCAAGGCCTTTTGTCTTGTAGATCAGAAGTTTATGCTATTGTCTCGTACAATTGTTTTGGAGTTACAATGGTTACGCTCGGTGTAATGGGATTTTGCTAAGTTTCACTTGAAAATAGTTAGGGAGAGGTTTACGTATTTTGTACTTTTCTCTTACACTGTAAAACATTCTGAGGAATGTTTCACCAAACTTTGGTAATTATAGTTAATTTAGTAAGAGAATGGTTCATGCAATTGTACTTCTGAAACTCATACACTGTTAAAAATGAGCTAGGTTTTTTTTGGATCTAGGTTTCTCCTAACATATGGTTGCTAAATGCTTCAGCGATATTGTTGAAAAATGTTTCACCATAATTTTAGAATTCGGATGACCCCTTTTTTAGGTTTTGGTATCTGAAATTTGAACCATTTTTAAGTGAACTCTTTTTAAGTCAACTTGCCACCCCCGCCTCGCTTCCGATTGTTGCGTTAATGGGGAAGACCCGTGGCCTTTTGTCTTGTAGATCAGAAGTTTATGCTATTGTCTTCTTGGTTGGTACAAAGGATTCGGAGGTACAATGGTTACGCTCGGTGTAATGGGATTTTGCTAAGTTTCACTTGAAAATAGTTAGTTAGGGAGTGGTTAACGTATTTTGTACTTTTCTCGTACACTGTTAAAAATTCTGAGCAAGTTTCACTAAGCTTTGGTAATTATAGTTAATTTAGTTAGAGAATGGTTCATGCTGCTTTGTATGTCTGAAATTCGTTAACCGTTAAAAGTAAGCTAGCTTTTTTTTAAAGCTAGGTTTCTAAAAACGAAGAGTTATTAAATGCTTCAACGGTTATGTGGAGAAATATTTCACCATATTTTTAGAATTTGGATAAATTATTTTTTAGTTTCGGTTTCCGAAATTTGAACCATTTTTAAGTGAACTTTTTTTTAAGTCAGCCTGTCACCCCCGCTTTGCTTCCGATTGTTGCGTTAATGAGGAAGACCCAGGGCCTTTTGTCTTGTAGATCAGAAGTTTATGCTATTGTCTTCTTGGTTGGTACAAAGGATTCGGAGGTACAATGGTTACGCTTGGTGTGTAATGGGATTTTGCTAAGTTGGGCTTGGTAATAGTTAGTTAGAAAGGGGTTTGTACTTTTCTTGTACACTGTTAAACATTCTGAGCAATGTTACACCAAACTTTGGTAATTATAGTTATTTAAGTTAGAGAATGGCTTTGTACTTGTAAAGAATTAATAATGTGTACTTCTGAAACTCGTACACTGTTAAAAATGATCTAACTTTTTTTGGAGCCAGGTTTCTCCAAACAAAGAGTTATTAAATGCTTCAACGGTTGCGTGGAGAAATATTTCACCATATATTTAGAATTCGGATAAATCATTATCTAGATTTTGTTTTCTGAAATTTGAACCATTTTTAAATGATTTATTTTTAAGTCAACTTGCCACCTCCACCTTGCTTCCGATTGTTGCGTTAATGGGGGCCTTTTGTCTTGTAGATCAGAAGTTTATGCTATTGTCTCGTACAATGGTTTTGGAGTTACAATGGTTACGTTCGGTGTAATGGGATTTTGCTAAGTTTGGCTTGGTAACAGTTAGTTAGAAAGTGGTTTGTACTTTTCTCGTGCACTGTTAAAAATTCTGAGCAATGTTACACCAAACTTTGGTAATTATAGTTAGTTCAGTTAGAGAATGGTTTATGCTCTTTATACTGTTGGAACTCGTACACTGCTAAAATTAAGCTAGCTATTTTTGAAGCTAGGTTTCTCCAAACAAAGAGTTTCTAAATGCTTTATTTTTATTATTTACTGCATTTTTTATCACATTAGCTGAGTTTTTTTCGGTAAAATTCTTTTAACAGTGCATTAATTATCGTTATGTTTAACAATTCAGACCGAAATAGTACAAAAACGGAGGTTGGCTCAGCTACATTTCCCCTTTATTATTTACAGACTTTAACTTTAACTAGACTTGATAACAATTTTTTAAACCAGTTCCTTTATATTATAAAGTTAATTAAAGGATTTGTTATATAAGACATTTAATATCAAATACTCTTTTTAAAGCTGGATTCCTTTGTTAGAAACCTTTATTTTTTACTTCTTACAATTAAGATACATTTTATTATTTATAAAACAGAAGAAATAAAACTTTAACTAATTATTTTCGACCGTATAATTATATCAGCAATAACTTTTATTTTTCTTTACTTCTGAGTTTCATTTAAAAGAAATTAATATATCAAACTCATAATCACGTACTTTTTTCTTTTCTTCCTTTAAAACTTACCGCCTTTGTTTCATATACATCTCAAAATTTTTACCCTGTCTCATTTAATTAAAATCTAATTAACACATTAATAGAATTGTCTCATTTTCTAATTACATTCCCGTCTAACTCAAAGTAAAATGAAAAAAAAAAATATATTTAGTTGCTGTCAACTTTGATATCTCAATATTTATTTCATTATACACGACGCTTTCTTATTGCTTAAAACCGAAAAAAATACCTTTCAAGATATTTCAACAAGCTTAAATGCGGACAATGGAAGATAACTTTTTACTTTTTAATATTCATTTATATGTATTTTTATGAGTGAGTGAAATATTTTTGTGTTTCACAAATCTTGATATTAAAGAATGTAGTTTTCACAGAATTTATTTTTTAACAAAATTAAAACCGACATTCATATTATTTTGGATGTAGTTATATTTCCTATTTTGATAACTAGATCCCCATTTTAGTAAGTTATTGTGTTTATGTGCTGACTTTTAAGAAAGTTTTAAAAGTAATTAAGAAGATTTTTAATACAAATGTAAGTTGATTAAAACATTTGAGACGATTGTAGTAAAATAATGAAAATAAACAATAATGATTGTTTGTTTAGATAATAATAATTTTATTTATTAGTTAATAATTTAAATTTAAAGATACATAATAGAAAGTTTGTTCGTTGAACGATTGTTCCAATCTATTTTACCCATGTTTAACGAAAACAATATGATTACCTTTTTCATAAACTTTTTTTGCAGTAAGTAAGATAATATCGCTTTTAAACAACGTTTAATTCATTTAAATAAGTATATAGATAACCATATTGCTATGATTTGCTGATTGTTTTGCTACGTGGGAATTTCTCGCTTGTATTTACATACATTGTTAAATTATCTGTATACAAAGCAATCCTTTTGCAGAAGTTGGAATTTTAAAGGTAATGCAATCTTAAAACTACAAGACCATTTTAAAATAACAAATTAAGTACAAAAAATTACCTCAGGTAATTTTAAAACATATTATGCCATATTATGATTTAAAAGGTTTTTCACCAACTCTTTTAAAATATATAAATATTTTGTATTATTTTAAAAAAATACATTTCAGTCACTCTATGACATGGTGTCTAGCTAGTATAGCTCTCTTACAATAAAACAAAATAGTCTTATAAATTTAATCAATAAACAATTTTAATATTCCCTTTAATTCAGTACTTAAGGTAGGCGAATACCCCAAATTTCCCCAAATTCTAAAATTTTTACTATTGATTTAATCTTTTCCAAATTTGGCATAGCGATTTCAAATATAATGAATAACACAATTTAGGCTATTGTTTTTATTTAAATACAATTTATTTATTTTAAACGGTGTTTTTCTACTAAAAAAAGAGGTTTTACGCCAACAAGTCTACCACATTGAATTTTCATCCCATGAACATTTATTATGTGATAAATTCTTCGTTTTGAACTGATACATGCAATGACCCTCTAGAGTTACATACAAATTTTAAAAAAAATATTAAGAAAAATGTTATAAATTAATCACAAAAAATGTATTTTTTTTTATTAACTTACACTTCAACATTAAAAAAAAAAAAAAACTTGCATACTTACACCAGATGTTAGAGGTTCATGGCACAGATATATATTGAAATATCATCTGTGAAAAATTTCAGGTAAATTAACGTAAAACTTTTTATGCTAGAAGTGTTGGCGTAAACCCTTTTGTTTAGTTGAAAATCACCATTTAAAATAAATCAGTTTTATTTAAATAAAAAAAATTGCCCAAAAAGCATTTTTCATTATATTTGAAATCACTATGTCAAATTTGGAAAAAATTAAAGTAATAGTAAAAATTTTAGAATTTTGGGTTTTCGCCTACCTTAACAACCATTCCCCCAATCCCACCCATTGTTCTAATACCGACCCAATTAAATGGAAGTGTCTTATCATTCAATACCCAAAAGCCCCCATTTCCGGTAACCCCACCGATCCCAAATCCCTTGATGCAGAATTTGTTCCTTATCAGTTGGCAACAGTGATTGAACCGCTGACGTCGCGTTTCTCCCACAATGCACCGGGCCCCATTCATTGTTTGGGATACTCTTTTGTTGTCAATGAACACAGTTACGGTTCTAATCGGGCTAGTATGGGTGACTGGGTTGAAATGCATGTTCCGATTATGTATATATTGTAGAATGTGTGTCTAGTAGAAGTTTAGGATGGGTACAGTGTGTGTAGAATCGTATCTAATGAAAGTTTTTAAAGTGGAATGGAAGTTTTAAAGTGGTGTAATATTTGGCTTTAGTTTGGAAATATTAATAACTATATTACTATACTTTTATGTTTACTCTGTTTCATATAAACTGCGCGTTTTAATGATTAACTAGCTTTTAATGTATGGAATCGAGTTGAACGATAGATACAATTCATGTTACGATTATGTATATTTTGTAAAATGTGTAGGGGAGGGTGGGGGCTATTGGGACAATTTTTTTTCAACCTCTGTATTTCAGCAAAAATAAATGAATTTTAATTTCTTTTTTCACGAGCTCATAAACTGAACATTCATTTACTTAAAAAGTCATTCGGCAAATGTTAAAACATTACCATATTTTGGTTGCTGAGCATTTTAAGCAAACATGTAAATGTCCCATTAGCCCCCATATGTGGGGGCTAATGGGACAGGGCGCAGGGCTAATGGGACATGCTAAATGTTGCCTTAATAAAATATTAAAAAAAAGGGAAAATGAATCAGAAAAGGACCAGAAAATAAAACTTTAAACCAAATACCATTTAAATAATGTGTACATAACGAAATTTTTTAAAAACAATTATTCAACATTGAAAGAGATGAAATATCATTTAAAACTCAAAATCGAAGATGCTCCCATAATTTTTTTTTTTGAATAACTGGAAAGGATAGTTTTATAACTAAATCTTTAGTTTTTTTATAACTAAATCTTTAGTTTTTATGACTAAATCTTTATTTTTATAACTAAATCTTTATTTTTATAACTAAATCTTCTAAAATTTATCCCAAACTTGTCTTCTTTTTCACGGTACAAGTATTTAAAAGACCGTCTTATCTTCAAATAGCTTACCATCGTTCACCTGTTTCAGATCATTCTAACGAACATTTTCCCTATAACGGGTGCGGGTTCGATTCCCTTCCTTTGCCCTGGGTGTACTTCCTTTCTCTGTGACAGTAAAAACTCTTTCTGTGTCTGTCTTACTTAACGAAGGCTTATAAACGGGTCTTCGATCAAGTACACAAGCCGGGATATATATGCAACTACCCTACCCTACGAACATTTTCAGTTCATCGCCTTCTTTTTCAGTAAGCAATCCAACAAATCTTCCAACAATAAAACTTATCTTCACCAAGCTCTGTTCAGATGTAATTATTAAAATTCCAGGTGGAAATATTTCACCAATAAAACTACTTGAACTCTCACTTATTATACGGTGAAAAAAGTTTAAAATTAAAATTTAAAAAAGTTTTAGGCAACTTGACTGAATAAGATGTAAGAGATTTAAATAGATTGTTTGAGAGAAGCATGCAAAGCTAGGTTTATTCGTGTCCCATTAGACCCCACTGTTTCTGTCCCATTGGACCCCACTGTGTTGTTTTTTATAAATGACCCAACACAGAAGCACTTGTACTTCACCACAGTATTTGACATATACTATCTTAATCTATGATATTTCATTTATCTAAAATTGCATTTTAATTCATAGAAAGTTTTTATTTAATACTTCAAAATTGAAAAACAAGGTACACTTTTAATTAACTTTAAATTCTCCAAAACAGCAATTCTTCTCTCCTCATCAGCACATGCGTTTATTTGCTGATCTTTGGTTGTTAAAATGTGAAGTGTAACTGTTACAATTCTCTAGTGTAGAAAAATTTGTAAAAAAATATATTTTTCCTAGCTTTAGGGCCCTTGTCCCATTAGCCCTGCGTCCCAATAGCCCCCACTCTCCCCTATATAGTCGAAGTTTAAGCTCTGTGGATGAAGAATCGTAGCTAATCAAAGTTTTAAAGTGGTGTTATATTTGGCTTCAGTTTAGAAGAATTAATAACTATATTAACATACTTTTATGTTTACTGTTTCAAATAATCTGAGTGTTTAAATAATTTCCTCGCTTTTAATGTATGGATAGGGTTGAATTGAAAGATACATGCATGTTCCGATTATGTATGTATTGTAAAATGTGTATTTAGTCAAAGCTTAGGCTGGATGTATAATGTGTGAAGAATTGTACCTAATGAAAGTTTTAAAGAGGCATAATATTTGGTTTCAATTTTGAAGAATTTATATTACTATACTTTTGGAAGTCATAGAGCCTTCGCCTCGTTCTTATTGGCTGAAAGAGACATATGGAAATGTTTCCTAATTCCGATCTAACAAGTGCAGCATTTCGCATACGTAAGCTTCAAAAATCTTAGATCAGCCCTTACTTACGTAGAAGCGCAAGATAATGCCACTACTTCAGACGTTCTCTTGTTTAAAAGATGGCGGGACAAGGCTGTTTTAAAACGAACCAAACTTGGGAATCCAAAAATAACAAATTGATGTATATTAAATCCAACTTTGTAAGAACGTATTTACGTTTTGAATATTTTTTTTTATTTATGGGTTTATGTGTATACAATTCATATTTGAGCAAAAAATAGTAATCCCGGTGCCTTTCGGCTTAGCCGAATTTCCGATAACAGGGATACGGTAAACGGGACTCTATTGTAGCTACACTCTTAAAAATGAATGCTCAAAAACGACGAAATTTTCCTTAATTTTGACGATTTCATCACTGGCTAATTCTCCGAGTTTTCATTTCCTCAAACCTCAAAGTGAGGAAATTTGAATCGTCGTTTTTATGAGGATTTGAATGTCGTCTAATCTAACGAAATATTTCGTCATTTTTGAGCATGTGAGTGCAACGATAAGATTCAGTTTCCTCAAAATCAAGATACAGAATCGTCAAATCACGATCGTAAAAGTGATGATTCGCGTTTACTCAAAAGCCATGTGAGAGTTTGACGAAACAATCCTCAAAATTAACGAAATGAGGCGAGAGGATTCATAAATCGTCAAAAATGAAAGTGTTATTTCTGAGAGTGTATATTTCCAAACATATATATTTAATATTTAAGCTAAGCTAGATGTTTTAATATTTCCAGTTGTTTTGAATATTACGCTTTTAATGTATGGCTGCCCAGAACTTTACTGAAATATGAATTTTTGATTCCTAAATAGTCGAGTTCATGTTGTATTCCAAACAGTTTGAAGAAAGCGCTTTTTATTAACTTTTTAAAATTTAAAAGTAATTTGATTTATTTTAGATTTGACTTGAAACTGACAATTAAAAAGTCAGATTCAAATTTATATGACTTAATAATGAAACTATGCAATAATATATTAAGAGATGCATTATGTATTGTGATTGCAAATATTCTAGGACTAATTTTTTGTAGCAAAACAATTTGTTTCATGTAGAATAAAATTAGGGATCTTCAAATTATTAATAGTTGCATGAATATTACGAAGAGCTATGAAGTTGTTTTGATTTTAATTTACAAGTTATCCTTTTCCCATTACTCTTTGAAATTGCCAAGCTTCGTGTTGAAATACTAAAATCAATAACTTAAAATATTCTTTACTTTCACCTTCACCTTATAACAAATTGCAGTGAGCAAACCAATAAAAAAAAAACTCACATCGAAATCGTGAAATAAATCACGGACCACCATTCCCAGCAATATAACAACTCAACACAACTTTAAACTGCCTCAAATTCAAACCGAAAAAAATCCTTAAGCCAAACTTATATTTTTCTTCAATTTTTTTCTCTCAAACTCACATTTCCCACCCAACGACTTGAAGAAAGTCGACTTATATTTTTATGATAAAAAGGCATGTTGTATAGGGACCAAGATAAATAGTTGAATTAGCTATAAAGGTTGCTAGTTTTGGTGACTTAGTTCTAGTTTGGCGGAACAATTGTTAAAATCAACAATAAATGTTGTTGAGTGTTATTAATAATTGAATTGGAAAGTTGTTATAATTACTTTGATAAATTAAGTTTTGCATTAGTATGTCCGCACATTTTTTTTACACTTCTCCAAAGATACAGAAGCAAAAATTGTTTTAGAGTTGAGATTTGAAATAACGCCAATCGGCTTGAGACGTATTTCATTCAGCTTTTATAAATACTTATTCATAGAGTTAGGAAAGAGAATAGAGCGGGTCATTGTGCGCAGTAACGCACAAAAGAAGCAGGCTAGAGCGGTTCATCTTGGGATACCTCAGTGCCAGTTTCCATAGTGTCGACTACTATGTTATGCGCAGTAGCTCAAAAAACTGCTAAAGCAGTGCATCTCGGGATACCTTAGTGCCGGTTTCTTATGAGCAGGTGGCCGAAAAACCTGACAGCCCTGCTTCAAACCATTTGAGCTGATACCATTTGAGCTGAGGACTCCTCTACTCCTCATTCCTAACTCTATGATTTAATAAGATCGTTGCTCCGATTGCTGCTTTGTTCCCACTTGTAACTGATCGAAAATAGTTTATTTTCATTCAGCTTTTCTGTTGCTACCCAAAAACTGAAACATGTCCACTTTTTGCGCCAACCCCACATGACTTGGGATTCATGTTGGTCCCTTTAGGTTTCAAAATGCCCGAACAAATAATTTTAGAAATATTCGCCCCCAACCAATAAATCATTGACAAGTGCATCCGCTAGGGAGAAACTCTACGCTCAAAAATTGCTGCCAGGTTCAAGTTCGGAAAATAGTTCACTTATCGTTTGGCCTCCGGGTAAGTAAGGGGGTTTCGGAATCTGGCAACCACAAGTTTCTGACAGTTTCTGTAATTGGGTGGGGGGATGAGTCAGAGTTAAAGATTTGTGTCGCAAAAATCAAAGTTTCGCAATGTATATGTGTTTCTTAGTAATTCTATTAAGTTTTGAACTAAGTTGTGTTTGAGTGAAGGTGTTATCAGTTTTAATATTTCTTAAAAAATCAAGTCAAAATTTGCTAACGCCATGAAATTATTATTTTGAAGTTAGTCTGGGTGAATTTAATAGAACATTGTCACTAAAACACCAGAGGGGTACAAACGTAGAAACTCATCGACCGACTGTCAATTTTTTATTTAAAAAAAAACCCACACAGATTAAGTTTTTGAAAGTTGCTATTTTAATATTTTTAATTTAAAACTATGTATTTTCAAATCATGAAACAGTTTATTATGAGTTTGCAAAAATAAATAAATGATGTGTTGAAAAAAATTTGAAATTAAAACTCATACGACTAAACCCTCAAAGTGCAAATATGAAAAAAAAATATACGGAAGAATGTTTTTATAGATTTTTAATGTATTGATTATACTAATTTTAACAATGGTATTATTTGAATTTTACATGCTAAAAGATTCTTATTTGCTTAAAATTATCTATATTTTTTGCTATATTTCCTGAACATATATGTTGTACACTATGATTGACAATTTTATGATTATTAAATAAAATTGCAACGTTACTAACTCAGTTTAAATAAAAGAAAAGGACTTTTATCATGTATATTCTTTTTTTAAATTGCAGCCATGGGGAATTAATTTAAAGCTATAATGTACAATATCGAAATTGATTCGATCATATATAAAAACTTTATCTCGCATTTATATTTACGTGTGGGCATTTAAAAACAGATTACATTCAATAAATTTCTCAATATTTTAAAAATATAATCTTCCATTTTAAATACAACAAAGCTAATCGCATTAAGAACAATATTTTCATACATAACAGGATAATATATAAAATACAATTTTATTCGAGCATTAAGGATTTAAGGACTGTAATTCCTTAAATAAGAGGATATAATATATAAGAGAAAGTATGTATGTTGTAATGCAGCTTTGAAACAAGAATATCTAATAATAACCTTATAAATACAAGTAATTGCATGAACTTGGAACTATAAACAAGCCTACTAAGGCTAAATAAGTAAATATAGAACATCGTAACCGAATCGAAATATTGTATCCTTCACATAATCGCATTTTAGTTTAAATATGATATGCTCTATTATTATCTCTGTAAAGCTGACTCGGTTGCCTTATTTTGAAAACGTTGCAAGTTACATGGGTTGAAATAAGAAAATTATAGGAAATGGCTAATAGTTTTTTTTAATATAATTTTTTTAATTAAAAAAAAGTAAAAATAAAAAGTGTCTGATACGTTTCATGAAAAAAGAAGCAACTGCTGGTAAAATTATTCATTTTATCTTAGTTAAATTATTCATTTTATCATAGTTAAATTATTCATTTTATCTTAACTAAATTATTCATTTATCTTAGTTAAATTAACATAGCACTATATATGCACGAAATAATTAAAAGAATCAGATAAAAACATCAGCATTTAACTTCATTCTCAGTTGTCACATATTTTGTAGACGTAAACAGTTGACGAATTATTTTCTTCCTTCTCAATTTCATATGTATAAAAACAAAAATATTTTAATAACATAATCACACTTTCTTCGATGCCTCACATTTTTAAAATTATTTTTAAAAAACTTTTCTGAAGTCTTTTTATTTGTTTGTGTCAAAATGAAGTCGACACTTATTATTTCGTAAAAGCCTAAGACTGTGTCCATCAGCCAAAATACCAAATTCGGTAAAATTGTCAAAAAAGGCTACACACATGCATATAGAAGTATTCAAAAACATCCAATAAACAAAAATGCAGTTAAAATGTTATCATACCGAATTTGGGATTTAAAGTAAGGCCCATTATTTTATATGAAAAATAAATACTCCCATCCTAAAACAAGACACCGAAAAGGCTTCCTTCGACAAAATGAATAGCAAAGATATTTGCTTCAATTTAAAGATGATAATAATGCTTTCAAAAATTGAGATAATAACTATTGTAATAATAGTATCGTATACTTCAATTTAGAGTTCTTTTATTGCAACATAACAAGT
This sequence comes from Hylyphantes graminicola, assembly GCA_023701765.1. Classification (NCBI taxonomy): domain Eukaryota; kingdom Metazoa; phylum Arthropoda; class Arachnida; order Araneae; family Linyphiidae; genus Hylyphantes; species Hylyphantes graminicola. The sequence goes on from CM043112.1 coordinate 44,585,236, forward strand.
AAGTTATTTATCTAAAATAGTTTCTCAAAATTTATGTTTACTGTACAAGGAAAAGTTGCTGAAATTCTTTATGGCAAATAATTTATTTAAATCAACTTTTTATTTATGTACATAAACAAACCTTTTTTTATATTTAAATTTCGTAGATTAAGAGAGATTGTTTGTGAAAAGACATATTTCTCTGTTTCAAATCAGATATATATATTTTTTAAGTGTTAAAAAACTGTTACATTGTTAATTAAAAGGAAACTTACAGCATATATTAAGGTAACTATTACATCTCAGTATTGTAAGGTTTATTTTACAGCAAATCGATTTTTTTCGACGCACTTAGTCACATGAGCTACTAACTCTACTAGATTTTTAAACAGATGAACGGGTACATCTAATCATTTCCAGTGAAACAAATGTTTTCGTATTATAAAATAACTTTGCATCTACTATAAATTCACGCTAAAGGGTGATAATGGCATCACTTTATCATCACAGTGTGATTTTAAATTAGTAAGAGTTTTTTCATTGCAGTACAAAGACGGTTAGTGTTGTTGCTGTTCTTGTGGCCATGTATATCCCATGGAAGATGGTTGTCATAGCCTCCGAAGAGGTTGTACTTCAGTTTACACACATAAAGACGAATACAAACACATTGATAAATTACATTTTAATGACTAGACAAACGATCATGCTTTTACCAACCGGGATTCAAACCTGGTTCCAAATGATTGGGATTTAAAATTATTAGTGTTTATAAGTACTAATGCATTTTTTTAAAATTATTATACATCTTCCCATGATTTAATATTATAATAACATAAGGCTACTGCTATCGTAACTTTGACTTTAATCTTAACAACTAAGCCTTTTAAAGGGCTTAATATGCAATTATACTTTTATTTAGCAAAAAAAGCTATTTTATATTAATTTATTAAGATATTGATACAAACATCCAAATTGTCGCCAACAGGAGAAAAAATTATAACATTATTGAAGTAACGACAAGTGTTAGTTTTTTGTAATATTGCAATTTCATACGAAGCAAAAAAAAAATTATAATGTTTTGTTGAACTTTAATAACAAGTCTATTAAGTTAAACTGTTTCTTTTTTCTATTTAAATGTTCTTATTTCTCAACTTCCATTAAATACAAAATTCTTTTTGATTCCTTCCAATATCCTTGCTTGTCGTTCATTCAAAATTCCTCCTAAGCCCCTCTTAAACTGAATTAAGATGTAACGTAATAGTCTTTGGGTTCTCTGCTCCCGCTTATGTATCGCTTATTATGGATTTTTTTTTCCATCTTGAAGCAAATTTGTATGACTTGTGTTTACATTTTCAAATTAGAATTGTTTATTTTTACTGTGAAAGGAGTTACTTATTTTAAAATTGCTGAAGTTATATGAGATAATGTGTTCCTAGGTAAAAGAAATCTTAATTTAATTTGAAAATGGATGCGTATATGCTTCAAGGATATAAGCAAGATTGATCATGGATGACCATGTAATAATTAAAAAAGTTGTACAAGAAATTGTCATTCTCGGGGTTACACCAATGCTTAATACAAACACTGTCACAATAGGTACTTGACTGTATCGCTAAAATACCTTTATTACATTGTTATTTAAATTATAGTTGAAAGAAAAAAGTAACAAATGCAAATATATATTTTTTGTGAAAAAAAATATGTAAATCATTAAAATAAATCATTTTAAAAATACATTTTTTTTTTCGCTTGATCATCATGTGATCACAAGCACGTCGGTTTGGCTGACGTCACTAGTAACTATAAAGAAACCAGTGTGATGTTTTTTTTTGTTTTCTGTTTGAACTTGATGTAATCTAGTTTACTATTGAAATAATAAATATTGAGATAATGTAGGGTGGCTTTACTGAATCGGATATTTCAAATTTGTATAAAATCGATTTTATGCAGTGTTTCAAAGTTTGTTTATAGTCCCTAGTGACATCTTAGATACCACGTGACAGACATAAAGCATTTTAGGGAGTGATTTTTCGTCCTAATTTTAAAATTCATTTTTCTGCCTTTTTATGGGGTATTTAAAAAAAGAAAAAATACGGGTCTAATATTTTTGGCATAAGAATATTTTAAGCCAATAAAGAATTTAGTCAAGTACCCTATTGTATTTATTTATTTGATTATTTTAAACTGACCAAAAATATCCAAAATAACAGCCTGTGTAGTGTATATTACGTCCCCTTAATACCATTCCCCTCCCTCGTAACAAACAACCCATAGCCTCTGAATGCCATCATTTGTAAAAAGAACCTCCCCCAAGTTGGGGGTCATCGGAAGGTCACGTGATCTCTCATAATGACCCCCGCTTCATCTTTCCCCATCATCCAGATATAAAAGCGACCGCTGGTCATTATGAAGCACTTGTGTAGTAGAGATGAGGGATAATGGACAAATGATGATGAAGGATACGGAAGATAAGTAATTGATGATGAAGTTACTTTTGTAAATAAGTGTATATGTTTGGATTTGCTCTTGGAAAAATTGGTTGTTTGTTGAGTTAAGCGTTATTTGTGATGTAGAATATTACTTATTGGTTTAATTTTCTAAAAATTCTTTGCTGTTTTAACACTTATAAGCCTTTGCGGATAGGGGGAAGGGACACTTTGGTTTCTGGGAATTGCGTGTGTAAAAAAGATTGTAGGTAAAAGATGATAAGAAATACTGAAACGACTATAAATAATTGATTGATAATAGGAGTTCTACAAAGATTTTTTTTGCGTGAAGATGAATGTAATTGAGCAATTGAGTAGAGTGACTTTGTCTCAAGCATTTTACCATAGTAGGGTAGATTGTTGTACCTTGGGACGCTTGTACCTTGAGACACTGACATTTTTTAAGAATCTATTGTCAACATTCATACATTGTTTATTTCTAATAGTAGCCTTAACCAACAGACATCATCAAAATAAAATTTAACACTAGCATCATTGAATTGGTGACAAAAAATAATATTTCATTACCCCAAAGTAAATATTTTTCTCATTCTAATATAATTTTTTACCTTTGTACTTTTACAAAAAGTCAACTGCATTTTATTTTCCTCATAAAAGAGAAGATTTTCAAATATTTTGGTTATGAGAAAATGATGATAATGCATTTAGGTTGGACACTATCTTGCTTTGATTTAAACAGTGTGTTGTACCTTGGGACACTAAAGCATATTGAATCATCATATAATGTTAAAGAGACAATAATAATTTGGACTTGCAATTTTGCTGTATAATTTAAATTATTCTTGAATTACGAAGTTTTATTAGTGTATTTCCTTGAAAAAACAATAAAGTTTGTTTCCTGCCACACATTAGTTCAAGTGTATGACTATTGACTGAATTATAAAGTATGCTCCAAGGTACAACATCGTATTGTACCTTGGGACAGTTTATCCTCTCTACTTTAAATGAGTGACAATTTTTTAATTTCAAGCTTCCAGAATCTTAAAATTTATTATAGAGAAATATATTGGTGTGTTGAAATGATTGTTTTAAATTTTTATTTTGACTATAATTGTCGAACAAAAAAATTAAAATGTAAAAATTGTCCCTAGGTACAACACTCTCCCCTACTATTTTTTGTTTGGATTTTTTTTAACGTTACACAATTCAAGACAGAATTGGCATTTATTGGAAAAAACAAGTTCGTTTTTAAAGAATGCATTAACTTTTTCGGGGGGAGGGGGGTGCTTTTAAATGTTAATGTATTATGCATAATTCTAATTTATCGTCTAGTACATGAATTTCTTTACAATATTCAGTAATTTTGGAATCGCGTATCTGAATTTACAAATTATCTACCAATTTAGACCACATTTGATAGTATGAAGCACTTGTGTACTAGATACCGATTATAGTATTTAATAATGAAGCTACTTATTAATAAGTGTATTTGTTAGTGTTGAGTGAAAATGAATTGATTAATTCTTGGAAAAATTGGTTGTTCGTTTTGTTGACAGTAGTTAGTTCGTTTCGTAGTTAATTTAGTTTTATAAAAGTTTGAATTATCGTCGCACTAGAGCTACATGAGGGCTTTAAGCGACAAGCATCGTAATTTGAACCACAGTCAGGTGACGAGCTGACACCTGAATATGCACCCAACGCATTCGTTAATTTATTTTGTGGTTGCCATTTTAACACATCTGTAAGTGCTGTTAAAGATCCGTTGGGTGCCCGCTCAGGTGTCGACCTCGTCACTTGACCAGTGTTCGAAATTACGAGGTGTTATTGGCTGTGTTATAGCTCCTTGTGGAGGCTAGAAATAGGCAGCCGGTAACGATTACACTAACACTAAGTGGGGTTATCTTGACAACTTGTAGATGATAGACCAGATTACTAATCATGAAACTACGTACTTCCGCAAACAAATGTTAGTTTTTTTGCACTAAATAGAACAAATTGCTGCAGTTCATATTTTAATTTTGATTAAACGTCTCATTATGATAATTAGCGACTAAAACAATGTACATTGTTTTTACTTGCTCAAAATATACCACGCTCATATTTGGGCGAGCGTATCCGGCCTTCTTATTTAAGTTGGCCGTGCACATATATATTTATAATCAAAAACACCAAATGTTAGTCTAGGTTAAACGATTCCGGCTGCCTATTTCTAGACAACTCATTTCAGCTCTGTAAGCCTCGTAATATACTTTGTTGTGCACGAGGTGTTTTCAAAAATTTGTTCTAAACTACAATATTAACAACTCTAATTATTTATTTCCAGCATAATTTTCACTTGCATACTTAAGTAAAAGGAAGATCCTTAAATGAAACCTGATACACTGACTACTTATAAATCACCCGAAAATCGGCAGCCAAGCAATTTCGTTACTTATTATGTTATAACTATATTCCGACGCGTCTGTGAAATGTTTCCCCAAAACATTAAACACAAAAGCTACACTTTTAGTTTCAAAACTAATAAAAGCGATTTCTCACTTTTGGTAATTTGTATTACTAAATTCTACTCTAAATTACCTTCAATTTAATGCATAAAAGTTTGTATGTGAGTGAAAAATAATATATTTTGCAAGCACACAAAGTTATTTGAAACTTGAAAAAATGTCCACACTTTTTGGCCACC
>CM043112.1:44590844-44808746 GCA_023701765.1 Hylyphantes graminicola
AGAGTGTTAGCACATGGCGATCAAAATCCACCAAAATAGCGGCCTGGAAGACTTCGAATCACCAGCAAACGAGAGGACGGACACATAAGAAAATTGGCTTCAGGCAAACATTGCTCTTTAAATCAAATTCAAAGCCTGATCGTAGCTAAATTTTCACTTCAAACTATCAGGAGGTGAATCAATGAATCAGGATACTTGATAAAATCCAAGCTGAAGCTCAAGCGTAGCCTTGCTATCTCATCATAAAGACGCAAGACTGCAATGGACTCTCCAACACATGTCTTGCAGCTATCCATATATCCAAAAGTTTATCTTTGGTTGTTAATATATAATTGCCCCTTGTGCCACACACAAACTTCCCTCCACTCTCCCCTATATTGCCCAGTTCTGGTTAATTTAGGGGAGAGTGGCTCTTATTTTATTCAAACAATGGTATGAATACCACTTCACTTATATATAGGACCTAACAGCATATATCTTTTCATTATTTTTTTTATAATTTGTTTATCTTAATAGCTGGTATTTAATAATCGACAATAATCACACAATTAATAAATCTTTGTATATTCTTCAAAACTAAAATAATTTGATGTAGCTATTGAATTAATATGAAAATAATGTAAATATTTCATTTGTAAGCTAATACTTTTTTTTTCGCTCGAACGTTCAACTAAGAAAAATTCAGTTTTTAAACTGCAGCGATTTGACAAATTTCATATTAGTATTTTTTAGGTTGATGCAACTACAGAACTTCTGTAGATTTTACGAATGTATGACTTCAAAATTTCAGTAGCTTGTAAACTGCAGTCATTATGAACTTTGATTCGACTGCAAATATTTCGCTGTTTAAATAAGCAAATCACAGCAAAATTAAAACTAAAGCGAAATGAAAACTGCGATTTATTTCTTACATTTGTTTTTTTTTTTAATTGGGATGGCCCTAAGAGCAAAGTTTTGCATAATTTTTTAATGTGTGTTATGGATACTGCTTAACATAGTTAATACATAGTTAACATAAATATTTACATTATTTTCATATTAATTCAATAGCTACATCAAATTATTATTATTTTGAAGAATATACAAAGATTTATTAATTGTGTGATTATTGTCGATTATTAAATACCAGCTATTAAGATAAACAAATTATTAAAAAAATAATGAAAAGATATATGCTGTTAGGTCCTATATATAAAATAAATGAAGTGGTTTTCATACCATTGTTTGAATAAAATAAGAGCCACTCTCCCCTAAATTAACCAGAACTGGGCAATATAGGGGAGAGAGGAGGGAAGTTTGTGTGTGGCACAAGGGGCAATTATATAATAACAACCAAAGATAAACTTTTGGATATATGGATAGCTGCAAGACATGTGTTGGAAAGTCCATTGCAGTCTTGCGTCTTTATGATGAGATAGCAAGGCTACGCTTGAGCTTCAGCTTGGATTTTATCAAGTATCCTTGATTCATTGATTCACCTCCTGATAGTTTGAAGTGAAAATTTAGCTACGATCAGGCTTTGAATTTGATTTAACCCATTAATGCCTGGCGTCCCTTTTAAGGGACACTTTAAAAAAAAATTCGCAATTTTTAATGAATCAACTTTTCAATTAAAAAGTTGCTCCGTTGTATTCAACAGTGTACATTTCAACTGACCCAAGGGCATTGATGCTGTTTACGGCAACTTTTCCGGTAAAACTCTTAACATTTAAGTCTCATAACCTTAAATAAGCGCCACCTGAAAGGGCATTAATGGGTTAAAGAGCAATGTTTGCCTGAAGCCAATTTTCTTATGTGTCCGTCCTCTCGTTTGCTGGTGATTCGAAGTCTTCCAGGCCGCTATTTTGGGGGATGTTGATCGCCATGTGCTAACACTCTATAAATACTTCGCTTCGAACGCTTTAATTTAGTAGAAATATCAGAAACAGATTTACCTCTGAAATTTAATGTCCATATCCTTAAAATCTTTTCATCAATTCAGTAGACATCAGAATGGCTCTAAGCATTGAAAATTACATTCAACCTGTTAAGGGGACGCGGTACCCAATAATTGGTCAAAATATCGATTTTTCAGTTTTTACTTTTTATTATTTACAATGTTCTTCTAAACATTTACTGAAAGTTTCATTATGATATATTCAGTAGAAAAAAAGTTATTAAATATTTTCTGGAGTCATTCCTATACGCTTGAATACGTATTTCGCCTGATGGGACGCAGTACCCAAAAATTGGTCAAAATATTAATTTTCAGTTTTTACTTCTTAATATTCACAATATCGTTCTGAAAATTTACTGAAAGTTTCATAATGATATCTTTTGTAAAAAAAAGTTATTAAATATTTTCTGGAGTGATTCCTTTAAGTTTGAATACGTATTTCGTCTGCTTTCAACCTTTTTTTTCTCTGTTTCACGTTTTCCAATTTCTGTGTTTAATAAATCCCTAAGGCTTTTTTGCTAATTAAGTTAGAATTTTGAAATTTTTTACCTGTGTTCTTATATATATTGTGCACAAAATTGTGCATGGAATAAGGTCTTCTATGTATAGTTATTTTTTTTTTAAATGTTGAATTCAATAAATTGTATTTTTTGTGTGATTTTCTGAGATTTTCAGTATAAATGCATGTTACTTTTTAACTGAAGTTCACATCTTAAAACCCATGCACAGTTCTTACACAAATGGTACTTAAAAGAAACCATAAAAGTTTGGTTGAGTTATTCTCAAAATTGAAAGAGGAGTAGGGTTTTTAAAAAAGTTCAAAATTGTGACTTTTTTTTTTAATAAATGAAAAAGTACTTGTAAATATGCGTTTTTATTGCTAGAAAATTTTTATTTAGAGTGAACATTATATAAAACCAATAAAATTTAAAGTTTATGTTATTATTTCTAGAAATAATGTTTTGGGTATTGCGTCCCCTTAATGCAACTTAAAACCCCTTCCCTTCGATGACGCAATCACTTCCTGCAAAGAATTTGCATAAAACTGAAACTATACTATAGTGGTAAGGAAAGTATTAAATTTTTTTATTTGCTGATGGAAGTCAAATTTATTTACATTTTTTTGGTAAAAAGTTTTACCCTATTATTTTGCATGGTGGCTAAAAATATACATTTAAAAAACTACTGAAAAATAGTAATATTGACGATTTTTTCATGAATTGCGCCTGTGCCTAAACTTTTTGTGGAGGACTGTACAAAACATTGCTAAAATACATTGGAAAAAGAAAATGTTTCGTAAAAATATACCAATTTTATATCTGGAAAGCTGACATAGCTTAAGTTGTTTTTAATAACTTAAAAATATCATGTTTTTGAAACTTTGCTTTACCAACAGGGGGTTACCAAATATGATACTCTTTCGTTTTTTCTTCTCGTAGTTTATTTTTGTTACCTTTATATTTTCATCTAAAAGTGATTCTTTTATATAAATATGGGAAAATAAGTACCTCTTTTTATGTTGCAAAATTTTATATATTAATTATTCTTTCAAATTTATTCATTCATTTCTAGTCAAAAGAGGACATTTATAATTTGTACAAGTCGGAATTCAGAATGAGATTCGAATACTGCCGTTCAAAACCATAGAAGAAAAAACTGTGTGCTTAGTGCAACAATGATCGAAGTCCGGGTGGCCTATGATCGCAGCCCAGTAGGCTGGCAGTCACAGAACAGCAACAACTAAAAAAAAAACAACATAAAAAAAAAATCCAAGAAAACTAATCATCATCTTTATTAATGTCGATTATTTTAAAACCATAATTTCAAACAGAATAAGAATTTTGAAATTGCATATTTTTTGTATGTACACATAAAGCAATGGAAAATATAATGAATAATGAGTGAATAATATTATAAATTTTCCTCCAAAATTTAATAAGAAGTACCTACAATGATTTTTCCTGTGACGCCACATAATTTTTACCAATTGCCCCTTTTTCCATCCTTAACTGCATCCCTTTTACACTGTAACTGTCAATAGTTTATTCTTTATTATGGTTCGGGTTTTTGTGAATTTGGCGGTTGATTCTGAAGTCTCAGGTCTGTTATTATTTTCCTCTGCTTTATTTTATATTTGTTTTTGTGTTTTTAATATTTGATTCTGTTTTTCATTTTATCTTGGATACTCCACAATGCACTTCGGGGTAATTTGGGATTTTTCTTCACTTTGACTCTTATCCATTCCCAAAACAGAAAAGTGTATTGTTTTCATAGTGGTTTAGGGTTTTACTCCCTGATGAAATGGCCCTTCCCACTATTTTTTGGTTTAATTCCATATTTTTTTATATTTATTTTTCTGGTATTTTTATGTCTTGCATATGCTTTTTTGTATGTACATATTTTTTTAAATGCTAACAGAACTTTATTAAGAAATTATTAATATTTTAAATTATTATACACCAGTTATTTGGATAAATTTTATGTAATAAAAAAATATTTCGAATTCGAAAGTTAAAATTAAGAAAGAGAAGCTGCATATAAAAAATGATGTGTTTTTCATACCATTGTTTCATAAAGTAGAACGTTTTTCTTATGCACATTTTTAAGCCCCTTGTAGCAACATAACCGAAAAATGCCTTGTGATTGGGAAATTAGTGCCACAGTTAGTATTAAAAATATTTTTTGGGAAAAGGCATAAATATTATAAAGTAAACAAACGAAATCACAAAGTTGTTCAAACGTTAGCATTCAATACCGAAGTCAGTGTGTTTGAACCACACTCTGGTATGCATGAAATTATTTTGGCTGTAGGCAAGACAATTGGACAGCTCATGTGGACAGCTCATGTACAGTACTGAAGGTAGCTTAATTTACAAGGAAGAACGGACAGGTTCTATTTGTGTCATATTGTTCTTTGCTCTATTCTACAAAATAGGACAATTGTGATTAATAAAAGTCCCGTTGCATGTCAGTCTCAGAGAAAAAGAAGGCCAATAAAAGTAGCCGTAAAAAATAACTGAATTTTAACGATGTAATAAATACAGTTATTCCTTTTAAAGAATAGTAAAGTGTAAAACGTTAGCGAAGAGTTAGATGGGTTGATGTGATTTTGTTATTGAGATTTTTTGGGGGGCATTGTAAATGCTTGGAACGCTTTTGTAACAAAAAAAATGAATTCAGTAATGTGAAATTATAGGGGGAAAAAAAGAGTTTTAACAGTATTGTAAATAAATTTTAATTGTATTAAGTTCGGAATAATTTTCGATCAAATTTTCTTGTATATTTATTCTTTCTCATTCCGAATTAAAATACAAGATCACGTAAGAGTGAATGAGCCCGCGGTTGTCCACACTGAAGTGCCAAAGGAGCAACCAATCAAAATCCAATGGAGAAGGAAAATATTTTCTAACCCACTGATTCCTGTTCAACCCTTTCAGTCCCAGTGATGCCATTTGGAATCATCACTTTCAATATTTTTTTCTAAATGTTTATGCCAAGTTATGACATCCAAACACACATCATTCGATTCTTCACACTTTGTTCTATTAGACAATATTTTACATTAATCTCAATTAAAGTCAACCTGACCACTTGCGTGTCTGGAACTTTCCAAGCAGGATTTGTACGACGACCCTTCCATGGTTTTGGATTTTTTTAAGGTGTATAACATCATGGAAAAGGTCTAGCACTGCTGACCTATGCAGTTGCTGGCATGCAACAACAACACTATTTTTTTTATTTTAAAATAATTACTAAGGTTTTTTTTTCGATAATATGGTCAGATATCTTAAAATATATAACTGGAAGTGCTTTTAGGGAATATATATTTTTATTTTGTTGTTTTCTACAGTTAAAAAATTTTGGTTTTTTCTAAAACCTTATAAAAAATTCAAATGATTTTTTTTCTTATGGAACTCTTATTTTTGACCTAAAATAAACTTATTTTGTGAATATCAGATGTTTCTGTAGTGTAGTAAATTTTTGGGACTGGAAGGGTTAAGGGTAATATAGTGCAAAATGTTAATGAAGAGTTCAATTATTGAATTGTTTTCTTGATTGACGCTGAATTGTTTTCGATATTTTTGGTGCATTGTCAAAGGGTGAAATAATTTTTGTAACACAAAATGAACCCATTAAGGAGTTTTACTAATGAAAAGGGGGACTAGGGAGCACGGTCGGTTGCATGCGGAAAGTTCGGGTCCGGACATCGCCGAAACAACTACTTACCTATTCACGGAACGTACAGCCAAAAAATTTTGACGAATAATAAACCCCATGAAGAGGAAGTGCACGTTAAATCTGTTTCAAAGTACCGACGCCGAGAAGTTTACGAAGTCGCCCTTAACAATTCCGTTGGGTGCCTACTCAGATGTCGGCTCGTCACCTGACTGGTGGTCCTAAGTTATGACGCCCGTCACCAATAGCCCTTGAGTAGCACTACTGCGACGATAATTCAAACTAAAACTTTAAAAATATTGATAGCGATAAGAGTTTTGATTACATTTGAAATGCGATGGGATTGGGTAAAGTGAGAAAAAAAAAAGTGCGTTGTTAAAATTTACAGGAATAGGAAATATATTAAATTGAGTTTGGATCCAATTTCCGAATGACATTCTAAATATAAATACTTTATGCAATGCCTTAAAAATCCCTAATTTGACGTTATAACAATTACTATTGGATATTACAACGTATATATGACTTGACCGCGAGGTATATTTGTAAGCATTAAAGATCCTCATGGAGGCTAAAAATAGACAGGCAATGATATTTACACAAATAACCAACTCGTGGCCGAGGACGATAATCGACCACCTACTCGCCAAGAAGGTTGTTGGTTCATAACAAAGTCAAGTTACTATAAACGTATCCCTGCTTTAAAAATTCTTTTAAAAAAATACGGAGTTCCCCGATCGAGTATACCGGGACAGACAAATACTCGTTAAATTAACGGAGTCCATTGTCCCGGCAACGTTAGCGTCCGACATTGCTCGAATTTTTGTTAGGTGCCCGCTCTCTTGACCACGATTTGTTTTAAACACTTGCTGCATGCTCACTGAACACACTGCTGCAATTATTTTATGTTTATTCAATTCAAATGATGTTCAAAAACATTTTTTTTTTCTGTATAAAATTTTCTGAAACTAAAAAGTTGGTAGGTTTATAAAGTTGGTAGGTTTTTTTTTTTTAATCTGTAAGAGAAACTAGCAAATAAATACCCGTTATTCGCACGGACTACAAGAAATCAATCATAGTATATGTACTATTTAATCCATTGTAGGACAATAAGCTTATAGAATCCCGTTACTTATATTTTGTGTTCAATTCTGACTATTTATGTTTTGTTCGCCTGTACGGGAAATTTTTCCCCTTGGCGCAACATATTTTCTAATGTTTTTTTGTGTTGTTATTTTTTGCTTTTTGTGAAGATTATTATTATATTACCTTAACATTCAATGCTATAAATTCACGGATAAATGCCATCGTTATTTCCCTCACAAAATGCTTTTCGCTCATTTGGTGTGTTTTCGCTTATTTGGCGAGGAAAAAATACAGCTAGAAACACACCCAATCAGCTCCAGTGCGATGACCTTCGTACAACCAGCCGGTTTAGAATTTTTCATATTTATTATTATTATTTCTTTTTTTGCTCACTTGGCTGTTCTTTGTAAAAACTTGGTGAGTTTGGCAAAGTATTTGGCAAAAAATGAAGACATAAAACCCTAATATGAAGCTCTCGTGCGATGACCTTAAACTACCGTCAAAGTTCAGTAATAGGATCATTCTCTGTAAATGGGACAAATTGCACATTTAAAAACCGGGGGAAAAATATGTTTTTATTGAAATATTGTCGTTATGTGTTGCACACATTCATATATAGAAAAAAAATGATTCAGATCCATTTGATGATTTTATTTTTAAAAAAATACATATTTTCCATTTTTGACAACTGACGTTAACTTCTTTAGATGCTGAGCATGTGCACCAGACAATATATATGAGCATGCAACACCGAAAACATTGAATAACTTTTTGACTAGCCCCAAAAGTTACGCATGGTGTTTGAGTGTTTCAGTTTGGTTGAATAAAAGGCGCACTAAACCTATAGTAGACAGAGTGCACGATATATATCTCTACAAGAATGAGAGTTTTTTTTTCTTTAAATGGGAAAGCTTGGTTGTGTTAGTTTGAAATACCGTCATGCTAGAGCTACATGAGGGCCAATTGGCGACTGGCGTAGTAATTTAGAGCCCTGGTCAACTGATGAGGTTAACACCGACCATACTTGAATATTGGCATTTCGTCAAGTATAATTTCAATATAATAAATTTGTATGATGTAATTGTATGATGTATTTGATGGTGTAATAAATGCAGTGCGTTTTCCGGCTGTCTATTTCTAGCCTCTAAGTAGAGTTTAAACCCAGTCATTTGTGATACTGCTGTTTTTTAAAGAAAAAAGGCCCAAAGCAACAAGCGTGGAGTTTAGGCTTTTAATGTAAAAAAGGTCAAATTCAAAAGAAACTTTGCAAATAGTAATTTAGCGCCGAATATATTTATTTTTTTCAGTATGAATTAATACTTGAAAACTTCTAGCCACTTGGTAATCAGATGTCTAGATTTAGTCGGAATAATCATAAAATATGGATAGGTTGTGAGATATCAATTGATATACAATAAAAGTTTAAATAATATATATACAAGTCACTGATTTTAAGGTAAACTCGTGCAACGCCGGGTATGTAAAGCTAATACTTCATGAACGAATGAATAGCGCTTTGATACTTTATGTTTGATAGCATAAAATTAGTGTAGTTGTATTACCTCATCTACTTATACTTCATTGCAGCAATGTTACACATTTTTTGTAGTATTGGTGCATACATGCACTAATGTTGAACAATAAAAAATAAAAGTCTAGAAGTAAAACTTTGGTTTCTAGGAACCATTTCAGAACAAAACAAAAAGGTTCATAAAAGAAAAATCTCTAAAATTGCAAGCTCCCTTTCGATGACAATTTGATGAAAAACATCTTAAAAATAGGACACACGAACAAAACCCATAGTTATACCAATTCACGGAAACAAAATCTCATAAGTCCACAGCAAGTAGTGCCTTGAGCGGCAAACGTCGCAATTACAACTACAATTCGCATACGAATCTCGAATTTAGCATCACTGGGTTTAGAACTTCCATATCTTATACTCATTCTAGTACAAGAAACTGTAGTCTCTTTATTGTTCGGGGCACAATCGGGGCCCTCTGGTGAAACTCGTGTTTTTGTCTGTCCATTGAATGTAAATTGTTTCTTTTAGATTCATTTTGGTTCGTTATTTATGGACTTCTTTTGGATAAAGAAGTTCTTTGGCAGAGGGAACACAGTTTTGGAGTGGGTCTTATATCAGGAACGGTTGAAGCCTTGACGATAGTGTCAGTGATTTGAAGGTTGGGGGTCGTCCGCCATTTTGGCTGGATAATCGCCGATTTGGCTGTAAAATACAATTCGAAATTAATAAAACATTTTTTTTGTTGGTATGAAAATCTTTTTCCTTAAAATGTATGCTTTTAAAATCGTTTGATTATTTTAATTAAATTTTATTCAAATGCTTACATAGTAATGTTGAAAGTTTTACCTCAGAATATAAATAGATATTCAATTTTTGAATAGTTACTTGCTAACCACTATTATCAAATTATCCTAGATGCAGTATTTGATTGCATCCTATTAGTATACATTGTTTTATGATTTGAATTTTTAATACGAGGATAACTCTTATCACTCTTTTTTTAAGTTGAAAATTGAATAAATTCCATGCAAATGAAAATACTTTTTAAATAAAAAAATATATTTTCCAAATTTACTGGTATCTACATCTACTGAATTAATAAAAACAAAGCTCAATTCTTAAAATATCTGTCAAACGTCATTTATTGGATGTCATTTTTTTAGAGGAAAAGTTTTAGCGGAATACGTTTGTTACGGTTTAATTTACCTACTTTAAATACAAAAAATAAAACAGTTAACTTAATTATTGGGCGGCGCGTTTTATTGTTTATAAATAGCAATTGCAAATTTATGGCAATATCTTTAAAAAAATGCCTCATATGCGCCCGTACATATCAAAAGCAATATATGGTGATCTTGTAACTACGTATCAGGAAAATATGTAATAACAGCAAAGCTCCCAAAAACATAAATATTCACACCTTAGTATTTTCTTTTTCCGTGGTTTATTTTATAAACCTTTTTTCTTTGAATAACCTATTTTCTTTTCATATAGTTTTAGAAATTTGAGTCATAAACTCACCAAAGTAATTCTGAGAAAGTAACTGCACTTTAGGATTACATGCATCTAGCTTCATTTAAGTACTAGTAATTCTTGTTTTAATAATATGAAAATGCTGATTATTTGTTTTATAAATATTAAAAATTAACTTCCACTTTTTATGTTTTTAATTTTTTAATAAATGAAATTATTTCAACTAAGTTGGGTAATTTTGTTTACAGATTTGTTTAAAGGTGCACGGCAGCGTGCTTAAAAGTATGCTGCTAGTATCGAAATCAGCAACCCCTCGTTATTGCGCTTCCCGGGAGACAAGGAAAAAACAGCGATATAACGAGATATTTGATAAATATTTTATTTCGATGCAACTATCCTCTCAACAAATTTTTAAACTAATAGAGCACAGTATGAATTTTAAAGTTTATAGTAAATCTTATGAAATAATATAACTTCTCTAAGAACAGAAACATAATTTTCGAAAGAACTTATTATTATTTATTACTATAACTGTTGTACTGGTAATACATATTTTACGCATTTCTAGTAAAAAAAATCCATCCTAGGTAGATATGATTTTTATCGTAAAACCTGTTTTCAGAAAAATTTCAGAGAAGAAAAGTTTATTAACTGCATCTCACCAATATTAGATGAGGTGCATTTTTTGAATGCATTAATGGACTTCCTCCATCATTTCCACTGCTTCCTTCATGGTCACATTAGGTGCTTCTTCGTCATTGGGTCGAATCACCGCACGTGAGCTATAATGTGTTCCTTAGTACGCAGTTTCTTCATCGTCATCGCATCTAATACAATCTCTCACTTCAAAGTAATTCGATTAATATTGTCTACAATATCGTCACTTAAGTTCCCACATGTGCTATCTCACTTTGCACAACGGATCAGATTTACTGTACGGTAACATTTGGCGAAGTTTCCAAAATCCCGCCAAAAGTTCGTATTCTGGCGACTTTTGTCGTCACGCTTTCTATAGTGCGCTAATAAGTGATGGTCCGATAGTGTTGACGGAAAACCTCATCTTTGCTAAGTCAAATAGTTCGAATCATCAGTCGAAGTCAGACAAGTTGCTGAAAAAACTATTTATCGCCAAATCCGAAGAATTCGCGCCAAATGGTACCTTACAGTAAATCTGATCGGTTGTGCAAATCAAGATAGCACCTGTGGGAACTTAAGTGACGAGATATCTATTGGTATATCTACGTGATCCATTATAGCCGTTCAAGATGTCTACTGGACTTCGATTGCATATATGTTCACAAAACCTATTCTTTGGATATATTAGCTATCTACACTGCTTTAGAGGATTACTTTGTGTACTTTTGATACCTTTCAGTCTCAACTACTTTATTTTTTGTTTTAAAAATCAAAAATGTGTGAAATAGATTAATTGTGCACCCAGAATGAAATGGTAAAAAAAGGGAAAATTCTTATTTTTTTAAACAAAATGTCAAGGGAAAAAACTTCGGGAGTTTCATCTCATCCTAAACCCTTCCTACCTGGCATCCGGTATACCGGACATCCATTTTATTGAAATTTTTACTTCTAAAATAAAGTTTTTAACTAAAATTTTTACTTTAAAACTAATTTATAAGCTTTTAAAATTAAATGTCAAAAAGTATTTTTGATATTCTAATAGTAGAATAGATTATATAAGTTTATATGTATTATCATATCATCAGTTTTTTATGTCTTAGAACAGAGATCACACCAAGCGATGAAATGCATTAAGGAATTCATTCATGATGAAATTATCAATTTGTTTATTGTTTTGTATTTCTATTTTTAGGCAATCTTGTAAAATACATAAAATTCCAAAATGCGATAGTTTCATTAAAAAAAATATTTTTTAAATGTTTAATTTTATATAAAAAAAAAACTTAAACACTTCTCTAAAAAGTTCTTTGGGATGTTCAATTTTTTTATTTGTATGATCCTTATGAACGCAATAGAATTATAGAAAGGAAATAAATGTTAGACAACGATTTCCAAATTCCGACAGAAATCGTTAACTCTTTTCTTCACGCTTTAGAAACACTTCAGGATGTGCCGTCTATGGTCTCATCTCGATTTTAAGAAAAGTACATATTGAAAAGAAAAAATAGTTGGATATAGGAAGTCATGATACAAGGCGATATGTATACGAATGCGCTACACTCTCAGAAATAACACTTTCATTTTTGACGATTCATGAATCCTCAAGCCTCATTTCGATAATTTTGAGGATTGTTTCGTCAAACCATCACGTGACTTTTTAGTAAACGCGAATCCTCACTTTTACGATCGTAATTTGACGATTCTGTATCTTGATTTTGAGGAAACTGAATCTCATTGTTGTACTCACATGCTCAAAAATGACGAAATATTTCTTTAGATTAGACGACATTCAAATCCTCATAAAAATGAAGATTCAAATTTCCTCACTTTGAGGAAACGAAAACTCGGAGCATTTGCCAGTAAATGGAGTCGTCAGAATTAAGGAAAATTTCGTCGTTTTTGATTATTCATTTTTGAGAGGGTATGTAACGAGACGCAATGGAGGTGTTACTGTACATTGAAAACATTTGTGTATCCAGATATGGGTTAAATTTTTATACTACAGTTTTGGTTCTGGGCTACGAATTCTTGGCTAGTGGGAAAAATATCCTTACTAGTGGAGAAAAAAATCATTAGAAAATGATGAGACCAATTATATTGATATTGATTTCTCTCTACAACGTTGCTTCACTGGGTACGATTCGTGTGTTTTACAAGTTTTAGAAAAAGACTCCTTCACTACCCATGAGTTGTTTTCTGTTTCCGTCCATGCACTTACCAACCGGGATTCGAACCCGGGACCATTGGTTGTGATTTAGACTCGCTATCCCAAATGGCTGCCTAAGGTGGAAGGCAGAGATATTTCCAGATCTTATTAAATCGAAACATTTTAGGGCTTAAAGTTTAAAATTATTCGATGTAATTTCAGGTCCGTAAAGCAAAGAATACGCTAAACTAAATGTTTGTACTGTAGATATTCCATAAAGGAAAATAGCCTTTTTGGAACTATCTAAGACTTATGAACAATTCAACAACCTATCTTCTTTTTTGAACATAATTGCTTCTTTAATTAAAGAAGCTTCATATAATATTGTTTTATCCGAATAAATTTTAACGTGTAACTTAATTTCTATTTAATATTGAATTAGAAATTTTTCAAGTACTGGTAACATCAGTATTAACAAAAACTGTTTAAAAAGGCATACAATTTTTACTTTACGATTTTAATGAAGCAAGAACTACTGTTTTTATTACATTCTTATTTTAATTGCCTCAAATGTGAAATATGTTATTTAGTAAATAACACGATGGAGTGCACGCTTTAAAGAGTGCTGATTATTGAAATGACCACTTTTTTTTTTTTAAATGCATCCAACGATGGCTTGAGATCGACACCGATTCGATTTAAAATTTTAAAATTTTATTTTTTAAAGTTATTGGTTGTTATGACAATGTATGCAATAAAAAAAACAGCAAATGCGAAGTTTAAATATATAACACTATTTCGTTGCCTGCCACGTGTTTCACTTTTGTGCTGTTCTTTCCACACACAAATTTTAGGTTATTAGTTTTTTTTGGCTGTTATTTAGCCTCCATGGAGCTTTAGCACAGCCAAATATACCTCGTAATTTAGAATTCTGGTCAGGTGACGAGGTCGACTACTGAGCGGGCAGCCAAGGCAAACCAGTGGAACCATTGTGTTATGGTTAGGGACTTTCAACTTTGCAAATTTAAACATTAGCACTTGTGTCGCAGTGTACTCAAGACAAATACAGGCCCAACAACAGACGCACAAATACACACGACAAAAATATTCAAGTCCATATACGGGGCAGTGGCGTAGCTACATAGGGGCTAGGTGGGGCAGTGCCCCGGGGCCCTCAAGCTCCAGGGGCCCCCTCGAATTAGGCCTTGTTGAGCCCGAATTTACATTTAGAAATGTTTTTTTTTTTTTTTCAAATATTTAAAATTACGACTTTCAATAACGTACTGGACACCAGTATTAACTCAATTATATACACGTTTTATTGGTATCAGTTCAGTTTGTCATATATCCGATTTTCTAACACCAACATTTTAATTAGATGTTGATGAAGCAACTTTGTTACAAAAGTGTGACGAATTCCAAAGAAAATATTCATATATAATAAGCCCTAGTTTTTCACTTTAATTTACCACCTAGTTTTATCTCAACTCACTCAAGCATGGACTGTTCACCAATTATGTAAGGAAATAATGAGTAAATATGAATGCTAGAATGAGGCCCGGTGGCTTAGTGGTAGTGCTTCGCATTACCACACCACAGGTCCGGGGATTGAATCCCGGATTGGGCGAGGTTGACCCATCCTTTCATCCCTTGAGTGGGTCGATAAAATGGGTACCAAGCATGCTTGGGAACTAAACACTGGTGGTTCTGCATGATGCTAGGTTTTGCTTATGCCTAGCAACCCAGATTAAGTCACGAAAGCTGAAATGGGCACGGCAGGCCTTGGCCCAGTAATGGGCTGTTGCGCTAGTCGGGTTGGAGATTAGTTTTTAGGAGTGCTAGAATGCGACCTAACGGAAGTATTTACAGCAATGTCATTATTCTTTACAATTCCTGTCACTTCTGCAGCAGCTGAAAGGTCATTTAGCAAATTAAAAATAACAAAGATTTGTTTAAAAAATAATATGGGCCAAACTCGACTAATAGCAATTGAAAACAAAACCGCATCAAGCTGATTTAAACGAAGTCATTGATACTTTTGCGAAAAATAAAGCTAGGATTTTTTTAAAAATATAATTGTTTTTTAATAAGTTGGTAGGCCCGACCTCTTATATAATAAACCCTTGAACCTTTTCTATTTCGTTTTATTAGCCAAACCTACACTAAGTACCTATGAATTGTTGTAATCTATGTTGTTACTGTTTAATATTTTTATTACCTGCCCTGCAGTGCACAAAAATGGAGGATAAGTAGCTTAGCATTTTTAAAGTATTTGTATATTTCATATTTTATTTAGCGAAACCTAATCAATTTACTTAGCAGTGGGGTAAAGGCTGGGGAGCCCAGTCGGTTAGGCACTCGTCTAGCATGCGAAAGGTCCGAGGTTCGGGTCCGGGCATCGCCAAAATAACTGCCAACCTGTAAATGGCCCATGCAGCCAAAAATGTCCCCGTTTAAGGGAGCGCACTTTAAATATCTTTCCACGTCCTAACGATGCGTACAATGTCGCCCTTAATGGTTGCGTTGGGTGCCTTTTCAGGTGTCGGCTCTTCACTTGATTGTGGTTCTAAAATACGACGCCTGTCACCAACAGCACTTGTGTAGCTCTAGTGCTACGATAATTCAAACCTAATCTAACCTAGCAGTGGGGCCCCATTTTTTTATTTGCCCCAGGGCCCTTGGTTACCTAGCTACGCCACTGATACGGGGATTCGAACTCGGGACCTTCTGACTGCATGGTCAATTAACATAAAAAAAATTATTTTAACTCTTGTGTTAGTTCAATGGTTACAGCAACTTTTCCTTAATACCCTTTCAATTGCTGTAAATAAGTTAAAAATTCAGTTAACATGATTCCCTGATTGTTTAGCTTTCGTAAAACCTAAACAAAACTTTTCTTATAATTCTTTAAAAGCAGTTTTCAAACTAATGTTTATTCAAAAGCACATCTAAGAGTAATTGCAAAATATATATTAATTAATATTTTCTAACTATAACGAGATCATAAATCTCATATTTGCATGACTTTATTGTGATATGAATAAAAACCTACACTGATTACTATGAGTTCATTTCAATATAGTTTTTATAAACAAAATAATTTTCAAATTTCCTTCTAGAAATGAGCTTTTTGCATGACCTCCAACAGCGTGTTCACCCTCCTATAGGAACATTAGTTATGGGAATAATCAGTAGATACCTGGATTCGAAGGCTGTTAAGACATATTTGCTTTTGTATCTTACAGGGTTAGTCAAAATGAAAAGACAACAGTTGATAGGTTGATAATTTATCTATCCATACGGTAGCTGTAGTTTGGTTACAATAAACACACATTCGTCTAAAAATAGTTTTCTTGTTATTCTATTCATTTTGACTTACCCTGTATTTCACAAAGCAATTCAGCGCTTCAAGCTTTCAAATAACTTGTATAGTTACAGGTAACGTAAAGCAAAACATACGTTAAAATAAATGTTTGTACTTAGAAGAGCCTAAAGAGGATATTGCTTTTTTGTAAATATTTAATACCTCCGAACAATTCAACCCTATCCCCTTATTTTCAAATAAAAGTGAAAGCCCTTTCTTAAGCCTTGGTTTCTTCGGAGTCTGTCGCCAGAAAAATGCGACCGGTATTATACGTGGATGACGTCACTCTACCGGCCGCCGCTTAATCGGAACGTTACGTTGACACGAAACGGGAAACCTAGCGAACACACTCAACTCAACTCTGCTGTTGTTTTGGTTTTCGACTTTGCATGTCAAAAATGGAAAATTTCGGTTCTTCGTGATTTCTCACAAAATCAATTAGCATTTTCTTCCTCGGCAAGCGTAAAACAACTCTCGCCCTCCGTCATTTCCTCTATTTTTTTTTATTTTTGGCAAGAACACCGCACAACAGCAAAAAATGTTGTCATCAGAATTTCTCACAACGCACTCAACAGCAACTCAATCATTTTTTTATAACAAATTATAAATTTTTCAAGTACTGGTAACATCAATATAAACAAAAACTTTCAAATTCCAAAAAAAAATTAAAACTTAACATTTATTACTTTCTTCAAGATTTTATAAAGCAAGAACTACTGTTAACTTATTTGTTGCTATCAATTACCTAAAATATGAATGATTAGGTTAGGTTTGAATTATCGTCGCACTAGAGCTACACGAGGGATATTGGCGACGGGCGTAATATTTTAGAACCACAGTCAGGTGAAGAGCCAACACCTGAATAGGCACCCAAAGCAACCGTTAAGGGCGACATCGTACGCAGCGTTAGGACTATGAGGGATATTTAACGTGCACTCCCAAACACGGGGTATTATTCGTCGGACATTTTTGGCTACACGGGCCGTTTATAGGTCGGCAGCTATTTTCGCGATGCCCGGTCCGAACCTGGGACCTTCCGCATGCTAAGCGAGTACTTAACCTACTGGGCTCCCCAGCCCCTGAAATATGAATGAAAGTGCTGCGACGGGGTATATATGCGATGTAATATATGATGGATATATATGCGATGGAAAATACCAAATGGAGATTTTGTGGTTTTTACACTTTTGAAGGGTGATGATCCTCAAAACCGTGGTTTATGAACTTGGGTCCGTCTTTTTGTGAGATCGACAGCTTTCCACAGCTCGAACTAACATAACTACGTACTTCAAATTAGGTACACGAGTTGTCAGTGAATGTTGGATATCATAATACTACTATTTGTTACAACATTAACATTACAAAACTCTAACAAAAGCTAAATTTTACAACAGTAAATTTGAGCGGTATGAGATTCGCATACGCTAAACTAAATGTCAGTAATCTAGAGAGTCTATATAGAGAAAACTGCCATTTTGCAAATATCTAAGACTTATGTGAACAATTCAACACCCTATCTTCTTTTTTTTTAAATATAATTGAAAGCTCCTTCGTTTAAAGAAGCTTCCTATAACATTACCATAATCTTGATGTTTCAAAATAAACTCAATTTCTATTTTTTTTATTTATTTAGAAATTTTTTAAGTACTGGTAAAATCAGTATTAACAAAAACTGTTAAAAACGGCGTACAATTTTTACTTTACGATTTTATGAAGCAAGAACTACTGTTTTCATTACATTCTCATTTTAATTGTCTCAAATGTGAAACATGTTATTTAGAAAATAACACGATGGAGTGCACGCTTTAAAGAGTGCTGATTATTGAAATGACCACTCTTTTTAACAAAATGCATCCAACAATGACTTGAGATCGACACCGATTCGATTTAAAATTTAAAAATTTTATGTTTAAAAGTTATTGGCTGTTATGACAATGTATGCAATTAAAAAAAAAACATAACAAAAGCTAAATTTTTCGACAGTAAATTTGTACGATATGAGATTCGGAATACAGCCTCCTTCTCATTCTTTTAATTGTGCCCTAAGATAGGACTATTGCAAACGATTCTTTGTCATATACTATGTGTATTAAATGCTGAATCACATTGTGCCTATAACTAATTACAAATTTGAACGAGCATTGACTGTATAAAAAATACCTTTGAAATAAAAGAAAAAAAAATATTATTATCCAACAATTTATGTATAAATAACCAGTGCGATATATCTTTAAAAAATGAACTAATAACTGTGCCATTTGAAACACAGTATGTGTGTTCATATGTTCAACAGGGTGGCAAACAAAAGTGGCCCCGGTCTAGAAATAAGAATACGACAGAAATGCTGCCAAGTCTAAAACCAATAATAAAATTTTTTTGCTAACTGAAGCTATTGATTGCTTCAATATTGAGCCCAATTAAACAATGGCGACTTATTTACCAGCAACTGTACGCTACGGTTTTAGAAGCTAGTTGAAAGGAAAGATAAGCAAGGTTTGCAGAGCTGATCAAGAAAAGTTCCCACCGGTGATTATTTGATTGTTTTGGTAGTTATTTATCATAGAGAATCGTACCTTTTGGTTTTTGGTAATAAAAAACATTCCAAATTCATTGCAAGACACAACCTTTGCATTATGGGACGTGTTCATACAATAAGAACTAAGATCTGAACTGGCCACTAGTCTATGAGTAGCTCTATTGTGAAGCTAATCCGATCCAACCAATGCAAAAACGGGTTTCAGGCGGCTTCAAGAGTTTTTCTCGCCAAGCATTTCAACGTATTCCTATCTCTAGACCAGGGCCACTTTTGTTGCCTCAACCTGTAGAAGAACATTGAAGATTTATAAGAAAAGCTCTTTTCCATCAGAGGAAATGTATCTAAGGCAGAATCCCATTGCTTTAAAACAGCATTGCATATGACAATTTCTATTATTAAATTTAAGAAAATGTTTAATGTTATGAAGTAAATACTATATTTCACCCTTTTTGTACTAATAACAACTGAAGAGCTTAGTAGAAGAACGTGCTAAGTGACAAAAAGGTAAAAACGAGAAATTAAGCTTTAAAGTTTTTCGTTTGCACTCAGATCTGTTGAAAAAACCCGGTACGTAAACCGTAAAAAATATACAAAACTTTACGTTTACGAAAAAGAAGAAACTTGTTATCATTAAAGAAGTTAGTAATATGTTCATTGCCACAAAAATCTAATTTTTTTCAAAAGGGTAACTTAGCACGTTCTTCCACTAAGATCTTCAATTACAATTGAACCAAAATAATAATAGTAGGTTATGATAATGATGGTAATAAATAACTGTAGCAATGAAAACATATTCTGTGTGTTCGTTATCTTGTGGGGGAACTAAGTATGACAAGATACTTTTGCATTTTCACTTGCTACTTAATAAGGAACTAAATATATGCTATTAATTGGTTATGTATCTACATTAGTCATAGAAATGAAATGATAGCTAGTGGAAGCACGATCACTTTTATAACTATTAAATAAACGTTTAAGTTACTACGTTAGATACTAAAAAGTGTTTTTCTATTTTTTAAATGATTATGTTAAATAGGGACACGCCTTAAACCTCAAAATTACACGTTTGCTGTGCTATAAATGCAAAAAAAAGGCCGTATCACTTATTTGTAGTTAATATATTAAATTAACATTGTTTTTAATGCAAACTCCCCTTAAAATTAAGTACTAAAAGAATTTTTTGAAAAGTTTGAATAAATAAATAGAAAATTTACCAAGTCATTTTTTCAGTTTATTAATCAACCAAGTAATTCTGAAAAAGTAACGACATTTTAAAATTATGTGGAGAGAGTTTCATTTTACCAAAGTACAACTATTCATTGTTTGATAAAATGAAAATGCATATGATTTGTTTTGTAAATGTTAGAAATTAACTACCACTTTCTTTGTTTTAAATTTTTAATTTTATTAATTCTATCAATTCCTTTTAGAGCGTATTACCTTTTTCTCCTTGGTTAAAAAGTTTACGGCGGCGTGCCTAAAAGTGCGCCGCTAGTATTGAAATCAGCAACCCCTCGTTACATCGCGCTTCTCTGGAGACAAGCTGAAGTCTAGGCTAGAGGAAAAATTTCCTTAGAAAATGATGAGACTAATAATGATAATGTTTTCTTCACAAAGTTGCTTCACTGATCAGCCGGTCCACTGGCGCAATGGTTAGTGTACTAGCCTTTGGAGCTGCTGGGCTCGGGTTCGAATCCCGGTAAAGGCATGGATGTTTGTGTTTGTCAATAAATGTTGTTATTTGTCTATGTGTTTGTGGCGTCCTTCTTTGTGTGTCTCTTCTGGCGAGCAGGGTAATGGGCTATATAGCCTACGCCCTTCCCTTCTAGAGGGCGCAATCACTGTCATTTGCCAGTCTTTACTGGTCCGGTTCATGTGTTCTACATTTTTTTTTTTAAATATACTGCTCCTCTGTTGATATACTAATCCACCGTTGTACTTGTCCACTGATTCCCATGAGTTGTTATCTATAAATTGATAGCTGAATTATAAATTTTTAAGGATGCACACCCTACCTCTCTTTATTTTAGCGATTAGAGCAATTTAAATGGTGAACAAATCCTATTGTTCACTATTCAAAAGTACGAAATTATAGTTAGACTTAATGATGTCTGGTACTCCGCGAGTGAAGCAATAAGCCAACTATGCAAACCCAACCAGCCGATGACACCTGAACAGGGAATATGCACACGGAAACTGCATGCAGGGTGGTTTTAAACAAACGCTCGCTATTCGGAGTGGTCTGTAGCTTGAATGAATAATCCAAATGCATCAAACATTGATACACTTACTAATCAAGAAGGGGGGAAAGAATGGAATCATAAAAAAGATAAAATCCTGAAACAATCATAAAAAAGAATAATCATAAAAAACAAACTCGTCTCTTTGCCAGAGTTCTAAATACGAGACGTAGTCCATTATGACCGATTTCGGCCAACACAGCTAATTACGCCTCGTAATTTAGAACACTGGTCAAGAGACGTGTTTCTTCTTTTTTTACTGTTAGTTTCGTCGTGTAGGTGTATTTAACTTCGCTCTTAAAACAAACGAGCGAATTTAACTCAATCTGAGTAATTTCCACTCCTCCATTCTTGAAAATGCACTTATCTGAAAGGAGTGGATCCTTTGTGTGTTAAACCTCCAACATGATCACTCCAAACGAGTGATTTTAACTCAGTCTGAGTTAATATTCACTCCTTTCCAGTGTCGAAAATGCACTTCTCAGACTGGAGTGGATTTCACTCTTTTGTTTTAAGAGTATAGGTATTATACAAAACGTCTCAATACATTACTGAAATGCATCTAATAAAAATGATTGGTAAAAATAACTATGTTCTATATATGATATGTAAAACTGACATAGCTTCTCCTAAATTGTGTTTTCATTACTTAAAAAAGATATATTTTTGTGCAACTTTGCTTAGCAGGTGCTCAGTTAGCAAGTATGATATTTTTTCGTATTTTCTTCCCGTAGTTTATTTTCGTTACATTTTTTCTTTGAATAACCTCATTTCTTTTCATCTAGTTTTACAAATTTGAAACATAAACTCAGTTATCCATGATAGACGTTCAAGATGTCTAGCGGACATCTATTATGTTTCTAGAGTCTAGACACTTCGTATGCTGTTTGAAAATTGACTTGCTCTGGACATTTTAACTTGAAAGATCAGTTGAAAAGACATCTTGAACTTCTTCCGGTGTTTCATCGCAACTAAACCCTTTCAAATCTGGCTTCCGATCATATCTGACTGACACCCACTTTATTAGCATTCTCACTTTTAAAATAAAGATTTTAACTAAAACTTTTACTTTAAAACTATTTCATGTGGCTTTTAAAGTTAAATTTCAATTTTTTTTTTCTGATATTTTAATGGTAGAATAAGTTATAAAAGATTTTATGTATTACTATATCTCCACTTTTTTATGTCTTAGAACGGTGTTCAAACAAAGCGATGGAATATATTAATGAATTCATTCGTGATGAAATTAACACTTTGTTTAATATTTAGGATTTCTATTTTCAGGCAATATTGTAAAATAACTAAAATTCCAAAATTCAATAGTTTCATAATAAAAAAGATGTGAATTGTATAATTTTTTAATTTCATAAAAAAAAACTTAAAACTTCTTTAAAAAGTTTTTCAGATGTTCAATTTTCCATTTGTATGATCCTTATGAACGCAGTGGGCTTCATAGTAAAAGAAATAAATTTAAGACAACGGTTTCGAAATTCCGACTGAAGTTGTTAACACTTTTTTTTCTTGTTTTAGAAACACTTTCGGATGTGTCATGTGGTCTCATGTCGATTTTAAGGAAAGTATAATATTGAGAAGAAAAACTTGGGAATATAGGAAGTCATGATACAAGGCGCTTTATATACGAATGCGCTACGTAACGAGGCGCGATGGAGGTGTTACTGTACATCTGAAGCATTTGTGTATCCAGATATGGGTTAAATTTTTATACTACATTTTTTGTTCTGAACTGCGAATTATGGGCTAGTGGGAAAAAAATCCTTAGAAAATGATGATAATAATTATATTGATTTATCTCTACAACGTAGTTTCACCTACCAACCACGATTCGAACACGGGACTCAGTGTTGGGATTTAGACTCGTTATCCACAATGCCGAGAGTGGGCAACAGAGATATTTCCAGATCTTATTAAATTGAAACATTTTAGGGCTTATAGTTTAAAATAGTTTCTGTGATTGCAGGCACCGTAAAGAAAAACACACGCTAAAATAATTGCTTGTACTGTAGAGATTCTTTAAGAGAAAACAGCTTTTTTGCAAATATCTAAGACTTATGAACAATTCATCACCCTATCTTCCTTTTTTAATATAATTGAATGCTCCTTCATTAAAAGAAGCTTTCTATAATAATATTTCTTTTCATTAAAATGTTTAACGTGTAACTTAATTTTTATTTTTATATTTAATTGGAAATTTTTATTTAGGTACTGGTAATATCACCATTAACAAAAACTATTTAAAACGGCTTAAAGTATTAACTTTATGATTTTATGAGGCAAGAACTACTGTTTTCATTACCTACTTAGTTTAATTGCTTTAAATGTGAAAATATGTGGTTAAAAAAGTATTGCGATGAGGTTGAAAATCACAAATTGGGTTCATGCGGTTCCTAAACGTCTTAATGGGTGCTGGTTCGTGAAATGACCACTCTTTATTTTAAAAATTCATCCAAGGATGGCTTCAGATTGACACTGATTTTATTTTAAATTTTAAAATTTTATTTTTAAAATTTATACGTTGTTATGAGATGAAAATTTAAAAAAAAAACATAACAAAAGCTAAATTTTTCGACAGGAAATTTGTACGATATGAGATTCGGAATACTATCCTCCTCATTTTTTTAATTGTTCTCTAAGATTGCAAACGATTTTTTGTCATTTACTATCTGTATCAAATGCAGAATCACATTGTGCCTATAACTAATTACAAATTTGAAAAAGCGTTAATTGTATAAAAACACTTTTGAAATAAAAGAAAACAATTTTATTATCCATCAATTTATGTATAAATAACAAGTGAGATTAAACTGAAAAGAAAAAAATGAACTAATAACTGTGACATTTGAAACACAGTACGTGTGTTCATATGTCTAGAAGAACATGGAAGATTTATAAGAAAAGCTCTTCTCAGTCAGAGAAAATGAAGCTAACGCATAATCCCATTGCTTTGAAACAGCATTGCATATGAAAATTTCTATTATTAAATTTAAACACTTTTTTAATGTAATGAAGAAAATACTATAAGTCACCCTTTCTGTACTAATAACAACTGAAGAGCTTAGTGGAAGAACGTGCTAAGTGGCAAAATGGTGAAAAGGATAAATTAAGCTTTTAAGTTTTTCGTTTGCACTCAGATCTGCTGAGAAAAAAAACCCTGTTCGTAAACCGTAAAAAAATATACAAAACTACAAAGTTTACGAAAAAGAGGAAACTTGTTATCATTAAAGAAGTTAGTAATATGTTCATTGTCACAAAAATCTAATTTTTTTCAAAAATGTCACTTAGCTCATTCTTCCACTGAGTTCTTCAATTACGATTGAAATTAAATATAAATAGTAGGTAATGATAATGATGATAATAAATTACTTTAGCAATAGAAACATATTCAGCGTGCATTCATATTGTGCGTTCATTTCCTGTGAGAGAAAAAGTATGACAAAAATATCTTTGCATTTTTACTTGCGACTCAATAAGGAACTACTGTTAATTGATTATTTTTATCATGGTTATAAAAAGAAAGCTAGTGGTAGCTCGAATACTTTTAAAGTTTTAAAATCAGCGTTTTAGTTACTACGAGGAAAGAATGAATAGCAGAAAAGCATCCAAGAACTTAACCTCTTTAGCCCCGAGCAAAATGCTACATGTATATATTCTTATATAATCTGTTCTAAACATACTTTTCATACAAATATATGATAAAAAGTATGTTTTGCAAAGAATTTTTTTAAATAATTATGTTTAATAGTTAACTAAAGACACGCCTTAAACTCTAAAATTTTACATTTGTTGTGCTATAAATTCAAAAAAAGGCCGTCTCACTTATTTGTAGAAAATATATTGTATTAACATTGTTTTTCATGCAAACTGCCTTTAAAATTAGCTACTGAAATAATTTTTTGAAAAGTTAGAATAAAAATATTTTGAATATTTTTTATAAAACTGTAATATCGTATTGACCAACTTTCAATTTCATTTTTTAAAGAAATAAATGACTGATACCTATATATAATCACAGGCTGAAAACTGTTATATGGATCTTCTTCTATCGAACCAGGTCAGTTTCTTTACAAATTAAAGTGTAAATTGTTTGTGGAGAGGTTTTAAAAAATGTTCCCTAATGGAGACTCCAGGTCGCAAAAATATTATTCCCCTGTACAGTGAGTATATTGTAAGAAAACGTGTAGCACTTGTACAGTGAAAATACTGTAAGAAAACGTGTCATTACACCAAAATTTCGAGGCAATAAGCTGAATAATATGAATACGTAGCCGAGTAAAATAGTGTTATAATTGTTAAATTTTTTCTTTTATATTGCGAAAATACCTGCTTGAAATCGAAATTATTATATTGAAACACACGGTATATTTTACAAATTCAAGAGTTATTTTTTTCAGTGCAAGTACAACCCAAACAGAGTTGGAACGGGTCACAAACTGTGTGACCCATGACCCACTGACCCATTCATATATGAGACCCATAACCCATTGACCCGGAATGACCCAGTGACCCGGAATGATCCATTGACCCGGAATGACCCAGTGACCCGGAATGATCCATTGACCCGGAATGACCCAGTGACCCGGAATGACCCAGTGATCCGGACTGACCCAGTGACCCGGAATGACCCAGGAACCTGGTCTGAACCAGAAGCCTGAACTGAGTAACTGACCCAGTTTTCTGAACTGACCCAGTAGCATGAATCGACTCAAACTAACCTAGTAATTGCGACTAGGCTGACTAGCACAACAACTTGAACTGAGCCAACTAACCACTTTTTCTAGTGATGCAAAGACGAGGTTAAAAATCACTTCGTCTCAAGGTCGAAAAACTAAAATTGGTATTGGCTTGACACAAGTAAAACATGGTACTGCTGGTTCTCATCCTTGCAAACTACATCTACAGCCATATCACACTTCACACGCACAAGTAGCAAGTATAATCTTGGTTGCATTATTCAGGCCTCATTAAAACGTGATTTAATATATATAGCAGCGAAGTAAAAGAACTACCCATGGAAATTACCAACAGTTATGATCAATTTTCGTTCACATTAAGTCAGATACGTATTACAAAAAGCTTGCAATATATGCTATTAGCTTAGCTGCGTAGGATATTTTAGATTCATAATTTGGGATAAAGCTGAATTGAAAGCCAATTTATTAACATGTTTATGCAAAATTTACATTATTTTTAATAATGAATACTATAGAAAACACGTTTACTGCTGCATAACAACAAAACTAATGTATCACAAACATCTATGCAGTATGCACTGTATATACACTCACTAGTCACTACGCTGTATAGTATGTAACAGATTTACAGTGTTAAAGAATATGGGAATACACAGTTTATTCAGAATGAATAGGCTGGCATAATGATATATCGAACATAAGTACATAGCATAATCAATATAGAAATTTACTCAAGCATATATTAATCTGATTACGTAATTTTAGAATAAAATAAGCTTGAAACTTAAATACTGAATCAAATAAATCCACATTTCAACCCCTCAGAAACTAAAACTTGAGCCTCAACTATACAGTCTAGCTAGTTAGTCTGTATTCCCAGAATGGTTTGGTCCCTGGGTCATTCCGGGTCAGTGGGTCATTCCGGGTCAGTGGGTCAGTCCGGGTCACTGGGTCAGTCCGGGTCATGGGTCACTGGGTCGAATCCGGGTTTGATAGATTGACCCATGACCCAGTGACTCAGACCAAAAAAGTGACCCAAGTGACCCACTGACCCGGTGACCCGTTCCAACTCTGAACCCAAATTGATTTAAGCAACTCGCTCATATACTATGTGAGTAATCATGAGAATTAAAAAAATGTATATAAGAAAGAATATTTACCAATTTACATAATTCCAAAGAGTTATCGAATGATAAATGAACTTATAATGGAACAGTAAACTAAAGCTGTAAGAGCTGGGTTTCCCGAATTAGAAAAAACTAGCCCACTCTCCGATGCTCTTCCGATAACGCCATCGGACAGTGAACACTGAGTCAAATATTTTTTTAACTAAGAACGGGGATACCAACGTATTGAACACTCTCTTTTTAAAAAGCATTAAAACGTAGGAAGTTAAAGGACCGATTTTATTTTAATATTAAAAATTTATTTTACTATTTAGTGGTTGTTACATCAATAAAAATAAACAAAAAGGAAAATTTTTTTGACAAACCATTTGTACGCTATGAGATTCAAAACATGTTACTATTCTTCTCGTTTTTTCAAAATTGTACTTTAAGATTGGATTTTTACAAACGCGCAGACAATGTTAATTAGGTTTGAATTATCGTCGCACTGGAGCTACACGAGGGCTATTGGCAACGGGCGTCGTATTTTAGAACCGCAGTCAAGTGACGAGCCCACACCTGAATAGGCACCCAACGCAACCATTAAGGGCGACATCGTACGCAGCGTTAGGACTTTGAAAGATATTTAGCGTGCACTCCCTTAAACGGAATGATATTCTTTGGACATTTTTGGCTGCACGGGCCGTTTATAGGTCGGCAGTAGTTCTGGTGATGCCCGGACCCGAACCTGGGATATTTCGCATGCTAGGCGAATGCCTAACCGACTGGGTTCCCAAGCCCCTGCACAGACTAAGTATCAAACGTAGAATTACAATGTTCCCAATTCTAAATACAATTTGAAACAGCATAGAATATCTATATTTTTAATTTTTATTAAAGTTTAAGACATTTTAAAATTTAAATTTACATTTTCTTCATAAATAACAGGTAAGATTTAACAAAGAAATGGCCAAATAACTGTGGCCAATGAAATACACTAGGTGTGTTCATATTTTCTGAAAGAACAACTCATGCTGTTTTACTTTGGACAATATGGAACAAAATTTCTTGATATTTTTTTAGTTACTGTTTATGTAAATTAAAGGACGATTATATATAGTAGTTGTGCTGATATATTAAACAAGATATTACAATAAACGTGTCAAAACATTACTAATATGCATCGAATAAAGAAGATGACTGGTAAAAAATAGCTAAATCAATATTCGATCTGTAATTTTTATTACTTAAAAAAGATTTTTTTTTTTTTTTTGCTAAGTTCTTTTTTTTTATCTTTAAAAAAATTGCAACTTTGCTCAGCAGGAGATAAGTTACCAAGTATGATGCTTTTTCGTTTTCTTCCTGTGATCTATTTTTGTTACCTTTTTACTTTCAATAAACAATATTTTAAAATCTACAAATTTGAGTCCTAACCTCACCAAAGTAAATCTGAAAAAGTAACCGCATTTTCAAATTCTGTGGACCGAGTTTCATTTAACCAAAGTACAACTATTTATTGTTTTATAAAATAAAAATGCTTATGATATGTTATATAAATA
The DNA here is from genome assembly GCA_023701765.1 of Hylyphantes graminicola. NCBI lineage: Eukaryota > Metazoa > Arthropoda > Arachnida > Araneae > Linyphiidae > Hylyphantes > Hylyphantes graminicola. Next base: position 44,619,337 of record CM043112.1, read on the forward strand.
TTAGAAATTAACTACCACTTTTTAAGTTTAAAATTTTTAATTATAATAATTCTATCAATTCTGCTGGGGAATTAGTTTAAAAAATCGTCAAAAGTTTACAGCGGGCGTGCTTAAAAGTGTGCCGCTAGTATTGAAATCAGCAATCCTTGTGTGTGTGGTCATATCGCGCTTCTTTGGAGGCAAGGGGTTAAGTCTTGGCATTCGGTGCCCCCCCCCCCCCCCCCCCCTTGGCTAGAGAAAATATGTCCTAAGAAAATGATGTCACTAATAATATTGATATTGTTTTCTGCACAAAGTAGCTTCTCTTGTCCAATTCGTGTGCTTTACATTTTTCAAAAATATACAGGTCCACTATCCATGAATTGTTTTCTATAAATTGATAGCTGATATATACAATTAATAAATGCTCTCCTACCTCTCTTTATTTGAGCAATTTAAATGGTGAACAAATTGTATTATTCACTATTTAAAAGTAATAAATTATGTGTCTTCGAGCAGCCATGTAATAGTTGTCATAGTCCACCTGTCACTTCTTAGCATCTCAAATATTTTTAATGTGGAAGATTTCACTTTGAAAAATGGTAGGGAAGAATTTAGTTTAAGAATGTACTACTATATTTAGCGATTCATTGCTTTTTTCTGGCGAATAATTATTTAGGGTGTAGAAAGTGTTTTTCAAATAAAAGTCAGTTCAAAATTACATCGGGTTCACTATTTTTACACAGATATATTTTAACGTAGAGTGTTCCCCCGAGGTGATACTCAATGTCTCTATCTATAATAATAAAAATGAAATTGTCGGATGCTAAAAAGCCACGTGACTTACGCGGTGTCAGCCAATCAGAAACGTCAGAAACGCTGAAAGTAAGTGTGGCGGTGTGCTTGTTTTGTGCCGGGGCTGCTTCAGGTTGCGTCCCGTGGCTTTGGTAGGGATCGTTGCTCAGCGCTGGAGCTACGTGATGAGCTGGAGCAGTCCCACGGAAACTAGGCAGATTGAATAGATGAGCATTCCTGCATTGGCAGTATCCCCATATTAGTATTGCATGTTTTTTTTTGCGGAGCAAACAAATAGGAATTGCGTAGCGATTCTCGGGGGTTGGTGAGCGGTAGCGAGCAGGGGGCTTTGCCTCCTAGTGTTAAAAAATACATACTACAGATGCAAATATATTGACGATCAAATCAAGATAGAAAATTAATGGATGTACAATTGAAGACGACCATCGGCAGTTAACTAGAATCCTCCTTTCACCAATAGCCCATATGCAGTATTAGTGTGACACATTATTTCCAACCAACCAAAGCCAATAATAACCGGTTTTCGACAAACCCCATGGGATTGGCAACCCTTCCTCCAATAGGTTCTCTACCTGTTTTCAAGGTGGAATCTTCCACAATCAAAATATTTGGGATGCTAAGAAGTGACAGACGGACTATAACATCTTTAGCCCATTATACAGCACTATAACGCCTTGACTTACGATCAACTAGCAAAAACCCATTACAAAATACTTTTCAATCGTTTGACAGTATTTTTGGGGTGCTTATTAAGGTACAGCTGTGGAAATAAAAAAAGTACCAACTTGAGGTTATTTCATCCGTTAGTCACCCTATAGAATCGGACCTTTTTGAGATTGCGTACAATTAACATTCTGAGTTAATTGCACGATACAAAATTTGCATAAGGAGCCGTCTTCATATTAAAAATGTTACAAACTTTGAAATTTCCAATAGCATCACCCAATTTTAATAACTTAGAAATGCTAAGCACTCTTGAAAACCCTTAACTCTGAGTTTTTGTTACATTTGGATGAATATTTGACGAGTTATTCAATCGAATCACTCGTGGACCTTTTGGGGACCATCTCTAAAATGACAAGCAAAGCATACATGCAAGACCGTCTTTATTTATCAATTACACATGCAATCTTATGCACAGTCCCCTAAAGGGTAATTAAAAAGTATCTTGTGATTTACTCAGCAAATTATGAATAAAAAAAATTAAATTTGGGGTTTCGCTTAAACTACTAACTTACATTTATTTCTGTAAAAATATTGAGGGGTTTCTAAGCATATTTGTTTGAAAAATTAATATAATAATTATTTAAAAATATAAAAAAAAAAATTTAAATACCCCAATATTGAATGCATTTTGTTTGGGTTATTATAATTTCTTTCCAGTAAAATTTTCGTTTCATTATCTTAATTATTTATAGATTGGGATAGTTTTACATGTTCAACTCATTTAACATTACGACCCCTAAACTTTGCAAGTATCTAACTCCATTATTAAAGCTTAAAAACTAACAAAACTTTTTATTTCGTGTTAAAATATGTCATAGATTTGAAATATGGACTCGAAAAGGGGTGTTGCTAGTGAAAATTTTGAAGTTGGTAACGTTTTTAATATGAAGACGGCCCCTTATGCAAATTTTGTGCCAGGCAATTAATTTAAATGTAATTTGTTTATTAAGTCAAAAAGGTTCGATTCTATAGGATGACTAACGGCCGAAATAATCGCTAGTGGGTACTTTTTTTATTTCCACAGCTGTACCTTCAGACAGAGGACCTTCAAATAACCAATCAGCTTATTTAAGAACGCATTTCGTCCTACTTGCATGGTTTTTTTATAATTTGGCAAAAGTATTTGAAGAGATAATGAAGGTAGTCACAAATGACATTAAAAAATTAAAACTTAACATTTATTACTTTCTTCAAGATTTTATAAAGCAAGAACTACTGTTAACTTATTTGTTGCTATCAATTACTTAAAATATGAATGATTAGGTTAGGTTTGAATTATCGTCGCACTAGAGCTACACGAGGGATATTGGCGACGGGCGTAATATTTTAGAACCACAGTCAGGTGACGAGCCAACACCTGAATAGGCACCCAACGCAACCGTTAAGGGCGACATCGTACGCAGCGTTAGGACTATGAAGGATATTTAACGTGCACTCCCTTACACGGGGTATTATTCGTCGGATATTTTTGGCTGCACTGGCCGTTTATAGGTCGGCAGCTATTTTGGCGATGCCCGGTCCGAACCTGCGACCTTCCGCATGCTAAGCGAGTACTTAACCTACTGGGCTCCCCAGCCCCTGAAATATGAATGAAAGTGCTGCGACGGGGTCTATATGCGATGGAATATATGATGGATATATATGCGATGGAAAATACCAAATGGAGATTTTGTGGTTTTTACACCTTTGAAGGGTGATGATTCTCAAAACCGTGGCTTATGAACTTGGGTCCGTCTTTTTGTGAGGTCGACACCACTCCACAGCTCGAACTAATTTGAAGTACTACGTACTTCAAATTAGGTACACGAGTTGTCAGTGACTGTTGGATATCATAATACTACTATTTGTTACAACATTAATATTATGAAAAACTCTAACAAAAGCTACATTTTTCAACAGTAAATTTGAACGGTATGAGATTCGCATACGCTAAACTAAATGTCAGTAATCTAGAGAGTCTATAAAGAGAAAACTGCCATTTTGCAAATATCTAAGACTTATGTGAACAATTCAACACCCTATCTTCTTTTTTTTAATATAATTGAAAGCTCCTTCATTTAAAGAAGCTTCTTATAACATTGCAGTAACCTTGACATTTCAGAATAAACTCAATTTCTATTTTTATATTTATTTAGAATTTTTTCAAGGAATTTTTAACATCAGTATTAACAAAAACTGTTAAAAACGGCGTACAATTTTTACTTTACGATTTTATGAAGCAAGAACTACTGTTTTCCTTACATTCTTATTTTAATTGCCTCAAATGTGAAATATGTTATTTAGAAAATAACTCGATGGAGTGCACGCTTTAAAGAGTGCTGATTATTGAAATGACCACTCTTTTTTAAAAAAAAAAAATGCATCCAACGATGGCTTGAGATCGACACCGATTTGATTTTAAATTTTAAAATTTTATTTTTAAAAGTTTTTGGTTGTTATGACATTAAAATTAAAAAAACATAACAAAAGCTAAAATTTTTCGACAGTAAATTTGTACGATATGAGATTCGGAATACTATCCTTCTCATTTTTTTAATTGTGCTCTAAGATAGGACAATTTCAAACGATTCTTTGTCATGGACTATCTGTATTAAATGCTGAATCACATTGTGCCTATAACTAATTACGAATTTGAAAGATCATTGATTGTATAAAAAATACCTTTGAAATAAAAGAAAAAAATATATTATTATCCAACAATTTATGTATAAATAAGGTCGACACCACTCCACCGCTCGAACTAAAAGAACTACGTACTTCAAATTAGGTACACGAGTTGTCAGTGAATGTTGGATATCATAATACTACTATTTGTTACAACATTAACATTACAAAACTCTAACAAAAGCTAAATTTTACAACAGTAAATTTGAGCGGTATGAGATTCGCATACGCTAAACTAAATGTCAGTAATCTAGAGAGTCTATGTAGATAAAACTGCCATTTTGCAAATATCTAAGACTTATGTGAACAATTCAACACCCTATCTTCTTTTTTTTAATATAATTGAAAGCTCCTTCATTTAAAGAAGCTTCCTGTAACATTATTTAAGCTCGACACTTCAGAATAACCATGTACCCCAATTTCTATTTTTATATTTATTTAGAAATTTTTCAAGTGCTGGTAACATCAGTATTAACAAAATCTGTTAAAAACGGCGTACAATTTTTACGATTTTATGAAGCAAGAACTACTGTTTTCATCACTTTCTTATTTTAATTGCCTCAAATGTGAAATATGTTATTTAGAAAATAACACGATGGAGTGCACGCTTTAAGGAGTGCTGATTATTGAAATGACCACTCTTTTTTTTTTTTTTAAATGCATCCAACGATGGCTTGCGATCGACACCAAATTTAAAATTTTAAAATTTTATTTTTGAAAGTAATTGGTTGTTATGACAATGTATGCAATTAAAAAAAACATAACAAAAGCTAAATTTTTCGACCGTAAATTTGTACGATATGAGATTCGGAATACTATCCTTCTCATTTTTTAATTGTGCTCTAAGATAGGACTATTGCAAACGATTCTTTGTCATGGACTATCCGTATCAAATACAGAATCACATTGTGCATGTAACTAATTACAAATTTGAAAGAGCATTGACTGTATAAAAAATACCTTTGAAATAAAAGAAAAAAATATTATTATAAAACAATTTATGTATAAATAACCAGTGCGATATAACTGAAAAAAAAATGAACTAATAACTGTGACATTTGAAACACAGTATGTGTGTTCATATGTTCAACAGGGTTAGGCAAACAAAAGAGGCCCCGACGTGGAGATAAGAATACGACAGAAATGTTGTCAAGTCTAAAACCAATACAAAAACAATTTTGCTTACTGAAGCTATTGATCACTTCAATATTAAGCCCAAACAAACGCTTGGTGACTTATTTACCAGCAACTGCACGCTACGGTTTTAGAAGCTAGTTGAAATGAAATATAAGCAAGGTTTGTAGAGCTGATCAAGAAAAGTTCCCACCGGCGATTATTTGATTGTTTCGGTCGTTATTTATCATAGAGAATCGTACCTTTTGGTTTTTGGTAATAAAAAACATTCTAAATTCATTGCAAGACACAACCTTTGCATTTTGGGATGTCTTCATACATTAAGAACTAAGATCTGAACTGGCCACTAGTCTATGGGTAGCTCTATTGTGAAGCTAATCCGATCCAACCAATGCAAAAACGGGTTTCAGGCGGCTTCAAGAGTTTTTTTCGCCAAGCATTTCAACGTATTCCTATCTCTAGACCGGGGCCACTTTTGTTGCCTCACCCTGTTAAAGAACATTGAAGATTTCTAAGCAAAGCTCTTTTCCATCAGAGGAAATGTATCTAACGCAGAATCCCATTGCTTTAAAACAGCATTGCATATGACAATTTCTATTATTAAATTTAAGAAAATGTTTAATGTAATGAAGTAAATACTATATTTCACCCTTTTTGTACTAATAACAACTGAAGAGCTTAGTAGAAGAACGTGCTAAGTGGCAAAAAGGTGAAAATGAGAAATTAAGCTTTAAAGTTTTTCGTTTGCACTCAGATCTGTTGAAAAAAACCCGGTACGTAAACCGTAAAAAATATACAAAACTTTACGTTTACGAAAAAGAAGAAGCTTGTTATCATTAAAGAAGTTAGTAATATGTTCATTGTCACAAAAATCTAATTTTTTTCAAAAGGGTAACTTAACACGTTCTTCCACTAAGATCTTCAATTACAATTGAACCAAAATAATAATAGTAGGTTATGATAATGATGGTAATAAATAACTGTAGCAATGAAAACGTATTCTGTGTGTTCGTATCTTGTGGGGGAACAAAGTATGATAATATATATTTGCATTTTCACTTGCTACATAATAAGGAACTAAATATATGCTGTTAATTGGTTATGTATCTACATTAGTCATAGAAATGAAATGATAGCTAGTGGAAGCACGATCACTTTTATAACTATTAAATTAACGTTTAAGTTACTACGAAAACTACTAAAAAGTGTTTTTCTATTTTTTAAATGATTATGTTAAATAGGGACACGCCTTAAACCTCAAAATTACACGTTTGCTGTGCTATAAATGCAAAAAAAGACCGTATCACTTATTTGTAGTTAATATATTAAATTAACATTGTTTTTAATGCAAACTCCCCTTAAAATTAAGTACTAAAAGAATTTTTTGAAAAGTTTGAATAAATAAATAGAAAATTTACCAAGTCATTTTTTCAGTTGATCAACCAAGTAATTCTGAAAAAGTAACGACATTTTAAAATTATGTGGACAGAGTTTCATTTTACCAACGTACAACTATTTATTGTTTGATAAAATGAAAATGCATATGATTTGTTTTGTAAATGTTAGAAACTAACCACCACTTTTTTTGTTTTAAATTTTTAATTATATTAATTCTATCAATTCCATTAGAGCATCCTTTTCCCCCCTTTGTTAAAAAGTTAAAGCGGCGTGCCTAAAAGTGTGCCGCTAGTATTGAAATCAGCAACCCCTCGTTACATCGCGCTTCTCTGGAGACAAGCTGAAGTCTAGGCTAAATTTCCTTAGAAAATGATGAGATTGATATTGTTTTCTCCACAAAGTTTCTTCACTGGTCAGCCGGTCCACTGGCGCAATGGTTAGTGTACTAGCCTTTGGAGCTGCTGGGCTCGGGTTCGAATCCCGGTAAAGACATGGACGTTTGTGTTTGTCAATAAATGTTGTTATTTGTCTATGTGTTTGTGGTGTTCTTCTTTGTGTGTCTCTTATGACTGTCTGTTCTGGCGAGTGGGGTAATGGGCTATATAGCCTACGCCCTTCCCTTCTGAGAGGGCGCAATCACTGTCATTTGTCAGTCTTCACTGGTCCGGTTCGTGTGTTTTACATTTTTCAGAAATATACTGCTCCACTGTTGTCCACAGGGTGGTTATAAAATAACGCTCCCTATTCGGAGTGGTCTGTAGCTTGAATGAATAATCCAAATGTTAAAAAACTTTGAGACACTTACTAATCAAGAAAGGGGAAAAAGAATGGAATCATAAAAAACAAACTCGTCACTTGACCAGGGTTCTAAATTACGAGGCGTAATTGGATGTGTGGGCCGTTATTAGCCGTAATTGGCTACTCCTCGTAATTATAACCTTGGTCAAGAGACGGGTTTCGGTGTTATAATTCCATTCTTTTTCGTAAAAAAAGGAAACTCGTCTCATGACCAGGGTTCTAAATTACGAGGCATAATAAGCTGTGTTGGCAGTAATTGGCCATAATTGACGACGTTTCGTAATTTAGATTCTGGTCAAAAGATGAGTTTTTTTTATGAGGATTCTTTTTTAAAATTACTTTTTAGAATTTTGTCTTTTTTTATGATACTATTCTTTTCCCCCCTTCTTGATTTGTAAGTGTATCAATTTGTGTTGCATTTGGATTATTCATTGAAGCTACAGACCACTCCGAATAGGGAGCATTATTTTATAACCACCCTGCATTGGCCCACCATAAAACTTGTAGACTGACTCGCATGAGTTGTTTTCCATAAATTGATAGCTGAAATATACATTTTATAAATGCACCATCTTCCTCTCTTTATTTTAGCAATTGGTATTTAAATGGTGAAAAAATTCCCAAAATTCCAAACTATATTTCTCCACTTAAAAAGTGCAGAAATATAGTTTGTTGGTTTGACATATATTTTCAGGCTTGGTGCTTGGTCGCAAGGACCCGCTTATAAACCGTCGTCAAGTACGACAACACAAGACACACACAAACGCATATGACTGATGTTGCCATCTGTCGACAGATGGCAATATCTGTCGCCACCTCCACAATTTAGACAAGTCCCTGAAGGGGAGGGAAATTTTCTCCAGGAACCTGTACCCATGGTGAACTGCGCAATGACCGACCACAGGACTTTCGGACCCAACAGATTTTACGAGCACGTACTCCGCGTATACTCGGTAAGTCTTCAGTGGCACCGGGGCCCGAACTCTCAACCTTCCGATCGCAAGTCCGGGGTCCGGACCACTAGGCTCCTTACAGCCCGAAATATAGTTTGTGTCTTTTTGCAAGTAATATTTGCTATAGTCCGCTTGTCATTTCTTAGCATCTCAAATATTTTGATTTTAGAAGATTCCACTTTTAAAAAGGGTAAGGACGAATTTGGTTTGGGCAAGTGTTATTTTTCTATTCATTGCTTTTGCAGGCGCATACTTTTTTAAAGAGTAGAAACAGGTTTTTCAACTGAAGGGCTGTTCGAAATTGCATCGGCACCATTGCAATCGGTTTCAATATTTTCACACAGCTATATTTTAAATTATAGTATTCCCCGAGGTGATAGTGAATGTGTTAAGGGGTCACAGGAGTCTTAAAAATGTGCAAAGAAGATACTACAAAGCATAGTTTGATCTTTCATGTCATTTTTGAACTACTCAATAAATGAGTATAACTTCTTATATGTAATTCGACAGGATTTATTTATTATAAAACAAGTTTTAAAATTTATGAAACGTTAGCCAAAACTAAAATAAATGATATTAAACATGAAGCGATTTGAACACATTGTGATTAGGCTTGCGCGGCAAATTGTGAGGTCAAAATTGAAAAAATGACCAAGAAAATGACTTTATATTGTACAAATATGTACAAACAAAGACTTATACCTAAATTCCCAGCTAAATTTTAATTAGAAATTATTTTAAGAACTTTTTTCTAAAAAAAATGAGTAAACATTTTAAAATTTTGATTTTAAATTTTTTTAAAAATAATTTCGAATTAAAATTGAGCTGAGAATTTAGGTATAAGTCTTTGTTTGTACATATTTGTACAATATAAAGTCATTTTCTTGGTCATTTTTTTCAATTTTGACCTCACAATTTGCCGCCCAAGCCTAATCACAATGTGTTCAAATCGCTTCATGTTTAATATCATTTATTTTAGTTTTGGCTAAAGTTTCATAAATTTTAGAACTTGCTTTATAATAAATAAATCTTGTAGAATTACATATAAAAAAATTATACTTATACATTGAGTAGTTCAAAAATGACATGAAAGATCAAACTATGTTTTGTAGTACCTTCTTCGCACATTTTTAAGACTCCTATGACCCCTTAAATAAGATATACTACATTTGCAAATATATTGACGATCAAGTCAAGCTAGAAAAGAAACGCATATTTAATTGAAGACGACCATCGGCAGTTAACTAGAATCCTATTCTCACCAATAGCCCATATGTACTATTAGTGTGACACATTTTTTCCAACCAAACTAACCCAACAATCCCTCCACCTGTTTCCAGAGTGGAATCTAACACAAACAAAATTATTTAATTATTAAAAATAATTTAAATTATCAATTATTTAAAAATAAAATTTTAAATCAAAATTTGAAATTTTTTATTAATTTTTTTAGAAAAAAATTCTTAAAATAATTTCTAATTAAAATTGAGCTGAGAATTTAGGTACAAGTCTTTGTTTGCACATATTTGTACAATATAAAGTCATTTTCCAGGTAATTTTTTTCAATTTTGACCTCACAATTTGCCGCGGAAGCCTAATCACAATGTGTTCAAATAGCTTTAGGCTTAATATCATTTATTTAAGTTTTGGCTAACGTTTCATAAATTTTAAAATTTGTTTTATATTAAGTAAATATTGCATAATTACATATAAAAAAATTATACTTATATATTGAGTAGTTAAAAAATTACATGAAAGATCAAACAATGCTTTGTAGTACCTTCTTTGCACATTTTTAAGACTCCTATGACCCCTTAAAAATACAAAATACTTTTCAATTATTTGACAGTATTTTTGAGGAGCCCATTAAGGTACTTGGCAATGAAATAGAGGTACCCTCCAACAGAGGACCTTCAAATAACCAACCGCAGCTTATGAATAATTTAAAAACGCATTCCGCATGTGTTGATAATTTGGCAAACGTATTTGAAGAGTTAATGAAGGTAGTCACAAATGACCCACTATATAGCTCCCATAGCCCAACGATTCTTCATAAATCAAATTCGTTAAGCATTGACTACATTTGTAAACTATTTATAAATCCCTACAAGACTGATTTGTGTTTATTGAAATAGCATCGCAATACAGCCACACAAAAGGGCAATAGGAGTGAAGAGAAATTTTTGCAATGAGGCGAGATGTTTCAAATGTACAGGGTGGTTATAAAATAACGTTCGCTATTCGGAGTGGTCTGTAGCTTGAATGAATAATACGAATGCATCAAACATTGAGACACTTACTAATCAAGAAGGGGGGGGAAATAATGGAATCAGAAAAAACAAACTCGTCACTTGACCAGGGTTCTAAATTACGAGGCGTAATTGAGTGTGTTGGTCGTAATTAGCCATAATTGGCTATGCCTCATAATTTAGAACCTTTGTCAAGAGACGAGTTTCTTCTTTATGATTCCATTCTTTTTCGTAAAAAGAAACTCGTCTCTTGGCCAAGGTTCTAAATTACGAGGCGTAAATGGCTGTGTTGGCCTTAATTAGCCATAATTAACTAGGCCTCGTAATTTAGAGCCCTGGTCAAGAGACGAGTTTGTTTTTCATGATTATTTTTTTAGGATCTGTCTTTTTTTATGATTCCATTATTTCCCTCCCTTCTTGATTAGTAAGTGTCTCAATTTTTGAAGTATTTGGATTGTTCATTCAAGCTACAGACCACTCCGAATAGCGAGCGTTATTTTATAACCACCCTGTTTAAATAGTTTTCTTATTGTCCTGTGTCATAACAACGCATTTCAGTGCTTTAAGTTTTAAAATAACTGGTGCAGTTACAGGTACGTAAATCAAATCGTGCGTTATATTAAATGTTTGCACTTGGAAGCCTAAAGAGGATTTGCCTTTTTGTAAATATTTAATATCTCCGAACAATTCCAACCCTATTCCCTTATTTTCAAATAAAAGTGGAAGCTCTTTCTTAATAAAGGGCTTCCTATATTAAACTTATTATTATTTCAAAAACTACCATGTAACTCAATTTTTATTTTTTATAAAAAAATTATAAATTTTGCAGGTACTGGTAACCTCAATATAAAAAAAACTTCCGAATTCCAAAAAAAAACTTAACATTATATATTTTCTACATGATTTTATGAAGCAAGAACTACTCTGTTTTTTATTTGATACTTTGAATTACATAAAATATGAAATTAATTATCATGAAAGTATTGCGATGGGGTTGAAAATCCCAAATGGAGATTGTGTGGTTCTTACACATTTTGAAGGTTGCTCATTCTAAAAAAAAAAGGGTTTGAACTTTGGTCAGTTTCAATAACTTGGTCTGGTCGACACCACTCCACAGCTCGAACTAAAACAACTACGCACTTCAACGTTGGTACACGATGTCTCAGTGCTTGTCTTATAATAACTAGCAGTATGGTCCCGCGTTACTGGGAACCCGTTAACTTCGCATTGCTTCCTTTTAGAGGCATCCTTACTTGTGAAAATAAACTCAATATCTAAACTAAATTCAATTCGTGTTGGCGCATGCTCAAGAAAAAAAGCAAATAACAGAGAACGGCGTCAAGCCCCTGTTACGGCCCGGTCGTTGTGTTTTGAAGCCCTGTTTTATGGTCTGCCTACTTATTGTACCCTCAAAATTAAATTCGTGTTGGCGCATGCGCACTTAAAAAGCAAACACTAATAGAGGATGGCGTCAAGCCCCCTTTTTGGCCCGGTCCATGTATTTTCAAGCCCTGTTATGGTCCCGCACTCCCACGTGATGACGATTTTTGAAAGTAATTATATTAATTAAAAATCATAATCAAATATAAAAAACTGAGCCTCAGGTGCACACGTAGGTATTAAAAGTAATCGGTACTAAAAATTTCGAATTTTTTAGAGCAGTCTAAGTAGGTCTTTTGCGATTCACAGATGTACACACAGACTCTTTTTTTTTATTATTATTATAGATAAAGTTTTTGAGAAAATTGCACATGCGCAATTGGTAGCTGACTTTTTAGGTTTTAAAAGTTACTGAAACTTTTAAGAGTATTGATCTTATGTATAATTACTTAGTATTTGTATTGATTTATTGCGTAGTAGTTGAGTAGTTGAAAGTCGTCTAGTATTACACGCACATAAATTTTTTTAACTTGGCGAATGTGACTGACTGCACGTCAAATATTGTAATTAATTAAGTACCTTGTTTTCGTGAAACACTTTTAGATTCTTTTATTCTAAGACTTGACAGAACTTAAACTTTTACTGGACAGTTATGTAAAAGAAGCAACATTATAATTACCCTTAACTTACTAGTCTTATATTTTAGCTAAAACTCTATATAGTCCAGGCAACGAAGGCTGAAAAAAGGGTCTAGAGGGAAAGTTTTGGAACACAATTTTTGACTTCATAACTTTGTTTAGACTAGTTAGGAGGTAAACATATCAAAAGTCCCCGCCCCTAGCCCCTGTGCTGAAGGGGGGAGTGGGAGTTGAATGTCCCATTTTTCGGTTTTTCGCTTATATCTCGAAAACTATGAGTTCTAGCTATATAATTGTAATACACAAAAACAAAACTGATTGAATTTGCTACAAGCTGCACCCCTCAAGTGTTTTAATATATTGTATAGTTTTCGAGATATCCGCTCTTGAAAGTCAGTAATTTTGGAGAAAACACTTCTCCCCCCACATTTTTCCTCTTTTTTGAATGGATAACTCTTCAATAATGCACCGAACCACTACATTTTGGCCCTAGAGTGGTAGAGAATTTAATTCTTTTCAATAATATATCTTATTTTACGAGTTTATCTATTTTCCTTCAAATTTTAAAGCGGTTTCAGTGTTGAGTGAGGAGGGTACTGGCAGACCCATAGAGCTAATGCATATGTTTTGAAATCGCAACTAACGGAAAACAATTGCTTTGCCATGTTATTCCATTTTCACAAGGTATTAGAATCATCATAACATCAATTTAACACAAAATTGAAAAGAAAATAACATCCGGTTATTTTATTATTAATTAATAAAGTGTTAAAATAGTGGCGCCATCTGCTGTATATGTTTGACATTTTAAAATTTCAAAAATATATAATTAAATAACTGGATAATGTTTTCGCTTCAAATTTGTTACATTCCGATGTTATGTTGATTCCCGTACCTGGGCAAAAAGGGCTAACATGGCAAAGCAATACATCTGTGGAAGTTGTTATTTCAAAACTAATGCATTAGCTCTATCGGACTGTCAACCCTTCTTAAGTACACTTATTCTATACTGAACGTCTAAATAATACTGATACTTATTTTTTAGGCACGTTGTTACTTTAATATTTTATCTATTTTATTTCATTCGTCAAACCCCAGTGGGAAAACTGTCAGATGCTATTCCTGTTCTTCATCTTCGGAGTCAATTTGAGGGAACCCATTGATTCTGTCCAAATGGTAAGTTTGGCATGCTCTAGGACCTTTGAGGCTTGCTATTTTTGCTGCTACACTTGAGCTGGCTCAGTCTTTCTGGCATCATCCGAACATAATTTTCAGAACATCGTCATGTGCTGCTGCTAACTCACTGTGCACTGGGACCAGCAGAAGCGCTATCGACTCAAAATGTCTAGTCGGTTGATATCCTTTTCACTGAAGACACCTAGATAAACGTCAAACAAGATAATTTTCTGTCGAACAATTTAAATAAATTAGTCTCAGCAACATACTTACGGTGTAGATTGAGGACAATTAGATGTAGGACCCTTCGAGCAGAAAGTGATGTGGTCGTTCTGATAGTGGATACGGCATACGGCTGTGATAATGTCGGAAACAACACAGATACTTATTCTGCTGGCACGTTGTTATACTTTAATATTTTGTGTCGACCTCACAGTCCTCTTGATGACTACAGCTGATGTGCATAAGGACATCGGTTTCATAAAGCCTGGACGTAGGAAGACAAAGGATTTTTTTATTCTCATCCCAAGAGTTACAGCAACTGGGTTTAGGACGTGCTATTTTTGCAAACACAATAGCTGGATGCGACACTACATCTTTCACATCTCGAAAAAGCAGGATCGCATTTGCGAAGTTGTGTACGAAGTCGTCAGAGGTTCAGAAAGCAGCAGCGGTGCCTCCTTTGTGTATGAGCGGTGCCTCCGTGACCTGCCTCCTCTTGTGTATGATTGGAAGATTGAGAATAACTGCCTGATGGTCCCAGTGCACAGTGAGTTAGCAGCAGCACCTGACGATGTTCTGAAAATTATGTTCGGATGATGCAAGAAAGACTGTGCCAGCTCAAGTGTAGCAGCAAAAATAGCAAGCCTCAAAGGTCCTAGAGCATGCCAAACTTACCATTGGGACAGAATCAATGGGGTCCCTCAAATTGACTCCGAAGGTGAAGAACAGGAATAGCATCTGACAGTTTTCCCACTGGGGTTTGACGAATGAAATAAAATAGATAAAATATTAAAGGAACAACGTGCCTACAAAATAAGTATCAGTATTATTTAGACGTTCAGTATAGAATAAGTGTACTTAAGAAGGGTTGACAGTCCGATAGAGCTAATGCATTAGTTTTGAAATAACAACTTCCACAGATGTATTGCTTTGCCATGTTAGCCCTTTTTGCCCAGGTACGGGAATCAACATAACATCGGAATGTAACAAAATTGAAGCGAAAATATTATCTAGTTATTTAATTATATATTTTTGAAATTTTAAAATGTCAAACATATACAGCAGATGGCGCCACTATTTTAACACTTTATTAATTAATAATAAAATAACCGGATGTTATTTTCTTTTCAATTTTGTGTTAAATTGATGTTATGATGATTCTAATACCTTGTGAAAATGGAATAACATGGCAAAGCAATTGTTTTCCGTTAGTTGCGATTTCAGAACATATGAATTAGCTCTATGGGACTGCCAGTACCCTCTTCACTCAACACTGAAACCGCTTTAAAATTTGAAGGAAAATAGATAAACTCGTAAAATAAGATATATTATTGAAAAGAATTAAATTCTCTACCACTCTAGGGCCAAAATGTAGTGGTTCGGTGCATTATTGAAGAGTTAACTGGTCAAAAAAGAGGGAAAATGTGGGGGGAGAAGTGTTTTCTTCAAAATTACTGACTTTCAAGAGCGGATATCTCGAAAACTATACAAGATATCAAAACACTTGAGGGGTGCTGCTTGTAGCAAATTTAATCAGGTCTCATTTTGTGTATTACAATTGTATCGCTAGAACGCATAGTTTTCAAGATATAAGCGAAAAACCGAAAAATTGGACATTCAACCCCCCTTCCCCCCTTCAGTACAGGGGCTAGGGGCGGGAACTTTTGATATGTTTACCTTCTAAGTAGTCTAAACAAAGTTATGAAGTCAAAAATTGTGTTCCAAAACTTTCCCTCTAAGAACTCTTCGTTGCCTGGACTAATATTATATTTATAACAATCGATAGTTTAAACACAAAACGTGACTTTTTTTAGCAGTAGTTATTCTTCCAGCAGCATCTCGGTTTCATGCAACATACATGCTTATGCTTATAACAAAATCGAAGACATTCTACAAGCATCAGATCAACTTGAAATCAACCACCACCTGCCAAACTAGCCTTACCACAACTTGAACATGAAGGTCCGAAGTAAAGCTTCTTACCAACTGGGCTACCATGACCTTGCTTGTTGGGTCAGTGGTTCTTTTGCAGGTGACGACCCCCTTATGCCACAAAATAACTTCGCGGACCCCCCCCCCTCTTTGTCCTACACATGCTGTACTCTTTATTAACTATTATATTTGGGTACTTGTTTTTTTTTTCTTTTAAGATGGCTGTCCCGTGGGAAGGTTTTGAGCAAGTTATTTGAGCTGCGATCTGAAGTGCTGATACTTTTACAAGATGCTAAACCAGAACTGGCCGGATTTTTTTGGCTCCCCAACTTGGTTGTTTCAACTTTCATACTTAGCAGACATATTTATGCACCTAAATGAGTTAAATGTCGAGCTACAAGGTCGAAATATAGCAATAATCAAAACACAAGACAATATTATTGGATTCTTAAAGAAACTGAATGTTTATGCTGCTTCAGTTAAGAAATCTAATTTTGAAAACTTCTATTTATGTTACGAATTTAAAAGTTCCGAAAAATTCCGAATTTAAAAGTTCCGACAAGCACAATTTTCTCATTAGCTTGTTGCAACGGAACGTACTAGAATTAAAATTATTTAATAATAACAAAAAAGTTGAAATGTAAATTAACCAAGATGTAAAGTAAAATAATGTGTGGTGATTTTTTTTCTTCCATTCTAGTTGTAAAATTATTGTATAAAACGCTACTTAAATATATATTTTTATTTTTAAAAAACTTTTAGCGACCCCCATAGGATCCCTTCGCGACCCCCCAGATTGTCGCAACCCACCGGTTGAGAACCACTGCTTTAGGTGATAATAATGCAGTACCTTCGTGCATTCAAAACACAGAGAATGCAGGTTTTTATTCAATATATTTTATATTTATTTATATCTTCAGAAATCCCTAATTCTGTTAACACCTAAAGCTACCAAATAAATCTTAGTACTGGCACACGTAATTTCATAGTAATCTTATATTACATTAATCAATTTTGGGTTGGAATTTTGGTTAGGCTGGTTTTATTAAGTTTGGTTTAAGGTTGTATTTGGTCTCAGGTGTCGGCTCGTCACTTTCTGCCGTTATGAAATATGACTCCCGTCGCTTATAGCCCACGTGTACCTGTAGTGCGACGATATTCCAATGACCGTCCTACCTGTGCGCTCGATAATGTACAGCTGTGGAAATAAAAAAGTACCCACTTGAGGTTATTTCATCCGTTAGTCACCCTATAGAATCGGACCTTTTTGAGATTGTGTACAATTAACGTTCTGAGTTAATTGTACGATACAAAATTTGCATAAGGGGCCGTCTTCATATTAAAAATATTACGATCTTTGAAATTTCCAATAGCAACACCCAATTTTAATAACTTAGAAATGTTAAGCACTCTTGAAAACCCTTAAATCTAAGTTTTTGTTACTTTTGGATGAATATTTGACGAGTTATTCAATCGAATCACTTGTGGACCTTTTGGGGACCAACTCTAAAATGACAAGCAAGCATGCATGCAAAGCTGTCTTTATTTATCAATTACACACGTAATCTTATACACAGTCCCCTAAAGGGTAATTATAAAGTATTTTGTGATTTACTCAGCAAATTATGAAAAAACATTTTTAAAAATTGGGATTTCGCTTAAACTTCTTGTCTTAAATTTATTTCTTAAAAAATATTAAGGGTTTCTATTCATATTTTTTTTAAAATCAATATAATAATTATTTAAAAATATAAAAAAATTTTAAATACACCAATATTGAATGCATTTTGTTTGGGTTATTATAATTTCTTTTCAGTAAAAAATTCGTTTCATTATCTTAATTATTTATAGATCGGGATAGTTTTTTATGTGCAACTCATTTAACATTATTGGACCTAAACTTTGCACGCCTCTAACTCCTCTAATAATGCTTAAAAACTAACAAAATTTGGCATTTCTAATTAACATAGGTCAGAGATTTGAAATATGGATTCGAAAAGGGGTGTTGCTATTGGAAATTTTAAAGTTAGTAACATTTTTTGTATGAAGATGGCCCCTTATGCAAATTTTGTGTCATGCAATTAACTCAGAATGTTAATTGTTCACAATGTCAAAAGGGTCCGATTATTTAGGATGAATAACGGAGGAAATAACCTCAAGTGGGTACTTTTATTTCCACAGCTAGAATACATCGATTCAAATGTAAAGTATAGAAGTGTAGTGTATTTTTTGTTTGATTCTGTACAATTTAAATGAAAAAAATGGGGTTGAAACTGTAATTATTAATCACGAAAATGCTAAAACTGACAACAATGCTGTCCCGAGATGTTATATGTCTCATTTATGACATTCTTTACCCATTTAATGAGACTTCTAGAAAACCCCTTTTTTTTGTTATCAAGTCACGATTTAATCACCTTAGTTCATTACAGAGGTAAAAAAGAAAACCTCTCTGTCTATTCATTTAAACCGAGAAAAAATGTAATTATTAACCTTATATTTCGAAAGAAACAATACAATGACGGAACTAACGTGATAAAAATACCATAAAATACTATTTTATTACTTACATTTCATAGCACCTCTGAAACTATGAAGACTGTAAAAAAACGAACGCTCGAGGTTAAATATCGTGCCAAATCCTGTTAATATTATTACTAATTTTCCCCCATTCCTTATTCTTAATTAGAAAATGTTAAGCCTAAAAGCTAAGCCTAAATATAAGATGGCTGACAAACGTGAAAGTGATGTCACCAAACCACGCCTTCCTAATAACAGAATCTATGCCTAAGAAGCTTAGAAAACAATATTCCACTTTTTTATGCATAAAAGATTTTTTCGCTTGGCTGTGTTCCATACACGCAATTCATATAGTTGGAGCATGTTGCATTAAATAAAAAAAAAACAGAGTGAGAAATTACTTTCATTTTTTTAGTTCACAGCGTGAGTGACACTTTTTTGAATGGGCAACTTAGTGCAGGAGTGAAATAAGTTATAATTTTTTTAAAACTTATTATCAGAAAAATGCTCACTGTTAATCAGATGACAGAATAAAGTTCGTTGTTGCTTTCATAAAGGCCAATCCCAACAACATAATGAATTCATTTTTTTAATCATTTTTTATCTGAGAGTATGTTTAAAAATTCGTCCTTTTTAACCAGATTCAAAAAGCGTAACAACAAAAAAAGGAAGGAAAATCAAATGCATTGATAAGACATGCTTTCAGGGAGAGTGTTGTACCTTGGGGCACTGACAATATCTAAGAATCTATTGGCAATATTCATATATTATTTATTTCTAATAGTAGCCTTAACCAACAGATATCATCAAAATAAAATTTAGCACTAGCATCATTGAATTTATGAATTGGTGGCAAAAAATAATATTTCATTACTCCAAAGTAAATATTTTTCTCATTCTAAATATAATTTTTTACCTTTGTACTTTTACAAAAAGTCAACTGCATTTTATTTTCTTCATAAGAGAGAAGATTTTAAAGTATTTTGGTTTTGAGAAAATAATGATAATGCATTTAGATTGGCCACTATCTTGCTTTTATTTAAACCATGTAGTGTGTTGTACCTTGGGACAGTAAAGCATATTGTATCATCATATAATGTTAAATAATTTGGACTTGCAATTTTGCTGTTTAATTAAAATTATTCTTGAATTATGAAGTTTTACTTTTGTATTTCCTTGAAAAAACAATAAAGTTTGTTTCCTGACACAAACTAGTTCAAGTGTATGACTATTGACTGAATTATAAAGTATGTCCCAAGGTACAACATCATATTGTACCTTGGGACACTTTATCATCTCTACTTTAAATGAGTGGCATTTTTTTTTTAATTTCAAGCTGCCATAATTTAAAAAAATATTTTATAGAGGAATATATTTATTTGTTGAAATGCTGCTTTTAAATTTTTATTTTGACTATAATTAACGAAGAAAAATAAAAATTTAAAAATTGTGCCAAGGTACAACACTCTCCCCTACAGTTTAGAAGCTAAAAAATAATACAAAATTTAAAAAATGCAGACATTACCATTCTTTCAGATCGATATGTCATCATTAATTGAACTCTTCAGAACCAATGTTATGTAGATTTCGTGAACAATGATAAATGAAGTGCTAAAATTTGAGACGACGCGTATTCTGAAAATTGTGATGCTATGTTATATTGTAAGCTTTGTAGGCTAGGTAACCGCAAGCTGTTGAAATATTACGAGAAACTTATAGTGTAAAAACTCGTTAAAATGACATGAATTTGACTAAGGCTAGATAAAGACGTATGACCACATATATAGTCACTTCGTAGCATCTATGAACTGTGTGTTAGACGAGTCCGCAGCGATCACTCGCAAAACGAAAAGGTGTAAGGAAGATTTTTGTTTAAACCAGAGTCACAATATTTGACGATTCATGGCTTTTCCTGGCACATACAGGGTGGTTATAAAATAACGCTCCCTATTCGGAGTGGTCTGTAGCTTGAATGAATAATCCAAATGCAACAAAAATTGAGACACTTACTAATCAAGAAGGGGAGAAAAGAATGGAATCATAAAAAAGATAAAATCCTAAAAAATAATCATAAAAAAGAATTATCATAAAAAAACTCGTCTTTTGACCAGAATCTAAATTACGAAACGTCGTCAATAATGGCCAATTACTGCCAACACAGCTAATTACGCCTCTTAATTTAGAACCCTGGTCAAGAGAAGAGTTTCTTTTTTACGAAAAAGAATGGAATTATAACACTGAAACTCGTCTCTTAACCAAGGTTATAATTACGAGGAGTAGCCAATCACGGCTAACACATCCAATTACGCCTCGTAATTTAGAACACTGGTCAAGTGACGAGTTTGTTTTTTATGATTCCATTCTTTCCCCCCCTTCTTGATTAGTAAGTGTCTCAAAGTTTTTTGCATTTGGATTATTCATTCAAGCTACAGACCACTCGGAATAGGGAGCGTTATTTTATAACCACCCTGTATTTCTTTAAGGTTTAGAAACAGTATCTCTACTGAAGGGCAGTTCGAACTTGCATCGGGTTCACGATTATTGCATAATTATATTTTAACTTAAAGCGTTTTCTATGAATAGTGATACTAAATGTATTAAATAATGCATACTGGGGTAGACTAACCAGCTAATGAACGTTTAAGGCGCTGCGTTCGCCTGTGAACAAACACCAGGACATAATTGCCAGGACATCCAACCATATGTCAGATAGCTTCCTAGAAGATGGGAGGAAGTCAGTGTTGCCAATCCATCTAGTGGAATGATTTTCAATATTTATTTTTTAATTATATTTATTGTAGTGACCGAATGACTGGTTTCAATAAATTTTCAAAACAGCTAATTTCTTTTCTTAACTACTTTATTACGAACAACAAACTTTACCTTTAAAAGGCACAAATTCCATCAAACTAAACATTTTCCATTTCCTACTACAACCAGACTGCTACCATCGCACACAAGCTTATACACAATCGCCTGCACGTGCTTAATTAATTATCAATTATTTATTTATCTGAGCGTGACCCTTACATTTATCAAATGTTCATTCACTGGGGCCTGTTCTCTCACTGGTAGTCTAACCTACAAATGCAAAGATATTGACAATCAAGTCGAGATATAAAAGATATGCCTGTGCTTCTGCAAACTGCCATAAGCAATTAACTATAATCCTCCTTCCACGAATACCATGTGTAGTTGAAGTGTAACACATAATCTCCAACCAAATTATCTCAACAATCCCCAATGCCCACCAAACACAATATTTCGTCCCTGTCTCCTTTAGGTTCACTACCTGATATCAAAGTAAACTCTTACAATAAAATATTTGACATCCTAAGAAATATGACAGGTAGATTAAAGTCATATTTTACAGGAGGTGTTAGCTGTTAATCGGCTTTAAAAGATTAGTAATTAATTTTTGATGTTAGCAGTTAATTGGTTCTAAAAGATTAGCAATCAACTTTTCCTCTGGTGGCACATTTCTCTGACATTGATAATTGTATATGCTTTTGATAATAATAGAATTTCCAAGGATATAAACAAGTCAAAATAATAAAAAAATAGCCAATATGTAACTACTACTATTACTTTTATATTCCGGCTTGTGTGCTTGATCAGAGACCCGTTATGATACCTTCGTCAAGTACGGAAGACACAGAAAGAATTTTTACTGTCACAAAGAAAGGAGTATACACCCTGGGCAAAAGTTGGGAATCGAACCCACACCCGTTACAGCGCGCAGAGTGCTAGTGTGATGATCTAAACCGGGCCCCTGGCCAATAGAATACAGCATTTGTCACTTTCGTCCTATTTAAGGAAATATGAGTGTATTTTATCTTTAAAATACACAGGAACAAACATTCAAAAGCATGAAAAAGCTAAAAGCAATAGTCAAAATTAGACGAAAAACATTTTAAGAACTTTTCTAATTAGCCACTGAAATTTAATATTCGACAATATTTAACAGGAGGCTTTGTAGTTATTTTCTTTTTGCCCTAAACCTTTTATAGTTGATAAAATACAATACGTGTATTAAAAAGTCTTGCAATTGCGGATTTCCAATCCCAGGCTTTTGGTTTACTAGCAAAAAAGATTTTATGGTAGTACTGAATATGAGCTTGAATCAATTTTCTGCCGGATAAAATATTCATAAACACGTCATTTAGAAAGGAAATTGCAACAAATGAAAAACGCAAAGGAAAAGTAAGGAGCATAATTGTCAGCGAAAACCTTTGCGTTTGACACTGATTTGTGATGATTTGATACGGTATTCCGTGCGGCAAACAAGTTAAAGAATATAAAATGATTTTTTTTATTAGTGTTTTACTATTTTTGCTGAAATTAAAATGTAATGGCACGCTTAAATTTATGATTACGTTCTTAACACAAAATGAAAGGTGTCAATTTACATACGTGATGTAGAATTTACAGAAGTCGATGAAGGAAATTGCAACATACAAGTGTCGACATTTTGAAGAGTATAAATTTACAGATGTGATAAGTCGCTAAGCAGATCAATAAACCAAAGTAAATTCAAATATCAATCAACTATTAGAATGTCAAAGTATTAGGCAATCTACTCAATTATTATTTTTGAATGCGTAAATATTAGTTTGCAAATGACACATTTTTCTGTTCTTTTCATGACTCTCAAATAGCGGTCGTATATTCAATTCGTAAAGTCAAAACTTTTTTTAAATTTCAAGCACGCGGAAAAAAATACTAGCCATGCTTAGAGTTTTTGAAAAATATTTGAAACTTATGTTAATTGTTAATGCAAATTTTCATTATTGCACTTATGGTTAACTAGCAGTATGGTCAAGCCTTACTGGGAACCCGTTAACTTCGCAAACACTAATAGAGGATGAAGCAGCCTTAGGGCGAGCGCATATCTCAGCCAAACTCGATCAATCAAACTAATTCAGGATGGCGTCAAGCCCCCTTTTCGGCCCGGTCCATGTATTTTCAAGCTCCGTTATGGTCCCGCAATCCCACGTGGCTGACGTTTTTTTAAAATTAATTATATTAATTAAAAATCACAATCAAATATGGAAAAACTAAGCCTCAGGTGCACACGTAGGTATTAAAAGGAATCTATATTAAAAATTTCAAATTTTTTAGAGCATTCTAAGTAGGTGTTTTGCGATCCACAGACATACACACAGACAGACACACAGACAGACTCTTTTTTTTTATTATTATAGATTATTAAAAACATGAACACATCTAATGCCTTATGAGTTACTAAACAAAACTAATTGATACTTACTTATATACCGGATGGTTATAAAATAACGATATTACTAATCAAGAAGGGGGGGGGAGGGGGAGAGAATGGTATTATAAAAAGGAAACTCGTCTCTTGACGAGCGCTCCAAATTACGAGGCGAATTTTTTTTATATTAGCCGTAATAGGCCATAATTGGCTACGCCTCGTAATTTAGAACCCTGGTCAAGAGACGAGTTTATTTTCTATGATTCTATTCTTTTCCTCCTTCTTGATTAATAAGTGTCTCAATGTAATTTTTTCCCCAAATCAGCGCAGAACAACAACATATTATAAACAAGGTGAGGCAACTTTTTTTAAAATCTCATCTGTCTAATGAAAAGACAAACGCATGGCAAATGTTTTATTGAATCTACCGTTATTTTTATTAACAGTATTTTTTATATAAATTTTCGAAAGTTGAATCTGGTGAATCGATGATGTAAATTGCTTACATAACACGGCGTGATCATAAGATCATGACGTTTATTTAAAATAGATAATACAGTAATAATTTATGCAACAAGTGGAAAAGTAATACTTTTTAAAACGAGTGGATTTTATTTCAAGAAAGAGTGAAATAAGGACAAGTGGGTTTTAAAAAGTTTACTTTTCACATTTGTTGCATACACTATTTTTAATAATAACGTGGAAAAAAATCAACATCAACTGTTCAATAATATGAATTAATGTTATGAAAAATTTTTACTTGAAATGTTGTCATTTTAATATAATAGTGAAAAAAAAGTACTTTTTTTCACTGTTTTGTGTGAAATATAGTACTTTTTTTCACTGTTTCAAAACGTCTAAGCTTTTGCAAGCGTCTAATATTAAAATTATAATGTAGAAGTGGGATTTTTTCACGCAGTTAAGAAAGTAAATTTTGATAATCGGCACAATTATTGCACACGTCTTAGCGCTAAACCTATGCTAGTCTAGTAAAAATATACGTCCAATCTCGGTAAAATTAACAAGAAGCTAAAGAGTTTTGGAGCTCTAACGGTCGTATTCACCAGTCACGGGACTAATCCCGAACAACTTAATCCACATTTGATACTACAACTTCTTGATCCGACTTTAATCCTAAACTCGTATTCACCAGTTCCCGATCAAGTTGTCCAGAGATGAACTTCCGGAAGTCGTCTCTCATTGGCTGAAAATTATTTTGTGCTATTTTCGAGCCACTTGTAGAGTAAAAGAAACGAAGTGAAATAAACATGTTTGTTTACTTGAGCGCTTGAGCCAAATGTAAACAAAACGATGTATAATACTTTCGTGAATAGAATTTTGAAAATAGTATCTTAGAGACTAGAGATGTATGAAATGATCGAAGAGACAACAATAAAAGTTTCATCCAACAAATTAATAGGATTGAAAAATAATCCTATTCAGCATTCTGTAACTAAGGCAAGGCACACACATAGGGTTGGGTTTTTCCCGTCCAAAACTTAATATTTGCCATCCCAGCAAGATAAACTGGTAGCCTAGCTCTCCTTATTATTTTCAATAGTATTGTGTTAATTAAAGGAAAGAAACAAAATAACAATAATATAAAAAATCCCGTACAGGCGAACATGGAAAAAAAACACCGAAAAAATAAGGTGGAACATAATTGGCAATCAGCTGGCATACAGATATGCCTAATATACTGCAAATTAATGTGGAAAATAGATAATAGAGATTCAAGTCATCGATATTTATTAAAAAAAATATTCAAAAGTTGTCTTTTAAAGGCATAATAAATATTTTTAATTGTTAGGTGAATAGGCAGCTTACTATTTAATTTATGTGCAAGCTTAAAGATTTAACATGAAAAGCCTATTCCACCCCCTGAAACTAATTATTGTTTGAAATTCCTGTTTTTCTTCTTCTACCCTCCACCTACTCAAATCCTAACTTTTTTTTAACCCATCTTGGCACATGTATATGCATATTTTTTAATGAAGGCCTGTATCTTTGTGAAAACTGTCGCCTTTCGGGAGATGCAATGTTAGAAGAGAAGACAAATTTGGACCATATGAAGCCCAAACTTTTGGTGTTTCCTTTTTGTAGAGGCCAATATATTTCTTTTGATACCACACACTCCCATTTTGAGCGAGTATTTAAGCTTCCTGCTGAAATTTGATTTTTTTTATTCATAGCCTGTGTTAAAACACACAATGGGACAAAATACTCCCTGGGGACATATATGTTGCCAAAACTGTTGTGGTATTCTTGTTCTAGACCCTAGGGGGATCTTTATATGTGTCACAATGACCATTTTTAGGCGCACTTAAGCACACAGCTCGAAATGTGGTTTTTATTGTTCGGCAAAGCATCAGTACATGAAAAAAAACCAATTTCAACCCCTAAAACACTATTTGTTGTTTTAAAGTCTTGTTTTTTTACCTGTTCATCTCCACCTACACCATCTCCACCTAGTCGAGACATCACTTTAACCCATCTTGGCACATGTATATGCATATTTTTGAATGCCACCAAAATAAAAAATATATATTTACTAGAAATAGAAACTTTAGTTGGAAAATCCCACCAACATGTTTTTATGTTTTTAAAAAAAGAAGTATGTGAATAAATATTAATAATTTACATATTTATAAATTTGCAAATTGAAAAATAAATTATGTGAAACACGTTTTATTTCTTCTAAGAAAGGGTAGACATCAAAGTCAATCATATTACAATATTTTTCAAATGTAATCACACACAGTCTATAAATAAATTACAAATACACAGATTGATCGAGAAAAGTGAGAGAGTGATGAATTGCCTAGAACATTTTGAAAATAAATATATCAATATTCATCTTGTTGGTCAAAGGAAAAAACTACAAATGTGCCAGTTCTAGAGATTGGAGGTTATTGAAAACAGTGGGCTCAACAGCCTTTGGCTCGCCAACCTTGTGCTTTTGCACATTTGTAGTTTTGTCATTTGACCGACTATATATAATTATACACTTCAAATATGTATATGACACAATATTTAACCTTCAATAATACTTAAAATTTTTTTGATTAAAAACATTAAAAAGCATGTATACACAGCATGAGGAAACAACAAATGCAGTATTAAAATTTTTTGTATGTAAATTATAATTGTTTAATCTTTTTAAAGGGAAAAAAGTTTCTGAACTTGTTTGCTTAATTAATACTAAAAATATAACTTTAAAATAAAGTACTTGGTTGGACCATGCATAACTCTTTTACAGACAAAAAAAAAATGGAATCAGTCAAATTGAAATAATAAAATTTTTAATGTTAGTTCTTCTGGATTTTTTAAGGACCTATAAATAAAATATCCTTCATCAATAGAATCCATCAATAGAATTTGGAATGTCGATCGCTGAAGTATCATCTTCAGATAAGGTCTTCTTCAATAAGATCTTCCAACTTGATGGTTATGTTGTGAAGGACAGTTGTTGCCATAGTAGTTTCCAGCTTTTCTCACCAAACTTTGAGATACATTGTACCTTAAAAAAAAGTGTTATCAGCAAAATTTACAAATGTCGACAACTGTA
The DNA here is from genome assembly GCA_023701765.1 of Hylyphantes graminicola. Taxonomy (NCBI): domain Eukaryota; kingdom Metazoa; phylum Arthropoda; class Arachnida; order Araneae; family Linyphiidae; genus Hylyphantes; species Hylyphantes graminicola. Next base: position 44,646,705 of record CM043112.1, read on the forward strand.
TTGAACTATTGCTAGATCTGTATGCTTTATAAAATTGTTTACGAAATTGAATTGTTTGGAAATTAATTGTTTTGGTCATCTTAAGAAATATAGGCTTGCTATTCTGAGCAATATTTTTATTATAAACTTAGGGAGAATATAAACTCGAGGAGTGGGTCGAAATATTTCACATAAAACTTCCAGAAAAAAATTGATTTTCTATAAGTGAACTTTGTTTTGAAAAATATTTTTTTAAACATAAAATAAATTATGTGAATAATAAAAAAAGTAAGTTCAGGGTTGCAAAAAAACTTTTTTGTTAAATAAAACCAAGCCTGGGTAGGAATTATTAAAAAACTTGTTTTTTTTGGCAGAAAACTAAAGTAAAATGATAGATAAAAGTTATTTTTAAGTTTTGAATACAGCATTTTTTAACAAAATTATAAAAAAAATTGTTATTCACAAACATGTATATCAACAGTCAAACAACAAAACTGCGAATGTGCCAATTCTTGAAATTGACATTATTTGTAAACATTGGGCTTGACAGTGTTTGTGTTTCTATATCTGTGTTTTTGCACATTCATGGCTTTGTCATTTGACCGATGATATATACCATAATTATCTTCCAGAAGAATCAGTTTTTAAAAAAAATATTATTTACAAATATATGTAATTAGAAACAGAGAGGATTTAACAAAATCTAGTTAATTCTTTTAATTACTTTAGAAAATAACGAAATGTTATTTTAAAAGTAAAATCAAAATATTTCAGATAAAATCTTACTTGGTGGGCCAGAACTACTTGACAAAATTTAGTGATTTTTCAATTAACAATAAATAATTATTACTGGCAACCCAGTATATTAAGCCAAGGTAGGGTTACAACACTATCGTAGCACGCATCCCAACCTGTTTTATGATTGTCGTTAGAAATCGAAGCATATTCAGAAATTAATGATTTTGGGATGTACCCAGGTTCATTTTATATAGGTTTGTGTGATGATTCAAGAGTATACAAACAATACGATTCCTTTCCTTACCTCCTCTGCCTATCATTTGTTGGGTTCAAAAATGGCATCAAGTATGTTCTCAGTGAATAGTCGCTGTCTCCAAGAACATGGTAGTTGTTCGACACATCCATCAGCAAGATGGCTCTCAGGTAGGAGTTGTCCGAAATAGTGTACACTTTCAGGTTATTGTAAAGTCAAAGAGCGTATTTTCTTATCTGTATCACACTTTTGGCTAACCTAGGAAAAATAAATAAAAATAAAACATTTGAAGGTAAAAGTGTAATTTATTAGCAATACATATAATAAAAATATAACTATTAATTTTTTACTTTCTAACATTGAGAGATGTGTAAAACAAGATAAATTCCCATGTTGAAACTTTTCCCAATTTTAAACGTTTCAACAACAAGCGTTAAACATTTCTGGCAATCATGTAAACAAACCCCAAAGAGGAATAAAATTATCAAGATAACACAGATCCCTAATGATTCTGAAAAATTAATAGCTCCGTCAACATCCAGAAACTACACAACTTCAGGATGTTGCTAACCTGGAAAAGTCGTCGTATAGTCACTAATACTTAATAATCGATATACAACCTTTGATTACGAACGGAAAGTGTATTTTAAGGATACCTTGTAAACTTTATACTGTGTGTGGGAGGGGTGGAGGTAAGGGTCTAGGGTAAAATCAAGATACATTGAGTTAAATATAATTATCAGATGTGTTGACAAAAAAAACCTTCTTGTTCCTACATCTTAACAACATTTACTGGAACTAAGCTCTTGTATAATAAATGAATTAGTAAAATTATGTTTGGTAATGGTAGTCTCTTTTGTGTGCTACACTAGAGGCAATCACATCAGTGCCTAAGGATTTAAAGAGATTCAGAATAGGAATGCCAGAAGCAGGACTCACACCAAAACTGTGAACACTAATAAAAGACAACTTCCTTAGCCGATTGACAGAATATTGAATGAGCTAGTACCAAACTTTGTTTCTGGTTGTGTTACGAGAAAGATTCTTTTTCTTTTTGATTTCTAACCTTATACTTTGCTGGATTTGGTTTGGTTTGAATTATCGTCGCACTAGAGCTACACGAGGGCTATTGGCGACGGGCGTCGTATTTTAGAACCACAGTCATATACTTTGCTGGAAGAATTATTAAGTTGTATTAAGCTTTAACTAGTTTAAACAATAAAGGCTGGTTGGAAAAATACGTTTGTTTTGGCTGCACAAGGGCAAATCAAGAATACCGCCTATAGCCTAGAGCATTTTTTTCAACTGGCTGTAAACAAGGTAAAATCCTAGTTAATGGCCCAGCGACTTTTTCGTTGGTCGCCAAATTTAGCTACATCGCGGAAGAGTGGTACGTAATCGAGGGAAATACGAATCGAAAGTTATTATAACAAAAGGAAGCGAAAATCACTTGTAGTAAAACCATAAAATATACGGATAAACCATAAAGATCGTCGAAGGACAGTGGAACTGGTAGCTAGAGTAGAATTATTTATCCCCCTTTTGAATGTCGCCGAATTTTCCCTTAAGGCTCTGGACCATAAACTAGGATAAAACAAAAAAATAATTATCATAATAATGATTGAAATATAACCTACCTCTTGCATTTCTGTCCGATTGCGGTAATTTGATGAAAATCAGCCTCAATCTTATTGATTCTGCTTATTGCTGGCTGACCTGCTCCTAAATCGCCGATAAATAGCTGGCCATTTCCACATTTTCGAAAAACTTCTGTTTTCAAACTTCTTTCCCTCCTTTCTACCGTTTCTAGGCGTTGTAAATTATTGAAATCAAAGATTCGAAATCTTCGTAGCGATCTGCCATTTTCTTCTTGTTTACTAAAATGCTGCTCGAACGCTATTGGTTAATCCAAAACTCCTTGAGATTAAACCACCACGAGAGGGGGTTTAATCTCGAACACTTAATTTGAGATTATGTTTACGATTAAGTGCTGGTGAATACCGTTTCGAGGCTAATCGCGAACTAGAACCGGTTCAGAGACTAAACTGCGCTTAATCGTGCCTGGTGAATACGAGCGTTAAATAATTTTTATTAGGTCAAAATTTTCTAATTAGCTGGTACATTAAAAACATTTACGCGATTTAGATGGCATGAAACATTATTATTTATTTAACATTATGACACACAGTCTAACAGATTTTCACCCAATTATAAGACAGTACAATTATTACAAGTAAAAGCTTCACAATTTTAATTGTGGCTGCCCTTTTGTGTTTAATTAGCCGAAAATAAATTATTTTTTAATAGAGCTCCATGAGCATGTGATGTGTTGTGAGGTGTCTTATACGCATATTTGATGATTCTAAACACGCTTTAGACATCTAAAATTAAATAAGGAATTTAGAACTTAAAATATTCTAGCTTTAATATAATTATGGGGTTTTTGTTCCTTGTCGTTCACAGAAAAAAGAATTACTATTACAAATAGCAGTTAGTATCCCTCAACGAATTTCTAAATTTTGTGAAATAAGTTTAATATTCAATAAAGTTGAATAATGGCACACATTTTTTGACAAATCAACTCAAAATACTAATTCTCAAACCAAGAACAAAAAAAAACTAAGGAACAGTACCAGATCACATACAAGAAGTGATACATTTTCGCCTCACCCAATCTCATCTACATCTTTAATAAAAAGAAAATATTTTTTAAGTAACCACATTTTAGGAAACCTTCGTTTGAGGAAACCACTATTTTTGTTTAAAACTTCAACCTTCGTTTGAGGAAACCACTATTTTTGTTTAAAACTTCAAAACATTAGAAATTTACAAAAGTTTCGTGATATGGTTAGCGAAAAAATGCCACCGCAAAGAATTGCAAACTTTCCAAAACAAGACCCTGAGAAATATTACTAACGCCCCGTGGTATGTCAGTAACACCATCATTCATAAGGACCTCGGAATAGACCCGATTGACTCTGCCATTTTATCCGCCTCCCACAGATACTTCGAGGCTACAGAGCACGACAATATTGCCCAGATTATAAACTATGACCAGTTCGCTATGCAAGATTTTAAACGCCTTCGAATGATCCATCACGACCCGACGTGGTAGCGAATGGATCTATACCTAAACCGACCTTAAGTTTGCAGTATACAAATGTTCTACGAGAAAAAGGGTAAATAGTTCTAATTTTTGAGTGCGAGAATCGAATACAAAAAGGTATTTCACATTCAATAAACAAATTTATTTGTTATTTCAAGACATAAATTTATTATTTTTATTAGTTTAGCTTCAGTTAGAGTGTTATTTTAATTATTTTTTCCCTTCGATTTGACGTAACCGGGAGCACGAATATCAGGGTCAGAGGAGCAGCCAATAGGAGAATTCGAAATTTCGGCGCCAGCAGTGTTGTTTACGCAAATTCCTCCGCCTAGTACTTTTCTCTGCTGCAAACTTAAGGTCAGTTTTGGTATAGGCATGGTCCTAGGACCCCCCCCCCCCCCCCCCCCACTATGTTTATACCGGTCTGATGACCACTTTATCCACCTTGAACCGTTTCGCCCCTTCTAGGGATATTTTCGATGTTCAGTAAGGACGCTTCGCGTCGATACTACAATTGTTATTTTCGATCTCCGATCTTCGTGATATGGTGGAAAAAAAATGGTTAAAAAAACTTGTTAATATACATATTCTAATTCTCGAAAGTTATTTTTGTAGATTTTTAAAATACTATATGAGGTCTGCTCAGTCACTATACCAGCGAACAGCGCTTCCCCACGTGTTCGTCCCTGTGTCGCGTAATACATTTCTGCTATTGTGACGTTAAGCGTACGACTAACACCTTGCTATTGGGTATCATTTTAAAAGAATAAATCTGTCTTATTTTGTTTGTACGAAAAGATTTTGAATTAAATTAAATCATGGAAATTTACAATAAAAAAATAAAAAAATTTCCACATTTTTCAAAATAACAAAAAAAATTTAACTTTTAGTGCAGTTTAATGATGCCATTTTATAGTGCAACTTTTAGCGAATAAGTTAAAAAGACGTTTTTTCAATTAACACCGTGGTATGACAACTTTTCGAAAGGGGGTAGGGGGAGAAAACAGTAAAAAATGTTCCTCTAGATATGATCTATCAATTGTAAAAAATTCAGCTTCTTTAAAATTAGTTCCGACCGAAAATCTATTTTTCCTGGACTTTTATTGCAATAATCTAGTGTTATAAGTTGGCTTAATTCTTGCCAACAACTTCATTAACAACGATACACGGCTTGATCTAACGACCACGCTGCGTTATATTATGTACAGTCCGTGGCACTTTCTCTGTTAAACAATTTTAGAAAAAAATATTTATACAAAAAAGTTTGCTAAACCAAAAGAGTGGTAAAAACATTTACATCAATTTTGAGTCACCGAGTTCATTTCGTGTTACCTATTTAAATTTTTGTACCTCACTCGCAACGTTTTAAACTTCAAACAGGCAAGAAAGTTCTGGGTTAGGTTAGGTTAGGTTTTGAATAATCGTCGCACTAGAGCTACACGAGGGCTATTGGCGTCGGGCGCCGTATTTTAGAACCACAGTCAAGTGACAAGCCGACATCTGAATAGGCACCCAACGCAACCGTTAAGGGCGACATCGTACGCAGCGTTAAGACTTTGAAGAAAGTTCTCGGCATGATTTCATTCACCGAATATAGAATGCTACATTTAAAATCGAGCATACTAAGGGAAAAACGTTTTTAATTTTGAAACGGGCAAAAAATTATTTGCCTTGATAAGATGTATTTTATGAATATTTGTCTATTTATGTTAATTGTTAATTTACAAACTTGTCTAGTTATATAAAAATTAATATTTTGGTCCTTTCTTACCAGTAAAATCTGAAGCTTTTCGGAATTACTTTACATACTTTAAGAAAGTTGAATATTGCTGCAAAGAAAGAAAAAAAATAAGGAACATTAACATATCAAAATCAAGATATGATAAAAAATGTCCGCCTCTTAAGAAAAACGTGCTGAATTTTTTTACCACTCTTTTGGATTTATTATTGTTTATATCAAATTAAATTTTTAGACTTTAAATACGCATCCATTGTTGTTATTTAATAATCTTAAGCGACATGGTCATAAGATCAAGTCGTTTATCGAAGTTAATGAAGGATTGGGCGATAATTACACTAACTTATTATACTCCTCATTACATTACACTCATGTTGCTTGGATTGTCGTCCTAAAATTAAGGTCTGTCGCTACAGAAAGCCAGTGTTTAGCATATTTTTTTGCAATGTTGTTCTACTCGTTTTTGTTCCAACCTCATTGAAATAATAAATGTTTATTTTTAAACTGCATTTAAAACAAGTGCCATTCGATAAAAAAAATATTGTAAATAAAAACATGCCAATTTGATTCGCCGAACAATTAAAATTTTAGAAAACATTCCATTTGTGAGTTCTATATTTTCAATACAGTGAAATCTAGAAGGCATATACTAAAATGTACAAAAAAGGTACTACAAAACATAGTTTGATCTTTCATGTCATTTTTGAACTACTCAATGTATAAGTATAATTTTTTTATATGTAATTCTACAAGATGTATTTAATATAAAACAAGTTTCAAAATTTATGAAACTTTAGCCAAAACTAAAATAAATGATATTAAACATGAATCTATTTGAACACATTGTGATTAGGCTTGCGCGGCAAATTGTGAGGTCAAAATTGAAAAAATGACCAAGAAAATTACTTTATATTATACAAATATGTACAAACAAAGACTTATACCTAAATTCTCAGCTCAGTTTTAATTAGAAATTATTTTTAAAAAAATTTAAAATCAAAATTTTTAAATTTTTTTTAATTTTTTTGGAAAAAAAGTTCTTAAAATAATTTCTAATTAAAATTGAGCTGAGAATTTAGGTATAAGTCTTTGTTTGTACATATTTGTATAATATAAAGTAATTTTCTTGGTCATTTTTTCAATTTTGACCTCACAATTTGCCGCGCAAGCCTAATCACAATGTGTTCAAATAGCTTCATGTTTAATATCATTTATTTTAGTTTTGGCTAAAGTTTCATAAATTTTGAAACTTGTTTTATATTAAATACATCTTGTAGAATTACATATAAAAAATTATACTCATTTATTGAGTAGTTGAAAAATGACATGAAAGATCAAACTATGCTTTGTAGTATCTTCTTTGCACATTTTTAAGACTCCTGTGACCCCTTAAGTCAAACAAGATTAAAATCTTCTTGGCAAAAAAGTAAAAATATTCACTTAAAAAGGTTGCATTATTGATTTTTTTTATAAATTTTTGGATCGCAGTCCACAATGGAATTTTACTTTAGTTTGACAGTAAATCTGTCAAGTAAACTATCTTGCCCGAAAAATTCAAAGTAAAGGAAGCTTTGGAGTGGAATCCGCAAGGCAAAAAAAGGAGGGAAGCAAAAAAAACGTGGTGTAGAACAATCGTCAAGGAAGTTAAATAACTCCACAAGTCATGGGGAGAGATTAAGACCATTGCTGCAAACAGAGTGAGGTGGCGGACCATGACGGAGGCAATATGCTCCAGGTTGGAATGAAAGAGGTAAAAGTAAGTAAGTAAGTAAACTGTAATCAGAATCCTGTAGGTTCTTTAGGGAGTTTGTTGAAATAAGTAATAATACGTTATTTGGATATAAAAGAAACTGCCATCATTTTTTCACCGTTAAAGAGCTTAGTAGAAGAACGTGCTAAGTAACCAAAAGGTGAAAACGAGAAAAGGAGCTTTAAAGTGTTTCGTTTGCACTTAGATGCACTTAAAATGTCACTTGCAAAATATTAAAAAAGTGTTTTAATTTAAGTTTATGAAAATGGATAATCTTGTTATCTTTAAGGAGGGTATGGTATGGTATGGTATGGCATGATACATATATATTCCAGCTTGTGTGCTTGTTCATAGAACCGCTTATAAGCTTTCGTCAAGTGGGACAGACACAGAAAGAAATTTTACAGTCACAAAGAAATGAATAACACATAGACAAATAACAACATTTATTGACTGTCACAAACATCCATGCCTGACCGGGATTCGAACCCGACCTCAGCAGCTCCAAAGGCTAGTACACTAACCATTCAGCCACCGAGGCGGCTTTAAGGAGGGAATAACGTGTTCATGACAGAAAAATCTAAATTCGTTCAAAAGTGTATCTTAGCACGTTCTTCCTCTAAGCTCTTATGATATCCTTTCTCTTTCCAGGTTGGTACTATAAAGAGATACAATAGCAGTAAAAACAAATTGATGTACGCACAACATTTTCCTATTTAGTGACACTTTTATTGAAAATTAATCTTAGAGACAATTATTACATTTGACTACTTAACCCGGCAGCACTCGCCTGGGGTATTATGGACCCCAGATAGATTGAATACACTTCTAGACCTGGAACTCTGATTGGATCACCATTATAAAGATTTTCTATATTAAAATTGACGTAGACACTAACTCCCCCAATTGTGTCTAAGAGAACTAATGTAATGGTTCACGGCTGCCTTTTTCTAGCCTCCTTTAGGAGCTTTAGCACAGTCAATTGCGCCTCGTAATTTAGAACCCTGGTCAAGGGACAAGTTCCTTTTTTTCTAAAAAAGAATGGAATCTTAAAATGAAACTCGTTTCTTGACCAAGGTTTTAAAATACGAGGCATAGCCAATTATGGCTAATTACGGCCAACACATCCAATTACGCCTCACAATTTAGAACCCTGGTCAAGTGACGAGTTTGTTTTTTATGATTCTATTCTTTTTTTCTCTTCTTGATTAGTCCCTTCCCCCTTCTTGATTAGTAAGTGTCTCAAAGTTTTTGGGCGTTTGGATTATTCATTCAAGCTACAGACCACTCCGAATAGCGAGCGTTATTTTATAACCACCCAGTACAATTCGAAGAAACATATTTGCAATCGGAAAGTTCAATTATGCCAATCACAAATCAATCATTAATAGTGTATTAGTTCCGTTCGACACTTTGGGGGCGCTAGGCATCAGATTGAGTTCTCGGTTTAGAAGATTCTTAGTCTATGGTAAGTTAGCGCGAGTGCTGCCGGGTTAAATAACGCGTTTCAACTCACATTTTACTGTTCATTTCATGTCACTATTTCAAATAGGAAATGTAATTTGCTTTGATTCTTTTCTTTAAAAGGAATATGTGAAAAAAATTCAATTTTAAAGGCAAATTTAGAAATATGTTTATTAATTTAAAATTTAACTAAAACATCTTGTGGGATTTTTTTTTATTTGTAGGTGGATAGGCTTGAATTATCGTTGCACTAGAGCTGCGCGAGGGCTTTTGGCGATGGGCGTCGTAATTTAGAACCACAGTTAAGTACCGAGCTATAATAAAGAATAGGCACCCAACGCAACAGTTAAGGGCCACATTGTACGCAGCGTTAAGACTTTGGAGCTTATTTAACGTGCACTCCCTCTACACAGGGTATTATTCGTCGGACATTTCTGGCTACACGGGTCGTTTATAGGTCGGCAGTTACTTTTTAAATGGCCGAACCCGAAACTGGGACCTTCTACTTGATGATATTTATTCGTGAAATCTGTTTGTTCTGGCTTACTTAGGGGACGTACATAAATTACGTCACGCTCCGAGGGGGGAGGGAGGGGTATGTGACAACGTGACGGATCGTGACATGGAGGGGGGAGGGGTAATCGCGTGAGTGACGTAACGATTCAAAATTTCCGATTTTGCAATAAAATCTGTTTTACATAAATTAAAGTTAAAAAAAAGATTTCAGATTTTTTTCTATCATAAGATCATCATAAGAAACACTTGATTTCAGAAATAAGTTGTGGGGAATATTGTATGCCACAACGCTGGCATTATTACTGCCATGGGCAGGTAAACTGCAGTAACATCCATAATGACTTAGACTATTGTTGCAAACACTAAACTATAAGAAAACATACTGGAAAAAAAATATTTCAGAGTAACAATGGTACAACTCATTTTTGCTTTTACTGCAGTTTACCTGCCCTCGGCAGATTAGCCTTCTACATTTTATAGACCTTTTCCTAACGGAACTTAGTAGTAACGCACAAAATTGTGACACTATCTTGAGGAATCAGAGGACTAGCAGCTAAATGGACGATCACCAAAAAGACCCAGAACTATACAGTTGACAGATCCGATTTTATCCCGACCCCTTTTTTTTTGAGAAGACATCAGAAAATGAGGGTTAGGTTATCCTTGAACAACGAAAATGTAAATACAATGTCGATCTATTCCTATGAATAAACTACTTAACCAAGACAACTTTTACTTTTTTTTTCTTTTCAAGTGAATTTTAATATATCGTTTTATGCATTTTTTTTTAATTTCAAAAACAAAGGGAAATATTAAAAATAACTTTTTTTGAAAAAGGGGGGGGGAGGGGGTGCGACAAACGTGACGTAATTTTAGGGGGAGGGGTTCGACCAAACGTGACGCAGCGTGACATAGGGGGAGGGAGGGGTAAAAAACGTCTACATTTTGCGTGACGTAATTTATGTACGTCCCCTTAACAGTCTTCCTGAAAATTGTAAAAATATTGTTTTGTCAAATTAACTTTCAAATTAAGAACTAAAAAAATATAGTAATACCAAGGATCACAAAGATATCATTAACAAAAAGTTTTACCCCTTATCTGTATATAATGACAAGAAAATACGTCTATTAAGTACCAGCACCACTATTTTTGTTTAAAATATTTCAAAATATTTTTTTACAATAACCTTATAGATTCTTTTCGAGGAATTAATTCGAAGCGGTATGGTCATCAGATCAAGCCGCACATCGAAAATTAGGCAGTTAGCGAACCAATAAATACGCCAACTAATTGTACTTATGTTGCTTAACAGTTGTTTCTGATCCAACTTATATTTGTCGATGCAAGCCTGTGTTAAACAAAAATAATAATTTATAAGTGTTTTTACTTATGCTAATAATCTTAGAATGATAATTATTAACTGCATTTTATCTCGACCATACAGTGTTGAAAACATTTGATAAAACAAATGGACTGTAAATCAAAACAGGCAGAGATGAGTTTAAACAAACTTTATAGCTTTTTGAGGCTATACTATATAAGGAATGAAATGAAATTTTCAAAGCAGATACTAAGTCGAGTGCCAACTATAATAAAAAATTTTGCTGAGAAGTAAAAATATTCACAGCCTATTTTTCAGGCTCGTCATTGAACTTTCTAAGCAATCAGTTTTTTTTTAAACTCCTTCATGGAATTCAGCAAGAAAATTTCCCAAGCAAAGTTTTCTGATGAATTTTGTTTTTTGTCAAATAAACTTAAGATAATATTACTCGTCAAAGAAATGTTAGGTTTTTGCATTATCGTCGCACTAGAGCTACACGAGGGCTGTTTGCGACGGGCGTCGTATTTTATTAACCACAGACAAGTAATGAGCCTACACCTGAATAGGCACCCAACGCAACCATTAAGGGCCAACGCAACCATTAACCAGCGTTAGGACTTCGAAGAATATTTAACGTGCACTCACTTGCACGGGGTATTATTCGTCGGACATTTTTGGCTGCACGGGCCGTTTATAGGTAGGCAGTTATTTTTTCAATGCTCGGACCCGAACCTGGGACCTATCGCATGCTAGGCGAATGCCTAACCGACTGGTTCCCCAGCCCCTCGTCAAAGAAAGAAAAAAAACATAGGGTTAATATAGAACATTAACAAAACATAAACAATATGCGATATTTTTTCCTTTTCTTAAGAGAAAAACGCGTTGTCAATATTTTTACCACTCTTTTTATTTAACAAATTTTTATAAATATTATTTTATCGGTAACTACATGAGATAATGTTTTTTCTTCAAATCTAGCGCGGCATGGTCATCAGATCAAACCGTTAATCGACGATATTGAAGTAGTGTACAATAGGTACTCCAACTTATTATACTCATTATGGCATTTGCATTACACTCCTTTTGCTTGGGAGTCGTGTTTGCCAGTACTTAGGTTTGTCGCTATAGAAAGTCTGATTTTAGCATATTTGTTTGTAACGTTAGTAATACGCGTTTTTATTTTTTAAAAAAACATAATTTGTAATAAGTATTTAATTAAACTGTATTTTTAACACAATCATGTGGCATTCAATTACTTTGATAAAAAATGCATTGTAGACAAAAACAGACTAAAATTTGCAATAAAGTACTAAGTACTAAAGTACTGTCTATTAACTAAAAGGCGGTTGCGTTGGGTGCTACTCAGGTGTCGGCTCATCATATGACTGTGGTTCTAAATTATGACGCCCATCACCTCGTGTAACTCTAGTGCAACGATAATTCAAACTAAACGCAAAATTAACCAAAAGGGCTACTGTCTTGAAATTACCTCTACCAACAACCCTATAAGCGATTTTTCAAACCGGAAGAAAATTCGTACGTGTCACGGAAAGACCATGTAATCAGGGTTTCTTTTGAAGTTTACCAATGGATACCACGGTCCTGGATCGTCATATCCACCAAAAAGACCTCCATGTTAAGATATACCAGGGTTTTGGGGTGTCAGACGTATGCTTACATACTCGGTCTATGATAGCGAACCAAAGCGTCACCATCACGTACAAGGGTGAAGTATTGAAAACTTGCATTAACTCTTTAGTTTTATACTGTTTTAATTTTAAAACCAAAAAGAATCATCATTATGTCTACTTTTCTTGTAATATTTCATACTATTGACGAATAAAATATAGCCCCTCCCAGATGTTATGGCGAACCTAAGGTTCACCATCACGTCACTACCGAAGATGAAGAGAACCTGTCTCGATACCTGTTCGGAACCACTCGGTCACGGCTGACCACATTTTTAGGGTTCCTAATGCGTCCGAACTAGTTTCTCGATCTTCGGCACTAGGAACAAGGACGTCAAAAATTCCGTCGACCGACACTTATGTTTGGGAGAGCTTCTCTGGCCTTGTTATGGAAGTTGGCCGTGTCAAACTCCTCCCTCCATCCCAGTCACTATAGTTCCCGCCACCCTTATTTGAAACACTTTAGGAATGGAAAACCGAAATCGGTTTTTTGCCCTCGGTTTTGACCGAAAACCCGGTTTTTTATAAGGCCGATCTAAACTGGAAACCGGTTTTCTGCGGTAAAAACCGGAAATCTTTTTTTCTCTCAAAAACCGCCATCCCTTCTGTTTCTTATTTGGTTGGCGGCAAGTATACTCTCTTCGAATGGAAGTATTCGATGGCCGAATGGAGATCTCCTCTGAAATGACGGGGCCCGGAAGACCAAGTGGTTTGAACCACAGACCATAAAGTTATTAGCCTGCGCGCTAACGGGTACGGGCTCGATTCCCGCCTTCGCATTGGGTGTACTTCCTTTCTGTGTGACCATGTGTCTGTCTTACTTGACGAATCTTATAAGGGGGTCTCTGATCAAGCACACAAACCGGAATATATATATGTACCTACCCTACCCTACCCTGTAATGACCTGCAAAAGGGGTCACCGTGCTCCCGAGTGGGGGTTGTTTCAATGGATCCTCTTCCAACAGATAATGAAGGTCCTTTTTCTTGCAAAAGGGCCCCTTCTGTAATTGCGGGGGGAGGAGAGTGCAGAGGGTGGATACCTTCCAGCGAGGAAGGAGTAGGGTGATATATTTGGCGAACGAAAAGGTGAGGTCGTCTGAATCAATATGATAGGCCCAAACAAGATAATCATAAATATGCATTTAGTAGCAATTCTGTTTGGCAATAGTATGAAATATTAAAAATATATATAAACTGTTAGATTAATTTACTTTTTTTTTCCAAATAGGTCACGTCCTGGGCTAAAAGGTTTAGGCATGATTATAATATATTCCCTCTTGAGAAAAATTTGAATTGTCATTTATTAACTTTATTTTTTGAAAATTTTATTTAATTCTAATTCGAATTTGTAGGCTGAATGGATGTGTTAGGCTCCAACAAGAGATCGTCACATTATTCGTCAATAGTATGAAATATTACAAGAAAAGTAGGCATAATGTAAGATTGTTTTTGATGTAAAATTGAAACATTAAGGATTAAGGCAAGTTTCCAATATTTTACCCTCGTACAAAAGATTTGAATTATTATTTATTAATTTCATTTTAGGAAACGTAGTGCTAAACAACTCGCCAAGCTCTTGTTTCAAACATTCTTTTCGTATGTTTCATTATATATTTTTGCAAGCAATTGCACATGAAGAACTTGGTTTATAGTAAAAAAGCAACGTCATTTAGTTCGCCAAGAGCTATTTTGTTGTTTTAGTGGAGAGAGATCGCGGGTTTGAATACGAAGACTTTAACAGAAAAACTAAGAACAGATTTTTTTTTTTACTTATAACTGTTCATTTTTACAGGAAAAAACTGTAAAGAGAAAATCACTGTAGTCTTCTGTTATTGTTTTTTCTGTAAAATAATTAGTTTTTTTTTACAGTGAAAGCAATCCGGATGGCGGTTCCAGATACAAAGAAACACCTCTTAGTTTCACAATACATAACATCTCAAAGACCAGAGCAAAATCCTATACTTACATTCTTAATATAAACATACTTTTCATACAATGATATGCTAAAAAGAATGTTTTGCAAAGAAATTTTTTTTAAAAGATTCTGTTTAAAGTTACTTGGGAACACGTCTGAAACTCTAAAAATACAAATTTTTCGTGCTATAAATGCAACGAAAAATGCCGTATCACTTATTTATAGTTAACAGATTATTTTAACCTAGTTTTTAATGCAAAATGCCTTAAAAATTCCTACAAAAAGAACTTTTTAAAAAGCTTGAAAAAAAATTAATAATTTTTTAAGAACTCTAATATCGTATTGACCCTCGTTCAACTTCATTTTTATAGAAATAAATGACTGATGCTTGTAATCAAAGGCTGAAAACTGATATTTGGATCTTCTTCTATCGGACCCTATCAATTTCGGAACAAATTAAAGTGTAAATTGTTTGTGGGGTGGTTTTAAAAAAATGTCCCCGACTGGGGGACGCCAGGCAATACCACATAGATTAGAAGGCTAAGAACTAAATGTTTGAACGGAATGCTTGACGTCATATTAGTGGACCGATTCTGTGGTTTTGCCCAATGATCATTCGTGACTAGATCTTGTATTTGAATAAACTTTAAAATAACATGAATCAAGATACGACGTCATCTTAAGATACGACGTTATTGGTCAACAAATCGAAATAGGTCTACTAGTGTGACGTTGGGTTGCTTGGTTCTTCGGCCTTCTAATCTAGGTGGTATTGCGCCAGGTCGCAAGAGGATAAGAAAGAACATACATCATATCCACTCTATTCCCACCTCCACAATATCATCCCCTTACTGAAATCTATTACCGATGAAGAAAGAATATCTTTTTGATGATGTTGGTTGGAGAATTTTTGCTTTATTTTCTATCGCAATGGCGGTGTGAGATTACATGCGTTTTTTTCCGAAACTAGGAGTGTCTGTCCTTTGAGGCTCATGGAAAGCAATCATTAAAGCAATGGAGGTTTTGCAGGGGGGTGACATACCAGTAAACGTGCTATTACCTCACCACCTAACTGAAGCCTCTTCCTCAATAAACCAACATACTACACTCTTAAAACAAACGAGCGATTTTAACTAAGTCTGAGTTAATTTTCACACCTCCAGTCTTGAAAATGCAAGGAGTGGATCCTTTGTGTGTTAAACCTCCGACAGGATCACTCCAAACGAGTGATTTTTGACTCAGTCTGAGTTAATATTCACTCCTTTCCAGTGTCGAAAATGCACTTCACCTACTGGAGTGGATTTCACTCTTTTGTTTTAAGAGTGTAAAGAAAATATTTATTACTTTAAATTACAGGGCTGGGTATCCTTTTTTTACACCTGGCTAACAAAGCTACCATTTAAAAAGTACAGTCGAACCTCGAATATACGATCTAATTGGTAATAATGTTTTACAAAAAACTTAAACAAGCAAGTTTAAAAAAGTTTGTTCAATTTACTTCGATAATTACTGCGTTTTGGCGATGTTTTGACAAAGGTTTATTTGGTTGGTGTTTAAAGTGGGTCGAAAAGAAAGCTCCAAGGGGGAAAACTCCTGGATTGGAGATTAACGGAACTACGCCACTTAAAACATGTCAATAATTTTTCTTGAATTTAGTTTCTGTTAGGTATTCGCTACAGAATACAATAAGCATTATTAATTTTAATTTTTTTCCAAAAAAATTTATTTAGTTTCTTTAGCCGAATGGCATCACGGAAGGGAAAAAAAATATCAGATTTGTGCTAAAGTGGAGTACTTTTTTTTTAAAGAATATTCGAATTTTCTCCAAAAAATACGACATTTTGAGCGTTGAAAGTTCAAAATCTGTAATTTAAGTATGAACTACACATTTGTGCTAAGTTACGAGTCAAAAAAAATGCGTAATAAATGAGTCTATAAGTTAAGCACACAAAAACATACAAAACTTCATTTTTATTATTATAGATAATTCATTCATAAATGATTCAAAATCGGTACATTAGCATAATGCATGTTCACTCAATGTTAAATTGAGAGCTAAGAAAGTACTAATTCCCAAACGGATTTTCATATTTCAGCTTCTTCAAAAATTCTAAATCATTGCAATAGGGCACATTTAACCGATTTCTTTACTTTGTTAAATGCAAAATTATAATTTCAATTAAAAAATATTCATGCTTTTGATTTTTGGCTTTTTTTATTTGAGCCAAAGTGGTGTAGTTTTTACAGAAAATTCGTATTATCTCATAAAATAGAACATTTTGAGCTCTGAAAGTTCATAATCTGTAACTTAAGTATTAACAACACATTTGTGCCAAGTTACTAGTCAAACAACAACTAGTTTGTGAATTTTTAAGAGGCATACACACACAAATAAAACTTAATTTTTATTATTATAGATATGCAAACTTGGATCAATTACAACTTTTTTTTTAGTCCGTGTGAAGAACGGGTATTTATTAGCTAGTCATGATTAAAAACGGCCAACTCAAATTGAGTTCGCCGCGCTTTTATGTATGAAAAAACTTGTTGGTACTTAATATTTTTTTTAAATATATATATATATTAAATAAAAATATGTTAAATAAAAAAAGTGGTATTATTTAAAATGCTTTTTTCTTATTATTCAAAACATAGTGTTACAATAGCATTTCTATACACAAATTGAACATATTCTAGGGGAATATAGGGGACTACGCCCCCTGCTCGCTTTCGCTCTCCAACCCCCGGAAATGTCCCAATTTCGACTGGCCGCTTCGCGACAGGCTCGCTGCGCTCGCTCGCTGAATGCAAATAAGATTACGTGGTAGCAATTTACGAGAAAAAATAAAAAGCAGAATTACGAGCAATTAAAAAGAACCAATATGGAACCCTGCATAAATGCACAAGACGGAAAAAAAGGGTTAAACTAAAGAATCGTGGCAGGATATTTTTTACTCCAAATCTGGGAATTCGGTTACTCACTTATATTTTTGCATAAAACATCTGTTTTCATTCAATGAAACTTATTTCCTAAAAATGTCCATGATAAATATAGCTAGAAAAGCAGAGTTATGATATCCATACCATTTAGAAAAGGGGACACTAAACTACGAAAGTGGAATACGGCATCAAATATTAAAGAAACAACGGTATTAAAAGAAACATTTTTATATTTTATGAGCTTTTGTGTCTTACAATTCGATTTAAAAAAAATGTTTTCTAAAGACAATTTAACTTAAATATTGCAGACTTTATATATTCAATTACGTTTGGCAACACTATATTTTCATTTGATTTGTTTGGATTTGAGATTCAAACACGAAAAATTGACAGTTTTGCGTTGAAACATGGTATTGTAACGCGAACATTATCCCCATAACGGCCATAACTGTCTTTTATGGCAGACTTGCAACGCCAGCGGGGCCAAGCTTCATATTCTTTTGGTGCGTAGTGTAGGAACTTTAGAGAGGAAGAGACTTTTGGACTTACAACATGTCTTGATCATATGTCTATGTTAACCAATTAGGCGTTTAGCCAAAGATTTTGTATTTTATGTTTTCTTTTGTGAAGTTGTGCTGTGGGACTAGTTTATAATTAAAAGTATTTATCCCCGAGAGTAGTTTCTTTACTACAAATACTTTAGTCTCACCACACAGCCTATCACAATGGCGCCCAACGAAATCTCTTACCCGCATATTGGGAAAAATTTCGCATGTTAGGCAAAATTTGAAAAATTCAAGCTGCCGCGAAATATGTGTCTTCCTCTCTCAGCCCTTTTTTTCAGGACTTACGAGTTTAGACCCGCCAGTCAACTCAAATTGACCAAGTCCGTGAAACTTCAAATGTGCCAAATCCCTTGGTAGAAGCATCGGAAATTATTATAAACCCAAGTCTACTGCAGACGACAACCGAAAGATAAGTCTTTTTTTTTATTGCCTTAAAATTAATGAATATTTTCGTAAAACGAAACAACATTGCTTTTTATTGTCTTAAAATTAATGCATGTTTTCGTAAAGCGAAACAGTTTCGTTTTATGTGTAAAATAAAAATTGTTTAATATTTACATTTTGATTTTGCATGCTGAAAGATAATAATTTTTTTTAAAGCCTTACAAAATTATTTAGTTTAAACTAAAACTTTAGTACTAAATAAGTCAATTGAAACTGCACGTGTAAGCATATTATAACGGTTGAGCCAAAAGGCGCGCAGACGCCATTATTCCTAACTGGTACGACTAGGTACGACTGATACGAGTCATAAATAAAAAACGGAAAGAATTATTTTCCCGCACCCGTTATTTTTATATAACAGTATTTGTATACAAAATATTCATGTTAATGAATTCTATTAGAGTTCTCTCATATGCAAAGTATTGCTTAACAATTACTGAAGAATCTGCTTATTACTAGTTGTTAATTACAGTAATTTAAAGTGATATTATGAAAATAATACAAATTATTATTTTAATAACAAAGTGTTCTTGGAAACTGGTATAAAAATAACCAGAAGTTATATGTTGTTTATCATTTTCTGGGTTGCTGTAAAATATTAGTCAGTGATTTTTATATTTTATTTTCTGTGCATTTGGAATTGAATACATTATTCTGAAGAGTAGAAACCTTTTCTTGTGTTTTATTTGAAGTGTTATTGATTTTGTTTTGACAAAATGGTATAAGTAAGAGCAATTATTTTGAGATATTTTAGTGCATTGTAGTGAATTAGTTGTAAAGTGAATTGGTTGTTTTTGAAATAATTGTCTTGAAACAAAGTGATGTCTTTAAGGAATACAATTTGAATGTTTCAGGGTAAATATAAATAGTTAAGGTAATAGTGCTAAAATTAAAATTTCTAGAATGTGCTGAAAACTAGAATTATTTAAGCCTTAAAACCAATAACTTATACTTTTAAAGTCTTAATATAGTAAAATTGCATATATTTTAGTTGATTCTTTTGCCTTCTTTTATTTGTATCAGGAATGTGTTGTGATATGAATAAGATTTTGTGATATAAGGTAAATAATAGCCTGTTATTGTACAAGTACAGAGGTCAAATGCTAAACTTACAAATTCATGAAAAGTTAACATTGCACAGACATATCAGTTTAACACTAACAATTTTCTTGAATTAATTTTTTTTTTCTGTTCAAGTTTTAATAAACTTTGCACAAAGAAAAAAAAAACTTTACACTTTTGAACAAATTCTTCCGAACTTGTGCGTACAACAGACTGTGACTCTTTACAAACTCAGTGCAGAAAGCTAGCAACATGACTGCATATTTTGCGAAAGGAAGAAAGTGTGATTTGCAAAAACTGGCAACACAACTGACTTTGGGTGATAAATTTTCTGAAGACACCACAGTGTCAGAACTGAGAAATCTTATACTTACCTCTACAGATTATGATCCTGAATACACGAAGGAACTTCTAACAACTATAATAGAAGAAAGAATTGAAGAAACCGAGATTCAAAAACAGCTTGCCGAAGAACAAAAGCGAAAGCAAGAGATGGACTATGAGTTAGAACGCCTACGCTTGCAAACCCAAGCTCAATCCAAACACAATGCAAGTGATGTCGCTGTCGAAAGCCAACGACCGGATATGAAGAAGTTGCTACCAACTTTCACTACTAATGAGGACATTGCTGTTTTCCTCACATTATTTGAAAGACAGCTAAACTTTCTTCAAGTTCCAGAGGAACAGTGGGTGCCCTACCTTATTGGATCGCTACCGAGTGAGATATCCAGAATATTTGCCAGAGAGTCTCTTGAAGAGGTTACAAAGTTCCCAGATGCCCGTGATATCTTGCTAAAAAGATTCAAGTTGAACGCCGAAAAATTTCGTCAACTGTTCTTTACACACAAGAAAGACACAGAAAGTACTTGGCGTGATTTTTTTTTCGAGATAAGAAATTACTTCGAAGGATGGCTCCAGGAGTTGAAAGTTGACAAGTTTGAAAGCCTCAAGGATCTAATTATTTCCGAGCAAATAAAAAGAAAGTGTTCTTCAGATGTCAAAGAACACTTTTTGGACATATGGACAGAATTAATCCATCCCAATGAACTAGTTGAAAAGCTGGATACTTATGAAAACTTGAGAAATCAAAAGAAGATGAATTCCTCTCCCAATCCCGTTGCAGGAAAATTTCAAAAGAAGAATTTCCGGTTCAACTATCAAAAAAGAGATGAGAATCAAACATCAAAACACTTCGACTCCAGAAAGGCACCATCCCAGAAGGATGAATCAAAAGATGAACATCCATCAGCAAGAAATTATAACTCCAGAACGAGACAATTCCAGCAGGATGAATCAAACGATGAGCATCCTTCAGCAAGAAGCTATAACTCCCGAACAAGAGAGCCCATGCGTCACAACAATCATCAAGGGGATCAGCCACACATATACTGCTACGGTTGCGGTGAACCAGGAGTCACTATCACGAAATGCTCGAATTGCAAGTCTTCGAACGCAAAGCTACGAAACATACACTTAAAAAGTGTGAATATCCAAGATTCGGCTGCCATGGTTCCAATTGCTGTCAACGGAATCGAGGTAACAGCCTTGATTGACACCGGAGCAAGTCACACAATCGCTGGTGAAATGTTATATGCCACACTTCTTCAGCAGGGAGTACCATTTCAGACATCCGTTCTTGCTGTGACCCTAGCCGATGGAAGCTGTCGTGAAACACAAGTGCACACAGCAAAGGTGAAACTCTGTCTCGAAGGACGAACATATAAAGTTTCTATGGTTGCCCTACCAGATGCAAAGGACAACAACACGCTTCTAGGCTTTGACTTTATCAAGAAGGCTGGAATAATTCCCAACTTAAAAGAAAATTCCTGGCATTTCGCTACGAAACCAGAAAGAAAGTTCAACCTTGTTGAAACTCAGAGAATCCAATCACGCACACCTCAACACCAAGAATCTTCATTCGATTCTCGTTTATTTCAAGTTCAAGAATCTTCATTCGATTCTCCACCATTTCAAGACCATGAATCTTCATTTGATTCCCGTCCATTTCAGAATCAAGAATCTTCATTCGATTCCCGTCCATTCCAAGATCAAGAATCTTCATTCGATTCCCGTCCATTTCAAGATCAAGAATCTTCATTCGATTCCCGTCCATTTCAAGATCAAGAATCTTCATTCGATTCCCGTCCATTTCAAGATCAAGAATCTTCATTCGATTCCCGTCCATTTCAAGGAAAAGAGCCATTATCCGACTACTGTCTTCGGCCGGATGAGGCCAGCATATTAACTAACTCTCAGCGCAAAAAGCTAGATGATTTGTTACGGAAATATGAAACTACGTTTCGTCCGAGGGGAGAACCAACACCCTTCATAGAGCATCATATCGATACTGGAAGAGCGCCTCCTGTTGCCACGGTCCCATATCGTCTGTCACCGGCCAGACAAGAAATCTTGAAAAAAGAATTGGATGCCCTATATGAAGCTGGTATCATTGAAGAATGTGATTCCCCCTACGCAGCACCAGTAGTGCTTATTCCAAAACCAAATGGTGAATTTCGTTTGTGCATCGACTATCGCAAACTCAATGCGGTAACGAAATCGGATCCATATCCTCTGCCTCGTATGGATGATCTACTCCATAACACGAAGGAAACAGCCTTCATGTCCACAATTGACCTGAAGTCGGGATATCATCAAATTAATATGTATCCTCCAGACAAAGACAAGACTGCATTCGTATGCCAATTTGGAGTGTTTCGCTTCACAAAAATGCCGTTTGGTCTCAAGACAGCTCCTGCAACCTTCCAAAGACTGATGGATCTATTCTGCCGTGGTCTGCAAGTGAACATTCTGGCATACCTGGATGATCTTATCATTATGTCGCCAACATTTGAACAACATCTGCAGGACTTGCAAGCAGTCTTTGAAAGACTTGAAAAATTCAAACTCCAGGCCAATCGAAGCAAATGTCAATTTGTTTGCTCCAAAATCAAGTATCTGGGTCATTACATCACCCCCAACGGAATCGAGGTGGATCCCGAGAAAGTAAGTGCTATCATGCAGATACCACCCCCGAAAACGGTGAAGCAAGTTCAAAGTTTCCTTCAGACTTGCAGTTGGTATCGGAGATACATTGAAAACTTCGCAGATATATCACGACCTCTCAGCGAGCTAACAAAGAAGAAATCGCTATGGAAATGGGAACAAGACCAACAACGAGCATTTGAGACGCTGAAAAACTGCCTCATGGAACCTCCCGTGCTGCAACAGGCTGACGGATCGAAGCCTTTTGTTCTTCGAACTGATGCAAGTGGTTTTGCCCTCGGAGCTGTCCTGCTTCAAGGAGAGGGACCGACAGAACATCCGATCGAATATGCCAGTCGCTTACTTAGCCCAGCCGAACGCAACTATTCCACCACGGAACGGGAAGCCCTTGCTGTTGTGTGGGCCCTCAAGAAGTTCCGTGGGTATATAGAAGGATCAGAAGTTACAGTGGCTTCAGACCACCAGCCTCTCAAATGGCTCCTCACCCTTAAATCCCCAACAGGTCGCCTTGCCAGATGGGCATTGGAAATACAATCCTTTAACTTGAAGGTTCAATACATAACGGGAAAGACAAATGTCATCGCCGATATGCTCTCCCGTCCTGTATGCCCAGAAGAAGTTCCCCAATGCGAACTTTCAACAATCGCTTTCGCAGACATGCCAACAGGAAGTCCTAGAGATATGCGTGACTCGCAACTTCAGGACGACAACTTAAAGAAGATCATAGAAAGTTTCGAATCTCTGGAAAAAACTGAAGATTTCGCCAATTGGACCGATCGAGGATTTCTGTTAAACCAAGGTGTCCTATATCGCTATGTTCCAGAGTCGGAAACTGAAGAAGCACAATTAGTCATACCGTTTCATGAACGAGAAAAGATCATGAAGAAACACCACGATGACCCAATGGCTGGTCATTATGGCGAAGACGGAACCTACCAGCGCATCGCCAAACGTTATTATTGGACTGGCATGCGGCGATATATATCGGACTATGTAAAAAGTTGTCCCGAGTGTAATAGGTATAAAGCAACAAATCTAAAACCAGCTGGACTTTTACGTACTCCAGTGCAATCTCAGCGTTTTGAGTCTCTCTCAATTGACCTTTTTGGTCCCTTGCCTCGCAGTGATGCAGGAATGCAGTGGATCTTCATTGTAGAAGACTGTGCCACAAGATGGGTAGAAATATTCCCGCTACCTACAGCCACGGCACGTGCGTGTGCAATCACATTAATTGAAGAAGTTTTCTTGCGCTTTGGAATACCACGACGCATTATTTGTGACAACGGACCACAGTTTGTTGGTGCAGTGCTGCAACAAATTTGTCACTTACTTAATATCGAGCATAACCTCATACCAGTCTATTGCCCACAAGCCAATCCGGTGGAACGAAAAAACCGCGATCTTAAACCTCGTCTTGCAATCCTCGTCCAGGACGAACATGACAACTGGCCCGCAAAATTGCCAGTGATACGTTTCGCAATGAATACCGCTGTCTGCGACACAACAGGTCATACGCCTGCTTTCCTGACTTTCGGAAAAGAACTCAAAACGGTCGATGATGTTCAGCAAGACTTTACATCAATAGTTGAAAACGACAACTTTGTTGCCGAAATCACGCCGTACCTAAAACGCTTCGCGGAAAATACGAAAGTCATCCGTGAACGCATTGAAATGAAACAAGATCAGCGTAAGCTCCAATTTGACAAGAGAAGACGACAAATTTTCTTCAGCCCAGGTGACAAGGTGTGGGTCACTTTGCACCCGCGCAGCAACGCAAGAAATAAAAAGACATCGAAGTTTATGCCAAAACGCGATGGACCTTACAAAGTTCTGACACAACGTTCACCCACTACTTATGTCGTTGCCAGCATAGAAAATCCAACTGAAGAAATCGCCACATATCACGTTTCAGCGCTGTCACCGTACCGTGATCAA
The DNA here is from genome assembly GCA_023701765.1 of Hylyphantes graminicola. Lineage (NCBI taxonomy): Eukaryota > Metazoa > Arthropoda > Arachnida > Araneae > Linyphiidae > Hylyphantes > Hylyphantes graminicola. Next base: position 44,671,126 of record CM043112.1, read on the forward strand.
GCCAATGGCGAACAAACAAGCACTTCTCCTGTTGCACCATTACGAAAGCGTGGACGACCTCCGAAGCGCCCACCAGCTCAAGGCCCTACAACCGGCGCGTCCTAAACACAAGCTCCGCATCTCGAACACTCGTCGGGACGTCGTCGTGTTCAGGAGGGGAGACTGTAACGCGAACATTATCCCCATAACGGCCATAACTGTCTTTTATGGCAGACTTGCAACGCCAGCGGGGCCAAGCTTCATATTCTTTTGGTGCGTAGTGTAGGAACTTTAGAGAGGAAGAGACTTTTGGACTTACAACATGTCTTGATCATATGTCTATGTTAACCAATTAGGCGTTTAGCCAAAGATTTTGTATTTTATGTTTTCTTTTGTGAAGTTGTGCTGTGGGACTAGTTTATAATTAAAAGTATTTATCCCCGAGAGTAGTTTCTTTACTACAAATACTTTAGTCTCACCACACAGCCTATCACAGTATCACTTTTTTCGGCAACAAAACAATCAATGCCACATTTTAAAAAGATAGATTAAGCAACTATTTAGGTAAAACTAAAGAATCGTGGCCGGATTTGGCGTCTTTTCAAATATTTTATATATATATATATTATAGTCAAAACACTAACATACTAATACTCACATGCACATGTTTACGTGACAGATGCTGCCATCTATCACGCGCCACCTCCACAATTTAGACATGTCCCTGAAGGGGAGGGAAATATTAATAATAGTTTTTCTGCCCACCCTGGTCTAAAAGTCACCAAGGTGACGAAAAAAAAATGACCATGGTGATTTTTTGGACGACCTGTATGACATGACCATGGTCATGTCACCTGATGCATTGGTCATATCAGCATGGTCATATCAGATAGGTCGTCCAAAAAATCACCATGGTCATGTCACCAAGGTGACGAAAAAAATCACCATGGTCATGTCACCAAGGTGACAAAAAAAAATCACCATGGTCATATCATCAAGGTGACGAAAAAAATTACCATGGTGATTTTTTGGACGACCTGTGTGACATGACCATGGTCATGTCACCTGATGTATTGGTCATATCAGCATGGTCATATCAGATAGGTCGTCCAAAATATCACCATGGTCATGTCCCATTGGTAGTTATAGTTATCACCATGGTCATGTGACATATGTGGCATCCCATAGATCCAAAAAATCACTATGGTCGTGTCAGCTCAGTAATATCACCAAGATAACAAGGATAAAAATCTCCCTGGCAAAAAATAGGACTAGTGTGCTTTGAATAGCATACAACATGATCACGTGATTGATGCATGGCCACATAAATATCAGGATAAGCTTTAAAACGTAGTATTCAGATGATCCATCATCTTCAAATTGCAAAAAAAGTTGTGTGTAGACAGCTTTTTGTTAAAAGAAACAAATATTTTGTTCACACCAGACTGGGGTAATCATAATTGTTAATCTATTATGATTAATGGTTTTGAAGTTGATATTCTTGGTAATCATAATTGAGTATGATTAATCCTCTGATAATCGTAAGAGTGATACAATAGTAATAAAAATAGTAATATTACAATTATATAGTAATAATAGTAACTACACTAATAGTATTAACACAGAGAGAAGCGTTCGGTTTCGAGACCTGGCTACTGGTCTCATCTCCCCTTAATACAATTTCTAAAGTAAGATTCAAGACAAGAACTTCTAAAATAACTAAAACAGCCTACCTTTCTGTTTCGATAATATTCACTGAAATTCTTAACGAAAAACAAGTAGGTTTGCAAAAGTACATACACATAATGAACTATCAAGTAATTACATTGTGACGTCATTCAAAACTAATTTATAATACAATAATAAACTTTCTTCAAATATTTATTTCAAATAAATAAAGTTTCTTACCTTTAGCCTTTAGTCTCTTACCTAAAGTTTCTTTCTGAGTTACCCACTCAGTTGTTGAACTTTGTGTTTCTGATGAAGAGCCAGTCTGACAAGTTGTGGTACAATTGCCAGATTAACTACAGTTCCCCGGACGAGAATTGTGAAATTTTTTCAACAAATTAGATAGGGCATTCATCTGAGTGACTCCCATCTAACTCATTTTTAAAATAACACAATGTTTTGTTATTGAAAAAAAACTAACTGGAAAAAAAGTGAAAAAAGAACATGTGTAAGTACAAAGCAAATAAAAAAAATTACAACTGATATCGTCAATTATGATAGACCACGAATGTGCAAAAACAAAAATATGCAACACAAATTTAGCTTAACTGAAGGTTATTGTTAGCTTTCATCATCCTCGCACCAGAGCCACACAACCGCAGTTGACAACAGGTGTCTTATTAAGAACTACAGTAAAATGACGAGCCGACACCATGAAACTGAAGTGTAGGAACATAATCCAATGGATTATGGCGTCGGCATCCTGTTTCTTCTAACACAGTACTGCTATTCTACAAACACTACGCGGCAATAAAATCTTCAGGAAGGGGCACATGAAGTGTTTTTTTTAATTAAAAAAACGGCCTAACTTTTAATATAAATTATTCCATCTGATAACACGTTTTTGTGTTCTTTCTGGAAGCATTCGTAAATGCCTTCGAGATATTTTAAGTAAGAAATCGTTATCCGTTCGTTACATATTCTAAATCAGGGGTTCCCAACCGGTGGTACAGGTACCACTGGTGGTACGCAAGAATATTAAATATTTCAGGTGGTACGCAAGAATATTAAATAATTCAGGTGGTACTTGTGGGTGATGTGAGCATTATGATGCTATCAATAGCTTCTGTATGTATGTGAGTAAGCAAACATATTACTCATTATTTTAAACAATAACATTATTTTAAATAGAAATCTTTAATTAACTTCCGCACAGGATTTTGCTAAGTTTGTACTATTCCATTTGTATGTATTTAGACATATGGACAATAAACAAAACTGAAAATTAATACAATTTATTCTTTTTATTTCTTCTTTATTATAAGCATGTTATAAATAAACAAATATCTAACCTTTAAATACGAAGTTTTCTCAGGAATTTTACTAAAAAAAACCCTTTGAACATTTTTTGAAACGTAAATAGTATACGTTTATTAAAATATTTAGGTCTGGTGGTACGCCAAAATTTTTTAAAAAGGCAAGTGGTACGCAGGTGCAAAAAGGTTGGGAACCCCTGTTCTAAATTGTGACTCCCGTCGCCAAAGCTCTAGCGTAGTACATATCTTAGCACACTTTAGTATACTACATAATTAATGCTCCAAAGCCCTGCCCCTGTGCACAATGTCGCCATGAAAAGCTGTGTTGTGTGACACCTACACTCAGGTGTTTACTTCTTACATAATTGTGGTCCAAAACCTAAATTACGATGCCCATCACCAATACCACTATCTTGTAGCTGTAGTGATCCAATAATTCAAACCTAACCTAAATAGACAGCCAGAATTGTTCAACAACTACAGCCAGTTTTTAGTTACTTTTAACTGGCCCCAATTAAAACTGAAGGAAAAAAAGAACTGGTTGAACCATGTTGAGGTTTTGTTTCTCAAAAACCGTAAATCCCTAAGATCTGCACATTCGTGGTTTGGTCATTCAACTAACAATATGATATTCAAAAACAATTTCACTTCTTTAATACATCCTTTAATTTAATGCAACTTTTAAATTTAACTAATTGATTCTTTTAACAACTTAATTTTATGTTTAAAGAAACAATGATAGTTAATCAATTTCATAAATTAATTAACAACTAATATCCACAAAAATTAATAAAAAAGAAATGTTAATTGATGGGAAAATTTAAAATGAATGTCAACATTCTGGTACATTTAACACAATCGCTTTGCACACTTATGTAGCCTGACCAGATTTATTTTCAGTGATTAACTTTTGAATACGAAATCATAAATTAATTTTATTAACTCATGCTCTATTTACGCAGTTTTTATTGCTACATAGTTGAATAACAAAGTAAACTGTACTTTGAAATGCAGTCCTGTAAAATAAATGTAAACATGCCTGAATGAACCATGCTTACTCGCTTACGTTGATCAGATAAGAGTTAAAAAAAAACCATCTACAAACAATAAAAAATAGTGAACAAAATAAAACAAGAACTTACCTAGTTTATCTTCTTTTAATCCTTTGTTTGATTTAAACATTAAAAAGTAAACAAATTAAGATTTAAATTTCTTCAACGTGCTTTAACGTCAAAGAATACATTACGACGGTTACAGTTAAGGAATAGGACAACAGTTTTTATCAAGAATATTTTGAAATTATATAAGGATTTATGGCTAAAACTTTTATTTTTTTTTTGCTCTAAATATTGTTAGAGCTGTTTTCAGTTAAATTGTACATTAAAATATACTGTATAACATAAACGAGCGAAGAAATAATTTTTTGCAAGGTTTTGGTTTGTTTGAGAGCACTATGTTTTGTTTTTTACGACAAGTACCGGTTTTAGAATCCAATTAAAAAATAAAAACTACAAAAATGGGTTCTATCGCAATCTTCTTTCCCTTATTTATTGATAAACAAGTTCGATCAGATTATTACAAGGTCAAGATTATTTCTAATTTTTACTTTAAAAACGTATTAGTTACAATACATTGCTATAGAGTTCGATAGCGTGATCTGCCATCAGCGAGTAAATAGTATTTCAGAGGTTTTTAACGATTAAATATTTCTTTACAATTTCCAACTACGATTACATGTTTTTAAAGCTATACCTTATGAAGCACTTAAAAAGTAATATCCCTTTTCCGATTTTTATTAAAACACGTTTTATGCCAATAAAAATTTTCGGCCTCAAGATAACGATGTTTTGTAATTCTGCATAAATTAATAACAATTTCCTTCTCTACAAATGTGAAAAAAAAGTATTTTTATTGCCATTGCCGTACACGTGCCTATAAAAACAATCAGAAATAGATTTGAATTTGTAATTGAAACTAGAACCAAAAACACAAATATTTTTTGTGTGATAAAACATAATTATAAAGGAGTTATTCGTTCTTTAAAATTTTTATTTGGAAGATACATTTTCTATGAAATATTCGTCCGATACCAGGACATGATTCTCATGATAATGTGTTGTGACCAAATCTCATTTTTGCCATTTATAAAACCAGATTGAAATTTGGCCGATAGCTTGATTTTTGATGACGAAAACAATTATAGATATAACAATTTACAAGTTGTTCAACAGATATTTTGCAAGAACTCTTATACTAGAATATTCGTTATGCGACGAGTCCCATCACATTGTAACAAAGCCAACAATCGCCAAATACTATAAGCCTGTTAAAGTTAAGCCTAACTTGCACATGTAATTTTAATTTAGCCAAAATTTAACAAAAAATTCCCGTTGTACGAAACTTGTATACGTGCATTCTTCTTTATATTATTTGCAATTTAAAAAAATGAATTGTTTGTTTCATAAGTTGTATGTTAACTTAGAAGCAATATATAAATAATTTAATAGTTAACTTTCAATTACAAAATAAAATGCAATCATTTGTGAATTTTCATGAAATCTCAAATAGTTTTAGTCGGTCCTTATATATTGGTTTGAATGAATAAATAGCAGTAGATAAGTGAAATAAAAATTTAGTAAATTCATTTAATGAAATGTGGATTACATTGCTTAATTCAGCATAATTGTTAAATGCAAAAAAAATATGTCGTATGACATAGTTTCACAAAAAAAGGTTATACACAGGTAAATTTTAGCAACAAATAATATATAAATAGATGTCAATCAACATATGTTTCATAAATTCCTATATATGAATGTGATCATATATAACCATGGTTGATGTGACCAATTAGCTAAGGTGATATTACCAGAATTTATCAAGGAATTCCTTGGTATTAGTTTATTTCAGTTTTTAACCACCAAATAAATACACAAATAATGACAGCAATATAATAGATTATGGTACAAATAATTACAAAATGATAAAGTTAATAATAAATTAACAAAAATGAATAAGGTATATTATAGAACAAAAATGCAAATGTGCATTACTTGCATGTATTTCAAGTAATGGAGTATTAAGGCATAAGTTTCTATTTTATTCATATAAGGGACTTATGCATATCGCTACAAAATGGTCATATTGTACAAAAGTAAAGTGACCAACATTATAATGTGGTCATTTTACAATAGTATTTTAGTCATGTCACTATCAAGTTCAATCTGAATATGACCATAATATAAATGTGACCAAACATCTTAGGTGATATCACAGATTTGGTCATAATAGAGTGACATTTTAGTCACATCACTATCAAGTTCAATCGAAATATGACCATAATATTCATGTGACCAAACAGCTAAGGTGATATCAGCAGAAGTAACCATGTCACCATAGCTTGTGACCATGGTGACTTCCAATATGACCAAAAGTGACTACATCGGGTTATATGGTGACTTGGTGATATGCTGACATCACCAGAAGTGACCACTTCAGTCTGCATGTGACCATAGTGATATGGTGATATCACTTATATCACCTTGGTGACATCTGGTGACTTTTAGACCAGGGCAAACACAAATCCTTTGGGAAAAAAAGGTCTAAATTTAAAGATTTCACAGTATGAGTAGACATACTGCATAATATAGACTTGGGTAAAAAAAAAGTCGTCTTGCAGTGAAAAATTTATTTATTATTATAGATATTTTTTTTAGAAATTATACAGCTGGTAGATAAAGTTAAACATTTTTTAAAATGCCGTTTGAACATAAATAAATACCACACATGGGGCAAATACTTCATTTAATATAAGAATTTCAAAGAGGCACTGCTTTCCGTTGAAAAATTATTGAAAATTTCAAAAAATATATGTATTGTTATGGAAAGTTATTTTAAAATGTATGGTAATGAATATGTAATGTATGGTATGGTATGGTACAGCTGTGGAAATAAAAAAGTACCCACTTGAGGTTATTTCATCCGTTAGTCACCCTATATAATCGGACCTTTTTGAGATTGTGTACAATTAACATTCTGAGTTAATTGCACGATACAAAATTTGCATAAGGGGCCGTCTTCATATTAAAAATATTACGGTCTTTGAAATTTCCAATAGCAACACCCAATTTTAATAACTTAGAAATGTTAAGCACTCTTGAAAACCCTTAAATCTAAGTTTTTGTTACATTTGGATGAATATTTGACGAGTTATTCAATCGAATCACTTGTGGACCTTTTGGGGACCATCTCTAAAATGACAAGCAAGCATACATGCAAGGCCGTCTTTATTTATCAATTACACATGCAATCTTATACACAGTCCCCTAAAGGGTAATTAAAAAGTATTTTGTGATTTACACAGCAAATTATGAATACAAAAATTTAAAAATTGGGATTTCGCTTAAGTTTCTCGTCTTAAATTTATTTCCTTAAAAATATTAAGGGGTCTCCATTCATATTTTTTAAAAAAATTAATATAATAATTACTTAAAAATATAAAAACTGTTTTAAATACCCCAATATTGAATGCATTTTGTTTGGATCATTATAATTTCTTTTCAGTAAAAAATTCGTTTCATTATCTTAATTATTTATAGATCGGGATAGTTTTTTATGTGCAACTCATTTAACATTATGGCACCTAAACTTTGCACGTCTCTAGCTCCCCTAATAATGCTTAAAAACTAACAAAATTTGGGATTTCGTATTAAAATATGTCAGAGATTTGAAATATGAATTCAAAAAGGGGTGTTGCTATTGGAAATTTTAAAGTTAGTAACATTTTTAATATGAAAATGGCTCCTTATGCAAATTTTGTGTCATGCAATTAACTCAGAATGTTAATTGTTCACAATGTCAAAAAGGTCCGATTCCATAGGATGACTAACGGCCAAAATAACCTCAAGTGGGTACTTTTTTATTTCCACAGCTGTACAGCTGCGGAAATAAAAAAAGTACCACTAGTGATTATTTCAGCCATTAGTCACCCTATAGAATCGGACCTTTTTGAGATTGTGAACAATTAACGTTCTGAGTTAATTGCATGACACAAAATTTGCATAAGGGGCCGCCTTCATATTGAAAATGTTACGAAATTTGAAATTTCCAATAGCAACACCCAATTTTAATAACTTAGAAATGTTAAGCACTCTCGAAAACCCTTAAATATAAGTTTTTGTTACATTTGAATGAATATTAGATGAGTTATTAAATCGAATCACTTATGCATCTTTTGGGGACAATCTCTAAATGACAAGCAAGCATGCATGCAAGGCCGTCTTTATTTATTAATTACACATGTAATCTTATACACAGTCCCCTAAAGGGTAATTAAAATATATTTTGGGATTTACTCAGCAAATTATGAATAAAAAATTTTAAAAATTGGGATTTCGCTTGAACTTCCTGTCTTGAATTTATTTCTGTAAAAATATTAAGGGGTTTCTATTCATATTTTTAAAAAAAATTAATATAATAATTATTAAAAAATATATAAATTGTTTTAAATACCCCAATATTGATTGCATTTTGTTTGGGTTATTATAATTTCTTTTCAGTAAAAAATTCGTTTCATTATCTTAATTATTTATAGATTGGGATAGTTTTTTATGTGCAACTCATTTAACATTATGTGACCTAAACTTTGCACGTCTCTAACTCCCCTAATAATGCTTAAAAACTAACAAAATTTGGCATTTCGTATTAACATAGGTCATAGATTTGAAATATGGACTCAAAAAGGGGTGTTACTATTGGAAATTTTAAAGTTAGTAACATTTTTGATATGAAGATGACCCCTTATGCAAATGTTGTGTCATGCAATTAACTCAGAATGTTAATTGCTTACAATTTCAAAAAGGTCCGATTCTATAGGGTGACTAACGGCAGAAATAATCACTAGTGGTACTTTTTTTATTTCCGCAGCAGTAGGGGAAAAAGGAGAGTTCTGCATCAGTGGTGGGATGGTGGGATGAAATCCCACCGGAAGTGGCTCTGACGTCACCGGAAGGGGCGTGGCGGATATGACGTAACGGATATGACGTAAGTGGAGTTGAGTTGTTTGGGTGCTGAAAGTTGAGTTGTTTAACTCCTGAAATCCTTAAGGAAAGTTGAGTTGTTTAACTCCTGAAAGTTGAGTTGTTTGAGTCCTGAAATCCTTAGGGAGAGTTGAGTTGTTTGGGTGCTGATATGACGTCACAGTTCTATGTCGTGGTGCCATCTATCGATGAGAATAATAAGTATTAAAACTGAATATATTTAAAAAATAGGTAGTGCTGCCCTCTACTGAATAGAGATTAAAGTAAAAATAGGTTTAAGTTAGTGCTGCCCTCTATCGACAGGGAAATATATGATTTTAATGTGGAATTGTTACATTTTAGCGCATAAAAATATTAAAAAGTTTATTTGACAAGATTCGAACCTACATCTACAAAAGTGAATCTAGCCGAATGAGTTTTTTTCTACGGCGCTACCGACTCGGCTATGTCCACTCAGTACTATATGAAGAATTAACGTCTAGTTTCTACACTTATCCCCTATGAGAGATCCTAATGGAAGATCCTTAAGGAATACCATCTAAGGATAATTAAAAGTATTTTAAGAATTGCCAAGTAATAGCGCCATCTACCGGCGAGAGAAATAATGATTTTAATGTAAAATTACCATGAAAAATACATATTAAAAAAATCGAGTAAATTAAAACTCTATAAAAGCAGGGATACGCTTATGTGACGTAGAAGGTTTTAAGAATTGTCAAATAGTGGCGCCAACTATCAACCAAAAAAAAAAGTAATGATTTTAATGTGAAATTATCATGAAAAACAAATATTAAAAATAGAATATATTTAAACGCGATAAAAGTGGTACTATCTATCGATAGGGAAATTAATTATTTTAATGTTAAATTACCGCGAAACATTTTAGTGTGAAAAATATTTAAAAAAATAGAGTTTATTTGACAGAATTCAAACCAACGATCTCTTATGATGCTAATAGTCGAGTTGTTTAGATGCTGATGAATAATATTATATGTTTTTGTTACGTTTTGAGTAGGTTTATACGACATCATGAGTAATAGGGTAGATTCGAATGCATAGATATATGTTTTACAATATAGTTTTAAGGAATAGTAATGGGTGTTAAAGGTAAGTGGTTATCTAATATGGTCTTTGAGAAACATGTATTATTTTGAACAAAATAACATGCTTATTATAACTTTCGTTTATTACCAGACAAATTTAGAAACAATTCTTAAGTTGATAAGTTCATTAACAATTTATTTTTAAATTTCACAATACACATTCAGTTGTTTGAATTTGTTCTTCAAAGGTTTAATTTTTTATCATAGATTTAAAGAATGATAAAGAACCATCATACCGGTTATTTATAATTAATTTTTTTATATTTTGTAGTTTTAAACTATTTTTTTTTTTTTTTAAGGTTTGCTATTACTTTTCAATATTTGAATTTTATTACCAAAGCAAATATTTTCATTAATTAGAAGAAAGTTTACTGGGGCTGCTAATCTGGAATTTGGCCAGATAAGCGCCCCTAAAGGCAACTGAAGAAATTAACCAACATCAATAAAAATTTGCACACGCTCTAAGGAGTAATATGGCAGTTATTTGGCACTGATAAGACTTAAAAATTCACTTTATTAATTTTTTAAAAAATATATTGAAAAAACGATGAAATTAGCGAATTTTACATAATTAATGGTCTCAGAGGCAACTAAAGATATTAACTCAGATCAATAAAATTTTGCACATGTACGAACAATAACATAAGGCAATTTTTCCGCACTATTACAAATTTGATATCAAAAACTTGGTTCTTTCGATACACCCTACTGGGGAGCAAAGTCAGTTAAGCACTCGCTTAGCATGCGGAAGGTCCCATTGGTTCGGGTCCAGGCATCGCCAAAATAGCTGCCGACCTATAAACGGCCCGTGCAGCCAAAAATGTCCGACGAATAGTACCCCGTGTAAAAGAGTGCACGTAAAATATCCTTCAAAGTCCTAACGCTGCGTACGATGTCGCCCTTAACGGTTGCGTTGGGTGCCTATTCAGGTGTTGGCCTGTCACCTGACTGTGGTTCTAAAATACGACGCCCGTCGCCAATAGCCCTCGTGTTGCTCTAGAGTCGAGTGCGACGATAATTCAAACCTAACTAACTAGAATTCCAGTGCAATAATGAAAAAAAATCCTAGTTCAGATAATATGAGCTAGGCACTGCGTTATGGTTAGTGTGCTAGCCTCTGGTACTTCTCGGTTCGGGTTTGAATCCCGGTAAGGCATGGATGTTTGTGTCCGTCAATAAATGTTGTTATTTGTCTATGTGTTTGTGTCGTCCATCTTTGTGTGTCCCTTGTGACTGTCTCTTCTGGCGAGCGGGGTAACGGGCTATAAAGCCTATGCTCTTTCCTTCTAGATTGCGCACTCACTGTCATTTGCCTTTCTTTGTCATATGAGCTAGGCAACAGCAAATAAAAACTTGTGTTCAACTGCTACTGAATAGCGGCTTCAACTTTAAACGCCCTTAGCACAAAGTTTTTGCTAAGGGCGTTTACTTTCTTTGAATACTCAAATGCGGCGAAATGTGAACTAGATCATATAGGTCTTATGTTGTTAAAGCCTGGTTGAACTAGAACCTCACAATCTGCCTTTACTTAATTAGTGGTCTATGTGAAACTAAACACACACAAAAAATACAAAAATAATGTTTATTTCATCTTGTTGATTTTCTCTTAACTTTTACCTGTTACTAATAATTGTATACTGTTAATTTCAACATATACAAATAGTATCCATTTTTTTCTTAATTTCATGTTGCCAAAACATGCTTTTCTGATATTTCATATAATAAGACTACTAAAAATGAGAAACTTCAGGAGAGTGCAAGTAAAACACTGCATTTAAGGTATTATTCAAATAAAAAATAGGGAAAAAGGTTTGCTCAGTTATGAACGTTACAGATTAACCTCATTTTTTTAATAATCGCTTTTCATCCCAAACACAAATCCTTTTTTTAAAAAAACGTCTAAATTTTAAGATTTCACAGTAAGCGTAGACATACTGCATAATAAAAAAACAGCAAAGAATGGACGGATCAAAATAAATATTGATGATTTATTATTAGCCATAAGTTTTTTAAATTATACAGCTGGTAGATAAAGTTGAACATTTTTTTTTAAATGCCACTTAAAACATAAATAAATACCACAAATGGGGGAAAATACTTCATTATAAAAATATAAAATAAGAATTTCAAAGAGGCACTGCTTTTCATTGAAAAATTATAGCATCATTTCAAAAAATAAATGTATCGTTTTAGAAATATAGGGGAGGATAGTAGAGGATTTCGAAGACAGCTTCTTTGTGGAAGGTGTTAAGTAAAATTATCTAAATAGTATTTATTAGCTATGTGAGGTGATAAAATAATTGCAGGCAAAAACTAACAATGATTATTATTTTTATGCCTGAAGTTTTGCAACCCACAGGGTGGCGCAAGTAAAAGTGGCTCCGGTATTACGTTTTATCTCCCTCAATTTTATTCTTTTAATCACATTTAGGGGGCCCAGTTGCCCCCGGCAGAAATAAAGCTTCAAACAAAATATTTATCTTTATACACTGTGAAAAAAAATCTGTCAATTTTATAACGAAAAGCCCATTTTTAAAACAAAATGCTGTTATTTTCTTTTAAAAGTATTTTCTGTAAATATTAACTGTTTTAAGTAAAACAATCACTTTTTTTTCTATATTTAACCGCGTAGAGTACTTGACTGCAAAGCGGCCATTCATTTCAACTGTTTATGGGAACTCTTTTTGACGAAACAACTTAGGTGGGAAAAAGTTGGACTGGTCATCTAAAGGTCAGAGGTTCAAACCCAGGTTCAGTGGTTTAGCAGTCATCCATAGCACTTTCTTTAGAATGACTCTGGGGAGGTAAAAATTCGTTTTGTTATTCAATTAATCAGTTTAAAAAAATCACTTTTGCATTAAAATTACAAATTGTTAGTATAAAATAAACTTATTATTTCTGTAAACTTTATTAGACGTTTCTGGCACACCAGCTAACAGTTTTTATTCTGTTAAGTTGACAGTGACGGTGATTGCGCCCTCTAGAAGGGTGAGTGTAGGCTTTATAGCCCATTACCCAGCTCGCCAGAAGAAGACAGTCACAAGAGACACACAAAGAAGGACGACACAAACACATAGACGAATGACAACATTTATTGACAAGCACAAACATACATGCCTTTACCGGGATTCGAACCCGAGCCCAGCGGCTTTAAGGGTTAATACACTAACCACTGTGCCGGCGGGCCGGTATTCCGTTAAGTTAGTTAAGTTTGAAATATCGTCTACAGCTTCACAAGGCTATTGGCGACGGGAGTCATAATTCAAACCAGAGTTAAATGACAAGCCGACGACTGATTAGGCACCCAACGCAATCGTTAAGGGCGAAATCTCACGCAACGTCGCGTCGTGTTTATTCTGAAAAAATTCCACTTTCTTTTTTAAGTGTAGGTAATGCTACTGCTTCTCCCCCCCCCCCCCCCAAAGAGATCAGATAGATTGAAAAATTCGTCCGCTTTTATTCGGATAATGTCCCGCACTGACAGACTGTCTCTAGCGTGACATGCGACGACAGAAGAGGCTGCTTTCTCTTATGCGTCGGCCCATTAGTGGTAAGTGGGTGTGTGGGACAGAGAGGGCTTGTTTTCCTCTGAGGGTTCTATTTTTTTTTGCCTTCTAAATGAGTGGGGTAAAAGTAGATGTGTCAGGAGATCTGTATCATGGGGTTTAGAAATCATACAGATGGAAGAGAAGTAGTGGCGCTGTAACCCCACTACTCGCGGTGCCAATTATAACATGCTTTCTTGTAGATAGTCGCGTATATTGTTTCAAGTAAAATCTAAGGACACAAACATGATTTATATGAATATAGTTTTCAAACAAATATACATGTATTTTAAAGTAAGTTCCACAAAAAAGTTTGAAAAAAAATATAATACAAATATCTTTTGAAGTCGTCACATCAATTTATTGGAAATTCAAGTCTGAACTAAAATACAATATTTTACTCATGATATACATGATGTGTTTCGTACTCAATAGTAGATTTTCAAAATATTTCTCTGTGGATTTTTTTTGTTTGCTTTCTATATGAGTGGGGTAAAGTTGATGGATATCTTGAGTCCTAGAAAAATACAGACTGCAAGCACAACAAATTTTAATTTTGAGGCCTCTTTAACTGAAAATTTTGCTTATGATCGCCCGTATTGATGGAGCAAGTTGGTAGACGTGTCATATTTTTTTTACTATTTTATTTGTCTTGTAACTTGAATTAAACCAACTCTGTTAGGTCAACCCTTAGTCAAATTCAAGGTAAAAACAAAGGGAGACCTAATTCTTTTTTTTTTAAATTACTAAAATTTTGGAAGTATAGGGGAGAGCAGGGGAATCCCGCCACCTCGGGTAATGCCGCCACCCCTTGTATCTCGCCAGCCGTGTGTGTGGGAGGGGGGCTGTGAGCGCTGACCTGTAGCAGGAAACAAAGTAATTTGTAGTATAGACGCTAATGGCCGTGCGGTGAGTTGGTGTTAAGTTGTTTAAAAAATACGGTTTTTAGTGATTTTCATCTAATCTTGAGCCGTCTGAAATTAAGTGATAAGCGACTGCTATCTCTAAGTTAGATAAATCAGTTATGTATCATTTAAAAGAGTAATTATTTGGCTATTTTATCACGTCGTTAGTTTGGACGCTAGGCTAACTACCTTTCTTTAAACAACCGTCTATGCCATTTTGTCTTACTGGGGTATTGCCGCCACATCACTCTGGGGTTATGCCGCCACATGCAAAAGGATGGCGGCATAATCCGTAAAATAGAAATTTCATATATCGGCCCTACAACCTATTAGTTTTCGTTAGATATGCCACGTATCCGAAAAAAGAATAACTGAACTGGTCAAAAAGACCAACGAAGCTTTAAAAAAAACCTGCATAGTTAGTTGCACACAGAAAGTTAATAAAAGAGCTGTACCCTGTACAATTTACCATTCCAAAGTTAATTGAAACTATTTTAGTTCTATATGTATTGCTTTATTATGTAATTTTCCATTACTTGTAGATTATTTGCTTTGTTTATTGATGTGGCGGCATAACCCCAGTGGTGTGGCGGCATTACCCCAGATACCGGGGTAATCCCGCCACTGTGCGAGCTTTAGAAAAATACAATTTTATTCAGTTTCTATTAAAAATTTAAAATTTAAAAATTCACTACAAGATAGGTTATGAACTGTAGTATGCTATAATCATTACAATTTACATTAATTGCAACACAATTCTGCATGAAAATTCAATTTCCCTTAAGGTGGCACCATTCCCCTTCTCTCCCCTACCCAACATTTTTTTAATCCTAAAATTAGGGGGCCATATGCCCTGACCTTATTAAAGATCACGCCTGTGGATATAGTCTATAACATGTAGTTTAGAATCATAGAGAAGGAATAGATGTAGGTAGATTAGCTATAACCCCATTATGCGAGGGCAAATATAAACGTGATTTTTGTTTCCCTTCACTCCTGAGCTAAATCTTACAGACACATGCTTTAAAGAAACGCAATTTTCAATATATATTTTAAAGTAAGTTTGGCAATATTTTTTTGAATAAGTGAATTTTGTCGGATTATAGGAAAAATTCAGTGAAAATTCAAAGTTTTGTACTCTAAATAATTATTCGAGCACTGTAGTTTTGGTACTTAATAGTTCATTCTACCGAAACGATAGCGACAAGTTGCCATTTGTAGTATCCCTTCTCCTAAAAATTAGTTTTTGGTGCGATTCATATTGAGGACGTTTTTAAAGGTTGCTTTATATTAGACTGTACAAGAATTGTACTGTACTTATTAGTACAGTTTTTCGCATTTTTTTCCACAAAAATGGAGGTTTTGCTTTTATTTTTTTAACAATTTAAAATAAAGTGGTGAAATGAATTCTACACACAATTTTACTTCTTTTGCTTAGTGAATTTATGTGCACTCTAAAAAATGAATGCTTAAAAGCGATGAAATTTTCCTTAATTTTGACGATTCGTTTACTATCAAATGCTCCGAGTTTTTTAAAAAAAAAGGAAATTTGAACCGTCATTTTTATGAGGATTTGAATGTCGTCTAATCTAAAGAAGTATTTCGTCATTTTTGAGCATGTGAGTACAACAATGAGATTCAGTTTCCTCAGAATCAAGATACAGAATCGTCAAATCACGATCTTAAAAGTGAGGATTCGTATTTACTCATAAGTCACGTGATAGTTTGACGAAACAATCCTCAAAATTAACGAAATGAGGCTTGAGAATTCATGAATCGTCAAAAATTGAAGTGTTATTTCTGAGAGTGAGGAGACTTCTTTTTTTTTCTGGATTATAGAAATTCTAAGGTCCCCATTCGGAAATAAAATATTCCTTAAGTGCCTTATACTGAGATTTGGCTTTTATTCTACGACTTCTTTTGTTTTACAGCACATCACATGAACATTCAATTTCTGTTGTAGTAGAACAAGTCCAATTAGAAAATTTATATTTTAATTACTTTAAAGAAAAATTAAACTTTGTTTTTCCATCAGGTGCTAAGTTACCTCTCCTTTATTGTCAGTCATGGTGTTTATTTTAGGTTTCAACTTACTTACTACACTTATCAATGATATATTAAGAGTCCACTGAAAGAACACCTTGATTGACTAGGAATCTACCCGAATTCAGGTCAAGTGAGCGGACATCGGAGACAGGAAATCGGTTTCTCCCTTCATTCTTCTCTTAAAGTGAGAAAATACGAAGTATTTGAATGAAATTTCACATAATTCCTTTAGTGATATTTTTTTTTAAATAAGTTTTTTTGGGAATTGTAGACCAATGATCATGTAATATTTTCGTACAACACAACGAAAACTTTTAGAATCTCCAATACCATTTCAATCAATTTGAAAGTACGCAAAGCAATCGCATGTATTACGTAAAGTACCGATTTCGTTTCAGTTATGAATGATCTATTTTGAATTAAAACGGCGAGCCCGAAATGAGCACTCCGCGTTTTTAAATAATGAAGATTCGGAGACGGGTATTGCAAACAGATTTATTTTAATAAATAAAATCAAGTTAAATAAAAAGTGGTACTACCTAAAGTGCTTTTTTTCTTATGCAATACATATATTAATATTGTGATTTACAGGTATATACAATTTTTAGTTGTAGTATCTTACTTAAAAAAATTAAACTTTGTTTTTCCATCAGGTGCTAAGTTACCACTCTTTTATTGTCATTCATGGGGTTTATTTAGGTTTAAACTTACTTACTACACTTATCTATGAAGTATCACTTCTTCACTAGCTGCCTGTGGGAGAAAGCTTTGCGTAGGGACCTTTCCTTTCGCCAGAGGGCGGTAATTACGTATTACTGACTTGAGCTTTTATTGTATAGGAAAACACTGCGGTTCGCATTTCGTTTTAATTATTTCTTGAATTTCGTCCATTTATACGAATCGAAGGAGCGCATAACTCAATCTCCAAAGGAAAAGTGTTTTCCTTTTTATTTATTATATAACTTTTATATTTTAATTCGATTGTTTAATAAAAAAATTGTCTCATGTAATTAGAAAGTTAGTGGGAATCAGTTAATGGAGGGGAAATTGGTTCCTGGCCGAACCGTCTATTGTGTGATTTTTTTACTGTATAAAATTATGATTTTAAAATAAATTACACACACATGTGTGAATGTCGATATGTAAATATAATTTTGAGTAATTTTCTCTGTTGGTAAAAACATAACGAAATACAAATAATTGTTAAGAAATATATGGCAATAAATATCTTTGATTAACTATAAGACAAATAAGTCTCGACATTTTGAAATTTATTGTCTAAAAGAGAATTGCTTTGTTATTGCATTATTTAATAATAAAAACTAATTTATTTAGCTTTTAAATAATTCGTATTTTTTTATGCAATATATTCTTAAAAATTAACCGATAACATTTTTGAAAGTGTTAATGAGCATTTAAATATTTTAATCTATCGTTTTTTGTAGTCAATATTTAGGGTACAATGTGTATTATATTTATGTTACGTTTAAATGTGCGTTATTAAACAATTAAAGATAGTTTCCTTAAATGGTATATTTTATTCTTAAATTTAGAAATTATTTTTAATACGTAAAGTAGGTTTCAAAAATGCTGGGTATAATTGAACTGTAGCTAAATCATTACCATCGCCAAAAATTTTATGTTTATGATACAACAAAAAACATGCTTCATTTTTTTCTAACTTTAAAGTTAAAAAAATAATTTAATCGAATAGTGGAGTATTTTTTTAATATAGCAACCATTATGTTTTTGAAACATTTTTTAAAGCAACTCAATTTTTAAATAATGAAATAGAATATTAATTATAAAAATATACCAAACCAGTTTTATTTAAATTTTTTATTTAAATACTTCTATTATATACCATCTTAAGTATAAACCTCCCCGGAGAATTTTAATATAAAACTGGGCAGTGTTTAGGCTTAAAACAACGCGAAAAATATCGCATCCTAATTGAAATACAAGCGAATCCTAGTATAGGTAAGCAGCGCCTCTACTGGGGAAATTGGGAAATTTTCTTGAAACCGGAGATCAAAGTACCGCCCTGCGACGCGACAGGCAGCTAGTGAAGAGGGCAGTGGATATATTAACACTTTACCTACGGGCGTCGACTGACCCGTAGACTAAAAATCTTCTAGACCAGCAACTTAATCTAATGCCTAGCTCTTCTAACGTGTCGAAAGCAACTAAAACACGGTTGATTTGTTGATTGGCATAATTGTACTTTCAATTGTAGGGCTACTGTTTCTTCGGAATGTTCTCTGTTAAAAAAAAGTTACCCACTAGTGATTATTTCAACCGTTAGTCATCCTTTTACATCGGACCTTTTTGACTATGTGAACAAGTAACATTTTGAGTTAATTGCATGACACAAAATTTGCATAAGGGTCCGTCTTAATATTAAAAATGTTACGAACTTTAAAATTTTCAATAGCAACACCCAATATTTAATTACTTAGAAATGTGAAAAACCCTCGAAAACCCCTAAATCTAAGTTTTTGTTACATTTGGATGAATATTTGACGAGTTATTCAATCGAATCACTTGTGGATCTTTGGGGGACCATGTCTAAAATGACAAGCGTAGTCAGTCTGTAGGTTTATTAATGGAGAAAAAGAAGCACAAGGTCAAATATCTTGAGGATGGGCCTACGAGGGATTTAAAAGTCAATGAGTAGCTGTATATATTCAAAAATAAAGTCGAAAATAAGTTGTAGCAAAAAAATAGATCCCTATCGTCACTTGATAAGGGTTCCAAATTACGAGATGTCATTGGCTCTGTTAAATCTCCTAAAGGTGACTGCAAATAGGCAGCCAGAAACCATTACATTAGTTCCCTGCGACACAAAGGGGGCGCGCTAGTTTCTATGTCAATTTCAATGTAGAAATTCTCCAATGAGAGTTTGAAACTTAGAGTGTTCTTAGTCTATGGGTCAGTCGACGCCCGGAGGTAAAGTGGAGTCCACTGAAAGAACCCATTGATTGACCGGGAAACTACCCGAATTTATGTCAACTTAGCGGACATCGGCGACAGGAAACCGGTTTCTCCCATCATTCTTCTCTCGCGAAACAAACGTGGGACTCGTTTTTGACGTGAATCAGGGTTGCCGTTTAAGAACCAAGTGAAAAACAGGTTTCATTGCACCACTTTAGGCCACTTTTGAGCAGCTATCGTCGAAAAAGAGGTCTGAAACGGACATATATCCTGTCGATGAAAGTGTTTTTACCCTATACTCTTCATATAGTTTAGAAATACGTAGTAGCTTCTAAGGTTTCATTTTAAAGTGAGAGAATACTAAGAATTTGAATGAATTTCACATAATTTCTTTAGTAATATTTTTTAATTTGTTTTTTGGGAATTGTAGACCAATGATCATGTAATATTTTCGTACAAAAAAACGAAAATTTTTAGAATCTCTCCACTACTCTAACAATCATTTTTTGAAAGCATGCAAAGTAATCACATGTATTATTAAACGTACCGTTTTCGTTTCAATTATGAATTATCTATATTAAATTAAAACGGCGAGCCCAAAATTAGCTCTCCGCGTTTTTACTAAATAATCTAATATAGTTGATTAATCATCTAAATAGCTGATTATTTTACCAATAAAATAAAAGTAAATAAATAGTGGTACTACCTAAAATGTTTTTTTCTTATTAAAAACATATATTAATGTTGCGATTTACAAGTATTCCAGGCAACGAAGGCTGTAAAAAGGGTGTAGAGGGAAAGTTTTAAACACAATTTTTGACTTCATAACTTTGTTTAAACTAGTTAGGAGGTAATAATATCAAACGTCCCCGCCCCTAGCCCCTGTGCTGATGGGGGGAGGGGGGGTTGAATGTCGCATTTGTCGGTTTTTTGCTTATATCTCGAAAACTATGCTTTCTAGCGATATAATTGTAACAAACAAAATGATAGATGATTAAATTTGCTACAAGCTGCACCCCTCAAGTGTTTTGATATATTATATAGTTTTCGAGATATCCGCTCTTCAAAGTCAGTAATTTTGGAGGAAACACTTTTCCCCCACATTTTTCCTTTTTGGGGCCGGATAACTCTTTAATAATGCACCGAAACACTAAATGTTGACCCTAGAGTGGTAGATAATTTAATTCTTTTCAATAATCTATCTTATTTTACTATTTTATCTGTTTTCCTTCAAATTTTAAAGCAGTTTCAGTGTTGAGTGAAGAGGGGGGCAGTCAGTCCCATAAAGCTAATGCATTAGTTTTGAAATCTCAACTTTTGCAAAAGAATTACTTTGCCATGTTAGCCTATTTTCACAAGGTATTAGAATCATAATACCATCAATTTAACACAAAATTGAAAAGATAATAACATCCGGTTATTTAATTATTAAATAATTAAGTTTTAAAATAGTGGCGCCATCTGCTGGATATTTTTGGCATTTAAAAAAATTATAACAAAATAACTAGATAATATTTTCGTTTCAAATTTGTTTCATTTCGATGATATGTTAATTCCCGTACCAAAGCAATACATCCGCGGAAATTATATTCCAAAACTAATGCTTTAGCTTTATGGGACAGACAATCCCCGTAATGTACACTTATTCTATACTTAACGTCTAAATAACACAGCTACTCATTTTGTAGGCACATTTTTACCTTAATATCTTACCTACTTTATTTCATTCGTCAAATCACAGTGGGAAAACGGTCAGATGCTCCTCTTGTTCTTCATCTTTCATAGTAAAGTTGAGGGACCCCATTGACGCAGTTCCAATATTAAGTTTGGCATGCTTTGGGACCTTTGAGACTTGCTATTTTTGCTGCTACACTTGAGCTGGCACAGTCTTTCATGCATCGGCTGAACATAATTTTCAGAATATCGTCAGGTGCTGCTGCTAACTCACTGTGCACTCTGGGACCAGCAGAAGCGCTATCGACTCAAGAAGTCTTTTAATAGCCATTTCACCGAAGACACCGAGATAAACGTCAAAATAATGATTTTCTGTCGAGCAAATAAAATAAAAATATTCTCATCAACATTCTTAAGGTGTAGCTTGAGGACAATTGGATTTAGGACCCTTCGAGCAGAAAATGATGTGGACGTTCTGATTGTGGATACGGTTCTGATAATGTCGAAAACAACACATATACTTATTTTGTATAAAAAGTTTTAGACTTTAATATTTTGTGTCGACCTCATAGTCCTCTTGATGGCTGTAGTTGATGCGCATATGGACATTACTTTCATAAAGCATGGACGTGGGAAGACAAAGGGTTTTTTTTATTCTCGTCAGAAGAGCTTCAACAACTGGGTTTAGGACGTGCTGTTTTTGCAAATACAATATCTGGATGCGACACAGCATCTTTCGCATTTCGAAAAAGCAAGATCGCATTTGCGAAGTTGCATGTGTATGAAGTCGCCAGAGGGTCCAGAAAGAAGCAGCGGTCTTTTCATACCCTTCCTTAACCACCTATCAGGTACAAAAGGCAGGCAAAACCTGCATCTTGAGGTGGTATGGGGCTCCAACAAAAGTGGCCTTCCTCAATGCTACAGGTATAATTAATTCTTGAAAACAGTGGAAACCATGAAGCCTGATATATCTTGTCTTCTTCCCACCGATAGAGCAGTAAAACAGTATTTCCTCCTAATATTACACCAAATTGAGATGTAGATGAGAAATGACCTGCCTCCTCAGGTGTATGAGTGGAAGATTGAGAATAACTGCTTGGTCCCAGTGCACTGTGAGTTAGCAGCAGCACCTGACGATATTCTGAAAATAATTTTCTGCAGATGCATGAAAGTCTGTGCCAGCTCAAAGTGTAGCTGCAAAAAAGTCTCAAATGTTCCTCAGCATGCCAAATTGCCAGGGGACTAACCGCAATAGGGTCTCTCAAGTTGATCTCAAGTAGACTCCGAAGATGAAGAACAGGAGGAGCATCTGACCGTTTTCCCACTAGGGTTCGACGAACGAAATGAAATATGTTAAATATTAAAGTAACAACGTGCCTACAAAATGAGTATCTGTGTTATTTAGACGTTAAGTATAGAATAAGTGTATATAAGCCCGATATAAGAGGGATTGTCAGTCCCATAAAGCTAATGCATTAGTTTTGGAATAACAACTTTCACAGATGTATTGCTTTGCCATGTTACACCTTTTTGCCCAGGTCCGGGAATCAACATAACATCGAAATGAAACAAATTTGAAAAGAAAATATTATCTAGTTATTTAATTATAAATTTTTGAAATGCCAAAAATATCCAGCAGATGGCGCCTCCAAACTTAATTATTTAATAATTAATTAACCGGATGTTATTATCTTTTCAATTTTGTGTTAAATTGATGTTATGATGATTCTAATACCTTGTGAAAATAGGAAAACTTGGCAAAGTAATTCTTTTGCAAAAGTTGATATTTCAAAACTAATGCATTAGCTTTATGGGACTGACTGTCCCCTCTTCACTCAACACTGGAACTGCCTTAAAATTTGAAGAAAAACAGATAAAATAGTAAAAAAAGATATATTATTGAAAAGAATTAAATTATCTACCACTCTAGGGCCAACATTTAGTGTTTCGGTGCATTATTAAAGAGTTATCCGGCCAAAAAAGAGGGAAAATGTGGGGGGAAAAGTGTTTTCTCCAAAATCACTGACTTTCAAATGAGGATATATCAATAACTATACAATATATTAGAACACTTGAGGGGTGCAGCTTGTAGCAAATTTAATCATCTTTCATTTTGTGTATTGCAATTATATCGCTAGAATGCATAGTTTTCGAGATATAAGCAAAAAACTGGAGAATGGGACATTTACAAAAAAAATTCAGAAAAATCCGAGAAAAATTGCCGAATTGCAGAAAAATGAACACAAGACCGCTGGAGCAGTTGCCAAATAATCACGAAGGGGAGCAACCCCTTCACTGAATAAAAGTTTGTTTAATTTTTAATTTAAAAGCTTAATCTAGAGCTGAATGCTGTATTTGAGTAAATTGTATGTGCGTTTTTAGACATATTGAGTGGAAGTAGTTGAAGAGTACACAGGAAGAACTGATTGATTTATTAGGCGGACGCCCGCAATTGTCTGCTTGGCGGCATAAGCTCTTCTTGGCGGCATAAGCTAAGCGGTTTCTCTCTTTTTTTCTTCACTTGGTCCAAGCGTCGGATAATCAATCGCCTGAATCTTGGTAGCTAGGAACCACAGAGATAGTAGTTAAAGTATTAGAATGGCATAGCACGTGACCTACAAACTCACTATCATCGCCAAAGTGGCCTGCTAAGGAAACTTCTCTACAAAATCAATCGGTTTTTCCCGTGTACTCTTCAGTTGTAACTGACAATTTCTGTAACAAAAATACTTTTTTTACCCATCTCCACCTAATTTTTACTTCAGGCTAATTCCATGTACACGTAGTATCAGCAGAGCCTGTTCTTCCATTAGGTCAGTTGGGCTCGGGCCTGGGGACCCCAAATATTTTGGGGGCTTCAAATATCAGTTTTTATTATGCTAAATGCTGTAAATCTCCAAAATATTAGTAGGGTAGACTGACCAGTGAGTGAACAGAACCCAGTGAATGAACATTTGGTAAATATAATTTTAAAAAATAAGGATTGAAAATCATTTCACTAGATGGATTGGCAACACTGACATCCTCCCATGTAGTAAGAAGCTATCTGACATATGGTTGGTTGTCCTGGTCATTCTGTCCTGGTGTTTATTCACTGGCGAACGCAGTTCCTTAAGGCGGGATCGTACCGAGCAGGCAACTCATTGTGGCCGAGGGCGACATCTGGTGAAGATATTGGAACTGCTATAGAGGGAGGTTCAGAGAATTCGGAGACTAGCAAATCAAAATGCTTAATTCATTGATTGACGTTTTTATCTTATTTTTCAATCCTTCTATAAGTAGCCGATTGGTCAGTTTTAAACTACCTTTCCTAAGCTCCTCCCCTTGTCAACGTATCTCACACCTCCTTCGAGAAATTCCCGCCGTCGCCCTGGGTGCAATTCCTCTCTATCTGTGTGCCAGTAAAAAATCTGTCTATGTCTGTCTTACTTGACGAGGTTTATAGGTGGGTATCTGATCAAGCACACAACCCAGAAATACATGTGCCAACCAACCATTTTCCCTATGAGAAGATGGGATGACTCACTTTGCAGGTTAATTGAATAACGTCGCACGAAAGCTACGTCTGATCTTTAAGGGGTCTAAGGAGTCTTAAAAATGTGCAAAGAAGGAACTACAAAGCATAGTTTGATCTTTCATGTAATTTTTTAACTACTTAATATACAAGTATAATTTTTTTATATGCAATTCTACAAGATTTATTTAATATGAAACAAATTTTAAAATTTATGAAACTTTAGCCAAAACTAAAATAAATGATATTAAACATAAAGCTATTTGAACACATTGTGATTAGGCTTGCGCGGCGAATTGTGAGGTCAAAATTGAAGACATGACCAAGAAAATGACTTTATGTTGTACAAATATGTACAAACTAGAACTTATACCTAAATTCTCAGCTCAATTTTAATTAGAAATAATTTTTAAAAAAATTTTAAAATCAAAATTCAAAAAATTTTATAAATTTTTTTAGAAAAAAGTTCTTAAAATAATTTCTAATTAAAATTGAGCTGAGAATTTAGGTATAAGTCCTAGTCTGTACATATTTGTACAATATAAAGTCATTTTCTTGGCCATGTCTTCAAATTTGACCTCACAATTTGCCGCGCAAGCCTAATCACAATGTGTTCAAATAGCTTTATGTTTAATATCATTTATTTTAGTTTTGGCTAAAGTTTCATAAATTTTAAAATTTGTTTCATATTAAATAAATCTTGTAGAATTACATATAAAAAAATTATACTTGTATATTGAGTAGTTAAAAAATTACATGAAAGATCAAACTATGCTTTGTAGTTCCTTCTTTGCACATTTTTAAGACTCCTTAGACCCCTTAAACTCACCACGTAAATTCTAGTTTCGGTCATAATCAGCCCAATCAAATCCAAGCTATAAAGTATCGTTTGGCAAGTTGAGTTACAAGCTTTTGTAATTTTTTTTTTCAATTTATGTTAAAATTTGTAGGTTTCTTTTAAAAGTGATTGATAATTATACAAACAGTTACTACACTATACTATACGCATTAAAAAAAGATAATTTGCATAAAAAACAGGTGACTACAAAAAGGGGAAGCAGTTACAGTTGGTACTAAAGTTTATTATGTGACACCATAAACATTTATACCTGTCTACCTATTGTTGTAATCTCTGCTGGATGTCATGACTAGTAATTTTTTGGTTGGTACAAAAATTTTATCAGGTATGACATCCAACAAAGACAAACATTACCACATGGGTCGGGTGCAATTTTTTTTCCGATATTCGGATAATCATTCATGCTTCGGATAATTGAAGTTCTACTGCACGCGGTTTTAGAATTTATATTAGAAATTATTTAAACATTGTGTTATATCTATCTGTGCATGGAATTTTGTCGACGTGCCTCGTAATTTTAAAATGCCGTCAGAAAGACGATGCTTGTATCTGACTGGGAACCAATTCGTAATATTGTGCAAGACTATGAAACATTGAACCGCAATGGATTTAATGTGCACAAACCCTCTCTATACGGTAGATATTTGATTGATATTATGATTTATAGAAGGATTACATTCGATCCTGGCATCGGATCTCTGGGTTTGCAGGTCAACTTGTTTACAGCTATACCTGCGAGAAAAATGTATTTTATACTAATCTTGGTTTATTTGATGCTTTAAGGGGTCATAGGAGTCTTAAAAATGTGCAAAGAAGGTAGTACACAGCATGGTCTGATCCTTCATGTAATTTTTTAACTACTCAATATATAAGTAGAATTTTTTAATATGTAATTCTACAATATTTATTTAATATAAAACAAATTTTAAAATTTATGAAACTTTAGCCAAAACTAAAATAAATGATATTAAGCATAAAGCTGTTTGAACACATTGTGATTAGGCTTGCGCGGCAAATTGTGAGGTCAAAATTGAAAAAATTACCAGGAAAATGACTTTCTATTGTACAAATATGTGCAAACAAAGACTTATACCTAAATTCTCAGCTCAATTTTAATTAGAAATTATTTTAAGAACTTTTTTCTAAAAAAATTAATAAAAAATTTTAAATTTTGATTTTAAATTTTATTTTTAAATAATTTCTAATTAAAATTGAGCTGAGAATTTAGGTATAAGTCTTTGTTTGCACATATTTGTACAATATAAAGTCATTTTCCTGGTAATTTTTTTAATTTTGACCTCACAATTTGCCGCGCAAGCCTAATCACAATGTGTTCAAATAGCTTTGTTTAATATCATTTATTTTAGTTTTGGCTAAAGTTTCATAAATTTTAAAATTTGTTTTATATTAAATAAATTTTATAGAATTACATATAAAAAAATTATACTTATATATTGAGTAGTTAAAAAATTACATGAAAGATCAAACTATACTTTGTAGTACCCTCTTTGCACATTTTTAAGACTCCTATGACCCCTTAAGTTATTGTTTTGTTTGGTTACTTAGGGTTCTATTAAAATGTATGTCATGGAAGTCAATCATCCATGCGCTTACCAACCGGGATTCGAACGCGGAAACTACTGGTTGGGATTTATACGGGATATTCGGTATGCCGAGTATGGAATAAGAAAATGATGCACATAAAGAAGACAGAACAGATCAGTCGGTTAAGGCTTTTTTGCCTTAAATGTGAAAGGTCCCATGTTCGGTCCGGGCATCGCCAAATCAACCGCCGACCTATAAATCGTCCGTGAAAAAAAATGTCCGACGAATACCCCTTGCATTGGGAATGCACGCTAAATATTCTTATTAGTCCCAACACTGCGTACGATGGCTCCTTGAACAGTTGCATTGGGTGCATACCCTGATGTCGACTCGTTACTTGACCGCGGTTGTAAACTACGACGCCCGTCGCCAATAGCCATCATATAGCTCTAGTGCGAAGATATTTCAAACTAACTTTACTAAACTATATTAGAGGGGCTGGGGAGCTTAGTCGGTTGAGCACACGCTTAGCATACGGAAGGTCCCAGGTTCGGGTCCGGGCATCGCCAAAAAGTAGCTGCCGACCGATAAACGGCCCGTGCAGCAAAAAATGTCCGACACATAATACCCCGTGTAAGGGAATGCACGTTAAATATCCTTCAAATTCCTAACGCTGGGTACGATGTCGCCCTTAACGGTTGCGTTGGGTGCCTACTCAGGTGCTGGCTCGTCACCTGACTGTGGTTCTAAAATACGACGCCCGTCGCCAATAGCACTCGTGTAGCTCTAGTGCGACGATCATTCAAACCTAAAACTAAACTATATTAGAACACAACGGACGGAACACAACAAGACCTCGCATTGAGAGTGGAACCGAATCATTAATTAAAATCGCGGAAGTTCAAAAATGAAAAACTGAAAAAAGTTACCTAATATAAAACACGCCAATACTGCTACCTAATGCCAAAACAGATTTAAAACGTTATGCAAAAATCCTTTTTGAAAGAAATGGTAAATTATATAACAAAAACTTCAAGAAGTACATGTTTTTCGGATTTTAACTTAAATTAATATTTCAACAAAAATAGATAAGTCCAAATTTGTGCAATTGTTCACACTTTGTAATGCCTTTTTCTAAACTTCAAGTCCCCAAAGCATATTTCAATATCTTTCAAATAAATCATTTGGAAGAAATTAAAAAGATTTTTTTTTACTAATTAAGAATTAGAATCCAATAGAATGAATCAATGCCACTTAATTTTTTTTAAGCTTTTAAACTGGACGCTATAGTAAAAAATCCATTTGTATTTTCGAAATCGGCGTCCAAAAACACACAATGAATTGAAACTTCAGCTTACGGAGCAGAAGTTAAAATTCGCAGACTCTTGAAATTGAACTACACGTACCTTATCTTATCTGAGTTTCAGCATCTTTAACTAAAAGGGGAGGAGCTAACTTTAGGGGGAGGAGCTAACCCAGGGGGCGCTACTTCCTGGATAAGACTGGATATTGAAAATTTCATAATTTCGCTGCCACTTTTCTACCCTAAAAATGCAAATAATTGCGAACTTTTTTTTTTCAAAATTAACGAAATTAAAAGTTGTACGTCCCTATAATCGCGGTTTTTCAAATTTCGTCCTAGTTCATATTGTAAAACTGTTTATTAATAATCAAAAAAATATTTTTAGGAATTTCAAAAAAATGGGATTATACGGACCTGCAAATCAGCTGCATGCATCATATAAAAAAAACCGCTTGCAAAAATATTAATTAGAGCCGGAGAAATGTGGCAGACTTTTTATTTTTTTCCCATAGGATTAACACAGAGAGAAGCCTTCGCTTGAGAAGCCGATTCTCGGTACTATTCCCCCTTAAACGTTCATTCACTGGTTAGTCTAACCTAAACTAAAATAAATTCTGATACTCCATTTTGTGATAGTTCTGACTTCTGATACTTTTTGCTCTATTTTGACTGTGAAATTGACCTAACTTGATTATAATGATCGATGTTTATTAGGAAGCCCTTACAATTGTAGCAAAAATGTGATACATAGGTCATAGCACCATCATTACTGGAAATCATACACAACTGCAATTTCCGTAAAGGTGCCCCCAAAATAGGTTGTGCCTATAGTCTGAGATTTCCTAGAACAGACCCGAGTGTGTCACAAATTGAAAAAAAAAATTAAAGTATAAATCAGAATAAATAAAGCACGTTATATTATTTAATTGTAATAAGTGTGTTTTAGCTGTTAAACTATTTTTTTTTTCATTTTATGTAAAAAAAAATCTTCACACTCAGATATAATACTTTAATTTTTGACGATTCACGAATCCTCAAGCCTCATTTCGTAAATTCTGAGGCTTGTTTCGTTAAACCATCACGTGACTTTTAAGTAAACACGAATCCTCACTTTTACGATCGTGATTTGACGATTCTGTATCTTGATTTTGAGGAATCTGAATCCTATATTGTAGTACTCACATGCTGAAAAATGACGAAATATTTCTTTAGATTAGACGACATTCAAATCCTCATAAAAATGACGATTCAAATTCCCTCATTTTGAGGAAACGAAAACTCGGAGCATTTGCCAGTAACGGAATCGTCAAAATTAAGGAAAATTTCGTCGTTTTTGAGCATTAATTTTTGAGAGTGTAACTGTAGTATTTTTTTACACATGACTTACACTACAGAAAAGGCAATTTTGCCTGGAATTAGCCTTCAATCTTTGGTGAAAAGATAGTGTAAATAAAGACAGGACACAGATGGGGTACTACCGAATGTGTTTAATATTGCTAAGCGCTACAGGTGACGATAAACAAATCCAGAATGGACATGTATATATATATTCATATATAATATATACAGTGGGCCACAAAATTGAGTATACACCATAGGAACTTACAGACTTTTTGCAATTACAGAAGACGTATTGCTTTAAAGTTATTGAAATTTTTACCTAATATACTTTAGTCTATGCTTTACCGTATTATACTAACAAAATTGTTAAATTTGTTTATTTTTCCCCCAAAAAAATATAAGATCCGAGACGAGAGGAAAAACAACGCCACAAAATTAAGTATACACCCTTAGTTATATCCATTTAAACTGCAGATTAATATTTTGTTGCATAATCTTTTGATTGGATTAAAGCTTGTAATCTTCTGGGCATAGATTCCACTATTGTTTTAGTGGTTTCAACAGAAATTTTAGCCCATTCTTCTCAGAACCTTCTTGAGATCTTCATTGCTCTTGATTTCATGTTCATGTACAGCTTTCTCTAATTGCGACCATAAATTTTCGATGACGTTTAGGTCTGGAGCCTGGGATGGAGTGTGTAATTGCTTTTTGAAATGGTACAACAGGTACAACTGTACAATCTTCGCTGTGTGCTTGGGGTCATTGTCCTGCTTGAATATGAAGTTCGACCTAAGAGCCAACTTACTAACACTTTTTTTCAAGTTCTCCTTTAAAATCCCCAAATATACATCTTTGTCCATTATGCCATCAATAAAAACAAGATTTCCAACTCTTCCAGTCAACATACAACCCCAAACGAGGACAGATCCACCTCCGTACTTGACTGTCTAAATGGTGTTAGTATAGGATCCAGTGCTTATTTCAAAGCTTCTCTCCATATTTTAAATCGTCCAGCGCTTCCGTAAAGGTTAAATTTACTTTCATCGGAAAATATTACAGTGTTCCAGAAAGAAATAGGCTCTAAAAGATGTTCTTTAGCAAAAATCACCCTCTTTTGCCTGTTCACATAATTGATGAGTGGCTTTCGTATTGGTGTACGGCCGTGAAACCCATATTGGTGAAGGGTACGTCGAATTGTTTCACTTGATATATTTTTCCCGATTACATAGGATATCGATAAAGAAAGTTTAGAAGCACTTAACTTCGGATCTTTTTTTACTGAGCGAAAGATCTTCCTCTTAGCTGTAGTTACTCAGTATTTGCTTGCGTCCTCTTCCAGGAATATTGGTCGCAGATCCAGTTTTTTCTTAACTTCTGTAGTATTTTTTGGACTCACTTATGAGTGACACCAATTAAGGAAGCAATTTCTCGAAGAGATTTGCCTTCTTTTAATTATTTTACAACCAACAAACGTTCTGATTCTGTAGTTTATTTACAAGAGCTCATTTTATGAATTCTAATGAGAAAAAAATACTGTCAATAAAGCGTATAAGTGCTACCATGCGTTAAAAGTAGCAGCTAGTCCCGATATATCTAAAAGAAAATTTCAAACTAAAAAAAGTGGTGGTAAAATGCACAAATTTAGGACGTGTATACTCAATTTTGTGGCGAATTTTCCGTCTTTTCTTCGAATCAATTATTTTTTTGTAAAAAATAAATTAACTATATAATTGTGCTATTGTAGGATGTTAAGGCTGGGGATAAAGTATTTAAAATAAAAAAAATCATCAATTTTAAATCAATATTTAATTTGTAATTCGAATAAGTCTGAGAGTTTACGAGGTGTATACTCAATTTTGTGGCTCACTGTATATAACAACACTTCTGTCGCATACTTAGCAATGGAGTACGGGCAAAAATCCGTCACAGAAAAATTCACACAAATATTTTTTTTTTCTTCTTTATGAATGTAGGCTGAAGTAGTGAAAAAACCTTTTCTTTGTGCATCTTAGCGGCTTTTTATTGATCTAGGTCCTTGTTGCGTCGACCAAAGTATTGGTCTTGTGCGACCAATAGATTGGCTTTGTGCGACCAAAAGATTGGCCATGTAAGACCAATGGATTGGCTTTGTACGACCAAAAGATTGGTCTCGTACGTCCAATGGTCTGGCTTTGTAAGACGGATGATCCGAAAAACAATAACAGAGACAATAAAATAGTCATTTATATATATAAAGTTCTTCGAAGTTCTTTTTATACACAAGCATACAACAGACACATTCAGACATTAATCGGTATTCACACTCACGCCATGTTTGGTCAGCTAATGCGGCCATCTTTGGTCACCGATATATGTTGGGAGGGTAGAGTTGAATGCTTTATTAGTGGGACGAAACATAAAATTAAAATAATTATTTAACTTTAAAGTTGAAATGCAACACAACACAATGAATCAGGTGAAGGTCTTGTTGGCTCATTTTGGCGATTTTGGCAAGAGAAACAGCGCCAAATAATCACCAAGTTTGTGCGATAATAGCCAATGACTTTCACAACTAAATATAGAAACAAAAATTTGATAATTAATTTGCATTTGATGATTTTCTTAGATGATTGGTGCTTTTTGTCCCCACGTGATGCTAATTCATCAATCGAGATTTGAGAAAGTATTTCTTTTCGCTCAATATTTCTATATTAGTAACTTGAATTAAGTGGTAAAAAAGCTTTATCTAATGGCAGATTAAATGGGGATAAAAAAAATATTTAAATTTAAGCTGTATAACTTTCGCCTGTACAAACAACGGGTATTAATTTACTGGTATTCAATGAACAAACTGAATGGTTAAAGTACATAACATAATTTTGCACGTAAATAATACATTTCGCCTCACTAAAATGCATTCTATAATTGAAATATCGTCATACAAATGTTAAAATTTGAGAAATCAATTAAAAATACGTTTAATAATATTTTTCAAAAGTTATATGACGAAATATGCATTGTATATTTTAAGTAAGTTAACTTGGCCGCAGTGTTCGGCGAACTTGCCCCCCACCAAGAAAGTCTTAAGTCATAAGTTAACTTAAGGGGTCTAAGGAGTCTTAAAAATGTGCAAAGAAGGCACTACAAAACATAGTTTGATCTTTCATGTCATTTTTGAACTACTCAATGTATAAGTATAATTTTTTTATATGTAATTCTACAAGATTTATTTATTATGAAATAAGTTTTAAAATTTATGAAACTTTAGCCAAAACTAAAATAAATTATATTAAACATAAAGCTATTTGAACACAGTGTGATTAGTCTTGCGCGGCAAATTGTGAAGTCAAAATTGAAAAAATGACCAAGAAAATGGATTTATATTGTACAAATATGTACAAACTAGGACTTATACCTAAATTCTCAGCTCAATTTTAATTAGAAATTATTTTAAGAACTTTTTTCTAAAATTTTTTTAAAAAATTTAAAAAATTTGATTTTAAATTATTTTTAAAATAATTTCTAATTAAAATTGAGCTGAGATTTTAGGTATAAGTCCTAGTTTGTACATATTTGTACAATATAAATCCATTTTCTTGGTCATTTTTTCAATTTTGACCTCACAATTTGCCGCGCAAGGCTAATCACACTGTGTTCAAATAGCTTCATGTTTAATATCATTTATTTTGGTTTTGGCTAAAGTTTCATACATTTTAAAACTTGTTTCATAATAAATAAATCTTGTAGAATTACATATAAAAAAATCATACTTATACATTGAGTAGTTCAAAAATGACATGAAAGATCAAACTATGTTTTGTAGTGCCTTCTTTGCACATTTTTAAGACTCCTTAGACCCCTTAAGGGGTCACAGGAGTCTTAAAAATGTGCAAAGAAGATACTACAAAGCATAGTTTGATCTTTCATGTAACTTTTTAACTACTCAATATATAAGTATAATTTTTTTATTTGTAATTCTATAAGATTTATTTAATATAAAACAAACTTTAAAATTTATGAAACTTTAGCCAAAACTAAAATAAATGATATTAAACATGAAGCTATTTGAACACATTGTGATTAGGCTTGCGCGGCACATTGTGAGGTCTAAATTGAAAAAATGACCAAGAAAATGACGTTATATTGTACAATTATGTACAGACAAAGACTTATACCTAAATTCTCAGATCATTTGTAATTAGAAATTATTTTAAGAACTTTTTCTAAAAAAATTAATAAAAATTTAAAAATTTTGGTTTTAATTTTTTTTTTTAAATAATATCTAATTAAAATTGAGCTGAGAATTTAGGTATAAGTCTTTGTTTGTACATATTTGTACAATATAAAGTCATTTTCTTGGTCATTTTTCCAATTTTGACCTCACAATTTGCCGTGCAAGCCTAATCACAATGTGTTTAAATAGCTTCATGTTTAATATCATTTATTTTAGTTTTGGCTAAAGTTTCATAAATTTTAAAATTTGTTTTATAATAAATAAATCTTATAGAATAACATATC
The DNA here is from genome assembly GCA_023701765.1 of Hylyphantes graminicola. Classification (NCBI taxonomy): domain Eukaryota; kingdom Metazoa; phylum Arthropoda; class Arachnida; order Araneae; family Linyphiidae; genus Hylyphantes; species Hylyphantes graminicola. Next base: position 44,705,393 of record CM043112.1, read on the forward strand.
AAAAAATTACACTCATTTATTGAGTAGTTAAAAAATGACATGAAAGATCAAACTATGCTTTGTAGTATCTTCTTTGCACATTTTTAAGACTCCTGTGACTCCTTAAAAGAAAATGAAAGAAACCAATGAAATAAAAATATACTATTTTAATTGTGAAAAAGTGGTAAAGAAATATTTTTAATCGATAAATTATTTATCGAAAATAACGGTAATAGCTTTATACTAGTAACGAGCTAGCTGGTACTAGCTTAGGAAATCAAAATAATTTTGATATTACCATTACACATACTTTTGAGAATTTTATAAGGGAATTTCTGAAACTAGCTGTTTTCTTACACACTTAGAACTGTACAATTTCGAAAAATATAAAAGATTTATGTACATAGTTTCACACACTAACTTTCTTAGCACACTTACACAAAATGTCGTTAAACAAACTAATCTTTTTTCAGAAATGCAAAATAAAATGTTGGTAGTTATACAGGAATCACAATTAAATCTATATTTTGTTTAGTAAATAATTGCAAAATAAAAGAATACTAGCAAATTTAAATTTTAGAAACTGGTAAACATCAATTTTAAAACTTCCCTAAAGTTTGACATTTTTTATTTGGCAAATTAATAATTATCAAACTAAATTATTTTGCTTGGCAAGTTTGTTATCAACGTTGTTATAAATTATAATTTAATCAACCTGGATTTTAAAAACAAAATAAATACCATAAATACAAATTCCAGTATCTGGTAAAACATAAACATCAAAACTTCAGGTTTCAGATTTTTTTATTTGGTAAATTAATAATTATCGAAAAATAATTTTGTTTGATAAGTTTTATATTAATATTGTTATAAATTCTAGTTTAATTAACTACCAATTTTTTAGTTTGCAGAACATTCGTCCAATCCAAATCACTACCCATGTGCATTTTAGCACTTTGTGATTTTCGAAAAAATAAAATAAAGCATCTTCCTTCTTTGAAGATGTCAAATCAGAAGGCACTACACACTTCATCTACTCCAAAATATATACAGACATCTTTCCCGAAATATCAAAAATAACAAAGGCAATAATTAAGACCACTTGTTTTTACACTGTGTATGTATCACAAAAAGAGAATTTTTCAGCAAAATCGTCGACATACAAATCAATCATCTTTTTTTAATAAAGCTATATATTTATTATTCATAATATAAAAGTTTAATTTATTTTATAATGTATATCGTGATATTATGATAGTGTATTTCAAAGATTCGTTGATTAAACCTTAAATTTAAAGCAAAATTGAAGTGAGTAAGAAAATATTAAATTATTAAGCAAATATTATATAAATTTGACATTGCATTTTAACTTCATGCACTAATCTAACGCTTCAAATAATAATTTTATAATATAGATACTTGTATTTTTCAAGTTATTCATACATGTTCAATTGTAATTTTTTTTTTCAGTTTATATTATTTTTCCGGAACTACCATTATTACCATCAGTTTTAACAGATTTTTTCTTGTATGAAACCGTTACAAATAATTGCTAAACTGGTAGCCACAGTGCATAAATCAATAATCTAATACAAAAAGCTCATGAAACCTTAAACAAAGGCTTTTTCAAGACAATAATCAGAGGTCTTATTTCAAAATCACAATATGAACAATGACTATATTACACATTGGTTCGATTAATATAATTGCAGCCATTAAATCTCGAAATTTGACATTGCCACCTTTAACCTTAATAGTTGAAGACTGGTTCTTTTCTTAAAAACAGATAATAGCTAATGATTAAGATTATATTCAACCATAAAACGTCCTATTTAAAATCTATTATGATCACAGTATTGTTTGTGCAATACATGACTGTTTTTGTCATTTTTCTAAGAAGACATTTATGTTAACGGCTAAGATTTGAATTGTATCTTTCGTTTAACAACTTTCTTAGTAAACCTTATTATTAAGTAAAAAAGTGTTAACGCTAAAGATTAACCAAGCGTCATATTTGATGCAAATTTAATCACAGTATAAATTGTGCAGTATCCATTTGGATTGATATAATTTGTTAAGATGAAATTAATACAAATAATTTCACTTTTTTTCTTTAAAATTTTTTATTTTTTTTTACAATTAAAAATAATAATTTTTTTATTTTTAAAAATGCATTTTTTTCTTTTAAAAATAGTTTTAAATTTTTAATTGGAACATTAAATCATTAAAAATGGCCAATTATCGTAAAGTCTAGGTTAGTATAAAACTCAAAATTTAGCAACTTTTATTTAGTTGCACCAATTGGACAAAACAGATTTTATTTATTAATTTCAATTTCAACAGTTATTGTTAAATTTGATAGCAATCATCTTTCGAGATTCAATGGTGAACACGACCACCAACACTAACTGACCAACATCGGAAACAAATATCACACAATATTAAAAACCAACTGTCACACCGAGAGTTCCGCTTTTTAAAATATTTATAAAAACAAAATAACGGTATCCTCTCTTCGCATTCACACTAACATCAACAACAGTAGCAATAGGCAGCAGCGAGGGAAAACACACATAGGCCCGCTGTCACTGAAAAAAACACCAAGTACAAAGTCTTTTGTTTGTCCACATCACTGAAGGGGCCAGCGGAGTATCCCCTTCGTGGTGGGATGACGTCATGGCGGAAAGTTTATACAACGACGAGAAGAGTTGAGAAGTTTTTTGTTGTTGTGGATGAAGAAGGCAGAAGGAGAGAATGGCGGGACTGGCGCTCACAGAAGCCGCACCCTATTGATCTGGAAAGAGAACATAAATTTTAGATTAAAACCAATAGTTATTTAGACTTTTTTATACATAAAAAGCATTTTCATATATTTTTTATTTGAGATATTTGAATAGTACACGGGAAAGAACCGATTGATATCGTACAAGGCTTTCCTTAATAGCCTCTTTGGGGATGATAGCGAGAAATCGCCTTATAAACTGGTGTAAAGAAGCCAGTTACTCGCTTTGTTTATCTTTCGCGGCAACCCGAAGTTCAAGCCAGAATTGAGTGGAACGATCACACGTTTGTACCGTAAATGAAGAACCATCAGGAAAACCGGTTTCCGGTCGCCAATGTCCGCCAAGCAGAGACAATTACGGAAAGACTCTAAATAAATAAATCGGTTCTTCCCGTGTATTCTTCATTTATCAACGGCCACTGAAACCGATTCACACCCTTTGCAGTTCGGTGTCGAAGACTTTAGTTAGAATGGAAGGCACAGTCACGCCTACAATGACGTCACAGTTATACGTCTTAAACCACAGATAGAAACCACTTGGCAGCAGTAATTCGTAGCTGCCGAGAAACCAGAACGATCACATCTGCAGAGATGCCACATTTACGTCAAGCATTGTATTTCCCTCCAGAAGCAGACCACGATCCACAATGCTATAACTGTCCAGTTTCATAATTTGATTCATAGAAATGTTACTTCAAGTCACTTCAACCGCTAAAAAATGTGCCAAGGTGATATCGCAACGTAACAATACCACCTAGATTAGAAGGCCGAAGAACTAAGCAACACAACGTCACACTAATAGATTTGTTGACCAATAACGCCGTATCTTAAGATGAAGTCGCATCTTGAATCATCTTATCTTAAAAATTTATTCAAATACAAGATCTAGTCACGAATGATCATTGGTCAAAACCACAGAATCGGTCCACTAATTTGACGTCAAGCATTTAGTTCGCCGGTCTTCTAATCTAGATGGTATTGATTGTAAGCGGAAAAAAGACCTGTCGCAAAAATACTAGTTTTTCAGAAAAATCGTCTGACGTTTATGCAACTCGAAAATACATATTTGTGCGATAGGTCACTTTTCCGCTTACAGTGCGATATTTTCATTAGTCAGCTGTATACTGTTTCAGAAAAAAATAAATGTATTTATTCCTAGATAAAATAAGACCATGAGTGCACCCTATTGTTTATAACTAAGCGTACGAAGGCTTACATTACGTTACATCTCGAGGAATTCGAAGCAAAGAAATCTTTTTTTGTTCTTTTGTGGTTCCCTTATTACTGATTTATTCAAATTATAAAAAATATTCTCGTGGAATTCTTTGTATTATTTGTATTGTTAATAATCATTAATTAAATAATTGTAAATAATCATCAATCAATTATAATGTTAACTATATCATATCAACAAAATATTTAATATTTTCAAAGTTGATTATACAAAAACCGACCTTAAGTTTGCAGCAGAGAAATGTACTACGCGGAGGATACTGCGTAATCAACGCTGCTGACGCCGAAATTTCGCCTGATCTGATTGGCTGCTTCTTTGACCCTGATATTCGTGCGCCCCGTTACATCAAAATCGTAGGAAAAAAATAATTAAAATTACACTCTAACTGAAGCTAAACTAATAAAAATAATAAATTTATGTCTTGAAATAACAAATAAAATTGTTGATTAAATGTGAAACACCTTTTTTTATGCGATTCTCGCAATCGAAAATGAGAACTATTTACCCTTTATCTCCTAGAACATTTGTATACTGCAAACTTAATGTCGGTCTTACTGTAGTTAAATAAAAATACTCCTAAAAACGAATAAAAGGCTGGACAGTTTGAAAGAAATATCTCCCACGAGCCATAAAGGGCAAAAATCGTCATTTTTATACCTAAAAAATGTACTTGAAATCTTCTTTTAAAAGGAAATGACGCGGTCACTTTCGGTGGCAGGACAAGCTCCATTTAACTGGCGGGGACATTTCACACAAAGAGTCACATAAAAAAAAAGAGCCACTGGTCAGCAAAAAAGATGAAAAAAAGTTTTTAAAAATCGATTTTTTTCCCCCTTTAAGGGGTCACAGGAGTCTTAAAAATGTGCAAAGAAGGTACTACAAAACATAGTTTGATCCTTCATGTCATTTTTTAACTACTCAATGTATGAGTATAATTTTTTTATATGTAATTCTACAAGATTTATTTATTATAAAACAAGTTTTAAAATTTATGAAACTTTAGCCCAAACTAAAATAAATGATATTAAACATGAAGCTATTTGAACACATTGTGATTAGGCTTGCGCGGCAAATTGTGAGGTCAAAATTGAAAAAATTTCTAAGAAAATGACTTTATATTGTACAAATATGTACAAACAAAGACTTATACCTAAATTCTCAGCTCAATTTTAATTAGAAATTATTTTTTTAAAAATTTAAAATCAAAATTTTTAAATTTTTATTAATTTTTTTAGAAAAAAGTTTTTAAAATCATTTATAATTCAAATTGAGCTGAGAATTTAGGTATAAGTCTTTGTTTGTACATATTTGTACAATATAAAGTCATTTTCTTAGAAATTTTTTCAATTTTGACCTCACAATTTGCCGCGCAAGCCTAATCACAATGTGTTCAAATAGCTTCATGTTTAATATCATTTATTTTAGTTTTGGCTAAAGTTTCATAAATTTTAAAACTAATTTTATAATAAATAAATCTTGTAGAATTACATATAAAAAAATTATACTCATTTATTGACTAGTTAAAAAATGACATGAAGGATCAAACTATGTTTTGTAGTACTTTCTTTGCACATTTTTAAGACTCCTGTGACCCCTTAAAAGAATCGGAAGGATCGCACCATTGAATCCCACTCGTAAATAAATGTATGATTCCTTTATTCCGTTGTTAACAACTCGTCGATGTGATGGAAGATTTTTTTTTCCTCAAAATAACCGGACTATTTGCGATGTCAACTTGATGTGTGACACAACCATGGTTGGTTTGGTTGATACATATGAAGAGAGCACGGGAAAAAACCGCTTGATTTCGTAGAAGGCTTTCATCAATAGGCCTCTATGGCGATGATAGCGAGAAATCGCCTAAACTGGTGTAAAGAAACCGGTTACTCGCTTTGTTTCTCTTTCAAGGCAACCCTGATTCACGCCAGAGATCAGGCAAGACAATATGCACATGAAAATTATCCTTCTGCTGAAGGATCTAACATAATAAATCAACGTACAACCTCAAACTCGGATAGTCTAAACAGCAACTGCATCACAGAAAATACTTAATATTCACATACCGGTATGCACATGTTGTCAACTTTTTCTTTGTGAAAGGTGAAAATACTTTGAATCAGTGGCCTTGGTCTGTATTTAAAATAATAATAAAGATAACTATAAGAAACGAACGCAATTGAATCTACATAAAAGAACGGAGCGTTCTTTTTCAAAACAATTTTAACTCTGTGGTTCAAAAAGTCACGATAAATATTATCATGTATGATTTTACTAAATTAGAGTCCAGACACCAATTTCACTGGAATTTAACTACATTTTCTTACAATTTTACGTTATTTTGTGGAGAAACAATGATAATTGACGAAACCCCCACGTGAGATTCTTATCAACCCCCCTATGTACTAAAAAATCCAGGAAAAGTAATTCAACACTTTAAAAATATTCATTTGCATCAATTAAAACAAACTTTAGAGTTCAAGTAAAATCTTTTCCAAAGACTAGATTTCTTATTTTTCTCTAAAACTGGCAGCATCATCGTTATAGACGAAGCTGCCTTTGAAATGACGATGGATTCCCGTTGCACAGAGCTTACTTTAAGCAGAAATTAGAATTAGTTAAAATATCTCTCTATATTAAAAAAAAGTAAGCTTTTTTGATCTGTACGGCGCAATTTTTGGAGTACAACTCCAATTTTTTTACTGAAGGTCTCAATTGGTTTAAGTGTCATGTCCACAAAATAATTAAAAAAAAATCCAATTAGTTTTTTAATTAAAAATTAAAAAGGGGCTTTTTTTGACTAAAATCGAAAAAAAAAAAATTGGTCTCTACGATTTTTCTGAATTTTTGGTATTTTGTAGACTTCTTATGTATGAACAAATTACTAATTACATGTATGTTCAATATATATTCGGTTTGTAAGTTATGGGTTTTTTTTATTTTATTTTTTGTTATTTACTGTCATGCTTTTTGATCTGTACGGCACAATTTTCACCAATTTTCTCCCATTTTTTTACTGAATGTAGAAAAGAGTATAGGTTTTTTGTCTGCAAAGCATTTTTTTAAAATTCAAATTAGTTTTTTTAATAAAAAAATAGTTTGTAAAAGGGCAAAAAAGGCGTTTTTAGCCTACATTGAAATAAAAAAAAATTGGCTTCTACGATTTTTCTGAATTTTTAGTATTTTGTAGACTTCTTATGTATGAACAAATTGCTAATGCATGTATGTCCAATATATATCCGGTTTGTAAGTTATGGGTTTTTTTTATTTTATTTTTTGTTATTTACAGTCATGCTTTTTGATCTGTGCGGCACAATTTTCACCAATTTTCTCCCATTTTTTTACTGAATGTAGAAAAGAGTATAGGTTTTTTTGTCTGCAAGGCATTTTTTTAAAATTCAAATTAGTTTTTTTAATAAAAAATAGTTTGTAAAAGGGCAAAAAAGGCGTATTTAGCCTAAATTGAAATAAAAAAAAATTGGCTTCTACGATTTTTCTGAATTTTTAGTATTTTGTAGACTTCTTATTATGAACAAATTGCTAATTGCATATATACCCAATATATAGCCGGTTCGTAAGTTATGGGTACTTTATTTTTTTTTTTTTGGAATTACAGTCATGATTTTTTAATCTCTACGACACAATTCTTATAGTACAACTCCAATTTTTATTTAGAACGTAGAAAATGGTCCAAAATTTATCTCCACAAAATATTTTTAAAATATTCAAATTAGTTTTTTTATTAAAAAATAATAAAAAAGCCAAAAATTGCATTTTGCCTACCAAAATTTATAAGTTTTCAACCAAACCAAACATAGTGTTTCGAAAAATGTTTTATTGGTGTAATTTCACTTTAAATGATACCAAAAATGAAAACTTATATTTTTTTTTACAGTTGTAACTGTTATATGTGCTTTACAATAGTTTGAATTATATATTTTTTGTCATTATTGAGTCGCTGTAGTGATGGGTCGTTCCAGACGAGACGAGGACAAACTATGGCGAATAATTTCTTACCATTTGTTTAACGAATGGCAACACCATAATCGTAAACAAAAACAAACAGAGCGTTATTTTTTTAAATAAGTTGTTTCTTTATTGATCCAACGAGATTGATCCCCTACTCTCTTTTCACTTGGATAATGTCTGGAATAAGCGCCCCTAGGGACAGCAAAATCCAGCAAAACCACTACCCAACAACAACAACATAAGTTGTTTCTTTTGAAACTTTTCAAGGCGTTTTTTAAATGTTTACGTTACTTTTATTTTCAGAGTGTGTGTTTTAACTGATTTTATTTTTCTAAATTGTTACGCTCACGGCACTGATGATTATTTTGAGAAGTAGTTGGTTTTGGTTCATAGTAATTAATAGTGAAGTGAATCTTTTCTTATGTCTTTGTTGTCGACTACAAGAAGTAAGTATACCAAATCTTTTCGACGGTGAGTTGTTGGCATCATAGCTTAGGTATTGGTGCGAGTTATACTGTCGTATCTGCTTTAATAAAGGTGTAAGCTGCAGAAAATTTGTAATATAAAATCTAAGAATGTAGTCTGGTACAACCACGAATGTATACCAATTCTAGAGATTAGCTGTCGTGCTTATTTTACACCCTGGGCTTAACAGTAAAAAGTTTTTTCGTCCCTGTGTATAGCACATTCGTAATTTAGTCATTTGACCGACGATAAATGTATCATGGAGGATCTGGCAATAGCTTCGCAGTCTTGTTTTCATTTTTCTTGAATTACTTTTGTTTTGGTAGGTTGGTTGGTCGAGATATATTCAGGTTTTTTTCGGTGACCAAGCACACTAACCTGAATATAAATAACTTTGGTCTGCAAAACAAAAGTAATTCGAGAAAATGAAGGCGAGACTGTGAAGCTGTTGCCAGATCCTCCGTGAAACAACCCCATTTATTTATTACACTAATATTGCGTGCAAAATACTTCTGACGGCTAATTAATGTTGAAAAGTTTTGACCAAAAAGTAGGATTTTACCAGTAATTCCATTAATTTTCAAATAAAATTATAATTTCTGTACTTTATGTTGTCATATGAATATATTTGTACTCATTTACGCGAAAGTTATAGGTAGGTACTTTTGGTTCGTCGAACTAACCTCTTGCGTTACATAATTCGGGTTTTCAATTATTTAAAATTTGAATCTGTAGCCAGTCTGTTCTTTTCCTCTGAAAAAAAAAAATACAAATAATACATTCTGAAATTTCCTAATTTGAAAAAAAAAAAAGTTTCTGGAGCTGCTGGGCTCGGGTTCGAATCCCGGCAAAGGCATGGATGGTTGTGTTTGTCAATAAATGGGGGGGGGGGTTGTTATTTGTCTATGTGTTTGTGTCGTCCTTTGTGTGTCTCTTGCGACTGTCTCTTCTGGCGAGCTGGGTAATGGGCTATAAAGCCTACAATCTCCCTTCTAGAGGGCGCAATCACTGTCGTATCTGCTTTAATAAAGGTGTAAGCTGCAGAAAATTTGTAATACAAAATCTAAGAATGTAGTCTGGTACAACCACGAATGTATACCAATTCTAGAGATTAGCTGTCGTGCTTATTTTACACACTGGGCTTAACAGTAAAAAGTTTTTTCGTCCCTGTGTATAGCACATTCGTAATTTAGTCATTTGATTTGACCGACGATACATGTATCATGGAGGATCTGGCAATAGCTTCGCAGTCTTGTTTTCATTTTTCTTGAATTACTTTTGTTTTGGTAGGTTCGTTGGTCGAGATATATTCAGGTTTTTTTCAATGACCAAGCACACTAACCTGAATATAAATAACTTTGGTCTGCAAAACAAAAGTAATTCGAGAAAATGAAGGCGAGACTGTGAAGCTGTTGCCAGATCCTCCGTGAAACAACCCCATTTATTTATTACACTAATATTGCGTGCAAAATACTTCTGACGGCTAATTAATGTTGAAAAGTTTTGACCAAAAAGTAGGATTTTACCTGTAATTCCATTAATTTTCAAGAATTTTACTGATAACATTAATTCTTTATTATCCAAAGTAAAAGGAAAATGTGCTTTAATTAAAACCATCTTTGTGGTCCGGTGCTTGGAAAAAATTATTCGAATCACTCATTAAAAAGTGGCTAAATTTTTTACCAGACCCTAAAGTAGGAATTTACCTACAGTTTATGTCGACAACTCCAATTTTTTTACTGAAGGTCTCAATCGGTATAAGTGTCAGGTCCACAAAGTGTATGGTGGCCAGCCATGTCTATTCACTAGCGGTTTTTAAGGCATTGAAGTAGAAATTGAAATGTAACGTGGGTAAAGTTTGGTTTGCTTTTTATTTTAGTGTTTGGTTTTTCTTTACGGCCTCGAGGAGGTACCAGTGCGCAATCTACTAGCTTGCGAGCCTAGGGGCGAAGCCCCTACGAAGATTGCACAGCAATCCAAGGGTGCGAACCGAGTTATTACTCGCTTGCGAGCCTAGGGGCGAAGCCCCTACGATGAGATTGCGCAGCAATTGAAGGGTGCGAGCCGAGTTATTACTCGCTTGCGAGCCTAGAGGCGAAGCCCCTACGATGAGATTGCACAGTAATCCAAGGGTGCAAGCTTGGGAGCTGAGAGAGATTGGGCAGCGGGCGAAGCCCCCTAACGGTCTCAAAATTCTCAAAACTAAACTGTATTTGTTAAAAGTTCACCATCTTTAACCGCAACCAGGTGTTTACCTCTTTGTCTGTGCAAGCCAATCTTGGCGCGCGTATCGCCCGATTTGGCGACCAGATCTTACAGATGAGCATTCCTGCATTGGCAGTATCCTTTTAATAGTCTTGCATGTTTCTTTGTGGAGCAAACAAAGAGAAATTGCGTAGCAATTCTCGGGGGTTGTCGAAAGGTAGCGAGCAGGGGGCGAAGCCCCCTGCCGGCCGCGAAGCGGCCAATGGAATTGCGCAGCAATTCCGGGGGTTGGCGAGCGATAGCGAGCAGGGGGCGTAGCCCCCTAGTATATTCAAAAAAAAGTATTGGTACTTTGTAATTGGACTAAATCGTGCGCCCAAAGCTTGTTTCTAAATATAATAGATTCTTCGGTTATGTCGTTAAAATTACTATTGCAATGAATTACTGTCATCAATTGCCTAACCTTCTTTATTGTGTTGCTTTGAATATAAATTTATTTAAGTTTTTCCCGATCTCTACTAGTAAATTCCCATTTGTAATATTTTTGCCACCCAGTTCCGTGATTTTGTTGCTGTTAATTTTCTTTGCAATTGAATTTTGTATATTTTTTCGTCGTTTGGAGAAGCCCTTGACTTATTAGGTTGACGGCCAATATTAAGTTCAGATAATGTTTTTATATTTAAAACCACATGACATTGAAAGCAATTTATTGCAGACAAGCGGCATTCAGATGCGAAAATGGTGTATAAATACATTTGATTTGAAAGTTCAATGTGCATTTATTAATTCATGAGAGCCAATGAAAAAGAAAAGAAAATGAATTATTTCTCAAGCCTTGATTAATGAATAAATGCCACGTATGAACACAGTGTCACTAATCGAACGTAAGCGATTGAGTCACCTGCAGCAGGTCATTTATTTAGTATATTTAAACTCAATATCGCATATTAGTAAAAAATTAACTGCTGTTAAATACATGCAACCATTATACATTTTCGAAGTTTATAAAGATCCCTTCAATATAGTAATGTCTATAGTGTTACATGAGTTTCATAACGAAGTGAATAGGTATATATTGTTTGTTTGTTTTTTTGGCTTTATAGACACCAGTTATTTTAAATAATATTATCTTTTATACATTTTTATTATTGTGGAGCATTGAAATGAATCGATAAATGTAACATTTTTTTAAAGGTAGACTCGTCTTCACGATGAGACTTCCAGTTTCAACCAAGGAAAGGTTAAGGTGTAAATAAGAGATGGTTGAACTACAGTGGAACAAATTTTCGGCAACCATTCCAGAAATAGTCAATAAAACAGTTCTAACTAATTGTCATTGTTAAGATGTCCAACAAAAGTTTGCGACTCAATATGCGACTGTTAATGAATAACAATAATGGGGTCACAAATAATAGGCAATTCTGAATAAACAGTCATGAAATGTACTAAAATAATCAATTATCCAATCATTCGACTGGGCGTATAAAAATAACCGAGAATCGCTTCATTGATTAAACCAGTTTTAAATTCGCTCCTCACTCAGTCAAACGGCAAATAAAAGCGGTTCCGGTCTAGAGATAGGAATACGTTGAAATGCTTGGCGAAAAAAACTCTTGAAGCCGCCTGAAACCTGTTTTTGTATTGGTTCGATCAGATTAGCTTCACATTAACATTGGAGCTACTCATAAACTAGTGGCGAGTTCATATCTTAGTTCGTATAGCATGAAGACGTCCCATAATGCAAATTTTGTATCTTGCAATCACTTTAGAATGTTTTGTATTCACAAAAACAAAAAGGGTCCGATTATCTACGATAAATAACAATCGAAATAATCACTAAAGGGAACTTTTTTTTAATCAGTTCTACAAACCTTGTTTAGATTTTATTTTAACTAGCTTCTCAAACCATAGCGTAGTTGCCGGCAAACAATTCGCCAAGTGTTTGTTTGGGCTTAATATTGAAGCGATCAATAGCTTCAGTTAGCATACCTGTTTTTTTATTGGTTTTTGATTTTGCAACATTTCTACCGCATTCTTATCTCCACGCTTTTATTTGCCTCAACCTGTACAGATTACTCTAGCCTCCCTGACTAATAACTATGGTAATTCATGCATCAATGAATCGGGAATGTCTAATGCATAGGCCCCTTATTACAACAGATGTTTTAGCGTTGTTCCAATGCGATCGGAGTTTAGCGGGCCTAATTGTAGTTTTGCGGTAGGAAAGGATATTAAGGAGTTAATTACCTAAGGCTATTGTCCATATGTCACTTTGCGCTAATGGGGCGTTTTTATGCCTATTTGTCACGGTTTTGATATTGGATTGCGTCGTGACATTAGAGAAGGGTCATTAATAAAAAGTTCAGGTGTAAGGCATATGGTGGATGACTCTCTATGATATACCATAATTCCGAATAGGCTATTGCGGCGCGTATTAATTGATGGCAAAACGCCATGGAATGAGCACGCTATTCAAAATTGTGCATACTTTTCAAATTAGCTCAATGATGACTTTGTGAATACCATTAACACCTTCATTTCCTAATGAAATCGTTAAGTATTTGTCTTATAATTTATTTACATAAGCTTAAAACAGAAAGCGCTTTTTCGAAGGGCAAATTATTTTTATTTTTGCTGTGTTACTTAAAGTTGATCAACGAAATTAATTAACAATAATTTAACAAATAAACAGGATTAATTTTATTTTTTGTCAATTACAGTTCTATTAAAAAAGTTATAATTATTAAGTGATAATAAGTGATTAAAAAACACCACTTAAAGTATTCGCACCAATGTTACTTACGTGTTTTAAGTATTTTCAAGGTGCCCACACGTACAAATGCAAAGTGTTTATGAATGGTTGCGTTTAAACGAAAATACAAAATTTTGCAGGATTTTTCAAGGTGTGCTCTAATATAAATATGACGTATTTCACGAAGCACAAAATGTCTGCAAATGCCAACGTTTTTTGCTCTGGAATTTTCAAAATGTGATCAATCAATTATTTCAAACATTAATTTTCTATATTCAAATTTTTTGAAAATTTTACCGATTCAACTACCACTTTTTCTTTTTTACATGTTTATTTTAGTAATTTCCAATTTTTATGTTTTATGGCTAGAATGTAGGCTAAGAGTATATTATTAAACATTGCGTGCTCAAAAGCATGCAGCTTGAAATCACAGATTCATTCAACTTGCTTCATTTTTGTATTGTCATGTTAAAGGTAGAGAATTAATATTTTCAGAAACCTCAATCAGACACAATTTTTATCAAAATTGAGATTTTTATGTTAATAAATCCTGTGTAAACACACATTCTGTGAAGAAATCTCGTTAATCCAGTGATTTAAACAGCCGTTGGAAGCAACCGAATATACACTCTCAGAAATACACTTTCATTTTTGACGATTCATGAATCCTCAAGCCTCATTTCGTTAATTTTGAGGATTGTTTCGTCAAACTATCGCGTGACTTTTGAGTAAACGCGAATCTTTTACGATCGTGATTTGACGATTCTGTATCTTGATTTTGAGGAAACTGAATCTCATTGTTGTACTCGCATGCTCGAAAATGACGAAATATTTCTTTAGATTAGACGACATTCAAATCCTCATAAAAATGACGATTCAAGGAGAGACTCGCTGTTATTAATATTTTTAATTTCTTGAAATTAGGGTTCGTGACCTTATATGAGGTTTCTGGAAATATTGATTAATTTGTGAATGAAATGTTTTTCAAAATTCCCAAGATATTCACAAAACCCAATGCACAACGCAAGAAGAAGCTGCTTCGATTTGCCGTTTCCGAATGAAGAGCATAGTAGAAGAACGTGCTAAGTGACAAACAAGTGAAAACGAGAAATGAGAATTACAGTTTTTAAATTGCATACAGATCTGTGTTATAAACGGTATTTGCAAACCATAAAAATATACTAAAGGTTATGTAAATAGGACTTTTTAGAGTTTAGGGAGAAGGGACGAACTGGACTGCGCTTTTTCAAAAATCCAATGGCAAAAAAACTTTTCTCTGCCTTATTTCTCCAGCCGTGCTGAATATTTTTGCAAACTTTTTTTTTAAATAATAAAGGCAGATAACTTACAGGTCTCTGTAATCCCACTTGTTAAAATTGCTTCAAATACTTCTTGAAAAAGTATTTATTGAAAATTAAAAATATATTCGAATCAAATTTTAAAAAATAGGGTTGTCGGGACCTGTAAGTCATCTACTTTTATCAAGTAAAAAAATCCATTTGTAAAAATATTCAATGCAGCCGGAGAAATGTGGCAGAGAAAATATTTTTTTCTCCATTGAATTCTTTGATTTGGAGACCCGCGGTCCAGAAACCAGTGACAAAAAAAATCTCAATTTGCTTATGAAATGTCACTTAGCATGTTCTTACACTAAGCTCTTCAAATGTGAAAGTACAGGGTGTTATAAAATAACGCTCGCTATTCGAAGTTGGTCTGTAGCTTGAATGGAAATATCCAATAATCAAAAAAAATTGAGGCTACTACTATCTAGAGGGGGGAGAAAAGAAAAATATCATAAAAAGGATTGAATCCGAAAAAAAAAAAAAAAAATAAAAAATCATCATCAATAAAAAAAAACTCGTCTCTTGACCAGAATCCAAATTACGAGGCTTATTAGGCGTCGTTAATATTACTGCAATTTACGGCCATAACTGCTAATTACTCTAGTATTTAGAATCTTCTTTCCAAGAGACGAAA
Source organism: Hylyphantes graminicola (assembly GCA_023701765.1). Taxonomy (NCBI): domain Eukaryota; kingdom Metazoa; phylum Arthropoda; class Arachnida; order Araneae; family Linyphiidae; genus Hylyphantes; species Hylyphantes graminicola. The sequence goes on from CM043112.1 coordinate 44,720,753, forward strand.
GTTTCTTTTTTAAATAAAAGAATGGATATCATTAAAAGAGAAAACTCGTCTCTGACCTTGGTTCTAATTAATAGGCGTAGCCTAAATCCAATTACGAATTACGCCCAAACATTTTATTACCTGGTCAAGTTAACGAGTTTGTTTTTTATGATTCCATTCTCCCCCCCCCCCTTCTGACTGTGTCAAGTGTGTCATCATGTGTTTGTTCCATATTTTTCATTTGCATTTGGATTTATTCATTCAGCTTCAGACCACTCCTGTATTCTCAAAAGACTTCTGACGCCAGCTGGTTTTACACGCAGTCCTAAAAACGAGGGTAAACGCAACCCCCTTTTGAACCAGAGACCTGCCATGTTCATAAAAGCTTCAGCACGGGCTATAAATCAGGTGAAAGAAATTAGCTCTCCGTTTTATATCGGAATTTTCTGAAACGGGTCTCTGTACTCAAGCGGTTTTATTATACCGGATTTCCCTTTTTTCTGAAACATAAAAAACCTCACCGCGCTAATAGACTGAAATTGCCTGAGTATTTTTGTGACGTGTTGCAATGTAGAACGTTTTATTAGGGCTTGTTTTACATGCTTCTGTTCTACTAAAGTTCGCGCGTACTTGCGGATGGTTTCAGTGGCAATGTGTTAAGGGGGAATGGGCCCGCTGGACCACGGGTCTCTAAGGCAAAGTGTCTCAGTGGTGATCCAATGGAGAAAAAATATTTTTTAAGCCAAATCCTTTCAGCTGCATTGAATATATTCGGTCGAATGTAAATTACAGGAAAACCATGATTTTAGTTTCCTTCGAGTGTGAAATATGTTGGCCTTGTTTGGCCGTGCTACAGCTTAGCAAGTACTCATTTTAATTATATTGTAAAATTTCTAAATTCTAAAAAAAATGCATTGTACATTGAAATACTCAGACACCGAGTGAGTGTTTTTTAACCTGAATATCAATATACCAGCCATTCGGCTAGGTGTCGGCTCTTCACTTGACTGTGTTTCTAAAATACGACGCCCGTCGCCAATAGCCCTCGTGTAGCTCTAGTGCGACGATAATTCAAACCCAACCTAACCAACCATTTGATAAATCAAATTTCGTCATTTGAGGATGGATAAAATCTTACTACTACAAGACTTTTTAATTGGATTTGTGTAAAACTGATACAAACGTAATCATTAACTATGTGGAATCCTTAAGTCCCAAAGTCTAAAATGGGGTTCCTCGAGTACACTGGGACAGGCAGACAGGCTTGCTCGTTAAATCTGCGGAGTCCAAAGTCCAGCGTACGATGTCGCTCGAAGACCAGTTTGGGTGCTCGCTAAGAAATCGACCTCGTTCCTAATCAAGGATTTAAATTACGAGGCCAATTGGGCATTGTAAAAGGTCCATGAACATGAAAGCTAGAAATAGGCAACCGGAAAAAGTACAACCCAACCTAATCACATAGCTTCAATTTTTTTTCCCCAAGCATCAAACATCGTATTCTAGCCTCCCTGGCTCATACCCAAGAACAAGCAGCAATCCATCATCGCGACAATCACCCGAACTCCTCGAATAAACATTCGAATACTTCACCATTCCTACCCCATGCCGAGTTTTCGGAATAACATGACCTTGAATGTTTTTTTTTTTCTCACGGAAAAATATGAATAGTTAGAAAAAGAAACACTTTCTTGTCTTAAAATACTTCACTTTTACAGATGGACATAGTCAGTTACAAACCTATGACGTGTTGCTTTGATAGGATAGCAAGTGACTCTTTCGTAAAATATTTAAGTCAGTGACGCTCATAGAGGGCCTATTTTAGCAATTTTGCTATGCCTATGTCATCAATATCAGGGCAATGGTGTGCAGTACAGTAGAAGTCCACCGTTTAGTTCACAAACTAGATTGGTCCTCAATCCTCATTTTATCGACCCCTTGATAGGAACTAAAAGCAGATTGCGAACGAAGTTGATATTTGAGGCCTAAAAAGCGTTTTTAAAACAACAACATACGGCGTAAGAACATGGTACTAAGATGGATTATATGTAGTGTACCTTACTACTTCGAGTGCGTTTCGAATAAATTTTTCAAGCGTAAATAAGTAATATGATAGTATATAGGTGATATGTATTTTCAGGTTTGTGTGCTTGGTCAGAGACCCACTCATAAACCTTCGTCAAGTAAGACAGACACAACACACATAAGAGACAGATGCTGTCGTCTATCACCATCTCCGCAATTTAGACATGTTCCTGAAGGGGAAGGAAATAGTCTCCAGGGACCTATACCCATGGGAAACTGCGCCATGACCGCCCACAAGACTTTCGTACTCACAGATTTAACGAGCACGTACTCCGCACATATTCGGGTCTTCAATGACATTGGGGCTCGATCACGTGACTCTCCGATTCGAGACCTTAACCACAAGGCTACCCACGGCCCATGATAGCGGAGATGAAAACAGTTTTCAAAAAGAAAGTTAACTTTTTGTCAATTCTGCGTATGAAACTTGTGAAAGGGATGGTTGTGAAAACCAAACAACCCAAAAACATGTGATCGTCAACCACCGAAAGACGTCAAAATGTTGGAGAGGCGCCAGCCAGGTGCTGAAATTCGGGTCCTATAACGTTTGCCATTTTTAACCACGATCCAAAGTTCTGGATTAGTAGATAATTTATGCTGCTTTGCAAGGTTTGAAATCACTATGTATACACTGCGAATTTACTAAAGGAGCCATTACACAGCAGGACCGTTAACAAATCCTTAATTACTAACATTAAATAGTTTTTGTCGAATAATTTTGTATATTATCGTTTGAATTATTTTAAAATCTTCACCGAAATCTAAACCTAACATAAGGCATATTAATTGACGTGAATTGTTTCTGAAAAATATATTGGAACCAACCACAAAATACTACAGGGTGAGGCAAATAAAAGCGGCCCAAACGTGGAGATAAGAATACGATAGAAATGTTTCCAACTCAAAAACCCATACAAAACAGGCTTGCTAACTGAAGCTATAGATCGGCTTCAATATTAAGTCCAAACAAATGCTTGGAGACTTATTAACGCTTAGCGGCAAACAAGCTTTATAAGGCGAGAAAAAACTCAGCCAGCAAAAGCTGCTCGAAAAACCTGTTTTTGAAACGGCGTAGGGACGTCGCTGAACGAACGAGCTCCCGTGTGATAAGGCCTTAACGCTTGGCGACAAACAAGGTTTGTAGAGCTGATCAAGAACAGTTCCCACTAGTGATTATTTTGGTCGTTATTTATCCTAGAGAATCGGATATTTTTGAATTTGCTAATAAAAAACACTCAAAACTGAATGCAAAACACAAAATTTGCATTATGGGACGTTTTCATACAATAAGAAATAAGATCTGGACTTGCCACTAGTCTATGAGTAGCTCTAATGTGAAGCTAATCCGATCCAACCAATGCAAAAACAGGTTTCAGGCGGCTTCAAGAGTTTTTCTCGCCAAGCATTTCAACGTATTCCTATCTCTAGACCGGGCCGCTTTTAATTGCCTCACCCTGTATTAATGCATTTTAAAATAAACGCGGAACTCAAATCGTAAGAGATCTGCGTTTAAAATTTTAACCAGGCGACAGCAAGCCAAACAATTTACTAAAACCAGGAAATTTTTATAAATTTACTTTTATAAATGTATAATGCTGGTAGATAATACAAACATTTTATGTCAAAAACAGCAATAGAAAAAAGTGGATTTGGTTCTAAATTTCTTGAGTTTAGTCGTTAAAGTTTTTTACGTTAGATTTTTTTTTTTTTAAATAGGCTCATGGAGACGTGAAAGAATACATGACGTTAAAGCATATTTAAGACACGTAATATTAAATGGTTAACAGTTGTACGAAAACAGGTGGCAAAATATATAAACACAGAAGAAATGGTAACAGACAAATTCGATTTTATGCAAAATAATAGATTACGTGGTTTTTTTTAAGGCATGACTTGAAACTTATACAAAAAAAAAATAGAATATTTGAAGAGCCTAGAGCGTGCTGAAGTGACAAAAAATTGAAAACGAGAAAATGAGCTTAAAAGTTTTTCATTTGCACTTAGATAAAAACTGCTCTTACGTAAAAATATACTTTACATGAACCTTCACCAAGAAAAATAATCAAATTAAGAATTAAATTGAAGATTATTAACCCTTTCAGAGTCCCAAAAATTTACTACACTACAGAAACATCTGATATTCACAAAATAATCTTATTTTAGGTCAAAAATAAGAGTTCCATAAGAAAAAAAAAATTAATTAGATTTTTTATAAGGTTTTTGAAATAATGCCAGATTTTTTTAACTGTGGAAAACAACAAAATTAAAACATATGTATTATCTTAAAACACTATATATTTCAAGGTATCTGACCATATTATTAAAAAAATTTAGTAATTATTTAAACCGAAATTGTGTAAATTGTGTTTTAAATATGTGGAACTGAAGTGAACTTTTCAAAAATCAGGTGAAACGCTTGAGCTATTTTCCAACTAAAAAAAATAGTAGTTCTGACTTCTAGTGAGATTAATTTAAAATATTGTCTAATAGAACAAAGTATGAAGAATCGAATGATGTGTGTTTGGATGTCGTAACGGGACATAAACATTTTTAAAAAAATATTGAAAGTGACGATGCCAAATGGCATCACTGGGACTGAAAGGGCTAATGAAAGATTAAATTATTAATTAAAGATAATTAATTAAAAATAATCTAATTAAATAAGAAAAATAATGTCATTCAGCATAATACAGAATCAAAAACCAAAAATGGCTGTTCTACGACAGCACACCCAAATCCCCTTCAAAATTCGCGTTAATGGAAAGCATCACCGGCATAAAGGGAAACCAGGTTCCCAACTTTTCGAACATTTTTATTTATTTATTATTATGATTCCATTTTGCCTTTCAACTTCTTTCACGGAACTGCATGGGGAGGTAAAGTAGAATATAAAACGGCTGACACAGCTATTTTTTTTTTTTTTTTTTTTGGCTTGTTCGATGAAAAAAGAACAAAATTCCTGTTCTCCAAGAATCAAGTGAATCGGACCTCACGTTGTTTTTTTTTTCATTCGAAGTTTATGTTCTAGTTATTTTTATATAACGGCTTTTGGATATGTTCTTCGTCGGTCGATATATTGATCGTTATCATTAGTTAATTAAAATAAAAAACGAAACCATTCCTGTAAAACTACATTGTGAGGATATGCTTAGTTGTTCTTGGCATTTGTCACAGTTTACATTCAATGAAACAAACAGATAGTGTATGTGTGAACGTTTGAATTATTTCTCCCTAAAACTTCCAAATCAAAGCTAGATAGCGGAAGGTCCCGCAGGTTCGGTCGGGTCGGGCATCACCAAAATAACTGCCGACCTATAAACTGCCATTTTTCCCTAACCATAAAATTTCTAGATCAATAGCTAGCATGCGGAAGGTCCCAGGTTCGGGTCCGGGCATCGGCATCACCAAAATAACTGCTGACCTATAAACTGCCTTGCAGCATAAAGTTAGAAAAATGTCCAACAAATAATACCCCGTGGGAAAAGGACTGTCACGTATTCTTCTAAGTACTGAGCCCAGGCAAAGCACTGATGTACGATGCACCGCTTTAGCGGTTTTTTTTAGCTACTGGTGCCGAAACTGGCACTGAGGTATCCCACGATACATACACCTCTCTAGCCTGCTTTTTTTTGTTCGTTACTGCGCACATACCATGGCCCGCTCAATTCTGTTTCATAACTCTATGATACTAAGATGTTCTTGGCATTTGACAAACTTAAATTCAAATATTGAAAACAGTAATCCTACGGTGAACGTTTGGATTATTTTCTAGTATCAATGAATAACAGTGGGTTTATAAAATATCATCTAAACTTAAGTTTTTCTGTTACATTGACGGTTTGATAATGACTTTTATAGTTGACAAACTTTTCTCAATCGAACCAAAACGTTTTCTCAGACGAATCACATTAACGGGATTTATCCCCCCTAAACTTAACTTTCCCGCAGCAATGATGTTTCGATAATGTTTTTTATGGTTGACATTCCCTCGAATTAAAGCTTATAAAGTTTAAAAAGATAGCTAACTATAACACGTTGAACTTGCAGATTTCTAAAATAGAACACAACGGACAAAAGGACCACGCATTGAGAGAGAAACGGAACAACCAATGATATTGTAGAAATGCAAGAATAAAAACTGGAAAGAGATACGTCATCTAAAACGAGTTAATTTCAATTTTCCTAAGTAAAGTTTGGAATGCGGGACCCTCTCGATGTTCTAACAACTTGGGTACGGAGTACGGAATCCCCCTGTACTGCAGCTTTCAAACATGTGAAAAATAATTCAAAATTATTATTTAACATCCTTCTTTTTCTTGCCCAAATGCTTCCTCAAGAATGGCTGACAAATAGGCAGAGGGCCATCTCCCCGCTATCCACATGTTGCTATTAATCAACGCAACGCTTTCGCTTTGCTAAGCCTGTCAGAGGGGGGATATTTTTTTTAAAACATTTGTGGGGGGAAATAGAGATGGCAGGTTTTTGGCGACTATTTTGAATATTTTGCAACCTGATGTTGTAGGATGTAGGCTTCGTTTGGTTGGATTTTTTTCGCACTAGAGCATAAAAAGATAAATTGGCGACTAGTCACGCAGTTTAGATCGACGGTCAAGTGACGAGGCAGATACCTGAGCTAAAATCCAACAGCTATTATCCACATTTTGCTATTAATCAACGCAACGCTTTTGCTTTGCTAAGCCTGTCAGAGGGGGGATATTTTTTTTAATTATTTTTTTAAAAAAACATTTGTGGGGGAAAATAGAGATGGCAGGTTTTTGGCGACTATTTTGAATATTTTACAACTTGATGTTTTGGATGTCGGCTTCGTTTGGTTGGATAGCTTTCGCACTATATCTTAAAAAGATAAATTAGCGATTGGTCCCGTAGTTTAGATTGCGGTCAAGTGACGAGACCGATACTTGAACTGATATCCACAGCTATCCACGTGTTGCTATTAATCAAAGCAACGCTTTCGCTTTGTTAAGTCTGTCAGATGCTTGTGGGGAAATAGAGATGGCAGGTTTTTGGCGACCATTTTTCCATCTCTAGATCGTGGCCGCTTTTATTTGCACCACATGTATAAACTTTTTTTTTTCGCTTTCAATGTTTTAACCCTTTTGCCAGAAGCTTTTTGCGTGGCTTATGTCATGGTATTAGTTGTGTCACATCTAAAGGTCTTATCTAAATGCGGATGATGCATGAATGAATAATGAATATTTGAAGCATTTGTAACTGTTTTAATGGAGTTGACTCATGAGATGTTGTGTCTGTGTCTGACTATTTGTTAACCCTGACTAAGTATAACTAGCACGCAGTAGGTGATTCATTTCAAACCAGAATCATTCAGTTTTTAATTAGTTTGTAGAAAGCATAAAAAAATGTTTTGAGTTGAGTTAAATTTTCGTCGAAATTGTAAATCTCTGTAAATATTTTTCTGGATGACAAGTCTCAGTCCGAGATTTTAAAAAAAATAAAGAAAAGAAACAGTTAACCTCGTATTTTTTTCGCCTGAAACATTTCGAGACTTCATGACTTTTTTTTATCTCCTGTAATTCTACCCCCACCACCCTAGGTTGATTAACGGCCATGTCAGATCTCATTACTAACGTGCCTCTGGCATTACCTCCGATGAATTGGACTGACTCTACATCATATCAAAATACGTTGTTATTGCTCGTTTGAATAATTATGTAAAATTTAAAACTACCAACTTTTTAAATACTCTCAATTGTATATGAAGTATAATTTGCAAGTTTCCATGCGATGGCTTCTGCGGTGTTAATTTTAAATGCAAGTGCAGTTCTTTGAGCGTGCATGCATAAACTTACATTACAGATAAAGTACATTGAATGTGCCGCCCCGGTGGCGCAATCGTTAGGATGCTAGCCTTTGAAGCTGCTGGGGTCGGGCTCGAATTCTGGTCAGGCATGGATGTTTGTGACCGTCAATAAATGTTATTTGTCGATGTGTTTGTGTTGTCCTTTCTTTGTGTGTATCTTGTGCTTGTTAAAAAAAAACTCTCTCTGTGTCTGTTCCACTTGACTAAAGCTTCAGGATGACAAGTCTCAGTACTAGTTAAAAAAATAAATACATAAAGAAAAGAGACAGTGAACCTCGTATTTTTTTCGCCTGAAACATTTCGAGATTATGATTATCTTTTAAATCTATTTTTTCTTTTATCTATAGAAAAACAATTTTTTTTTTTTGAAAATTACTCTAATAGCACAGCATTTGCATAAGAAAAAATGTTTTAATATTAATATTTATATATTATATATATATATATATATATATATATATATATATATATATATATATATATATATATATATATATATATATATATATATATATATATATATATATATATATATATATATATATATTATATATATATATATATATATATATTTACCACCAGTTTTCTGTTATATAAAATTAATATATAATTTAAAATATATGATCCAACGAAGCAGAATTTTATATAAAAAATGTGTCAAAGCGCATATTTGTAAAACACCACAAACTATAACCCCAGATATTAACAACAAGTAATTCTCCAGGAATTCTACCCCACCCCCCTAGGCTGATTAACGGCCATGTCAGCTCTCATCATATCAAAATACGAGTCGGGATAGCAATGAAATTATTGTTTGGGTTGTAACGAAATTTTAATTACCCATTGTTTAAAAATAAGGATGAAATTTTCCATTAATTGAGTAAAATAAAATGCAAGTTCATTTATAATTACTAATGCTCGTTTGAATAATAATGTAAAATTTAAAACTACCAACTTTTTAAATACCCTCAAGTGTATATAATGTCTAATTAATTATGTAAATTTTAAAACTACCAACTTTTTAAATACCCTCAAGTTTATATAATGTATAATTTGAAGATTTTCTACGCCATACACTCGGTGCTATTAATTTTTAAATGCAAGTGCAGTTCTTTGAACGTGCATGCATAATCTTATATTGCAGATAAAGTACAGTGGATGCAAAACGAAGTACGTACATTTAGGTTAACTAAAGTATTTGCACTTAATCACAAATATTTTAGGGTTAGAGCACTCCCAATAGGAAATGTCTTATACCCCTAAATTCTGCTTTCAACGAATATTAATACTTTCCATACAAGATAGTGTTTAAAACAATGGAAACATCCTAAAAAAACATTAATTAAATAGTTATGTTTTTTATTACTTCCCCAGTTTTTGGCTAATTCGATTCGTGACAGACATGACATAAAACAACTTTCTTGGCTCTTAAAAAGTACTATACGTTATTTGACTGTTAAAAAAAATTGCCATGGGGTGATGCAAATAAAGGTGTTGATTATAAAAAACACCAAACTTTTTATTCAAAAGAAAATACTTAAAATTAATTGGGTTAAAACATACCGTGACGGACATGACAAAACTGAGACACAGATTTTGAGTGGCCTTATATTATTACCATTTGCTCTTAACTGGTATGCATTTCAAGTCTAGAATTATTTTGGAATCAATATAAGATTCTGATGTGCTAACCAGAAAGAAAAAAAATTAAGAAATTTATAAATAGTAAAATATTTATTAGCATGACAGACATGACAAAGTTTGATGTTCTATATTTCACTCAAATTTTAAATTTAATTTTCGAATTTTTTACGAACCGTTTATTTTGAGGTATAAAAAGAGGAAATAAAGTGTCAAGAATTTTTACCGAGCAGATTTTGTTTAAAATAAAAAAAAAAGTTGGAATTTAAAAAAGGATGTCCAATGCGCATTTTCGTGGAATCAAACTTTTTTAAATTGAAAATTTAAGAATATAACTATTTCCAGAGTTATATGGGTCGCATGAATTATGTAGTTATAAAATAAATGTTTTAAAAATGGTATGTCAAATCATTTGATCATTTATGTATATCAACTTATAATAACATATAGATTATGCGAAATGTAAAAGTTTTACAAATACACAAAATTCTAAAACACATAAAATACGTGCTGACTTTCAATTATTTTGCAATTGCAATTAACTTAATGAAACCCTTTCTCCTTTCCTTAACACACTTAAAATTTAATCCATTTATCTTTTAAAAGGGTTAATGCACATACGTAGAAATTCCTTGGAACGTCAATTAATTGGCCATTTTCGCAAAGTTAAGCTGCTTAAAAGTTACTCAGAAAATTCATTAATTAGTTCAATCATTATGTCATAAATGCCAAACCCACCAAGAAATGAATTCTGCTAGGAATCAATTAAATTTTTGTAGACTTGTTTAATTGACGAGCTTAGTGGAAGAACGTGCTAAGTGACATTCGGAAAAAATTTAGATTTTTGTGTCAAAAAACAAATTGATAACTTCTTTGACGATAACAGGTTTCACCCTTTTTAAGTTTCAATTTTGTCAATTGACTTTACAAGTACCGTTTTCAACAGATTTGAATGCAAACGACAAACATTAAAATTTCATTTTCTTTCACTTGTAAATAATGTAAATTTTAAAACTACCAACTTTTTAAATACCCTCAAGTGTATATAATGTATAATTTGAAGTTTTTCTACGCCATACATTCGGTGCTGTTAATTTTTAAATGCTAGTGCAGTTCTTTGAACGTGCATGCATAATCTTATATTGCAGATAAAGTACAGTGGATGCAAAATGAAGTACGTACATTTAGGTTAGCTAAAGTATTTGCACTTAATCACAAATATTTTAGGGTTAGAGCACTCCCAATGGGAAATGTCTTATTCCCCTAAATTCTGTTTTCAACAACTATTAATACTTTCCATACAAGTGTTTTTTCACTTCACTTGTTTAATTGAAGAGCTTAGTGGAAGAACGTGCTAAGTGACATTTTTGAATAAATTGGGATTTTTGTGTCAAAAAACATATTACTAACTTCTTTGACGATAACATGTTTCCCCTTTTTAAGTTTCAATTTTATCAATTTTTTACACTTTACAAGTACCGTTTTCAACAGATTTGAATGCAAACGACGAACTTTAAATCTCATTCTCCGTTTTCACCTTTTTGTCACTTAGCACGTCCTTCCACTAAGCTAAGGCTCTTCAATTAAATTTTATTTTCAAAAAATATCAAAAAGTGATAGTCAGAGTGATGTAAATATAAAAATAAAAAATCAATGGTAAAAGAAAAAAAAAACTCATTGTTTTATATGATTCTTTGTATAATATTGTTAAACTTTTTTTTATTCTATTACGGTTGTATCTTTATTGGCGGCTAAGCCTTTGCAGACTCAGCATATTCTCCAGGGTTAACCATTCTCCAGTATTAAGAGGTGTCACCATCTAGGCGACTCTTGCTACCAATTTCGACAATCAGATTCTAAGCTCTCTCTGTGGGTGTTAAATAAGGTCTGCTGAGAGAACCCAAGCCAAATGGGAACTCAAGAAAGGTACACAAAGGTAGAATTGCACAGGCTCTTGCTTCCATTACTCGGACTTGCTGCAGACAGTATGGGGAGATTTGCGTGATCGTTTGGATGTGTGCCGTATCACTAAAGGCGCACACATAGGGCACTTAAAGGAAAAACTACGGTAGTTTTCCTTCAATTTCATGTATGATTTGTTTTTTATAGCATAAAAAACTCTTGTAATATACCATTAAAACTCGGACATTCCCTTACTGTCATCCTGTATTCAATTGAAAGTTTCTAAGGGATCAAATAAGAATCAAAATAAGAATAAGTTTAGTTTAATTTGAATTATCGTCGCTCAAATAACAATAGTGTAAAAAGGAAGTACGTAGTATAGGGTAAGGTGGGGTAAGTGGGCCACCTTTTTGGCTAATAAATTTAAAAAATATGTTTTTATTTTTGGTCATCCGAGTGGCCCACTTGCCCCGCAAGGTGGGGTAAGTGGGCCACCCCCCTAATATATTTTTACACATAACTGGTAGAGATATGGTGGGGCAAGTGGAATAATCTACATGATTTTTTGAGTGTTTGAAAAAAAAAGTAATGATGTATCTTTAATAGTTCCCGCATAGCAACTTTTTCTGGCATGCAAGCTTACTACAAGAAAAAATACGTTAATTTTCATCTTGTCATTTTTGCAAGTTGTGTAAAAAAAAATGTTAGGGCTACAGATTTTAAACTGGCCTATGTCAATGAATAGGACTATGAATAGTGAATATGACAAACCCCATGAATCAGTGAATATGACCTTTTTTTAAGTATATTAAAGAGTTGGGCAAGTGGGCCACCCCTGGCCCACTTACCTCGCCATTGTGGTGGCCCACTTACCCCAAACGCAGGGCAACTGGGCCACCCCAATTTTCTTTTAACCTTATCAACATCACAAGTACATGACACTACAAAAAGATACTATGTTTTATACACTTTCAAAATATATAACATTTTGTTTTGTATCATGAACCGTTTGGAAATAAATAAAAAAAATAGTATGATGGCGTGAATTACGAAAAGATGCAATTTAAAAAAATTTCACAAAAAGGATTGTACCTTGTTACGTACTTCAATTAAAATGATGCCATAATGTTTCCTGCATCTATTGGGGTAAATACGTAAAAATATTGTAACAGATTTTTTTTACGTCCATAATTCAGGAAATGCCAGGGTGGTGGTGGCCCACTTGCCCCAATGGCATACTTACCCCACCTTACCCTACTTTAAAAATCCATAGTTGGATTGCTAATTCAGTTTAGATCCCTTAAGTAGTAGCTTTGCTAAAATAAGGAATGTTTATAGATGTGGAAATTATTTCATATTTTCCAGGAATTACCTTATAGTTGAAAGGATTAATCAATTGCTATTCAAAAAGAATCTGGATTTCAATTATAATTGGAGGATTTCAATCGGAAATTGTTCTAAAGTGAAGCATTGAGTTGATTAAGTGCATAATAAGCCATTTTCCTTGGAAATCCTGATCGAATTTGCCAGTAAGTAAATGAATTATTGATATATTGTGTTTTTAAAATGTAAGAGTTGCGAAATATTATTTGGTTAGGTTGGACGTTTTCGGGTGTCTATTTCTAGCCTTAAAGGAGCTTTAATACAGGCAAATACGCCTCGTAATTTAGAACCGATGTCAAGTGACGAGATCAACACCTGAGCAGGCAGACATCGAGCCACATCGTTCACTAACGCTATCGGGAGTTTGGACTTTACAGATTTAACGAGTACGTCTGCCCCGGTAAACTTGGTGACACCTTGTGACTTTTGAAGGAACATTTCCCAGCACAAATGAGTTTATAGTATGGCTCTGACACGAACCAGGAACCTTCCGGTTCGAAACCGGTCGATTACCGTCCTCGGCGGGGGGGGGGGGGGGCAAACTATTTTGAATCGCGTTAGCATTTAGGCCTACATATACAGGAGTTAATGTTGCCACCTTCGTCAATTAAATACAGTTAACAAGTACCACAGTCAAATTTAGTTGTTCTGCAGAAATATCCCTCGTGATAAAAAAAAAACCTCCTCGGCGCAACAGCCCATTTGTGGGCCAAGACCTGGTGTGTCAATTTCAGCTTAACCGTTTAGATGCTTAACCTCACGCGGAACTCCCAGTGTTTAGTTTCCAAGCTTGATGTGCTTCACTTTCTCGACCGACTTAAGGGGTGACAGGGTGAGCCAACCTTTCCCAATCCGGTAGTCGATCCCTAGACCTGTGCAGTGGCATGGCAATGCGAAGCACTACCACTAAGCCTCCTCGTGATAAAATATGTCCACAATATAATTCTTTAAAAAAAGGTGACAAACAATAAAAAAACGATCCTCAATTAGTGTAAAACAAACTTAAAACAATCTATGAAAACAACAAATACTAAAAAAAGGGACCAATAAATGCCACATTTAGACCACAATATGACAAAGAAAATATAAAGAAGTTAAAAAAAAATGCTACCCGGCCATTCCCGCATAACAGCGTCGCGTCGTTACGCTGCAAAAAATCTCCACCAGGGCCTAATTAATAGCTGTTGCCAACCATCAGGGGAAAGTAACCGACCAAACGACATGTAATACATGTTGACATACAAAATGCCATAAATGAGGATTAGGTACAACAGACAATGCAATTTGTTTCAGATGTCTTCGCGACTATAAAAGAAACTGTAATGGCCGTCTTTTTTTGTCGCCAACCACTTACGGTCGCCAAAGTTTTATGGATCAGAAGAAGAGGGGTATGACTTTGTGTTTCAAATTTAAGAGGATTGCTAGCTCTATGGACCTAATGTTTTAAATTTGAAATTCTAAAACTTGTAACAAAAAAAAAATATTTGGTATGTAAGCCATTTTTCACGAAGTATAAGTATAGTAACCAAAACAAAATAAAACAAATTTGAAAGGAAAACAGATATTTCTTGGTATTTAATTACTAAGAAAGAAAGATTAAAAGTTTAGGAGGGTCAGTTAAGCAGAAAAATAACTCAATGTAAAAAAGAGCCAACCTTGTCTAGCCAGAATGCAAGCTTCGAAAACACTTTCTTCCCCCATCCCTTAGCTTGGTTTTCTAGGAAATGGGGGAGCCTCGCTTTTCTAAAACATCTCTTTTCTTAACAATCCGTACACTTCAAACCCAAGTTGGGAGGGGGAAAAAAACATGCCTCACACCGCCCCATGTAAAAGATCTCCTAAATGCCCATTTGGATAGGTTCTCGCTGCAAAATTAATATCCAGACATACTTTACAGCCACAGAGAGCTCAGGTTCAATGTAATCTGAACGTCTAAATTGGTAGCGAGAGTCGCCTAGATGGTGCCACCAAAAAAATGGCTCTCAATTCTGGGGAATATGCCAAATCTGCAAAGGCTTGACCACTAATGAAGCAGAAAAAAATCATATAGTCGAAAAGTTAATTAAACTACTAAGCTAAATCTGGTCAGGCTATTTAAAATGTTATTTATGTAAGTTGGTACATATATTTTCCGGTTTGTGTGCTTGATCAGAGACCCGTTTCCATCGTCAGGGTAAGAGAGACACAGACAGAATTTTACCGACACAGAGAGAGAAAGTATTCTCAGGGAGACGGCGGGAACCGAACCCGTACACAGTACAGTGCGCTGACTGATAGAGAAATGGGCTGCGATCAAACCAACTAGGCCAACCAGCAGGGCCGGATTTCTAAATAAGCTAAGCGTAAGCAGGCTGTTGCCTAAAACGGCGATTTTTTTTTTTTTTTTTTTGGAGCGGCAAATTTTACGACCAATTAAAGCGGCATTCGGCATAAAAATTACTATAAAGATAAAAATATTTTTAAGAAAGAAAACAATCAATTTACATTAATGCGTAAACCGTAAACTTATATATAGTACTAATACTTGGTAGCAAACATAGCACTCGATGCGGGGGCAATTTCACCCTCTCCTCTCGGATTTCGAAGAAGAGAGAAAAATACAGGGTGGTTATAAAATAACGCTCGCTATTCGGAGTGGTCTGTAGCTTGAATGAATAATCCAAATGCATCAAACATTGAGACACTTACCAATCAAGAAGGGGGTAAAGGAATGTTATCATAAAAAAGACAGAATCATAAGAAATAATCATAAAAAAGAATATTCATAAAAAACAAACTCGTCTCTTTACCAGGGTTCTAAATACGAGGCGTATTCAATTATGGCCAATTTCTGCCAACACAGCTAATTACGCCTCGTAATTTAGAACACTGCTGAAGAAACGAGTTTGTTTTTTATGATTGAATTCTCCCCCCCCCCCCCTCCTTGATTAGTATGTGTCTCAATGTTTGTTGCATTT
Source organism: Hylyphantes graminicola (assembly GCA_023701765.1). NCBI lineage: Eukaryota > Metazoa > Arthropoda > Arachnida > Araneae > Linyphiidae > Hylyphantes > Hylyphantes graminicola. The sequence continues at coordinate 44,736,536 of CM043112.1, forward strand.
GGATTAATCATTCAAGCTACAGACCACTCCGAATAGCGAACGTTATTTTATAACCACCCTGTATAAACAATTAAAAAAATTACCTATTTAGCTTTTGATTTAGTGTGTAAAAGGTACATAGATGATTTCATGTTGTGGCAGGGGAGGCAAATCATTCGTAGCCTACAAGAGGCAAATCTTTAAATCCTGCCCTGCCAACCGTGTTCCAAAATGTTATTTATACCACTACTCTATAAAGACCTGCAAATAAATTCGTACTTCGAGGACATTTTCAGCTATAAAATAGGTTTCAGTAGAGATTCAGCGAATTGTAGAGTGTGTCTAATTTGGCGTAAACGGGGCATTAGGGAAATGGACATAGTTAAGACACGCGATTAAAAGAACTTTTCTTTGTGCAGCGTTTCCTGTTAAAAATAGGCCTGCATTTTGAATGTCTCTGTGCTTAGCTTTTCATTAAGTTGGACATTTAGTTCGAGGTTGCAACATAAGTTAATTTTCTCACAGGTTCTTCTGACTAGTGGTAAATACGATTGATTGGTTGGTAGACATATATTTTCTGGCTTGTGTGCTTGGTCGCAAGGACCCGCTTATAAACCATCGTCAAGTAGGACAGTACAAGATACACACATACACAAATGACAGATGCTGCCATCTGTCGCCACCTCCACAATTTAGACATGTCCCTGAAGGGGAGGGAAATTTTCTCCAAGGACCAGTACCCGTGGGAAACTGCGCAATGACCGCCCACAGGACTTTCGGACCCAACAGATTTAACGAGCACGTACTCCGCATATACTCGACAAACACAACCATCCATGCCTCAAAGGCATTCGAACCCGGACCCAGCAGCTCCAAAGGCCAGCATCTTAACCACTGCGCCGCCGGATCGGCTGGTAAATATGAACTATTTGATGACATTTCCGGTTGCCTATTTCTTGCGTGTTTACGGAGATTTAACGCAGCTAAGTAAGCATGTGATATGAGTGGCGAAATCACTTTCCGAGTTTGCACCCAACCTTTCAAGGCAGATGTATCAAACCTAAGTTTAGTTTCAATTATCGTTGCACTGGAGCTACACGAGGGCTATTGGCGACGGGAGTCGTAATTTAGAACCACATATCAAACCTAGTCTAACTAGTGTATCGGCTCGTCACCTGACTCTGGTTCAAAATTATGACTCCCGTTGCCAATAGCCGTAGCTCTATTGTGTTACAATAATTCAACTCAACAAGTCTAACTGGAATGCGAACTCTTTCGGTAAATTTATTCGGTAAATTTATCTACGTTATTTCTTTACTGAATAAGCTAAAAATAAACAATATTTGTTATGCTTCGATTGAGCAAAAATCATTTTCCAAAACAAACTAGAAACGCACACTTTATAAACGTGAGAGACTAAAGCTTTTCTTTCTTGAAACTGTATATCGTAAGTAATATCTGAATTGTACATTGACAGAGATGTTGACAAATGCGAACGAAAAAACAAATTGAACAACTGCCAGATCCAGAAAGCACAGATAAATGACAGTACGAAAAATAAATTGAGAACATTCCAACTAACTTTCTAACCATTTTTAGAAAAAACATACTAAACATTTAAAGTCAAGGCACTGTGCCATCGAAATAAAAATATATCTACTTGATATTTAGTTATTGTTGTACAACAATTGTTTTATTTAAATTAATAGATTTTAAAAGTACCAGTAAAAATATAATTTCGTCATAAATAAAATTAACGGTTAGAATATTTCAAAATTATCATTAAATAATGACAAATGACAGACGTCCTCGAAAAAGACAGATGAATGTCCGGAATACATGAAAAATGCATCTATTTTGCAACATAGTATATACTAGAAACACCCGTTGGGCCGTTTAAAGTCATTAATACTTGTCTAAGTCCATTAGAGCACTCATGTATCTTTTTGGATTGCTCAAGAAACGGTTTGCATGCAGACTCAAATTATCTGGGTGCAAGCATTTTCCTTAAACCCTTTCAGTCCCAAAAATTTACTACACTACACTCTTAAAACAAAAGAGTGAAATCCACTCCAGTTGGAGAGGTGCATTTTCGACACTGGAAAGGAATGAATATTAACTCAGACTGAGTTAAAATCACTCGTTTGGAGTGATCCTGTCGGAGGTTTAACACACAAAGGATCCACTCCAAAAGGAGAAGTGCATTTTCCAGACTGGATTAGTGAAAATTAATCAGACTGAGTTTAATTTGCTCGTTCGTTTTAAGAGTGTACAGAAACATCTGATATTCACAAAATAAGCTTATTTTAGGTCAAAAATGAGAGATCCATAAGAAAAAAAAATCATTTTAATTTTTTATATGGTTTTTGAAATAATGCCAAAATTGTTGAACTGTGGAAAACAATAAAATAAAAAATATATATATATTTTCTAAAAACACTTGGAGTTATATATTTTAAGGTATCAGACCATATAATTAAAAAAAATTTAGGAATTATTGCCGAAATAGTTTAAATTGTGTTTTAAATATGTGGAACTGAAGTGAACTTTTCAAAAATCAGGTGAAACGCTTGTTGGCTATATTCTAAATTAAAAAAAAAAGTAGTTATGACTTCGATTGAGATTAATGTAAAATATTTTGTAATAGAACAAAATGTGAAGAATATAATGATACGTGTTTAGGTGTCATAACGGCCATAAACATAAAACAGAAAAAAAAAATATTGAAAGTGATGATGCCAAATGGCATCACTGGGACTAAAAGGGTTAAAAACTGAGACATTGTCATAAAGTTTTGCATGAGAGTTAGTTTATTAAAAATTTGGGAATATTTTTTTCTATATATTTTATAGATATTTTATTTATTTTTTTAAACAAATTATTTGGCACAAAAAAAAAACTCGTAATAAAAGTTTCAGTTTTTTAAATACTTTTTTGTTTTTAAGAAGTATTTTCATATCAATCGAAGTGAGGATAAAGGAAAGAGGATATTCAAAGTGAGTACTTCAATGTACTCTCGTAAAACCAAATTAATAATACATGACACCTGCACGGGTTTTGTGAATTTTGCAGTATATTGTTTTACTGCCGTGGGTAGGTAAACTGCAGTAACCACAACAATGAATTGAATTATTTTCCGTTGAAATAAACAGTCATTTAGTTAACTTTCCTGTATCTATAATAATAAAAGAAAGAGTCTGTCTGTGTGTGTGTATGTCTGTGGATCGCAAAAGACCAACTTAGACTGCTCTAAAAAATTCGAAATTTTTAATATAGATTCCTTTTAATTGCGGGACCATAACAGGGGCTTGAAAATACACGTACCTGGCCGGAACGGGGGCTTGAGGCCATCCTCTATTAGTTTGATTGATTAAGTTTGGTTGATATATGCGCTCTTCCTAAAACTCTGCTTCATCCTCTATTAGTGTTTGCTTTTTTAAGTACGCATGCGCCAACACGAATTTAATTTTGTTTTGATTTTGAGTGTATTTTCACAAGTAAGCATGCCTCTAAAAGAAAGAAATGCGAAGTTAACGTGTTCCGAGTAAGGCCGGACCATACTGTTAGTAAGATACATAGGGAGGCAGATATCGTCAACTTCATAAAAGTCAACCGGATGAAATTCGTTGGACATCTGTGCAGAATGAACCGTGACTCTTTAACATCAAGAGTCTTCCACGATAAACCAATCGGCACCAGGGCAAGAGGGAGGCTCAAACTTCGATGCATCGACTGTGTCGACGAGGATTTCAGAACGAGTGCAAAACTGGAGGTCGTCTTCCAAAACAAGATCAGAACGGAAGAAGATTCTGAAGAAGGCCCTGGCCCACAAAGGGCTGTCGAGCCAATAAAAAAGAAGAAGTTTACTTTCCTGTAGGATAAAATTAGCCATTTCTTACAATAATGGTCCAGGTCACTAGCCTAGATACTGCAGTTTACCAACCCACGGTGGTGTGATTGTCTCGTCACGGAAGATATTGGCCGTTCTACTCGTCCGCTGTTAATTGCATCAAAACATGTGAATAACTTTAGAAAGTAAGATTAGGCTAGGTTAGGTTTGAAATATCGTCGCACTAGAGCTACACGAGGGCTATTGGCGACGGGCGTCTTATTTTTCAGAACCACAGTCAGGTGACGAGCCAAAACCTGAATAGGCACCCAACGCAACCGTTAAGGGCGACATCGTACGCAGCGTTAGGACTTTGAAGGATATTTAACGTGCACTCCCTTACACGGGGTATTATAAGTCGGACATTTTTGGCTGCACTTTGGCGATGCTCGGACCTTCTTCCGCATGCTAAGCGAGTGCTTAACCGACTGGGCTCCCCAGCCCTTAGAAAGTAAGAAATTACTTGATAAGAAATGAAATTCGATTTTAAGAATTGCCAGTTGAAAGTCGTATAACTGAAATCTGTTTATAACTATGCTATACTTTAAAAAAAATAGTCAGATTATCTCTTGGTGGTTGTACCTCAAGGGAATCGTATGAATTTTGGCTTCAGCGGTAAATTGATTCCAAAATTATTAGTAATTATTAAAATTGTATCCTTGACATAAGTGAAAATCAGTAAGTAGTAAAAGATTTATATGATTATGCAAAATTTATTAATAAAAACCAAAGCCTTATCTGGTTTGTAGTGACAGCTGACGTACGTATAAACACTAAAAAGCGCTCTGTGAACGATACCAGCGTTTTTGCTTGGGTGGTTATCATTGAAATTAGCGTCTACACCAAAACCGACCTTAAGTTTGCAGTACACAAATGTTCTACGAGAAAAAGGGTAAATAGTTCTCATTTTTGAGTGCGAGAATCGAATACAAAAAGGTATATTTCACATTCAAGAAACAAATTTATTTGTTATTTCAAGACAAATTTATTATTTTTATTAGTTTAGCTTCAGTTAGAGTGTTATTTTAATTATTTTTTTTCCTTCGATTTTGACGTAACAGGGCGCACGAATATCAGGGTCAAAAGAGCAGCCAATAGAAGCAGGCGAAATTTCGGAGCCAGCAGCGTTGCTTACGCAAATTCCTCCGCCTAGTACATTTCTCTGCTGCAAACTTAAGCTCGGTTTTGGTGTAGCGATGCGTCTCATATAGCGCATGCATAAGTGAACGAGCAACGGCCATTTCGCAAGTTTTGGACGATGTAATCAAACCACGACGGATTCAAGTTTTATTGAACGCCAAGAACAATTTTTATTTGTTTGACCCTAGTAGTCAAGTGAACGCAACATGAAAAATAAGGCTGATATCTGGATTTGGAAAACTTGAAGACGTCGTGGTTTGATTTAGAGTGCCCAAAATGGCCGATGTATATTAGGATACGATGTATATTTCAATTGGGTAGAGATAACAACGACATTAGCTTACTACGCATGTGTGTGAATAGACTGACGTGAATTGTAACAAACCCAAGCGAACATAAAACGCTGTTATCGTACACCAGGGAGTTTTTAGCGCCTTGACGTGTGTTTTCAGTCCTTACAAACCAGGCTTTTCAAACCAGGGGTTTTATACCAGGGCTTTGATTTAGTAATAATGCTTCAAAAGGTAATGTAGCAGCGGTCTCACCTGTTGCATTTTTTCGAAGTCCAGGCAGGGCCGCTGCGTCGTGGTCATGCGCCGACATCTCTTCCTAGGCGACACCACCGAGCCGTAGCACAGCTCGTGCGGCGGAATCGTCCATTTGGGACGGTGCGCATGCGCGGGCGGAGAAGTCCGGAACTCCACCGGACAGTCCTGGAGCATCAGCACCACGTCCCCACCGTCACTGCCCTCACCGTCCACGGAACCGCCCCACTTGCGCTTCTGGATGAGCACCACGTCTTTGCTGTCCTTCTGGTGGCCGTTAAGTTCTTCTTCCTTCAGCAACAGCACCACGTCCTTAGCGTTCTCGTCCCCGACAGACCTCCTCAGACATCTGTCCTCTTCAGAGTTCTTGAAGTACCTATCCTCCTCCTGCTGGAGACCGTTAAGTTCTCCCTTCAGCAAAAGCACCACGTCTTTCGTGTTCCCGTCCACGACAGATCTCCTCAGGTACCTATCTTCGTCCACCACCGAGCTCTTCATGTACCTTTCCTCCTCCACGGAGTTCCTGAAATACCTGCCATTTTCCACAGATCGTCCCAGGTAGATGTCATCATCCAAAGAGTCCCTGAAACACCTGTCTTCAGATCTCCTCAAGTACCCATCCTCATCCACCGAACTCCCAAGCTTGTCCTCGGTAGAATCGTCTTCCGAGTCCTCCTCGTCTAAGGACCCTGCCCATTTCCTCTTGTGGTGGTGGCTGTTGATGACCTCAAGTTCTTCTTCGGAAGAGTGGTGGGGGTCGCTGTCTGAGGGTAAGGCAGAGTCTGGTGGTCCCGGCGAGAACCTGGGAGTGGTCCTTCTGTGTCTGTGGTGGTGTCTGGTGGTGGGCTGGAACGGTGTGGTCGTCGTCACCTGGAGGGGAGGGGGTCTTTTGGAGACCCGGTGGTGATGGGTCTGGTGGCGGCGACCGCTGTCGAGGTGGATGATGGTTTCCATGTCTAAAAGAAGAAGCACGATAATCAGCATGCAAGTTAGTTATATTTACAAAACATCTTTCATATCTAAGCATCGTAAATTAATAATTAAACCAGTTACATTTACGTGGGATTTACTTCTCTAGTTCATTGAGTAGTTGTGTATATCTATAAAATATCGTGTGGGTCCAAGAACAAAATCACGGTCTTGTAAAACACAGAGGTCGAAAACCGAAAACTGTTATGCACTAACGATTTCATTAACTAACAATTTGGTATGTTAGTGGTTTTGTCATTGGACCGACGATATTTCATATTCGTTTCACATTATTCATCATTCAATCACATCATCATCACATCATTCAAGCTAATGCTAAAATGACAGAGTATAGTTTGATAGTTTTCATGTGTAGTAAAAAGTAGTACATATAGGGTAGACTGACCAGTGAATGAACAGGCCCCAGTGAATGAACAGTTGGTAAATACATTTAAAAAATAAGGATTGAAAATAATTCCACTGGATGAATTGGCAACACAGACTTCCTCCCATCTAGTAGGAAGCTATTTGACATATGATTGGTTGTCCTGGTCACATGACCTTTTTTTAAAAAAATGCTGACAATGTTGTTATCTGTGCATCAACTTGTTTCTCTGTTAAAGTAATAAGGCAAGTTTTCTGCCATCACCTCTTTTGATTGTAATTAATGCTTCTTATTAGCTTTTTTCACTAATTCTATTAAGGTTACATTGAATATGCATATTTAAGAAATGATTCTGATTGTTTCAAGCATTGTAACATGAGTAGATTGTAAGTACAAGGGTGTTCAATAACTGGCTAGGCAAATTGTGATAAAGCCAATGAATGTACACATGTTCATTAACTGGGATTTATCTGTGTTGCAGAAAATCAAAGCAAAATAGCATTTTTCTAACTCCTTTAGTCATTTTATACAATAAAACTCACGTGAATAAATAAAAAACACCTCCTAACCAGTGACTGAACACACATGTTCATTCACGGGTAGCAACACTTTAGGCTAGTTTTCCCAGTGAATGAACAATTTGTGATTATGATTTTGTAATGTCTAGCATAGCTTATATTTTTAAGGAAGTTATTTTATTGTAATTTATGTATGAATATAACGAATATGTTGCAAACTGTTTTTATCCATGGCTGATTGAAAATGGTATCAAATTTCCCATTTTATTCTTTCTGGATGGTCACAAGTATCACATTAGCCTGGAATTGAGCAAATTTTACTCAGAGAAACGAATCATCCTCTTCAGTTTTCTAACAAATGCGACTAACATACTTCAGCCTTGTGATGTAGGAGTTTTCCGCCCATTAAAAGTATGATTGAGAGCTTGTGTCGACGTTGGATACAGAAATATGGTGGTTCAAAAACAATAAGTAAATTTAATTTTACCCCAATTTTCAAAGAAGCTTTCGATGCATCAGTTGATGCCATCAAAATTCAGGAAGCTTTCACGAAAAGTGGAATTTCCCCATTTAATGTAGAAAATGTATAGACTTCAACAAATGTATGCAGCACAGACACCAAGAGTTGAAGAGTAAGAAAGATCATGAAGAAAGAGCATGCTCTGAAAAAGAGGCGAGCTATTTCTTCAAACACTTGAGTCTGAACTTCCTCCAGACATGTTGAAGTCTTTTAATGAAACTTTCAATGCTGAGTCCAACATGTCAAACATCCGAGAACCTGCACTTTTTTCAATATGGACAAAATATGTACCGAAAAAAGAAAATCATACGGTTGCGCTAAATCCTATTGAAGTCGAAGCAAGGAACAATAATAAATTATCATTTTTTATTATTTGAATTTAATTTGTTTTATGCACAAGTAACATAAACTTTTCAAAATAATAAATTAATCAATAACTAACTAAATCGGTGTATTTTTTAAAGAATTTCTTTTTTGCATTTTACATTAGAAAAATTGTAAGAATAGAGCAGAGGGAATAAGAAGATAGTCACTCGCGCGAAAATTTATTTGTAAGGTGGGGAAAATATAAAGTTTACTAAATTTGTGTAAAAGAAAAATACAAAAAAGCACCAGCTTCAGCACCTACTACACCAAAAAAAGCATAGTTAAAGAGACCAATTGAAGAAATGGCCTAGTTCTGACGCAAGGAAATCTCTTTTAACATCATAACTTTATCAAAACAAAAAAAAAATATTTTAAGTTTCTCTATAATTTGATATGAATAGTCCCTGTTCATTGACTGGACATTTTTGTGTTTATTCACTGGCAAGAACTGTTCATTCACTTGGCTTTTGTACCACTTTTTATTTGGACCCCCAAAAGACCCGAAGCAATGTAATATTATTTCACCTCCTTTTTTTTGTAGAATTTATACATAATGACAGATGTGTTCACATTGTCATACACTCAGAATTTACATGTACTGAAAATGTATGAATTTTCTTAAAACAAATTGTCCTTAAACGTTCATTCACTGGTTAGTCTACCCTATTTATTAAGAATTCAAAGTGTAAGACTTTGAATTCACCCAGCATTTGGTAGTAGTTTCAGCCTTTTTTGCATAAGAAATTCCTGGTTTTTTGGTTGGCTTTTTTTAAAACTCAGTTTAACGCTCTTTCGTTTTATTCTGCCAGCTTTTTTTTAAATAGGATTTGTCGCATAGACCTAACTTTGGAACGTAAAGAAAGAATACATACGCACAATGATTTGTACACGGATTAATTATCAATAAATAGCTATTTTCACCATATGTTTTGGTAAAAATCTCAATAATTCAAATTTTATGACTCAATGCAATTTTGATGAATGGGTAAATTTTGGTATTTTTCACGCAAGATGATATTATAGCACATTGATATACCACTAGTATACCATTACTTGTGTGTAAACGATAATTTAATAACTTAACATTATAAATTAATTTCTATAACCCACTTTTCAGCAAGTGTTTTTGAAGTTTAGATGTCATTCCACAAAACCTTCAATACCATAAAATCATCACGTAGTAACGTTGGTATATCTAAGCCTTTGTCGAATATACCTCGGGTGCAAAGTAAGTGCAACCTACATTCGCATCACGTCATAGCTTAGCGCAACTAGTGGATTTCGCTTCCGATAACCTGTTAGTCACGTATTAGTCATCCAAGGCCTCTAGATATTAATCTGATAGTTTATTATTATTTTATTTCCTATGCAATATAATAGTTTGTGTTTTGGTGGTCGATGATGAAATGGCTAGGTTGTACGTGTGTCATTTTCCTTGTTTTAATTAACTTTTTTTAATATTTATTTTAGATAAGATATATCTTAAGTGAAGTTAAGTATATCTTAAGTGTTTTGTACATTAAGAGTGAAAAGCGACAATCATAAAAGGGTCAAATTTACTAATAACTTTTAACTTTTAAGGTTTTACGTTCCTCTTTTATTTATTAGATCTACTGAAGTATTCAATCTAGATGTCCGTAAAATATGCAATAGTAAGTTATCAATTGATATAAGTCAAGTAAAAATACATATTCAGCCTCTGAAAATTTCCCATAAGCAGAGAATTTGAAGAGGCTTTAATAACATCATAATACAGAGATACAACATCATAATACAGACATAATACAGAGTGGTGTTATAATTTTTATTCAGGATAGAAATATGTTAATTAGCCGGCAAATGAAAGAAATAAACATGAACGGCATGTGATATATCGTTGTATCAGTTTTTAACGGCTTGATACGTATATTGTAACAACTTATAAAACTATCTAAGTTAATTTATCCATTCGAAATTTTTAATTAGTTACACCATTGTGTACTTCCTTAGCTGAAAGTTAATTTATTCTAAAATGAACGACGCTTTTGTGATGAGCAAGAATACTGTAATGTTGAAGAATACTGTAAAGTTGAAGAAAAAACTGTAATTTCCGTTCTTACATTTTTGAAGCTCCTCGATTTCAGCACCTTCATCGTCCGACTCGGTCCCAGAATCCCGGTCGTCGTCACTCTGGAAAACAAATGTACGACATTAATACACAGTAACAATTAGTTACTACTAAATACAACATTAAATTTATAATGCGGGGAATGTAATTAAGGTTTGGAGATGAGTCTTAATGGGTTAGTAAAGATTCGGTAATTTACTAGGCAAATTAACTTAAACTAACAAATTAACTTGTTCTTTCTTCACTCCCAGGCTTAATTTCTCTATTAAGCCGCCAATAGCCTTCGTTAAGCACTAGTATGACGATTATTCAACTGAACTGGACAATTGAAGAATGTGGAAGAACGTGAAAGTTTTTCGTTTTGCACTTAGATCTGTTGCCAAACGGTACTTGTAAAGCCTAAAATATATACTTAATTTTAAAGTTTATGAAAAAGGGGAAGCTTGTTATCGTTAAAGAAGTTAGTACTATGTTCATTGACATAAAAATCTCATTTTTTTTCAAAAATATCACTTAGCACGTTCTTCCACTAAGCTCTTCAATTCTCGAGTAAGAGCTAATAGACCAGCTTAGTAAAGCAGCTGTTTACTTGATATGGTATGATACATATATATTCCAGCTTGTGTGCTTGTTCATAGAACCGCTTATAAGCTTTCGTCAAGTGGGACAGACACAGAAAGAAATTTTACAGTCACAAAGAAATGAATAACACATAGACAAATAACAACATTTATTGACTTTCACAAACATCCATGCCTGACCGGGATTCGAACCCGACCTCAGCAGCTCCAAAGGCTAGAACACTAACCATTCAGCCACCGAGGCGGCCTGTTTACTTTTGAGTATGAGTTTTTGTATGACATACGGATTGAGGGAACGTAAGCTGCGTACGTCCTCGTAGAGAAGGCCCTTGGAAAAAAATAGAGTATCAAACATAGGTTCAAAGTGTTTTAGAACAACAAAAAATTTGTTTAGATGCCAATCTATCTGAAGTTGGCCAACATACAAAATGAAAGAGAAAGAAATGTGGTGTTTAGTTTCCAGTTAAATTTACCACGTTTGTTACTATTTTCTCGTATGTTTCAAAATGTATGTAAAATAAGCCGACAGGGAAACGTTGTTAAAATGAATCTTCTTTATTACATGTTAAGCTGAATATTGGCCGTCTGGAGTAGACGATGGCTGGAGATGGAATGTAACGAAGGTGGTGAAACATCTACGAGACTCAATCAGACTGACCAATCAGAGACAAGCGTTTGTTATGAGAAAGTTGTTAAAAAGGTCCACGCGTGGGCAGATGAATCGTGAAAGTGCGCGGGAAAACGACTGTTTGTCGGGACAGGGTGTGTTTGGGATGTTATAGTGCTAAGTAATATGAAGAGTATTTCAAAGGTAATTAAGTTATGAAATTTAATTGAGGGTAACAAAATAAGTTTTTGAGGGTCTTAAATCAGGATATGTCATGTATCAAAAGCAAACATTGATTCAAATTAAAATTACCATTTTTAGTCATACGTTCAACATCAAACACCTTTAACCCTTCAACGCCCGGAAACTCAAACACACACAAAAATCCAACAATGAAAAGGCAAGGGCGTGATTAAACATAAACTACCGAATCAGGAAATGCAGGTGCATAATCGCTTAAATACAATGCCAAGGCGAGCAAACAAGGTTTTACAACGCGCCAAATCTGCCTTGGGACAAAGGAAACAAGTCATGTTGGCTGGGTTTTTGAAATTGTTTCAATATCAATGGCTGTCTCGTTATTGTATGGTGATTCAAATGGCCTTAATCTTAGTGTTCCTCAAGGTTGGTGAGTAGGAAAGTGGTAGTTACAGAATGATTTTACGTTCTTAAAATGAAGATAAAAATAGAGTGTATATTCTCAGAATTATTCCGTATATTTTCTTAGTATACCGAAACTAACGGAAAAACACTTAGTGTTTTGGTTTGTATTTTTCATCTAACCACACTGCTCACAACGATTAGGGGAGAGCAAGGTTTTAAATCTTTCAAGCTCAATGTTTCCATTTGGAATCATCAGCTTGAGATTTTTTTTCAATAAGTTGAAGTTCACTAATTTATCGTTACATGGAAGAATCATGTCTTTTGAGGATTGTAAAAAATTGTAAAAATACTTTCTGTTTCTGTCTTACTTGACGAAGGCTTCATATGCGTATGTCTGATCGAGCACACAAGACGAAAAATATATGTACCTACCCTACAAATATCAATGGAAAAGAATAAAACAAATATCTTCAATTTTATAATCTATTTTACTACATGAGAATATCGACAATATAAAATTTTCAACATAGACCAACATTTAAAATAATCATCATCTGGTAAAAAAAAAAATATTCCATTATACTCCTTTCACTAGAAGTATGATCAATAAAAGAATTCACCAAACGATTTAATATTTTTAAAGAAAACTTTTAATCAATCTAAAAACTTCGGGACATTAAATCGATAGCAATATATCAAACCTGTCCCGTTTCAACCCCAAATGAAATTAATAACGAAAACAGCAAGGAAAAAAAATCCTTAAATAGTATTTATTGAAAATCATCAGTCATTGTCTACGATGAAAGGCTTAATGAAAGTTCTAGAATATAAGAAAAAGAACAAAACCGTTTCCGGCATTTATCTTCTGAGGGGTCTCCAAACCAATAAAAAATGAACGTCTTTTTACTTTAAAGTTCATCATGATCAGTGTTAGAAATTGAAGGTAAAATTTTAGAAGGAATTTGTGCTACTAAAAGAAAAAAAACTAGAAGTAAATGCACACTATCTGGGAGCATTTTGGAGAAAAATACGTATGGACAAAATATAGGGTCATGTAATTTATGCGTAAACTGATTGTCAGAGTTGGTTGGTGGCCATATATTTTCAGGCTGGTGTGCTTGGTCAGAGACCCGCTTATAAACCTTTGTCAAGTAAGACAGACACAGCCTGCTCGCTGGTGCAATGGTTAGTGTAGTAGCCTCGAACTAGCCAGACTAACCAACTAGCCCTGGTTCGAATCCCGGTATAAGGCACGGATGTTTGTGCTTGTCAATAAATGTTGTTATTTGTGTTTGTGTCGTCCTTCTTTGTGTGTTTCTTGTGACTGTCTCTTCTGGCGAGCTGGGTAATGGGATATAAAGCCTACACTCTCCCTTCTAGAGGGCGCATCCACTGTCATTTGTCAAGACAGACACAGCACATGCACACACATACGTGACAGATGCTGCCATATACGCCACCTCCGCAATCTAGACATATCTCTAAATGGGAAGGAAATAGTTTCAAGGGACCTGTATCCCCGTGGGAAACTGCGCAATAACCTCCCACAGGATATTACGTGGCCTCCTCATAAGCCTAAGTTTTTCAGAATCGAGCCCCTGCTGAGTCGTCAGATTTCTTGAATGGGAAAATCGTGGGCACGCATGTTATATGATTGTGGCATGCAAAAGATATAAGTGTTTGAATACCCATTTTATACTTTAACACATATTCAGTAATCCAGAGAACTCAGTTCCATTGTAGTCCGAGCGTCAAAATTGGTATCGAAAGTTGCCTAATCGGTGATTCACAAAAGTGGCAGAGTTCTAGAGAACATACCGAGTCTATAAAGGCTTAACGGCCAATAAAGCATCCCCGTTGGAATAAAAATATTAAAAACATCAAAGAAACATAATTTCAACAATATTGTCAACTTAAGGTATCCGATCACCTTTTTTCAGCAAAAATCGACTACATATAAAAACTTGTTTTTTGCTTAAAATGTTAAATCTGTTGCATTTTAGTTTCTAGTTTTTAATAGAACCGAAGTTATAGCACTTTAAAGCTTTTTTTTTGTTGGTTTTAGTATTTTTTTCAAAACGCATTACGCAAAACACAAAAACTGAAGTTCTTTATTATCAATTGCTTCCATATTTTTACAGTAGTTTTGTATCAGTATGAAGAAGGTTTTGAACTAGAATCGTGTAAACCTATTAAGAATTGGATATTTTAAAACGATTTTTACTCTCTTGTTTCTATGTGTTTTCGATATAATGCTACAAACTTTGCCAATAACAAAAAATTGGGAACTGATATATTAATGATTTTAGTTCATGTCCTGTATTAATGTTGGTTAAGCTTATTTAAATTTAAATGATGGGAAAAAAATTAAAAATTTGTAAAGATATCATGTTTTGCGTAAGCGTGATTTTTGAAGCATATTTTACTATAATTTTCCACAAATACTGAATTTATTTTATGATTTACTTTCTTAAAACTATTTTTATATTCATAACTAACAATAAAATCCCTTAACTTCATGGTTGGAATAGATTTTTCAGAAAATTGCTGTCAAAGGTGATCGGCCACCTTAAACGCCACTATTTCTCAGAACCCTTAGAGAAAAGTTTGTATACCCCTTATAATCTTGAATGTCCAAGATGGATTTCTCCTCCGTACTTGAACAAAAAAAATTGTATCTTTTAAAATTTCCTCTTTAAAGTCGCTTTATAAAGTTATTTTTTTAAAAAAAAATTCTTTAAAATCATTTGTTTGCTAAATCCATAATATAATGACGGAGAATCTGGCTTTTTAAAAGTTGGAATTTCGGTAAATGATTGTGATGTTCGGATGGAAATGTATTTATTTATCATTCTTTTTTTGCGTGTAGAGGTAATAAATAAAGTTACGGAGAATTATTTTGTAACACAGTATGAAGGTTTGCGGGATTTTTAAATAAATAATATACATTGATTATATGTATTGCTACAATTAGAAAAAAATTTATTCAAAAATGGGATTATAAATTTGGTTATGACTATCAAAGCATAAAATTAACTTAGAGTAAATGTTAATAATCGAAATGAGTGAGGGAAGAATCTTTCATCGGAAACATAACATTTATATGAAAGATTGTGTTGTCGTGCAATGCGTTAACCTCTTAATACCCGAGCAAAATCCTACACGTATATTCTTAATCTAAACATACTTTTCATACAAATATATTCTAAAAAGTATGTTTTGCAAAGAGATTTCTTTTAATTATATTTAATAGTACTTAGGAACACGTCTTAAACTCTAAAAATGCACACTTTTGTGCTATAAATGCAACAAAAAAGGCCCTATCACTTATTTGCAGTTAACAGATTATTTTAACATTGTTTTTAGTGCAAAATTCCTTTAAAATTAACTACTAAAAGAACTTTTAATTTTTTTTTTACAATTAACTTTTTTTTACCCTCGTTCAACTTCATTTTTTATCGAAATAAATGACTCAAACTTGTAATTAAAGGCTGAAAACTGATAATTGGATCTTCTTCTATCGGATCAGGTGAATTTTGGAACAAATTAAAGCGTTGTTTGTGGGGATGTTTTAAAAAATGTCCATAAATGGGGACGCCAGGTCGCAAGTGGCTATAGAAATAGAGATAGGACGTTTTAGTTCATCCGATTTTGTGACGGATTCTTTCCAAAATCTCTTTTGAGAAAAAAATTATTACCAAAAGGTTTGGCCTGATACTATCTTTACACTCACGTAAAGGCTATCGAAATATAAACAAATTAAGAATTACATTAAAAAATTCATGTTCTGTACGATCAGAGAAAAAAAAACATGTGTTTAAGAAGCACAAGTATTGGGTAAAAATGGCAAAGCTACAATATTATGCTGTTTCAGTACAAGACCATAATGCTTGTACATTTTCGTTGAAACACCCCCCCCCCCCCCGAACGACATAAATTTAAATAATTCCAATTCAATTATAAAATCAGGCCCTACTGAAAAAGTAAGTTTAACAATCGCTAAAATAAAACCCACAGCTAATTTTTTTCAATTCTACAACCATCCACTGTCTCATATTTTTTTTTTGTCCACAAAAGAGCTTAAAGAATTAACCTTAAAAAGCATTGCCACCCAGCAAATGTCATAAAAAAAAATTAAGTACGTTAAAATAGAAAGATTGTACTAATGCACTTCTCATTTTTAGACTGATACAGTTGTAAATAATATTTAAGTAATACTTGTGTAAAATTGTGTCTATTTTTGCCAAAATGAAAATTTAAATATTTTTCTGATCATCTTGTTATTCAAAAACAATATTCTTACTTCTTATTGCGCTCCAAATATTCTATAAAATACAGTGCTGCAGATTTAGAAAAAATTCAAATCATTTTTTTAAAAAAAAACTTATTGTACGTACACAGAAGCACAAGGTATGCGATTCATATAAACATATAATCTTTTACATTATTTGAATATAAAAAATTCCCGAATTAAAAATAAAACTTTCAAAGTTAAGGTTGAAATTTAATTGTTTTCGATAACGCATTTCCTTCCAGTTAAAAAAAAAACTATCCAGCAACTCATTTGTATCTACAGTTTTTTAATATTTAAACTTTTTGGGTTGATTCGCTACACACACTTTTACGAATCAAACTAATGTGTAGAAAAATGTAATTTCCATAGCCTGAAGCGTCATATACTACTAGTCCACTACTATTTGCAATCTGTGTGGCATGTCACTGACTTCCACACTTTTCAGCCTTAATATTTCTTTGAGTTACAATTTGTAAAATATCGCAAAAAATATTATTCCTAAAAGTTTCTTGTTAGAAAAAAGTGGTAGATAATTTATTGTTTTTTATTTTGAACAGAATTTTTATAAAAAAATTGTTCCAGGGTTATTCCAGGACAGATAAATTAACAAAGTTACGAATCAAATAGTGTGTGGAAAAGTGTAATTTCCATAGCTGAAGCGTCATATACTATACTAGTCTACTACTATTTGCAATCTGTGTGGCATGTCACTGACTTCCACACTTTTCAGCCAAAGTAATATAGATGTTAGAATTAGTAAAGTATCGCAAAAAATATTATAGATAAAAGTTTGTTAGAAAATATTGGTAGTTAATTTATTGTTTTTTATTTTCAACAGAATTTTTATAAAAAAATTGTTGCAGGGCTTTTCCAAGACAGATAAATTAACAAAGTTGCGAATCAAACTAGTGTGTGGAAAAGTGTAATTTCCATAGCTGAGGCGTCATATACTACTAGTCTACTACTATTTACAAATAAACGTTAGCATATACCGTAAAAATATTATATATAAAAGTTTCTTGTAAGATAATAGTGGTATTTAAATTATTATTGGTTTTATTTTAAACTATACATTGTTGTTTAAAAATTGTTGCCGTGCTTTGCCAGGACAGATAGAGTTAACAGTGAGTTGATACAGTTGAATAAATTTCCAAATATTTAGGTACGTGCAAACCGTACCGCTCTAGGCTACAAAACTTATCTATGCTTGATATTTATCGATTTATTAATTTTATTATTATTTGTTTTATTGCTTTTTTAACTAATATTTATTACATACATTTATTATTTATTAAAATATCTATTTATCAGGTCCCTTCCAGACATAAGACTTAGCATCTACACCAATTCCATTAAAAACCAATAAAATATAACTTAAACTTTTATCAAACTTACAAATACATGCATTTTTTTAATTCAGGAAAGACGCGTATTGGAATCAATGCACGCTTGCCTGGCCAATAGGGAAAGAGGATTATCGGATTATTCGGTCGCACTTGGGAAGAGTTGAGAAGTGCAGAAGCATTTTGTTTTTCACCAAAATACTTTTTTTTATTGTTAACTAGCAGTATGGTCCCGTCTTACTGGGAACCCGTTAACTTCGCATTGCTTCCTTTTATAGGCATGCTTACTTGTGAAAATGCACTCAAAATCAAAACAAAATTAAATTCGTGTTGGTGCATGTGCACTTAAAAAGCAAACACTAATAGAGGATGAAGCAGCCTTTGGGCGAGCGCATATCTCAATCAAACTCAATCAATCAAACTAATAGAAGATGGCGTCAAGCCCCCGTTTCGGTCCGGTCCATGTATTTTCAAGCCATGTTATGGTCTCGCAATCCCACGTGGATGACGTATTTTTGAAACTAATTATATTAATTAAAAATCACAATCAAATATGAAAAAACTAAGCCTCAAGTGCATACGTAGGTATTAAAAGGAATCTATATTAAAAATTTCGAATTTTTTAGTGAAGTCTAAGTAGGTCTTTTGCGATCCACAGACAGACACACAGACAGACTCTTTCTTTTATTATTATAGATTTGTCCGTTTTCGCCTTTGTTTCTTAATTCAGTACTTTTTTTTTTTGAGAATACGTGACGTTTAAAAGGTATATAAAGTGGTAATATAATTTAATAATTACTAATTTTAAAACTTCATTCCCACATTAACGTCGTTAGTAAGGTTAAGGTCATTTTTTTTTTCAGTCTGTTATTGCTTTAAACAACTAAAACGAAAAACATTTGGGCTATTCATTTAAAATGCTTAAAACCTGTACTGAAAATCTTATCTATAATAATTAAAAGAAAGAGTCTGTCTGTCGGTCTGTCTGTCTGTGTGTATGTCTGTGGATCACAAAAGACCTACCTTAGACTGCTCTAAAAAATTCGAAATTTTTAATATAGATTCCTTTTAATACCTACGTGTGCACCTGAGGCTTAGTTTTTTTCATATTTGATTGTGATTTTTAATTAATATAATTAGTTTTTAAAAAAAACGTCATCCACGTGGGATTGCGGGACCATAACAGGGCTTGAAAATACATGGACCGGGCCGAAACGGGGGCTTGCCGAAATCCTCTATTAGTTTTATTGATTGAGTTTGGTTGAGATATGCACTTGCCCTAAGGCTACTTCATCCTCTATTAGTGTTTGCTTTTTAAAGTGCGCATGCGCCAACGCGAATTTAATTTTGTTTTGATTTTGAGTGTATTTTCACAAGTAAGCATGCCTCTAAAAGGAAGCAATGCGAAGTTAACGGGTTCCCAGTAAAGCGGGACCATACTGCTAGTTTGGGATATTTTTAAATTTTTTTACTGACCTTAACGTTGTCAATTACAAACAAAGTTACTCAATTATTGGATACTGAGATAATTCACACAATAATTGTCAATTAGGGAACAGAATACCCACATTATAAGTAAAGCTCTTATGTGACGTAACACCATCCGTCCTGTTCGAAGAGTCGTTTGTTCCGAATAAGAAGAAACCAGCTTTCAAAACATGCTCAGAACCCGAAAAGTAGTGCAGGTGTTACCATTAAAACCCGGAATCAGATAAAGCTAGAATTACCTAGTGAGAACTAGTTTTAACTGAAGCCATTCGTGAAAACAATTTTTCTCTTTCCTAAAACATGATCTCACTAGTTAATTCCGGTTTTGACCAATTGCATTGGTTAAAACTAGTTGTAATTACCCGAAACTAGAATTATCTAACATGCTTTAGAAAAAACTAGAATTAACTGCGAATGCTTGACTTTTTATTTATTATGAACGTTAATTTTATAATCTTATTACGACAATGGAGTCCTTAAAAACTCGTATGTACGGTACTTAATGGAGTGTCTTCCAATATGCAAACGTTTTCCTTGCATTTCAGCCCAATAATTAACTAAACTAATACAGACCTATTATTCTAAATTGTGCTATTTTCCATTAATTCTAGTTTTATCTCATTTCAGTGTGTTATAGTTAAAACTAGATTAAACCAATTCATTTCGTCAAAACTAGTATTAACTGGCAATAACTGGTGGAAACTAGTTTTAGCTAATGACATCGGTTAAAACTAGTTTTCACTAGTTAATTAAAGTTCTAACTGATTTCGGGTTTTAACGGTAACATAGGCCATGCTCTAGCATGTTTCTTCTTCTTAGGAATATTCGGAACACCGAACAGGACGGCAAAGAGACGTCAGAGGACGTCAAGTCAGTCAGTCTTCGTCAAGTTGTATAATAAGTTTAAAGAAGATCCTGCTTCTACGCTGTAATTTTTTTCGCTATCTGACTGTAAGTTTCATGTATTATAAAAAAAACCTTAACAAATGAAAAGTACACGGGAAGAAGCGATTGATTCATTAGGCGGTCGTCCACAACTGTCTGCTTGGCGGTACAAAACCGGTTTCTCTCTTTCTTCTTCGCTTGGTCCAAGCGTCGGGATCGCCAATCACCTGAACTTGCTAGCTAGGAACCACAGATATAGTAGTTAAAGTACTACATTGGCATATCACGTGACCTACAACACTGACTTCATTGCTTGGGCGTCCCGTCGTTAGCATTGGAGGTCACGTGATCTGCCACTATATTACTTTAACTATGATATCTAAGGTAGGAACTGGTTTCCTTACACAAGTTTAGGCGATCACTCGCTATCATCGCCAAAGTGGCCTGCTAAGGAAACTTCTTTGAAAAATCAATCGGTTTTTCCCGTGTACTCTTCAAATATGAATCGGGAAAATATAAATCATTGAAAAGAAAAAAAAAATACTTTTGAACAATGGAGGCGCATGAAAATGCTCATTCATCTCAAACAGATTTTAATGTATTTTCTTGAACCTTCTTTACACATCAAAAGCATCGTAATAGACCAACGGAGTATTGAACCCTTTGCTAATAAAAATTACCCATTCGACCTGCAAATGTCTTTGTAAATCGTTGCATAGAACTAACAAACAGTCGCGAACAACTCTATAATGTTGCAACAAACTGACATCAGTGTCTTCATTATTTTCACGCATCTACATAACAATCATTTCATCATTTACATAAAAAAATAATTATGATTCATTTGTATAAAAACTTAATGAAAAAGCGAATACGTGAATGAACGGTTGAAATGATTTCGTTTTACAACTACGACTACAAGTTCATTAGCAAATCACAATTTTAAAAAAATGGTCTTTAGAAACCATTCAACCAATATACAATAATAAAGTATGTATTAAAAAAACAAAATCTCTTTCTCAGTATAAAAAAGGCCTGGTTAAATATTACTGTGCAGAACATCGCTCCTTATTCTATAAATATAAACAAAAAAAGTCATCCGCAATCTATTACTAATGTTAATTAATTTTTTCATGACAATCCCTACTTTTCGGACACTTAATAGAACCAGTTTTTATAATAAAAAAAATTCTTAATATATTTTCATTCATTTCGCATGATGCTAAGAATATTAAAATAATGACATACAAATAAAACATTATGAGTTCCGTGGCAACTTCCCCTATTGTAACCGCTCGCATTCAAGTTAGGCTTAACTTCTCATTATATTCGACGACAAACAAAAAAAGAATAATAACAGCGAAAAATAAAGAATAATAACACAACACTCGGTTATATATAAATAAAAGAATGACACTCGGTTGCATAAAGAAAGAGAAAGGGCAGAGAATAACAATCAGCGTGTGTGTGTACGAAAGAATAATTCTTTCCTGAATCCAGGCGAACAAAGAACGTTTGTGTTTTTGACTCACAAAAGAAAATGTATACGGAATAAGATTGACATAATTGTACACAGAATGCATTTTTCAAAATTAAACGTGCTGTTTTGTTTACTTTTTATCTCACTGGAGCTACACCAGGGCTATTGGCTATTGTGGGCCGAAATTTTTTTTTAATTTTATTTGGGATTAAACGGATGCTATTCCTGCCAGTGATAATTTCTTGCATTTTAAAATGTCTCGTGTTAGACTTTTGGAATATCCACACGATTTAAAATTGGATTATATATGATCGTTACATACATATATTGAATATAATTACTATGTATTAAAAAAACTTTTTAATAAAAAGTGGTGGTAAAATTATTTGATATATATTTTTTTTTTGATGAAGTCGACAAATAGGCATACGAATCTTATATTAAAGTAACGTTGGATAATAATTTCTAAGTATAAAACAGTTTTCTTTAAAATTTTATAATGTTAACTTTTTAATACATTTTAATACATAATAATTTAACATAGTTATTAAAAATAAATGCCATTTTTATCGCTTAGCATTTCTTGAAATTTTTGAAAAGTTTAAACTTAGCATATTAAATGTGAGCCATTTTCCGTATGCAAATCACTTGTTAATATGTTACCAAATGGAGATGACTAGTTTTACAAGACCGGGTTGGGTGGTTACCTGATGTATCTAATGTCTTTTAATATTTAAACTTTTTGGGTTGATTCGCTATGCACTTTTACGAATCAAACTAATTGTGTGGAAAAGTATAATTAAAATAGTTGAAGCGTAAAATACTACTAGTCTACTACTATTTACAATCTGTGTGGCATGTCACTGACTTCCACACTCTTAAACTTTATTAAGAATAAAGTTCTAGCCAAGTAGCAAGTATCGCAAAAAATATTATATATAAAAGTTTCTTGTTAGATAATAGTGGTAGCTAAATTATTATTGGTTTTTGTTTAAAATCATAGAATTTTTTTAAAATTTTTTTGTCGCGCTTTGCCAGGACAGATAGAGTTAACAGTGCGTTGATTAAACCGTTAGTGCGATATTTTTTCTTTGTCGTGTGTGAAAGCACCCATTCATTATAATAAGTGATAAAAATAGCATTTATTTTTAATAACTATATTAAATTATTATGTATTAAAATATATCGATAGGTAACATTAAAAAAGATGTTTGGTACAGTTTGAAAACGGTAATTTGGAACCACTAACTTGAATTTTTTTTGTGAAATTCTACCTAGCACATCGCCTGAACCTTCAAAGAAAATTGTTGTTTAAGTCATGAATAAAGTAGGGTTATGTCGGATTATCGTCGCACAGAGCTACACAAGGGCTATTGGTGACGGGCCTAATAATTTAGAATTACCTAAAGTAGACCGAATAGTTTATATTAATAAGACATACAGGGTGGTTATAAAATAACGCTCCCTATTTGGAGTGGTCTGTAGCTTGAATGAATAATCCAAATGCAACAAAAATTGAGACACTTACTAATCAAGAGGGAGGGAAAAGAATGGTACCATAAAAAAGACAAAATACTAAAAAATAATCATAAAAAATAATCATCATAAAAAAAACTCGTCTCTTGACCAGAATCTAAATTACGAAACTTCGTCAATTATGGCCAATTACTGCCAACACAGCTAATTACGCCTCGTAATTTAGAACCCTGGTCAAGAGACGAGTTTCTTTTTTACGAGAAAGAATGGAATTACAACACAGAAACTCGTCTCTTGACCAAGGTTATAATTACGAGGAGTAGCCAATTACGGCTAATTACGGCCAACACATCCAATCATGCCTCGTAATTTAGAGCCCTGGTCAAGTGACGAGTTTGTTTTTTATGATCCCATTCTTCCCCCCCCCCCCCTTCTTGATTAGTAAGTGTCTCAAAGTTTTTTGTATTTGGATTACTCATTCAAGCTACAGACCACTCCGAATAGGGAGCGTTATTTTATAACCACCCTGTATTGTATAGGAGAATTTGGCTAGATTGCCTAAAAAATGTCTTAATTTTTTCTTACTCATCTTTTGTTCAAAACTATGGTGGCCCAAAAGTAGCCTTACAGTTAGTAGCAGTGGTTTAGACTTATAAGCAAAAGCACACATTTTCCAACAGCGCAAATCATTTTATAGGATAGCTGGCAGATAGTGAGATTCGAAGTTTCATACTCTGGAAACATTTGCTTATTCCTAAGCATCAAATAAATATTCCGAAGCTAATCTCGAAACTACACTCTTAAAACAAAAGAGTGAAATCCACTCCAGTTGGAGAAGTGCATTTTCGACACCCTAAAGGCATGCATATTTTCTCAGACTGAGTTAAAATCACTCGTTTGGAGTGATCCTGTCGGAGGTTTAACACACAAAGGATCCACTCCAAAAGGAGAAGTGCATTTTCCAGTCTGGAGGAGTGAAATCCACTCAGACTGAGGTAAATTGGGAGTGTTTGTTTTAAGAGTGTAAACCAAACGAAGTCCACCAATCTCTACTCGTTGGATAAGATACCCTGTAGTACGACTTTATTTTAGCCAACCAACGAAACTAGGCACAACAATGTCAAATAACCCAAATTTCTTACCAATGGTACACCATTAACTTGTAAGGCTACTTTTGGGTCATCTTGTAGTTTAGGCACATACACTTGGAAAATTCTATATCAAACAAGGCATACCTTACTAGCAGATGGCCAAAGGATGCATCTCTAATATTAAATCCTCAAATTCATCGTTAAAATAATATATAGCTTACATTTCCCTTATTATTTACATTTAAATTAAAAGTAACTTCAAGTTCAATATTTGTGTCTGACATATACTAAGAAATCGATAATATAACAATTGAAGAGTACACGGGAAGAACCAATTGATTTCTAAAGAGTCTTTCCGTAATTGTGTCTGCTAGGCGACATTGGCGACCGGAAACCGGTTTCTCTTTTGGTTCTTCATTGGCGGTACAAACGCGTGACTGAAATCTACTGTTCTCTGGCGTGAATCAGGGTTGCCGCGAAAGATGAAAAAAAAAGTGAGTAGCCGGTGTTTCTTTACACCAGTTTAGGCGATTTCTCGCTATCATCCTCAAGGAGGCTTTTAAGGAAAGTCTTCTACGAAATCAATCAGTTCTTCCCGAGTACTCTTCAATTTCGAGAGCCTATCGGGAAATATGTTATGATTTTTTTTTTATGATGGACATTTTAACAAAAAAGTGGTATTATTAATTGGTTAATTCTATGTAATTGTAGTGTATCACAATTAACGAGATGCTTACAAGCATTTTAAAATTTGAAAAAGAAATCAAACTAAACAATTTAGTTCAGTTCGAGTTATCGTCGCACTAGTGCTGCAAATTAAATAAAGCACGTTACGTTTCTTAGTTTGAATATGTGAAGATAAGCTATTCCGCTATTTTTTTTTTCATTTAATGTTAAAAGGTTTAATTCTAATAATTGCTTACAAACGTGACATTTACTATACAAAATATGATTTTGTATGGGATTAGCCGTAGGGGTAAATTTTCAATTTTACTAACATTTAAAATAAATGTGACTTCAAATTTATATTTGAGTCTGGCAGATATGAAGAAATCGATTGGATAATCTGTTGGGGGGAGGGGGTAATATGTTCTACTTTCTCATGTTGGACATGTTGAATGTCCTTATATATGTTTTTGGAAACGAAAATTAAAGGAGGACATAGGGTCTCAAGTCCAATAATTTTAAATTAAACAAATTTTTAATAAAAAAGTGGTATCAACAATTATTACCAAATAATTCCAGTGCCTTGGTTAAATATAAAAAAAATATAATAGACAACCCGAAGCTATTCATTACAAAACCCCAGTATCCCATTTAAGCTTTTAAAAACATTAACTTCATTTGCATTTTGACGTCGCGTTGCAATTTTGTCAAACTGGAACATCGCTTTGCTTTTTTGGCGTCGCGATGTTTGTGGGGTGGAAGTAGGTTTGAATGAATCGGGTTTGATTGAATAATTATGCAAAGCAGGTGAGCGAGGGGTTCATTAGAGGGGGAGGGGTTGCCAAGTGGGGGAGATAACAATCGCCAAATGTCGCCAATTATAGAATTGCGCGTCTTCTTTTAGCCTCAGTACAGGGCTATTACTATCATACCACAGACAAAGAAGGAATTTTAGAGAAGCAAAGGTCCTATTCCGCCAGGTTAAAATTAAGCATGTTTTCCCATTGTTAATTACTTGATATTGTCGATCAAAATTTCGCCAAATGCCTTAAATTAGGATTTTTTCGTACAGAAAAATTGAAACCTAGCTATACAGGGTGGTTTTAAAGTAACGCTCGCTATTCGGAGTGGTCTGTAGCTTTAATGAATAACCTAAATGCAAAAAACTTTGAGACACTTACTAATCAAGAAGGGGGGAACAGAATGGAATCATAAAAAACAAACTCGTCACTTGACCAGGGTTCGAAATTACGAGGCGTAATTGGATGTGTTGGCTGTAATTAGCCATAATTGGATATGCCTTGTAATTTAGAACCCCGGTCAAGAGACGAGTTTGTTTTTTATGATTATTCTATTTTATAATTATTTTTTAGGATTCCATTCTCTCCCCCCCCCCCTTCTTGATTACTAAGTGTCTAAAATTTTTTATGCATTTGGACTATTCATTAAACTACAGACCACTCCGAATAGCGAGCGTTATTTTATAACCACAATGTACTTCAGTATTAGATAAAAGAGGAACGCAAAATCTTAAAGTTAAAGTAATTAGCAATTTATGATTGTCGCTTTTTACTTTTAATGTACAAAACACTTAAGATATACTTGACTTCACTTAACATATACCTTATATAAGAAAATAATTAAAACTCGAATAGCGAGCGTTATTTTATAACCACCCTGTATATGTGTGAAAAAATATATATACATATTTTTTTTTGTTCACGATTTCAACAGATTGTAATAGAT
Source organism: Hylyphantes graminicola (assembly GCA_023701765.1). Lineage (NCBI taxonomy): Eukaryota > Metazoa > Arthropoda > Arachnida > Araneae > Linyphiidae > Hylyphantes > Hylyphantes graminicola. Next base: position 44,763,214 of record CM043112.1, read on the forward strand.
GTTTTCTACTACATACACTTAAATATTTCTACTGTTTTCCGTTCAGCCAAACACAGAAATATTTACTATACATATTTCTGCCCCGACATACTTGCCGTAGAACATCTATTTTCAATTTGATAGATGAAGGAAAATCGGTCTATGCCTGGAACAAAATAGAAAAACATCAAATCCGCTGCAACTTATGTTTTCAAATTGATGGATGTTGCTGGAAAAAATATATCGATGTTCTTTTCTGAGGAGTAAAAATAAAATACCTCCCTATGGGATGTATGAAATATTATTTTAGTTTATGTACATAACACAATGTAGGCCGCATTCGGTAAATCAGAAATTCGGGTAATAGTATCTTTCACCGAATGTGTTTTTTTTAATTAATTATTGTGTGTTTAATGATGTTGAAAATGAGAGAAATATACTTTTTAAAAAATATAACTTTTTGAATTATATACACTCTCAGAAATAACACTTTCATTTTTGACGATTCATTAATCCTCAAGCCTCATTTCGTTAATTTTGAGGATTATTTCGTCAAATGATCACGTGACTTTTGAGTAAACGCGAATCTTTACTTTTACGATCGTGATTCGACAATTCTGTATCTTGATTTTGAGGAAACTGAATCTTATTACCGTACTCAAATGCTCTTTTTTTCTTTTTAGAAATTCGAATCCTCATAAAAATGACGAATCAAATTTCCTCACTTTGGGAAAAGAAAAACTCGGAGCATTTGCCAGTAAACGGCATCGTCAAAATTAAGGAAAATTTCGTCGTTTTTGAGTATTTATTTCTGAGAGTGTAAAAAGGGAGTAAAGGTTATTAAATGGATTGGTTGGTTGGCACACAGATATTTTCAGGCTTGTGTGATTGCTCAAAGAGCCGCTTATAAACCTTCGTCAAGTAAGACAGTCACAACACACACACTCACACTTAAATGCACACATATACATGACACATGCTGCCATCTATCACACGCCACCTCCACAATTTAGACAGGTCCCTGAAGGGGAAGGAAATAGTCTCCAGGTACCTGTACCCGTGGGAAACTGCGCAATGATCGACCACAGGACTAACATGAAAGATCAAACTATGCTTTGTAGTTCCTTCTTTTGCACATTTTTAAGACTCCTATGACCCCTTAAGGGATCATAGGAGTCTTAAAAATGTGCAAAGAAGGTACTACAAAGCATAGTTTGATCTTTCAAGCAATTTTTTAACTACTCAATACATAAATATAATTTTTTTATATGTAATTCTATAAGATTTATTTAATATAAAACAAATTTTAAAATTTATAAAACTTTAGCCAAAACTAAAATAAATGATGTTACTCATAAAGCTAATTTTACACATTGGGATTAGGCTTGCGCGGCAAATTTTGAGGTCAAAATTGAAAAAATGACCAAGAAAATGACTTTATATTGTACAAATATGTGCAAACAAAGACTTATACCTAAATTCGCAGCTCAATTTTAATAAGAAATTATTTTTTAAAAAAATTTTAATCAAAATTTTAAAATGTTAATTTTTTTAGAAAAAAGTTATTAAATAATTTCTAATTAGCTGAATTTTTAAAATTGAGCTGAGAATTTAGGTATAAGTCTTTGTTTGTACATATTTGTACAATATAAAGTCATTTTCTTGGTCATTTTTTCAATTTTGACCTCAAAATTTGCCACGCAAGCCTAATCCCAATGTGTTAAAATAGCTTTATGTTTAATATCATTTATTTTAGTTTTGGCTAAAGTTTCATAAATTTTAAAATTTTTTTATATTAAATTAATCTTATAGAATATTACATATAAAAAAAATTATACTTGTATAGTGAGTAATTAAAAAATTACATGAAAGATCAAACTATACTTTGTAGAACCTTCTTTGCACATTTTTAAGACTCCTATGACCCCTTAACCACTCGGCCACGGACAGGCCTGACCTTTTGATAATCTTCAGAGAAACGAAAAGAAAATCTACAGTGGCTGAAGTTTACGGTTATATTTCCACTGCTGAAAAATATTCAACAGTTTAACTTAAGGTCCATCAACTAACACTGAAAGCAGTTTTTTTAAACAGAAATTAACTATATATAAAGCAATACAATTTACAGTAACTGGTATTTACAAATAAGCAAAGTTTTTACTGCGAATTGCAAAGTGCCGAAAAAAAAAACATTCCTAATACGAACGCATTAATAAAAATAGAATAAAATGAAGCCTGACCACTCTCAGAAACCAATAAAGATTAAAAATATATATTTCTATGCAACTTCTTTAACAAATGTTTTGAACAACCAACAGCACATCAAGAAGTTGGCATTTAAATAAAATATTAGTATAATGCTATGAAAACTCATTTTTAAATACGAAAACAAAAATAATAAAAAAAATGAAAACAAACCTTATTTAGCTGCTGCCATCCACGACATAAAGCAACCCCATTTCATTAATTATCATAAATAATAATTTTTAATTTTAATTGTTATTTTTTTTTAATAATAATTCATCTTTCTCTCACAGTACCATGGATACATCGTCGGTTTATAAAAACATTTACTAACATGGCGCCAAATAATTAGCCAAACGTCAGTTTGAGTGTATCACGAAAGCAGTTATAGCTCCACTTGACACACCCGGTCTTGAATGTATTTTGATGTTGGTTGGCAGATATATATTTTCAGGTTTGTGTGCTTGGTCAGAGACACGCTTATAAACCTTCATCAAGATAGACACAACACACACACATACGTGACAGATGCTGACATCGATCGCAACCTCCGCAATTTAGACATGTTTCTGAAGGGGAGGGGGACAGTCTACAGGGACCAGTACCCGTGGGAAATTGCGCCATAACCACCTGAAGGACTTTTTGACCTACAGATTTAACGAGCACGTACTCCGCATATACTCGGTGGAACTTCAGGGTATCGGGACTCGATCGCCTTCCGAATCCGAGATCTAAACCACTAGGCTCCCCACAGCCCAATTTATTTTGATAACGACAGCCATATTTTTAACCTTTGCGGTTTTAAATAATTTTTGCCACTTTCAAAACTGAATCAATCTTCTTTTGACAATTCACCCCACTTGCATGAAGTGCCTAAGGTTATTTATAATAATAATTATTATTTGTGGACCCGCTTAATGCAGTTAAGAAGACACACTTGAGATTTACGGAGGCAGTTTGTCGCAACTGAAGTGGGGAGATTTTTTTTTAATGCCTTTGGTGATTAAAAATTGTTTGATATCTTTGTTATGAAAGAAGAGATCTGTTTAGTTGTAGTTTTAGATGAACAAGTCTAGTCGTTATTTCATTTGTTCACATTGGTTAAGACAAATACGAAGAAAAATAACCTAGTTTATGGTAATTAGCGAAATTTAATCACCGAATGCCTTAAATTTTGGACGCAATAGCATGTCGGTAAGTTCTTGGACAAGCATCCTAAGCTTGAGAGTTCGAGCCCCGCTGCCTTCCGAGAAACCCCGTGTACGCTAATGGTGACTGGTGCACGTTAAATCCGTCGTGGTCACAAAGTCCTTCAAGTTCCCATATCAATCAATACCTCTGGGGGTGACAAGTCAGTTCTGGAGATCCTCTAGTTGGCCCCTGGCTCTAAAAATTAGATGGTCCACTTGTGTGTGTGTGTGTGTTGTGTCTGTCTGCTTGGCGAAGGTTTATAAGCGGGTCTCTGACCAAGCACACAAGCATGAAAATATTTGTTTAACAACCAACCTAGGTGAATATCATTGCAAGAAAATTTTTTTTAACTTTGGTTTGCATTGAATAAAGGTAGAGCTCTACACTCTTAAAACGAACGAGCGATTTTAACTCAGTCTGAGTTAATTTTCACTCCTCCAGTCTAGAAAATGCACTTCTCATAGAGGAGTGGATCCTTTGTGTGCCAAACCTTAGACTGGATCACTCGAAACGAGTGATTTTAACTCAGTCTGAGTTAATATTCACTCCTTTTCAGTGTCGAAAATGCACTTCTTCTACTGGAGTGGATTTCCCTCTTTTGTTGTAAGAGTGTACCTATATTCCTACCTGTGATAGAAAAAGTTTTATAATATTATTGGCGAATTTTAATAGGCTTTATGTTTTCATTGCGCATGAACCTCTTTCATCTACCTTCTTGAATTAAAACTTCTCTCCCTGAAGGTCGTTTGGCAATGCCATTGAAAGTTACTTTGACGTCACATGCCGGTTTACGCGGGAAATAAAGTTTTGGCATCTGGCATCAGTTGTAAACCGAAACCCACGGGTGTTGCCAATTATCGTATTAAAATAACGTCTCGGTGAGTGAGTTTTTTCGTTTGTGGAATTCCTTGGACCGCGTTCTATTTCCTGGAAGGGTGTTTGTAAAACATGATGGTGGAATTTTAAAATTAAAAAAAAAAAATGAATAGCGAATTTTGAAGTTCAGATTCTTGAAAAGGATACAGAAAAAAGAAAAAGAAATGCGTTGAATGATGCCTTGTAAAGTTAATACTGCTTGTGTAACATAAGAAATCAATAAGTGAATTCGGATATTTTTCTTTTTTGCAAGTTCGCTACAGGACATTTATTATGCATTTCAAATTATTTATGTGGCGGTAGTTGTACGCATGAGATTCGTTGAATGACATTTCAGATGTCAACGACGTCACTCAGCTTGTTTAAAATTGTTAATGCTTTAAACCTTTCCTTACTGAAACGCCCCAAAACGCCCGAACAACTAAGGATTCGATAATGTTATTCCTTTCAAATATTACGAGGAAGCAAAATTCCTTCGTAGCAAAGGGTTAAATTATTGGTGGTGTATCTGTGTTGAAGCAGGAATTATAAATCGACTGATTAAAATCATTTGATATTATTTAAGTACACTTTTATAGTAACGGAGGAGTGTGGTTGGGAATTGAGTCTTTCATTTCCAAACCTGCCTAATTTCCAAACAATAGAACCACGAGAAATAATGGTTTGCTAATCACGTCAAACACTAAGGCCTGGCTCTATATCTTCCATCACCAGAGTTATCTCAGCCATCCTTCAGTGTGAACCTGTAAGCATCATGCCAACCTCTGGTGCCGTTGATCGAATAGTTAAGTTTGAATTATCATTGCACTAGAGCTACCCGCCCCACAGCCCCGTCGATAAATGGATGTGAGTGAAGTTCAGATGGTTGGAGGTCGGTTTTGCTACTGACCTTAACGTCATAAAAGGTTGGTAGGTTAGGTTTGAATTATCGTCGCACTAGAGCTACACGAGGGCTATTGGCGACGGGCATCCTATTTTAGAACCACAATAAAAAGACAAGCCGACACCTGGGCCCTGGGCTTAATGTGCCTCAGCAGACCATTATTTTTTGTAGACATATTGCCAGACAATAACGCCGCTTTGGACTAGGTTAGGTTTGAATTATCGTCGCAGTAGAGCTACACGAGGGCTATTGGCGACGGGCATCCTATTTTAGAACCACAGTCAAATGACGAGCCGACACCTGAACAACGTCCTTTTGGAAGTATTTGGACAATTTGTGATGGAAATAATAATTTGTGGCAGAACGCAATTTAGAACCTCATGCTTGACAATCGAGAAAAGAATGCATTTGACTTATATTTGTTGGGGTACGGGTGGCCTAGTTGGCTTGATCGCAACCCCACTAAGCTAACAGTCTGCGCACTGTTCCGGGTGCGAGTTCAATTCCCGCCTTCGCCCTGGGTGTACTTTCTCTCTCTGTCAGTAAAAATTCTGTAAGTGTCAGTCTCTGATCAAGCACACAAACCGGCAAACACTTGTACAAACCTACCTACCAAACGAAAGCGAAAACAAACTCGACAACTTGGCAATAAGACGTGCTAGTTAAATCTGTGGAGTCCAAAGTCCCAACGGCGTCAGCGTACGATGTCGCTCGAAGTTCCGTTGGGTGCCCGCTCAGGTGTCGACCTCGTCACTTGACCAGGGCTCTAAATTACGAGGCGTTATTGGCTGTGTTAAAGCTCCTGACGGAGGCTAGAAATAGGCAGCCGGAAACGATTACATTACCTACATTACCTTACCAAACCAAATGAAAGCGAAAACAAACTTGACAACTTGGCAATGAAGAAACCTGAAGAAAGAACGCATTTGACTTCTATAATATTTGTTGGTGTCCGGTTGGCCTATCTGCGCACTGTTCTGGGTGCCGCTTCGATTCCCGCCTTCGCCCTGGGTGTACTTTCTCAGTGTCAGTCTACTTGACGAAGGTTTATAAGAGAGTCTGTGATCAGGCACACAAACCGGCAAATACACGTACCAGCCAACCTACCAAACGAAAGCGAAAACAAACTCGACAACTTGGCAATCGAAAAAGTACACATTTGACTATTCTATTTGTTCCGGGTTGTTTCGAATCTTACGTAAGAGAGTGGAAACCTCGTTATTTATACGCATCCGGCCCCAGGCTGTCTCCTAACAATCGGGGATGTTTACGCAACCCGACGGGAATTGGCACAGTTGGCGCATAGCTGCGGATTTAGCCTGACAGGGAAACAAGGTATATTTGCATGCTGGAATTTCACAAGGACGCGAGAACTTTAAGTATTGCTCTATTACTTCCACTTGATAATGTTTTTAAAGTTTAATTTTGATTCATGTGATACTAGAAATATTGCAAAAAGTCATGTGGTTTAAACGCCGAATAATTAACAAGGCCGAAAGCCAGAGCTGGCCCTCAATGCAACCAATATCGTCATCACCAAGTCGATCATCACCAAGTCCCATATATGCGTTTTTAATTGATAGGATTTTATTTAGTTGATGAAGGATTTTATTGTTTGATAAGAACTGAACCTTCGCAATTATCCTCTGCGGCATGACACGCTTTTCCCATTCTTGAAACTTTATATAAGTCGACTACATGCATACGATTCAAAACGTACTCCCACATAAACACACTAAGATAAAAATCCGCCTAAAAATATTTTTTTTCTACAATGGTGCTGCAATTGTGGCGGTCAAGCCTTGGAAGGCTCGGCATATTCCCCAGATCTGAGAGTCATTTGTAGCCAATAAAATACGCGATATACGACCCGTACTATTCGTGCAAATAAGAAGTGTCTGACATCGTTTATACAAGTAACTAGGTTTATAATAGTTAATAAAGTGCTTATCAGAAATGTTAAAGAATAATCCTTTAACGACGATTGGCAAGTCAATATTTGCCAAGGGATAATGAGCTTTCTGCTTTAGTATATAAGACAAGGAGAGACAAGAATCCGGAACAATATATGTTGGACAAATTACGTTACTCAAGAAACGAATTTTAAAAACAACTTTAATGGGAAGGTTTCAGATGATGCAATGCTCTTTTTTTCATTGCATCCGTGATGGAATTCATTGGTTGCTTCAGTTTCACTCTCAAAATAACCGCTATAGATGAAAATAATTTTTTTCTTTATATGAAAGCTTTCTGGCAGAAGTTGGCATTTAAATACTTTAATAAGCATAATATTCTTCGAGGCCCGTCCGTGGCCGAGTGGTTAAGGCATCATCCTCAAGATTCAACCTTCTCATGAGCGCGGGGGTCTGAATCCCACCTACTGCCAGTCATCCTATAAATCGGATCTCAGTACTGGAAATAGTAGATAAATCCAACTGGCGACGGATCGGCCCGAGTACACTGGGACAGACGTGCTCGTTAAATCCGTGGAGTTCAAAGTCCCGACAGCGTCAGCGTACGATGTCGCTCAAAGTTACGTTGGGTGCCCGCTCAGGTGCCGACCTCGTCCCTTGACCAGGGTTCTAAATTACGAGGCGTTATTGGCTGTGTTAAATTTCCTAAAGGAGGCTAGAAATAGGCAGCCGGAATCGATTACATTACCTCAAGCATAATATTCTTCGAAAACTGATTTTCGAATACCAAAAACATTAGTTATTCCAGGCAACAAACCGTTGGAGCTGTTGCTATCCACGTGGAACAACAGTACAACGTTTTTATTTGGAAATGAAGTTGTTGATGTATTTACAAAGTCGTCGTTCTTGGGTTAATAATATCACAATATTATTTATAACCACTTAATACGCTTTTTTAACGAAATAAGACTTCCAATTAAATTGGCGACGGTTGTATTGAGTGGCTAATGTAAGAAAATATGAAGCAATTGAAAAACCTCTTTCGACTCCGTCGCCAGAGGGCACTTAAGATTAATCCGACTATAGTGACCTCACTATAATTATTTCCGGTTCAACTCAAATAAACATAGCACTTCAAACAATCTAATTACGAATTGATAATATTAGTTTAAACTGTTTATGTTAAATTAGATGTGCGTGGGTTTGCACTGGGTAGAAACAAATGACACTGGTAATGTACAAAGAAATATTCCCGCGAAACAGAGAAGTTCGTTGCCTAATTAATAACAATAAACTGGGGCTGTGGGGAGCCTTGTGGTTAAGATCTCGGTATCGGAAGGTCCCGCAATCGAGTGGTACCCACCGAGTATATGCGGAGTACGTGCTCGTTAAATATGTGGGTCCGAAAGACCTGTGGGCGATCATTGCGCAGTTTCCCAAGGGTACAGGTCCCTGGAGACTATTTCCCTTTCCTTCAGGGACATGTCTAAATTGCGGAGATAGCTATAGATGGCAGCGTCTGTCACGTATGTTTGTGTGTTGTGTCTGTCTTGCCTTGACGAAGGTTTATAAGCGGATCTCTGACCAAGCACACAAGCTTGAAAATATATGTCTACCAAACAACCAAGGTGACCCTTAGCAAATGCCAAACGCTATTTTTTTTCTTTTAAAAAAGCTTCAAAAACATACTTCTAAATAAATAATTATTTCACCAATATGTTTAGATCAATAATATACAAGCATAGAATTATATTCTATTATCCCGGTTTGCTACTTTTACGCAGGCAACCTTCAAAAACGCAATCACCGTACTCTTCAAACTCGTTCGCGCATTGTGAGCAAACAATAGCCAATGTTCGTCACCATAACAGCGATAGTGAGTATCCTGACACCGTAATGGCGGCAGTTTGATAGTGAAGCCAACGAGGAAATTAAAACGAAGCTTGCCTGCTAGACAGCAGGTCGCCATACGCGATCTTTTTTCTTCAATAAATAAAAACTGGTCTTGAATTAAACATCGGGGAATCCATCGGCGTTCGATCAAAATTCAAGCTGTCAGGTTACAAGAACAGCAACGCCCTGATTGAAGGAGTATGAGGTATTTTTAGGTAACTGCTATCGTGAGTTTCTGTTGTTTTTGGATAATACTGTACTGGTTTTCTTTTCCTACCTTTTGTGGGTTAAGTTTGGTAAGGGGGTGTGGGGAGACAATATTGGTGAGGCTAAATATATTTTATTGAATGTCTATGCAACGAGGGTGCGTTAAAATTAATAGCTACAAACACCATGGCGATATATAATTTGGCGATATATAACTTAGTAGTAAAAACTGCCTTAGGAAAACTTTGTGGGACATAAATTAGTCTAAATTAGGAACACATGAGCTACACGAGGGCTAGTAAGAACCACAGCCAAGTGACCAGCTGTAACCTGAGTAAATGCAATTTTGTGAAGAGCGTCGGGAACATATTTAATGTGCACTTCTTCTACAAAGGGTATTTATTCATTGGACTTTTAGTCGGTACATACCGTTTGTGGCATGTTATTTTGGAGAAGCCCGATTCTTATATAAGACTACAAAGTCGACAGGGCTCTCCAGCACCGCTTTTTGGTGGATGGCGCAACCGGCATCTATTTAAGCATGTCGTTGGATGGGAGGGGCAATTTTCTCCAGACGACCCGCACCCATGGTAAAATGCGCTATGACCGACTACAGGACTTTCGGACCCCCAGACTTAACGAGCACGTTCTCCGCATGTACCCAGGACAACACAAATACCCATGACTTACCCGGGATTCGAGCCAGGGCCCACTCGCTAATCAAGCGAGGGTCGAAACCACTATACTATACCAAAACACATCCTTAATTTGCAGCATTGAAATGTTCTCGGCGGAGGAAACGACGTAAACAACGCTGCTGGCGCCGAAGTTTTGCCTGCTCTGATTGGCCGCTCCTTTGCGATACGTTCACTCTGATATTCGTGCGCCCTGTCACGTCAAAATCGAAGGAAAAAATAATTAATATTTCATTCTAACTGAAGCAAAAACTTATAAAAATATGTCTTGAAATAACGAATAAATTGGCTTATCGAATGTGAAATACCTTTTTTATTCGATTCTCGAACTCGAAAATGTGAACTATTGACCCTTTTTCTCGTAAAACATTTCTATACTACAGACTTAAGGGGTCTAAGGAGTCTTAAAAATGTGCAAAGAAGGAACTACAAAGTATAGTTTGATCTTTCATGTCATTTTTTAACTACTCAATATATAAGTATAATTTTTTTATACGTAATTCTACAAGATTTATTCATTATAAAACAAATTTTAAAATTAATGAAACATTAGCCAAAACTGAAATAAATGATATTAAACATAAAGCTATTTCAACACATTGTGATTAGGCTTGCGCGGCAAATTTTGAGGTCAAAATTGAAAAAATGACCAAGAAAATGACTTTATATTGTACAAATATGTACAAACTAGGACTTATACCTAAATTCTCAGCTCAATTTTAATTAGAAATTATTTAAAAATAAATTTAAAATCAAAATTTAAAATTTTTTATTAATTTTTTTAGAAAAAAGTTCTTAAAATAATTTCTAATTAAAATTAAGCTGAGAATTTAGGTATAAGTCCTAGTTTGTACATATTTGTACAATATAAAGTCATTTTCTTGGTCATTTTTTCAATTTTGACCTCAAAATTTGCCGCGCAAGCCTAATCACAATGTGTTGAAATAGCTTTATGATTAATATCATTTATTTCAGTTTTGGCTAATGTTTCATTAATTTTAAAATTTGTTTTATAATGAATAAATCTTGTAGAATTACATATAAAAAAATTATACTTATATATTGAGTAGTTAAAAAATGACATGAAAGATCAAACTATACTTTGTAGTACCTTCTTTGCACATTTTTAAGACTCCTTAGACCCCTTAACACTTTAAAGACGGGCGTCGACTGACCCATAGACTAAGAACACTCTAAGTTTCAAACTCTCATTGGAGAATTTCTACATTGAAATTAACATAGAAACTAGCGCGCCCCCTTTGTGTCTAAGGGAACTAATGTAATGGTTTCTGGTTGCCTATTTGCAGTCACCTTTATAAGATTTAACAGAGCCAATGACATCTCGTAATTTGGAACCCTTATCAAGTGACGATAGGGATCTATTTTTGACTACAACTTATTTTCGACTTTATTTTTGAATATATACAGCTACTCATTGACTTTTATATCCCTCGTAGGCCCATCCTCAAGATATTTGACCTTGTGCTTCTTTTTCTCCATTAATAAACCTACAGGCTGACTACGCTTGTCATTTTAGACATGGTCCCCCGAAGATCCACAAGTGATTCGATTGAATAACTCGTCAAATATTCATCCAAATGTAACAAAAACTTAGATTTAGGGGTTTTCGAGGGTTTTTCACATTTCTAAGTAATTAAAATTGGGTGTTGCTCTTGCAAATTTTAAAGTTCGTAACATTTTTAATATTAAGACGGACCCTTATGCAAATTTTGTGTCATGCAATTAACTCAAAATGTTATTTGTTCACATAGTCAAAAAGGTCCGATGTAAAAGGATGACTAACGGTTGAAATAATCACTAGTGGGTAACTTTTTTTAACAGAGAACATTCCGAATAAACAGTAGCCCTACAATTGAAAGTACAATTATGCCAATCAACAAATCAACCTTTAATAGTGTTTTAGTTGCTTTCGACACGTTAGAAGAGCCAGGCATTAGATTAAGTTGCTGGTCTAGAAGATTTTTAGTCTACGGGTCAGTCGACGCCCGTAGGTAAAGTGTTAATATGAGTTTTACTGTAGCTAGACTGAGTGTAATTTATAAGTTAAAATAACTTGTGACTAACAACTCAAAGTTCTTCAGCTCCCCATCCCTATTAACCTGCCCAAACGACCTTAACGTATTGAATTAGTTGCGTAGAGTAAGTTCCCCCCTACCCAGCTCGAACAGGTGACAAGCCTTTGTTCATCAGATTACAGGTTACTCTACCAGTTACTTTGTTTTTACGTGATCGTTTTTTTTTTTTTTGCGTATTACAAAGATTGATGTGGGATTTTGTAGGAAAGATTGCGGTTTCACCTTGGGTTATTTAATCGATTTTCATTGAATGGGTGTGAGGGTGATCGGAATTTTAAACATATTGCAAGCGGGTTTGCTAAATTAAACTTTTCATGAATGGTTTTAAATCACTGAAGTGCTTATTTGTACACGGTTTCACTTAAAATCGTCTTGCAGTACCGTGTACAAAAGTCATGATGCTTCGAAGTTTAGACGAGTTGGCAAATTCTACATTGTACCACTAGATAGATGTATTGCCGTATTCAACGACAAACTGAGTTGGAATTACAGTCAAATCAAGCCAATATCTGACAATACCATTTATACGTATCCCATAGCCAGCTGTTTGAGTAATAGCACATTCCATGCAATTTTTAATCAAATGGTATTAGTATCAGGCACCGTTAATTTTTTTATCATGTTAACAAGAGTTGCAGAGTAACTGTATTTGTGTCTTTTCAAAACAATGTATAAATTGTAATTCGGCGTTTCGAGCTTTAAATATAGGGGTTCCCAGGTTCGGGTCCAAGCATCGCTAAAAATAGATTCCGACCCATAAACTGCCCTTGCAGCCAAAAATGTCCGACGAATAATACCCCGTAAGGAGGAAGTGCACGTTAAATATACTTCAAAGTCCTAACGCTGCGTACGATGTCGCCCTTAACGGTTGCGTTAGATGCCTATTCAGGTGTCGGCTCGTCACTTGACTGTGGTTCTAAAATACGACTCCCGTCGTCAATAGCCCTGGAATAGCTCCAGTGAGACGATAATTCAAAACCTAACCTAACTTTAAATATAATTAGTTGGTGTTTTATCAACACACAGTAATTCATGCTAATGGATGTTTCCCGGTGTATGGGAATGAATATTGGTGTTGTCTATTTGACTTTTCCAAGTATTCTTTTTCGTGCCCAGTCAGTTAAGGAACTATTTACTTGACCAGCAGCGGTCTAAATTACACGACGTTCATTTAGCCCTTTCCGACCAGCTATTACGATCGTTCTGTTAAATAAGAGAATGTTCAAGCTCTTCAAAAATATCGATACCGAAGCAGCCGACTAGTACCATTCGTTATTTGTTTTAAAAATGACCTTGTTTTTAAGGAGTTGCTGGCATTGATGCTGTTTAAAGATTTTTTTTTTCGAAAAAATTCCAAATTCAGTTTCATAATTTCAAATCAGCTCTATCTGACCGACGGTCTTGGATGGTTATAAAGGATACTTTTACTCATCAGATGGAAGTCGCTTCCTTGGCGCCTTTTCACAGCCGTCTAAACTAATGAGGCCAGAGATGTTCTCTATGACGTTACACTATCCGCCTGTTTCGAGTTATCGGCTATTCTGAATTGGAAACTAAATCCGTTCTGAACCTGAAATGTATAATAGACCGTGCACATATAGGTTTCGTACTTTTCTTCGGAAAAGCCGACAATCCGAACTAGACGGATATCGTGACGCAACGAAGTGCTTATGTGCATGGCCTTAAGGGGTCTAAGGAGTCTTAAAAATGTGCAAAGAAGGTACTACAAAACAAAGTTTGATCTTTCATGTCATTTTTGAACTACTCAATAAATGAGTATAATTTTTTTATATGTAATTCTACAAGATTTATTTATTATAAAAACTAGTTTTAAAATTTATAAAACTTTAACCAAAACTAAAATAAGTGATATTAAACATAAAGCTATTTGAACACATTGTGATTAGGCTTGTGCGGCAAATTTTGACTTCAAAATTGAAGACATGACCAAGAAAATGACTTTATATTGTACAAATATGTACAAACAAAGACTTATACCTAAATTCTCAGCTCAATTTTAATTAGAATTTATTTTAAGAACTTTTTTCTAAAAAAATTTATAAAATTTTTTGAATTTTGATTTTAAAAAATTTTAAAAATTATTTCTAATTAAAATTGAGCTGAGAATTTAGGTATAAGTTCTAGTTTGTACATATTTGTACCATATAAAGTCATTTTCTTGGTCATGTCTTCAATTTTGACCTCACAATTTGCCGCGCAAGCCTAATCACAATGTGTTCAAATAGCTTTATGTTTAATATCATTTATTTTAGTTTTGGCTAAAGTATCATAAATTTTAAAATTTGTTTCATATTAAATAAATCTTGTAGAACTACGTATAAAAAAATTATACTTGTATATTGAGTAGTTAAAAATTACATGAAAGATCAAACTATGCTTTGTAGTTCCTTCTTTGCACATTTTTAAGACTCCTTAGACCCCTTAAGTCAAGTTTAGTTTAAAGTCATCAAGATATTTCTAAGTCAAGGCCAAGTTAGTTCTAGTCTTGACCTATCAAGTTAAGTTCTTAAGTCAAGTTTAGCTTGGTTCTTAAAGTTGAGTAGGCTACGACCTTGCACTTTTCTACGAGCTTGTCAAACTGATGGTCTGCCCAGTGTGGGCGTAAGTAACAACAACTGTTGTTCATGCCTAACAAATAGAAGTGATACGTCATTTAGAAGTTTACCCAACACAATTTTTTTCTTTGCAACTACTTAGGGCAACTTTTTGAATATTATTTGGGTACTAACACACACTGGCAGACTAAAATTTTCGATATAACATCAACATGCAGTGGAAATCTTGATTCGCATCAACCGAGGCAAAGAAAAGAAACCTCAACAAAATGGTCTTACAATTATAAAACATCGACATTGTTTCTGAAAAGGTAAAGAAAAAAGAACAACTTTTCAGCGGAGATTTATTCTCAAAGTTTTGCTTCCACGCCTAAACAAACATGGTTGTTCAATTTTCCAGAAGTCTTACTTCAACATAAATTTATGAGGAATGCGAAAAGTTTTTCATCGGTGGCGCCACAGAAGCAAATTGCAACTGCATAGAACGCAAAAAGGCTTAAGTTAGAAAAAACTAAGGCTCAAAAACTAACTGCAACAAGCATATAAAAGCAACATTATCTACGTTTTATTTTCACAGGGAAAGGAAGGAAATGCTGCTTTTTTCCCTTCTTTTTATTTAAAGTGAAGGATAAATAAAAAATGGCGAAATGAAAGCTAGGCGCTCTTTAAATTTTTAAAACTCACGTTGCGAATAAGTGGAAAATTCAAGATGGCGGAAGTTTTAGAATATAAGAAGAACGCGGCAGACGATAGATGCGATCTAGAATAAAAATATAAAAAAAAGTTTTAAAGCGCGTAGTGGCAACTGAACAGCTGCAACGAGTGGGGGTTGTTGAAGGAAATAAAGACTTATTATTTTACACTTGCTTTTAGAAAGTAATGATGTATCTTAAATTTAAAATGTCCCAAACAGAATTAGGGAGAACTTCACAATTAGATTCGAGAATAGTTTTTCAAGAATTCAGCAACAGTGTAAAACCTATCGCAATTCATTCAAATTCGAAAATTATTATTTCTTTAAACTGTTTCGTTATCAGAATTGCCAGTCGAATGTGGTTATGTTAAAGTTAAATTTGTACTTTAGAAGTAGACAGCCGGCATATCTCTTGGAGCCGACATGGCGGCTAAATTCGGCCAAATAGCCGGTCGGCCAAAATTCGGCGGCTCGGGTTCGAATTCGGCCAAATAGGCATATGGTATATTTTTGTGGCCAGCTTATTTGTATATTGGTCTGCAGTTTTTGCTCTAAACACATTGAACATGAATCGTTCCTGAACGCTACAACGATGCCTCTAGTTTGATTCTATCACTCGTTCAGGTGCTGATCCCCGTCATTGAATTTGGGTTTGAAATTACGAAGCTTATATCGATTGTGTTAGAAACAATATTAGTAAGAAGTATACCATAAAAATACGAATCAAGTGTGGTAAAAAAAAAGAGTTTCTGGCTGAGCGGGGGAAAAACGGCTATATAAACCCAACCAACATTCGTCATTTAATCAGGGTTCCAAATTGCCAGGCGTAATTTAGTTGCGTTGAAGCTCCTAAAAGGCTACAAATGGACAGCGGGAAAATATACAACCAACAGGTCTTGCAAAGGTAAAGTGGCGGGGGTAGCCTGTTCGGCAAGGTCTTGGACCGGCATCCCTAAGCTTGCGAGTTCGAGCTCTGCTGCCTACCGAAGTCCCCCTCGTACGGCAATGGTGACTGGTGCACGTTAAATCCGTCATGATTACAAAGTCCTTTAAGTTCCCATACCAAATCAATACCTCTGGGGGTTACAAGTCAAATCTGGGTATCTCTAATTTGCCTCTGTCTCTAAAAATTAGATGGATCCACTTATGTGTGTGTTGTGTCTGTCTTACTTGACGAAGGTTTATAAGCGGGTCTTTGACCAAGCACACAAACCTGAATATGTATGTCTAAACCAACCAATTACAAAGATAAATCTGCATATGTTCCATAGAGTTAGGAAGGAGAATAGAGGGGCCCATGTATGTGCGCAGTCAAGCACAAAAGAAGCAGGCCAGAGCGGTACATCTTGGAATACCTCAGTGCCAGTATCCGTAGTTTCGGCCACTATGTTATGCGCAGTAGCTCAAAAAAACTGCTAAAGCGGTGCATATTGGAATGTCTCAGTGCCGGTTTGTTATGGGCAGTAGCTCGAAAAACCTGACAGCTCTGTTTCAAACCATTTAAGGGGTCATAGGAGTCTTTAAAATGTGCAAAGAAGGTACTACAAAACATAGTTTGATCTTTCATGTCATTTTTGAACTACTCAATATATAAGTATAATTTTTTTATATGTTATTCTATAAGATTTATTTAACATAAAACAAATTTTAAAATTTATGAAACTTTAGCCAAAACTAAAATAAATGATAATAAACATAAAGCTATTTTGACACATTGGGATTAGGCTTGCGCGGCAAATTTTGAGGTCAAAATTGAAAAAATGACCAAGAAAATGACTTTATACTGTACAAATATGTACAAACAAAGACTTATACCTAAATTCTCATCTCAATTTTAATTAGAAAATATTTTTAAAAAATTTAAGATCAAAAATTTTTTAAAAAATTAATTTTTTTTAGAAAAAAGTTCTTAAAATACTTTCTAAGAAAAATTGAGCTGAGAATTTAGGTATGAGTCGTAGTTTGTACATATTTGTACAATATAAAGTCATTTTCATGGTCATTGTTTCAATTTTGACCTCAAAATTTGCCGCGCAAGCCTAATCCCAATGTGTTAAAATAGCTTTATGTTTAATATCATTTATTTTAATTTTGGCTAAAGTTTCATAAATTTAAAAATTTGTTTTATATTAAATAAATATTATAGAATCACATATAAAAAAAATTATACTTATACATTGAGTAGTTCAAAAATGGCATGAAAGATCAAACTATGTTTTGTAGTACCTTCTTTGCACATTTTTAAGACTCCTATGACCCCTTAAACTGATGGCTTCCTCTACTCCTCCTTCTTAACTCTATGATATGTTCTTCCCAAAGAACCGCAATCTCCACGCAGGGGAGCAGTGCGAAGAGGTCAAGGGAGAAAGAAAGAAGTCATGAAATATGTTTGAAAGAAAGGTTTTCTTTTTAGAAGTCAATTTCACGCTCCTCGCTCCTTCGGAAGGGGGGATTCTCCCAGGGTATTTTTAGCCGCGGAGGTAATTTAACGTATGCATGCCCGGGTACTTAAAAGTTAAGAATGTGCAAGTTGTGTAGATGGTTGGTTGGTAGACATATATCTTCAGGCTTGTGTGCTTGGTCAGAGACTCGCTTAGAAACGTTCGTCAAGTAAGACAGGCACAACACATACTTGACAGATGCTGCCATCTATCACACGCCACCTCCACAATTTAGATATGTCCCTGAAGTAGGGGGAAATAGTCTCCAGGGACCTGTACCCGTGAGAAACTGCTCGACCGCCCACGGGACTTTCGGACCCAACAGATTTTAGGAGCACGTACTCCGCATATACTCGGTGGGTTTCAGTGGTACCGGGACTCGATCTCGGGACCTTCCGATCCAAACTCGAGATCCTAACCACAAGGCACCCCACAGCCCCCAAGTTGTGTAGAGTTTAGCACGTAATCTAAACTAGATGTAGGAGTAGATACATATTCTTTCCGGCTTGTGTGCTTTATCAGAGACCCGCTTATATAAACCTTCGTCAAGCAAGACAGACACATAAAGAATTTTTACTGTCACAAGAGGAAGGAATTTACACCCAGGGCGAAGGCGGGAATCGAACCCGCACCCGTTACAGCGAGCAGACTGCTAGCGTAATTGTCCAAAACCACTCGACCATCCGGTCCCCAAGAAGGTGTATTGCTTTGGTATGTTTTAGGATACTTAAGGTGGACCATACTCGAAAATTGACCAAAAACGCATCGCAATTTTTAGAGAGGGACAATATTTCAAATATTATCTTTAAAATGGTATAATGTGGTAGACAATATGTTAATTAAAGGTATGTAAAATTAATTTTTAAAAAAAATTTTAACATGAAAGATGCTAAAAATAATACTTTAGACGCCCTTTTCTCAAAATGCATATTTTAGGACAAATGTTCCTTTTTCTCAGTAACTACAAAATATTTTGCTTAGAATTATTTTTTGCATACACATTACTTACTTTTACACAAACTTAGAGAAATATTACTTGAAAATTATTAAACAAATAATTTCAATTATTTTTTATGAAAATGTGACGACTGGTTTTTCGAAACGCCACAAATTATTTTTTTTTATTCCTAAAATCATATGTCAATCTATGTAAAAGTGTTTGAACTTTAACTACCTATGTATGATTTTGACATGCCCCTTTTAGACATTTCTCCATTATCCCTACCGAAAAATCTCATTTTACCGGATTTACGGACACAGTCAAAACTACAAATGTTAGTATGTTTAGAAAACTGGTGTACATATTTGTCATCGTTCAGCAAAATATTTAGTTGTATTATAAAAATTGTAACCATTTCTCCGTTATCCACCCCAAAATAATCCCATTTTGCTTCGTTTCCTCCGTATAATTTACGGACAGGCAACAATGCAGAATGTTGGTATCATTCCATGTGATGCATTAATCAGCCTGACTTAGCTGATTAGTTAGTTTATGGGTTAGTATGAATGGAGTACAGAGTTGTATTACACATTTTTTTTTACCATTTTTCCGTTATCCCACCCAAAATAATCCCATTTTGCTTCATTTCCCCCGTCTAATTTACGGACAGTCAACAAATGCAGAATGTTGGTATCATTCCACGTGATGCATTAATCAGCCTGACTTAAAACCTGATTAGTTAGTTTATGGGTTAGTATGAATGGAGGACATACTTGTATTATAATTCCCCCCCCCCCCCATTTTTTTCCGTTAGCCCACCCAAAATAATCCCATTTTGCTTCGTTTCCCTCGTCTAATTTACGGACAGTCAACAATGCAGAATGTTGGTATCATTCCACGTGATGCATTAATCAGCCTGACTTAGGATTTAGTATGAATGCAGTACAGAGTTGTATTATAAAAATTTTTTCCATTTTTCCGTTATCCCACCCAAAATAATCCCATTTTGCTTCATTTTCCCCATCTAATTTTCGGACAGTCAACAATGCAGAATGTTGGTATCATTCCATGTGATGCATTAACCAGTCTCAATATTAATTAGTTAGTTAATGGGGGTTAGTATGAATGCAGTACAGAGTTGCATTATAAATTTTTTTACCATATGTCCGTTATCCACAACAAAATAATTCCATTTTGCTTAGTTTTTCCGTCTAATTTTCGGACCGTCAACAATGCAGAATGTTGGTATCATTCCAGTGATGCATTAATCAGCCTGAGTTAGTAGCTGATTAGTTTTTTTATGGGTTGGTATGAATGCAGTACAGAGTTGTATTATAAAAAATTTATCCATTTTTGCGTAATCCCACCCAAAATAATCCCATTTTGCTTCATTTTCCCCGTCTAATTTACGGACAGTCAACAAAGCAGAATGTTGGTATCGTTCTTCCACGTGATGCATTTATCAGTCTCAGTGTTAATGAGTTAGTTTATGGGTGAGTATGAATGCAGTACAGAGTTGTAATATAAAAATTTTATCCATTTTTTCAATTTGCCCATCCAAAATAATCCCATTTTGATCAGTTTCCCCCTCTAATTTACGGACAGTCAACAAATGCAGAATGTTGGTATCATTCCACGTGATGCATTAATCAGCCTGACTTAAAACCTGATTAGTTAGTTTATGGGTTAGTATGAATGGAGGACATACTTGTATTATAATTCCCCCCCCCCATTTTTTTCCGTTAGCCCACCCAAAATAATCCCATTTTGCTTCGTTTCCCTCGTCTAATTTACGGACAGTCAACAATGCAGAATGTTGGTATCATTCCACGTGATGCATTAATCAGCCTGACTTAGGATTTAGTATGAATACAGTACAGAGTTGTATTATAAAAATTTTATCCATTTTTCCGTTATCCCACCCAAAATAATCCCATTTTGCTTCATTTTCCCCATCTAATTTTCGGACAGTCAACAATGCAGAATGTTGGTATCATTCCATGTGATGCATTAACCAGTCTCAATATTAATTAGTTAGTTAATGGGGGTTAGTATGAATGCAGTACAGAGTTGCATTATAAATTTTTTTACCATATGTCCGTTATCCACAACAAAATAATTCCATTTTGCTTAGTTTTTCCGTCTAATTTTCGGACCGTCAACAATGCAGAATGTTGGTATCATTCCAGTGATGCATTAATCAGCCTGAGTTAGTAGCTGATTAGTTTTTTTATGGGTTGGTATGAATGCAGTACAGAGTTGTATTATAAAAAATTTATCCATTTTTGCGTAATCCCACCCAAAATAATCCCATTTTGCTTCATTTTCCCCGTCTAATTTACGGACAGTCAACAAAGCAGAATGTTGGTATCGTTCTTCCACGTGATGCATTTATCAGTCTCAGTGTTAATGAGTTAGTTTATGGGTGAGTATGAATGCAGTACAGAGTTGTAATATAAAAATTTTATCCATTTTTTCAATTTGCCCACCCAAAATAATCCCATTTTGATCAGTTTCCCCCTCTAATTTACGGACAGTCAACAATGCATAACGTTGGTATCATCCCATGAGATGCCTGAGTTATTAGCTGATTAGTTAGTTTATGGGTTAGTATGAATGCAGTACAGAGTTGTATTATAATTTGTTTTACCAATTTTCATGTTATGCCACCCAAAAAATAATCCCATTTTGCTTCATTTTCCCCGTCCAATTTACGGACAGTCAACAAATGCAGAATGTTGGTATCATTCTTCCATGTGATGCATTAATCAGTCTCAGTGTTAATGAGTTAGTTTATGGGTTAATATGAATGCAGTACAGAGATGTGAATACGTTACCCTGTTGGAGAGTCCGTGGTCCGCATAGCAGGTTTGTGCGAATTCCCTGCGCTCTACACTCGGTTTATCACATAAGAATCTAAAACAGATTAACAGGAATTTAATTCCCATTCTTAAACTTGCATTAGCACATAAACTAATACGCGTCTCACTTAACCCTTTCAGTCCCAAAAATGTACTACACTGCAGAAACATCTTATATTAAAAAATAAGCCTATTTTACGTCAAAAATAAGAGTTCCATTTGAAAAAAATCATTTAAAATTTTTCTATGGTTTTCGAAATACAGTAAACTCCCGATTATCCGCGGAATTGGGTGGCGCGGCATCCGCGGATAAGCGAATTCGCGGATAATCCGCAAAAGTGAAGAAAATACATACCCACAAAATGCTTTCTGGGTTTTATAAAGGTAAATTACAGCAATCGTATAGTATGTACAAATTTACTTACTTCAAAATGTCTCTCACTGTGGTTTCTCCTATTCCACGCTGCAAACACAATTGATTTTAAAAGGATCCGTTTTTTCATCTTTTTAATTGGTACTAGTTCGTCTTGAACTGTCATACAACTTTTTTTCGTTTCTCGCGCATTTTACTATTATCAAAATCACGTAAAGAGTTCAATTAAAATAGCGGAAAGTTTATTTTGCAAATGACGCTTTTTGACAAATCTGTTCGTGATAAGCACCTGGCAGAACAAATTTTCGCACCCACCAGGTTTCCTACAGTCATTCTTATTTTAATGCATTTGCTGTTCTTTTTGTTAAATGTATTCGTCGTTCTTTGAAAGTTGTTCTTCGTTCTGGAAAGAAATTCGTTGTTCTTGGAATGCATTCTTCCAAAAAATTTTGAAGAAAAAATTCATTTATCGCGTTTTATTTAATTTTTATATTTTCACTGAGAAAAAAAGGAATGGATATTGGCCCGCGGATAAACCGCAAAGCGGATAATCCACCCGCGGATAATCGGGAGTTTACTGTAATGCCAAAATATTTTAACTGTGGAAAACAACGAAATTAAAAATATATATATTACCTAAAAACACTTCGAGTTATATATTTTAAGGTATCTGACCATATTATTTAAAAAAAATTTAGTAATTTTTTTAACGGAAATAGTTTAAATTGTGTTTTAAATATGTGGAACTGAAGTGAACGTTTCAAAAATCAGGTGAAAAGCTTGTTGGCTATTTTCTAAATAAAAAATATAGTAGTTCTGACTTCTATTGAGATTAATGAAAAATATTGTCGATTATAACAAATTGTGTAGGATCGAATGACGTGTGTTTGGATGTCATAACGGGACATAAACATTTTGAAAAAAAATATTGAAAGTGATGTTACCAAATGGCATCACTGGGACTGAAAGGGTTAAGTAAACTCAATTCACTCTTTAGTAAATTCACTTTTTTAGTAACTCCTTAGCAAAAAAAACTATCAGCATAAAAACTTCATATAAAAATGAAGGGAAAATGCAATTTTTCAGTCCGTAACTTAGGTAATTTTTCTAAATTAAAAATCAGCATCATTCCTGCATTCAGCATCATTCCTGCATTTTTGTAAAATACGAAATTGGTTCGAATATTTCTTTTTAAAGTTTCAATGAATAAATTTACACAAAATATTCGAACCTATTTCTAAAAGCGTGATCGAAGATCGAAATAACAATTTGTAACACCGACGCGGAGCGTCCTTTCTACATATCGAAGACAGAAGGGGAGAAACGTGAATAAAGAAGTACCCATTGATTATAATATAGACCTTTCATATTAAGTAATCTGTAAATCAAAGCGATGGAATTTACTCTTAATGAATAAACGATTTAATGCTCGGGGCCATTAACAGCTAAAAATAGCTTCGAAACAGCGAACTAGAATAAATCGTTTTGGGACAGAAATCGACCATTCTCCCCCCCAAAAAAAGAGTTTGTCAACTGCTTGGTCGGACATGGTAATGCTTGGCCAAGTAAAGTCGCACAAGAGGGCTCTCGAAGCTATTTTAAAGTTGAACCAGTGTTGTATTAGTCAATCGTCCTAATTAACCCAAAAAAAATCCTGCAGAATAACAATGTTCGTTTTTGTTCCATATAAAATAATAACATTCCGATTTTAATTAGTACTATAAATAAAATGCCTAAACATAATGCAGTTCGCTAGTACAGTTTTTTATTTATCTAACTATCTAGTTAAGTTCGAATCATGGTCGCATTAGAGCTACACGAGGGCTATTGGAGCAATACCACCTAGATCAGAAGGCCGAAGAACTACGCAACACAACGTCGAGTAGCAGACAAATTTCGATTTGTTGACCAATAACGTCGCATCCTAAGATGACATCGCATCTTGATTCATCTTATCTTAAAAATGTATTCCAATACAAGATCTAGTCCCGAATGATCATTGGTCAAAACCACAGAATCGGTCCACTAATAAGACGTCAAGCATTTAGTTCGCCGACCTTCTAATCTAGGTGGTATTGTTTTTTGGAGGCTGGCGTCATATTTTAGTTAACCTTTAATTTACGTAGTTCTTTTTGCAAACACTGTACTTGGTTGGTTGGTATACATATATATTTTCGGGTTTGTGTGCGTGCTCAGAGAGCCGCTTATAAACCTTCGTCAAGTAAGACACTCACAACGCACACTCACTCACATGCACACATATACGTGACAAATGCTGCCATCTATCGAACGCCACATCCAAAATTTAGACATGTCCCTGAAGGGGAGGGAAATAGTCTCCAGGAACCTGTACCCGTTGGAAACTGCGCAATGACCGCCCACAGGGCTTTCGGACCCAACAGATTTAACGAGCACGTACTTCGCATATACTCGGTGGGTTTTTAGCGACCAGGACTCGATCGCGGGACCTTTCGATCCGTAGACCGAGACACTGACCACAGGGCGAACCACAGCCCTTACACTGTACTTAATCTGTAATATAAGAATATGCATGCACCGTCCAAAGAACTGCACTTTCATTTAAAAAATGAATCACTTTTAAATTTCGACAAGAGAATCTACAAATTATACATTATATACACTTGAGGGTATTTAAAAGTTGGTAGTTTTAAAATTTACATAATTATTCACACACAAACGAAAATTAGTAATTATAAATGAACTTACATTTAATTATACTCATATAATGGACATTTCACCCAACTTTTTTTCACAATGGGGAATTCAAATTTCGTTACAACCTGATACATTTTTCCACAAATGACATTTTTTTTTGTTTGAATCCCGTACTAGAGCTGCACGAGAGCTATTGGCGGCGGGCGTCGTATTTTAGAGCCACACTCAAATGACGAGACGACACCTGAGTTGGCACCATAGCCGTTAAGGGCGTCATCGTACGCAGCGTTAGGACTTTAAAGGATATTTAACGTGCACTCCCACCACACGGGGTATTATTCGTTGGCTGCACAAGCCGTTTGTATGTCAGCAGTTATTTTGGAGATGCCCGGACCCGAACCTGGGACCTTCTGCATGCTATTCGAATGCCTAACCGGTTGGGCTCCCCAGCCCCTTAACTATCTAGCTATAAAAATTGTGCAAATAATCTCGTTTATTTTTTTCATTGTTTTCCACAAACAAAGTAAAATAAATAATTATGATTTATTAAATTTTAAGGATGCTGTTGATTTTAAGGATTTTGTTGATTACTTTCTGACGATTTCATCGTCGGAAAGTTAATCAACAAAACAAAATCCTGCTAGCTATAAATAGTTTATACGATTTTGATACAATAATATATTATCTAAAAATTAAGAGATATTATTAACCCGGCGGCACTCGCGCTAACTTACCATAGACTAAGAATCTTCCAAACCGAGAACTCAATCTGATGCCTAGCGCCCTCAAAGTGTCGAACGGAACTAATACACTATTAATGATTGATTTGTGATTGGCATAATTGAACTTTCCGATTGCAGCTCTACTGTTTCTTCGAAATGTATAGGGTGGTTATAAAATATCGCTCGCTATTCGGAGTGGTCTGTAGCTTGAATGAATAATCCAAACGCAAAAAAACTTTGAGACACCTAATCAAGAAAGGGGAAAAAGAATAGAATCATGAAAAACAAACTCGTCACTTGACCAGGGTTCTAAATTGGCGTATTTGGATGTGTTGGCCGTAATTAGCCATAATTGGCTGTGCCTCGTAATTTAAAACCTTGGTCAAGTGATTCCATTCTTTTTAGAAAAAAAGAAACTTGTCTCTTGGCCAGGGTTCTAAATTACGAGGCGCAATTGACTGTGCTAAAGCTCCTAAAAGAGGCTAGAAAAAGGCAGCCGTGAACCATTACATTAGTTCTCTTAGACACAATTGGGGGAGTTAGTGTCTAAGTCAATTTTAATATAGAAAATCTTTATAATTTTAATCCAATTAGAGTTTGAGATCTAGAAGTGTATTTAATCTATCTGGGGTCCATTAGACCCCAGGCGAGTGCTGCCGGGTTAATAACTTTACGTATCGGTTAAATAGAAGGCAAAGTTTTTTTGCCCTGTAAAATACGATACACACTACATTTTTACTGAGAAAGTTTAACCATTATGTAAAAAAAAACTTTGTTATACCCTACATAAAGATACAAATTCAAATAGTGAAAAATCGTTCATAACTGTAATGCCTTACTTGAAAGAAATACGAAACAAATGCGTAATTATTTTAAATAAATTTAAAATAAAGACAATTAATTCAAATTATAAAATTAAGTTATAGAAGGTATCAACAACAAATCCTAAAACTCGTTGTTTTCATTGGACACACAGCGCCATCTATTAGTAGAAGAAGCAGTTGCAGAAGACGCAATAATATACTTTGAAAGGATATTGAACTTACAGGATGTTTTGCAGAGAGAAAAGCGTATGCGTATTTTTATATCATTTTCCGGGGAGGATCACTCTTATAATCTTTAGTGTATGTGCATCCACAATCCTTATTATTTCTTTAAGGGCAGAATTATGAAATTTCGCTTATTTGTTATTCGATAAACTTTATTTGTAATGAGAAAATATTGAAAACGACCAAGTAAAACAACGTTGATTTTAGCATATCAAGAGAGAGAACCAGATATACAGGGTGAGGCAAACAAAACCGGCCCCGAGGTGGAGATAAGAATACGACAGAAATGTTGCCAAGTCTAAAACCAATACAAAAACAGGTTTGCTGACTGAAGCTATTGATCGCTTCAATATTAAGCCCAAACAAACGCTTTTAGAAGCAAGTTGAAATGGAATATAAACAAGGTTAGTAGAGCTGATCAAGATTTAGTGATTATTTGATTGTTTCGGTTGTTATTTATCCTAGAGAGTCGGACCTTTTTGTTTTTGGTAATACAAAACATTCTAAATTGATTGCAAGACACACAATTTGCATTATGGGACGTATTCATACAATGCGAACTAAGATCTGAACTCGCCACTAGTCTATGAGTATCTCTAATGTGAAGCGAATCCGATCCAACCAATGCAAACACAGGTTTCAGGCGGCTTCAAGAGTTTTTCTCTTCAAGCATTTCAACGTATTCCCATCTCTAGATCGGGGCCGGTTTTGTTTGCCTCACCCTGTATTATAAAGCGCAAAACTAAAAGTTGATTCCGCCGTTAATTCATTAAGTGTAAAGAGTATATAAAAAAACAGTAAAGCTCTTATTTTCTTTTAAAAAAATTAACACCCATTTTAACTAAATGTGGCTACTCAGCGTGTCGAAATTGCTAAGTTGGTGATCCTTGAACTAAACATCAGTGGTTAGAACCCGTGTTCAGTAGTTTATTATTCTTCGCTAGTATTGTGGTACTGACCGGGTGGAGTTTTAAAAAAAAATCGTTTTTTCTTTAAAAAAATTTCAATAAAAAAGCAAGTTTTGTGTTAAAAATTTAGAAATACTTTTTTTTTTTAAATACACAGAATATCTCTGAAAACAATGCGGTGTTTCTGGCACTGCAGCAGACAGTTTTTTTTTTCTTTTCTGTAAGCAGCAACTATTTTTTTACAGTGAAGGCGATTAATTACCGAAGAACATTCACCGCTTCATCGGAACACGTTGACACGAAACTGGAAACCTAGAGAACTCACTCAACTAACTCTGTTGTTTTGGTTTTCGTCCTTTGCATGTCAAAAATGGAAAATTTAGGTTCTTCGTGATTTCTCACAAAATCAATTAGCATTTCTTCCTCGGCAAGCGTAAAACAACTCTCGCCTTCCGTCATTTCCTCAAATTTTTAATTTAGGGCAAGCACACCGCACAACAGACAGCAGCAAAAAAACGTTGTCATTAGGATTTCTCCAGCGCACTCAACAGCAACTCAATCTGGCAGTCGTGTTGAGTTGTTCGGCAACGCTCCCGAGGAAACCACTCTAGCGTAATCAATGTCTTTAGTTTGTATGACGTCACTCACCGCACTGTCCGACCGCTTAAATCTGTTGACGGACTCCGAGGAAAGGCTTAAAGGTTGCGTTGGGTGCCTATTCAGATATCCGTTCGTCACTTGACTGTGGTTCTAAAATTACGACGCCCATCGCCACAATCCCTACACTCCGTGCCAACCTAACTTGGGTAAAAACAAAGAGTGAAAAGGCAGAGAAAAAAGTGCGATTGGTCGATTTGTTGGAAACTCTTGTAAAGTAATATTTACATACATAATGATATGAATACAATTTAACCAATACAATTTTAATTCCGATAAAATTGCCAAATTTTCTCAAATAATAGTCAAATCTGTTAGACCTTGAACGAAATTAATGTTTTAAACATGTTTTCTGGATTTATTCACAAATTATTTAGGGAACTCTTTTACATGCGCGGAAGGATCTTATCCATAGCATATTTCTATTTACAAAACCTAGGTTGGCAAGGAGTGTAGTGTAGCTCTGATGTGACGATTATTCAAACCAAACTAAACAAAAGCACACCATTAACCCGGCAGCACTCGCGCTAACTTACCATAGACTAAGAATCTTCTAAACCGAGAACTCAATCTGATGCCTAGCGCCCCCAAAGAGTCGAACGAAACTAATACACTATTAATGATTGATTTGTGATTGGCATAATTGGACTTTCCGATTACAAATCTACTGTTTCTTCGAAATGTAAAGTGTGGTTATAAAATAACGATCGCTATTCGGAGTGGTCTGTAGCTTGAATGAATAATCCAAACGCAAAAAAACTTTGAGACACTTACTAATCAAGAAGGGGGAAGGGACTAATCAAGAAGGGAAAAAAAGAATAGAATCATAGAAAACAAACTCGTCACTTGACCAGGGTTCTAAATTATGAGGCGTTATTGGATGTGTTGGCCGTAATTAGCCATAATTGGATATGCCTAGTAATTTAAAACCTTGGTCAAGAAACGAGTTCCGTTTTATGATTCCATTCTTTTTAGAAAAAAAGGAACTTGTCTCTTGACCAGGATTCTAAATTACGAAGCGCAATTGACTGTGCTAAAGCTCCTAAAGGAGGCTAAAAAAGGCAGCCGTGAAACATTACATTAGTTCACTTAGACACAATTGAGGGAGTTAGTGTCTAAGTCAATTTTAATATAGAAATCCTTATAATGGTAATCCAATAAGAGTTTCAGATCTAGAAGTGTATTTAATCTATCTGGGGTCTATTAGACCCCAGGCGAGTGCTGCCGGGTTAATAAAACATAAATTGAGCACACTTTTATAACAAATGCTTCAGAAACTATGTTTATATTCTAAACTTGCATTGCGTGTATTCGACATGCATTTTGTAAATACACCAGTCCCTTTTCATCTGTGAATATATTTCCGCTGAACGAACGTGTTTTGTGAATTTCCTGTATATTCAAATAAGGAATGAATATATTTTTTATTCACAACGCAGAATACGTTGGCAAAGCAGTTTGTTTTCGGATTACATTGGGAATTTATAGAATTTCAACAAACCTCAAATAGAGGAAAAAATTCCGAAATTTTTAGAATAAATATCGAAAAGCGGAAGCAGGTTATTGGATCGATTTTTTTTATATATATTTCGACGGTAAAATAGTTCTTGAAAATAAATATATTGAATTGCAATGTTTGGAAGATGGAACATTTGGACATTTTTTTTATAACAAGTATTACAAGGTGTGTTTTTTTTTTAACTAATCATCTAATTTCAACTTATATTTTAGGTTTGAATTTATTACTATCAATCCATAATTATTTTACCGTATTACATTTCATAAATACTCATAATTTTTTTTTGTAATTTATTTCCTTTTTTTTGTTTTTACTTTGTACTACCAGTATTTTTGAATATTAAAATACTTCATTAAATTTTTTATTCTTCAATCGTGATAATCAATTACAGCTTCACAATTTTAAAGAAATGAATTCAAGTTCGTTCCAGTAAGTTGAATTGCAGTAATAACTCACCAAAAATATAGGCCCTATCACTATTTCCGAAATCATACAGAAAGAAACAAAATCTTAAGACCAAAATCTAAGAGAAAACTTTTTTCTTGGGATTATTTTGATGAATAAATATTTTATTACAAAATAATAATTGTATTTAGGTAATTTAAATGAAATCTCGCATTAAGATCACATAAAAACGTAATGATAGACAAATGAAAGACATTTGAAAACAGAGAACCTTATTCGACACGAAAAAAAACAGGTACAATCAGTAATCAGTTTTATTAATTTGGTCTGATGAAAGCCTATTGTTGAATAATCATCAATAATTATTTTCTGGAAAAAAAAGGCTACGATAAAAAAAAAAATGTGAATTTAATATTACTAATCTATTACGACCGATCGTAAATCTGTTTTCAATGTGGTACAGAACTTAACATTTTTATATTTTTCAATGCTACATATGTATATCTTTTATATTCAAGTATTTTAAATTCCCTAATGTCAACTAAAATTTTAGGTTAAGCATATATTATTATTACTATTAATCTATACGGATTTTACCATATTACAATTTCTAAATACGAATGAAAAATATTTTTAAACTTTTTTTCTTTGATTTGTTGTTACTTAATACCACCAGTTTTTTTTTTGTATATTAAAATACTTTATTATAGTTTTAATTCTTAGATCTTCGTCATTTATGTTTATACCGGTCTGATGACCACTTTATCCATCTTGAACCGTTTCGCCCCTTCTAGGGATATTTTCGATGTTTAGTAAGGACGCTTCGCGTCGGTACTACAATTGTTATTTTCGATCTCCGATCTCCTCTTCGTCATTATGAAAGATTCAGCGATTAAAAAAAACGAATTCAAGTTCGTTTCATTAAAATCAATTAAAGAAATAATTGTCCGAAGATAATCGTGCTCAATTTGTTTCACTTCAATCGTCCCAAAAAAGCAAACTATAACGCTCTTGATATGTGTCAACGAATGAGTAAAAAATAACACCTTTATATTATGCGCTTTTCAACCTGCCTTTTTACTCCTTGTTTTTACCCAAGTTAGGTTGGCGCAGAGTGTATTATTTTCTTTACTGTAAAATAGAAACATCTCGAGCAGAATTCAGAAATATAAATCGTACCATTTTAGGAATAAAAAAGTACCTCAGTAATATTTCACGAAACTTCAGACATAAATGTAAGCAACGAAAACGTCCGATATTGCACAATATTCAGTTTCAATTTCAATGCCTTACACACAATCCGCGTGAAACTAGCTTAGTAGTGGAAGGTCGAAAAATCGTATTAGGATGACATCTTAAAATAAAGTTTGCGCTGTGGTGGAGTAATTCAGGAAATACGAGTTCCAGATAAAAAAAAAACAATTCCTTTAAGAGTTTATGAAATCGGAGTTGCACTGCTTTTATTGAACTTTCTAATATCTAGCTCTAAATCTATTGACGATGTTCGATTTCAGTCCGAATAAATATCATTTAGTAGTAAAATGACATTTCAATTCGCATGTAGGCATAATATTTTTGAAAATTAAATAAGTGCCTTCGATCTTTAAATAAATGAACCTTTGGTCGAGCAAAAAACATGGCAGTATTTCTGTTTTCTTTACGCATTGAATTAAGATTCAATTTTAATTATTTTCTTTTGCCTATTTTAATGTTGTCTGTACCGATAAAAAGATTAGCTGATATGTAAGTTTTATATTACGATGAATTCCCCTTGAAAACAGCCAATAGGGCCTTTTTCATTAATTGATTTTAATTGAACGAACTTGAATTCGTTTTTTTAAATTGCTTGTAGCTGACGACAAGGTGCGCCGAAGACTCAAGAATTAAAAAGTAATCAAGTATTTTAATATACAAAAATACTGGTAGTATTGAGTTACAACAATTTAAAGGAAATTAGTTTTAAAAAAAATTTTGCTTTTGCATTTGGAAATTGTATTACCGTAAAATATGCATACATTAATAGTAATAATAAATGCGTAACCTAAAATATTAGTTGAAATTAGTCAATTTAAAATACTTATACTTAAAAAAAATAATAATACACGGTTTTTTTCTAAACGTAATTACTAAATTACACTGACTAACAATGAAGTTTTGTTGAACGAATGGAATAAGATTTTTTTGGTACTTATTTCGTTGGGGGCTGGGGAGCCCAGTCGGTGAGGCCTTCGCCTAGGATGCAAAAAGTCCCAGGTTCGGGTCCGGGCATCGCCAAAATAACTGCCGACCTATAAACGACCCGTGCAGCCAAAAATGTCCGACGAATAATACCCCGTGTAGAGGAAGTGCACGTGAAATATCATTAAAAGTCCACAACGGTCGCCCTTAGCGGTTGCGCTTGGTGCCCACTCAGGTGTCGGCTCGTCCCTTGACTGTGGTTCTAAAATAGACCAATAGCCTTCGTGTAGCTCTAGTGCGACGATAACTCAAACTAAACTAATTCGTTGAAACCGAATACTGCGTTAAATAAAGCTCCACTATCATCCATCGTTTCTCAAAAGAACAATCTATAATAATAAAAGAAAGTGTTTGTCTGTGTGTATGTCTGTGGATCGCAAAAGACCTACTTAGACTGCTCTAAAAAATTCGAAATTTTTTAATATAGATTCATTTTAATACCTACGTGTGCACCTGAGGCTTAGTTTTTTCATATTTGATTGTGATTTTTAATTAATATAATTAGTTTAAAAAACGTCATCCACGTGGGATTGCGGGGCCATAACAGGGCTTGAAAATACATGGACCGGGCCGAAACGGGGGCTTGGCGCCATCCTCTATTAGTTTGATTGATTGAGTTTGGTTGAGATGTGCACTCGCCCTAAGGCTGCTTCATCCTCTATTAGTGTTTGCTTTTTTTAAGTGCGCATGCGCCAACACGAATTTAATTTTGTTTTGATTTTGAGTGTACAGGGTGGTTATAAAAAAACACTCGCTATTCGGAGCGGACTGTAGCTTGAATGAATAATCCAAATGCATCAAAAATTGAGACACTTACTAATCAAGAAGGGGGAAAAAGAATGGAATCATAAAAAAGATAGAATCCTAAAAAAATAATCATAAAAAAGAATCATCATAAAAACAAACTCGTCTCTTGACCGGGTTTTAAATTACGAGGAGTCGTCAATTATGGCCAATTACGGCCAACACAGCTAATTACGCCTCGTAATTTAGAACCCTGCCAAAAAACGAATTTCTTTTTTTCAAAAAGAATGGAATCATAAAAAAGAAACTCGTCTCCTGACCAAGGTTCTAAATTACGAGGCATAGCCAATTATGGCTTATTACTACCACCACATCCAATTATGCCTCGTAATTTAGATTCCATTCTTTTCCCCCCTTCATGATTAGTAAGTGTCTCAAAGTTTTTTGCATTTGGATTATTCATTAAAGCTACAAACCACTCCGAATAGGGAGCGTTATTTTATAACCACCCTGTATTTTCAAAAGTAAGCATGCCTCTTAAAGGCAGCAATGCGAAGTTAACGGGTTCCCAGTAAGGCGGGACCATACTTCTAGTAAAAAGTAAAACAACCTCCTTCTAAATGGGACTGATAAGCACCGTCGGAGTATAAACTAGTTGGCAGGAAAACTGAAGTAAAAGTTTTCTGGAAGTTTCTTGCACCTTTGTAGATATTGAAATAGAACATATTCATAATTTTTTTTTACCCGTTTCTCTCTAAATTCCGCAGCAGAACAATTAATTGGAGCAAATCATTGAAACAATTAATTGTTTCAACGAGCTGTGAAGCCCAGTCGGTTAGGCACTATTCTAGCATGCAAAATGTCCCAGGTTCGGTTCCGGGCACGATAATTTTAAATTAATTGGAGCAATCGCAGTGGAACAATTAATTGTTCGAATAATCGAAAAGTGGTACTTATTTTTTATATTTAGCTTGAATATCGTCGCACTACAGCTATACGAGGGCTATTGGCGACGGGCGGCGTATTTTAGAAAAACAGCCAAGTGACGAGCCGACACCTGAGTCCAACGCAACCGTTAAGGGCGACATCGTACGCAGCGTTAGGACTTTGGAGCATATTTAACGTCCACTCCCCTACACGGGGAATTATTCGTCGGACATTTTTGGCTCCACGAGCCGTTTATAGGTCGGCAGTTGTTTTGGCGATGCCCGGATACGAACCTGGCACCTTTCACATGCTAGGCGAATGCCTAACCGACTGGGCTCCCCAGCCCGTTAAAAGTGGTACTTATAAAGTTCGCATAATCTACATGAAATTATAACGGAATAAACTTGCTGAAGTTTTTAGATGGGTTATAAAATGAAGAAATGTCGTAAAATGATATTGACGTGTTCATGACTTCATTCATCAAGAATTACATCATTTTAAACATTCAACATCATTTTAAACATTCAACATCATTTTAAACATTCAACATCATTTTAAACATTCAACATCATTTTAAACATTCAACATCATTTTAAACATTCAACATCATTTTAAACATTCAACATCATTTTAAACATTCAACATCATTTTAAACAAATAAACATTTAAAAGTTACTTTTCTACACAATTAAATTATGTATAATTCGCAAAAATGCGCAGAGTTCAGTGGGCAGTCAATTAAAACAACAACAGAATTTAGTAGAATTGTCTGAAACCGTTTAAAATAGAAAAAAATATAGTTTTTAATCTCTCTCGAACCAAATAGACATTGTTTTATTAAGCATAAAACATTCAGCAACAACTTGCAGAGCCCGAAAAAAATATGACCGGAATTATACACTACTATCTTGACATCAGCATTTACAATATAGAAGTTATAATTTTAGATGCCGGGTGTTTTGCGTATCAACCAAATGGTGAGTAGATAGGCAAAGGAAACAGCTGGAAAAGAAATAAAATTCGATTTGAAAACATGTCGGAAAACAAATGTTGTGTCCCGAATAAACATTTGATATACCAGAACTATACTATCCCTGAATCTCAAAACTAGCTCTAAGTTTGTATAATATACTATTAAGTTGAAATAAGCCAATGCGACCATTTCAGTTTATAAAAAAAGTAAAGAACTATCACTCAACAGAATGCCGCAAAAGTTTGTGACATTGATTGAAATAAATACCAACAACAAAGTTATATTTTTAAATATCAAACCAAACTCATGTGTTAGTAGTCTAAATATAATTGTCGACGAATTTAGCGTTCAAAATACTCCGAATTCGATGTTAAAACTGAAGCAGGCTAGTGGAGAGTCAAGGTCGAAAAATCTAGATATATGAAATTTTGCAAAACTTTCTTTGTAACGTTTGAAATACATAAACGCTAATATTTTTAATTTTCTTTATCTAAGCCCCAATTCAAAGTTTTGCTTTTGAATAATTCGGAACTTGAAAAAGTTATTCACAAAAACTTCTTTCAATGACGTTCTGAGAAGTTCAAACATAAAATAAAAATTATAATTGTTGTATTTAGCTTAACTTTCTGATACTGTTAGAAATTATGAACCGACTTTCAAGTTATCACAGTACTATACTATATTAGTTGATTAGTCAATTTCCAAAAAAACATTTTACCGAACATTCCTGTACATTCGTTGACCCATGAGCGTTCCTCCCTTTTCAGGGATGTAACAGGAAGGACGCTTCGCGTCGTTACTACAATATTTTATTTCGATCTCCGATCGGCGGTAAGCAATTTAAAACATGGAAAGTCCCGATCGTATTTGTAAATTTTATGGGATAAAATTTCCTTTGCTTCCGAAAATATTGTTTCTAAAAATAACTAAGTCAATAACTTCTAGAATATTCCGCATATGTGAGAAAAACAGGTCAGTGGACGGTCGTAAGAAACAATTTGCACTATTCAAAATTCAGTGAAAATTTTCATTCACCAAATAAAACTTTGAATTTGAAAACAGAACTCTATATACAAAACCGATTACGATGTTAGCATAATCCATAGGGAAGGTGAAAAGAGCGGAAAATTGACGGAAAGGTCGGAAAATAAATTCCATCGATGAATTTCAGCTAAACTATATGACATCGTTTGAAAAGCATAATACAGCTGAAATGTTACTTTCCTAGACCTAGAACTAAATTCAATCTTTTGCATAATCCACATTAGGAGTGAACCAGTTCAGTGGCGATGAACGGTCAATGAGAACTACAGTATAGTCCCGTTTATCTGAATCCCGGTTATCTGAAAATCGGTTTATCAAAAGAAAATCCCGAGCCTTTCTGTTAAAATAAGAAATGTATACGCATAAATAAATACACTAAAAATAAATACGTACTTACAAAGTTGGATTTATTTCTCAAAATATGCAGCATTCTTTATTTTTACTTTTTTAGCTCAATTTTGGTCCCTTACCTTACGGATAAGCGGGACTCTACTGTATTTACCCTAACCGTCTGAGAAGACAAAAAAGAACATAAAGAATTGTAAGAATACAGAAAAAGAACATAAAAGAACATAAAGAATTATAATCATTGAATTCAACTAAATTTTTAGAGATCGTTTGAGATTAAAAACATAGGAACATAGTAAAATTAAAATAATCCCAGTGCAGATGAAAAACATTACGAGGCATTAGTAGATTTAAAATTTGCGAAACCTTATCGTATTTATATGAGTTCGTTAAAAATGTCATTAAATAAGCCTTTGCTATACAAAAAATATTATTTACAATCAAAACGACTTCAATGTTAGAATGTTACCGTGCAAATTGCCATTGACCAAATAAACTTTACACCATAATACACCATTTGCCAAAAACTTAAACAGAGTTCGATTTTAGCAACTATTTTGAAACAGGTCATCGGAAAGACGACGGAAAGGCCGTAAAATGCTGAAATTTCATCAATGAATTTCAGCAAAACTTACTGACAGCGATTGAAATACATAAACGCTGAAAAGTAACTTTGTTTCGCATCAAAACTAGTTCATTGTTTTGCATGATACGCAATCCGCAAAGTAAAATAGGTGCGTTTACAGTCAATGAAAACACTTGAAAAAAAAAAAAAACGACAAACAGTGTAATGTGAGTAAATACCACTTATTGAATAAAATAAATACCTGCCGACGGCATTTGCAATAGAACAGTACAAGATCTTAAACTTAATTTCTATATTTCAAATAATCCATTTGAAAATTTGCACAGAAGACGGGACTGCCCGTGTGACAAATGTAAACACCGTAGCTAATTTGAGACTTAGCAAAATAAGTCATACACCAAACTACTATATAAAATTTTTCTGCCGAAAATATTACTACACGTTAAAATCACAAATGATTTTGATATTAGAATAATCCGCAAATAAAAGTTGAAACCGGTCAGCGGAAAAGTCATAAAATAAAGAAATATTCCCATATTCAAATTGTCTAGTGCTCTAACTAGATGTTTGGTAACTTAAGTGAAAATCGCGACAGGTTATTGGACACTCAAAGTAAATCTTGGAAACTCCGAATTTTATTCGCAAACTTCGGAACAGATATGTCATCGTCCAAGCTATTTAATATACTTTTTACGCCCTAAAAAAGTTAATAAAGCTCAACTCAATCTACAAATTCGATTTTTGAATAATTTGCCGTTCAATGGGTATAAAATCAAGAAATATAAAAGATGGAACGCACCAAAATCTTCCGACATCGTTTGCAACAAAACTTACTCATAATCAAATTTTCTAATATTCAAACTCAAGTAGATGATGGCATAATCTACTTGAAAATTGCGACAGGTTAGCGGACAGCCTGAGCAAAACTTTCTGACTCCGAATTGTATTCGCAATACTTAGCAACTAAATAAACTTTTCCCGCCAAAATCTGTGTTATATCTCTGAGTCTCATAAATTCGATGTTCTAATAATTTGCATAGGAAAACTGAAGCAGATACGTAGAAGAAACCACTATGAAAGACCGTTCAATGAGTCGAAGGGAAAGAAATATCACCCGATGGATCTCACTAAAATCTCAAGACATCGTTTGCAATAGAAAAGTACTCACAATTAAATTCTAAAATTTTCTAATGCTCATACAAAAGCTGATTTTCGCATTATATATATGAAAATTTCCGTCCAAGCAAAACTTGCAAACTCCGACTTTTATTCGCAATACTTTGTGACTTACCAATCAACTAAATATTTTTTTCCCGCTGAACACGTCTCGGAATCTCAATATAAATTCGATGTTCGAATAGAAAAGTCGAAACAGGTTTGTGGATAGTCAACGGAAACTACTAAACTACGGGCTTTAAAATCAAGAATTATCACCGACGGAAGTCACCAAAATCTTCCTACATCATTTGCAATAGAAAATAACTCACAATTAAATTCTAAAATTTTCTAATACTCAAACAAAAGCTGATTTTTGAATAATATATATGAAAATTTCCGTCCAAGAAAAACTTGCAAACTCCGAATTTTATTCGCAATACTTTGTTACTTACCAATCTACTAAATAAATTTTTCCCGCTGAACGTCAAGGAATCTCAATATAAATTCGATGTTCGAATAGAAAAGTCGAAACAGGTTTGCGGACAGTCAACGGAAACTACTATATTAAAGACCGTACGTTGGGTTTAAAATAAAGAATTATCACCGGCAGAAGTCACCAAAATCTTCCTACATCGTTTGCAATAGAAAATAACTCACAATTAAATTCTTAAATTTTCTAATGCTCAAACAAAAGCTAATTTTCGCATAATCTACATGAAAGTTGCAACAGGTTAGTGGACCGTCCAAGCAAAACTTGCAAACTCCGAATTTTATTCGCAATACTTTGTTACTTACAACATCTACTAGATAAATTGTTCCCCCTGAACACGTCTTTACGTCTCTGAATCTCAATATAAATTCGATGATAGAATGGGAAAGTTGAAACAGGTTTCTGGGCATTCAACGGAAAGCACTATGAAAGACAGTTCATTGGGTCAAAAATAAAGAAATATCTCCGATGGAATTCCGACATCTTTCGTTTGCAATAGAAGAGAACTCACAATCAAATTTTCTACTACTCAAACTGAAGTAGATGTTTTGCATAATCTACGTGGAAATATTACAAGTTAGCGGACAGTCCAAGTAAAACTTTCAAACTCCTATTCACAAACATAGGGAAATAAATGTCAACGTCCAACTACCAAGTAAACTTTTTTAGGCCGAAAATATTATTGCATCTCTAAATCTCAATACAAAATAGATTATAGAATAGGAAATCCGAAACAGGCTTGTGGACAATTAACGGAAACTACTATATTAAAGACCGTTTGATGGGTTTAAAATAACGAATTATCACTGACGGAACTCACCAAAATCTTTCTGAATCTCCTACGTGTGCAATAGAAAAGTACGCGCAATTAAACTTTCTAGAACTCAAACTCAAGTTCATTTTTCGCATAATCTACGGGAAAATATTACAAGTTAGCGGACAGTCCAGGTAAAACTTGCAAACTCCGAATTTCATTTGCAAACTTAGTAAAACAAATGTCATTGTACAGTAAACTTTCACACCGAATAATTATTATATCTCTAAATCGCAATCTAAATTCGATGTTCCAGTAATCCTCGTATGAAAGCTGAAACAGGTTTGTGGAAGCCACTATGAAAGACTGTTCAATGAGTCAAAAATAAATATTTTTTCATTGATGTGTACGCATCTGACACGGGTGTACAGTCCAAGCTAACAATCTTCCGACATCGTTAGCAATAGAAAAGTACTCACAATCACATTTTCTAGTACTCAAGTAGAATTCAAGTAGATGTTTCGCATAATCTAGGCGAAAATATTACAAGTTAGCGGACAGTCCAAGTTAAACTTGCTAACTCCGAATCCTATTCGCAAACATAGGAAAATAAATGTCAACGTCCAAACTGCTAAATAAACTTTTTACGCAGAAACATTATTGCATCCCCTGAATATCAATACAAATTCGATTTTCGAATAGGAAAGCCGTTTAAAATAACGAATTATCACTGATCGCACTCACCAAAATCTTCCTGAATCTCCTACGTTTGCAATAGAAAAGTACTCACAATTACATTTTCTAGTACTCAAACTCAAGTTCATGTTTCGCATAATCTACGTGAAAATATTACAAGTTAGTGGACAGTCCAGGTAAAACTTGCAAACTCCGAATTTCATTTGCGAAGTTAGTAAAACAAATGTCATTGTCCAGTAAACTTTCACGCCGAATAATTATTCTATCTCTAAATCGCAATACAAATTCGATGTTCCAGTAATTCTCGTATGACAGCTGAAACAGGTTTGTGGAAGCCACTATGAAAGACTGTTCAATGAGTCAAAAATAAATATATTATCATTGATGTGTACGTATCTGACACGGGTGTACAGTCCAAGCTAACAATCTTCCGACATCGTTTGCAATAGAAAAGTACTCACAATATTAAATTTTCTAGTCTTCAAATTAAAGTTAATGTTTGCGTAATCTACGTGAAAATATTACAAGTTAGCGGACAGTCCTAGTAATACATTGCAAACTACGAATTTTATTTGCAAAAGAAATGCCGTTGTCAAGCTAATAAATAAACTTTTACTCCAAAAACGTTATTATATCTCTGAATATCAATCCAAATTTGATGCTCGAAGTATTCGCACATGGAAGCTGAAATAGGTATGAGGCTAGTTCTACACGAAAATTGAGACAGGTTAGTGAACAGTCCCAGTAAAACTTGAAAACTCCGAATTTTATTCGCAAACTTAGGAAAGGAATGTCATCGTCAGGCTAAAGAATAAACTTTTTTTCCGCCGAAAGCATTAATGTATCTCTAAATCTCAATCTAAATTTAATGTTCCAATAATTCGCCCCCAATAGGAAAGTTGAAACCAATATGTGGAGAAATATCACCGTTGGAACTCCAAATTTTCCAACATCGTTTGCAATAGAAAAGTACTCATAATCAAAATTTCTACAATCAATTTTTTCATGTTTTGCATAATCTGCTTGAAAATGATAGGTCTAACAAAGGACAGTCTAAGCAAATAACTTCGAATATTATTCGCAATACTTAAGAAATGTCATCGTCCAAGGTACTAAATAAACTTTTTACCTCGAAAAAGGAATTTTATCTATAACTCGAAATAGAAATCCGATGTCAGGTCAGCGAAAAGTCAACGGAAAAGACTATGAAAGACCGTTCAATGAGTCGAAAAGGAAGAAATATCATTGATGGAACTCACCTAAATCTTCCAAAATCGATTGCAATCGAAAAAAACAATCAAATTTTCTAATACTCAAACTTACGCTGATGTTTTGCATAGTTTACATGAAAATTGCGACAGGTTAGTGGACAGTCTAAGCCAAGTCCGAATCTTTCTTGGAAAAGAAATGTCATGGTCCCAACTGCTAAAAAACGTTTTAGGCCGATAAACTGTTTATAACGTTCTCAAATCCCAATACAAATTCGGATAATTCGCACATGAAAGCTGAAACAGGTCATCAAAACTCGTAAAATCCTTACCTTGACATGGTACGTTTCGCTTTCATTGAGAGACTGCGTTCGAAGTTTGTGCGTTAGGTAACTTAGCATCGCAGTTCCACTACCAAAAAACCACTGGTTTCTTCATCAACGGCGCCCGACACCGCCTCACAGCTAGTCCCAACATCAACTAGTGAATGCCCGCCCGGCCTGCTTGGCGTCCAAAATCACACTGAGCGGCCGTACTCCGGAATGACATTTATGTCTGTCGGTCGCGCCGCACTAGGTCCGGGGGTGTCAGGGACAGACGGACACTTTGGAATACGCTTCTGTTCGCGTCAGAGCCGCGAGTTCTTCTGCCGGATTGGGGGGAAACTACGGAGGGCTGGTTTCGGAGGGAGTCGTGGTGGTAAACGGCGCCAAGTTTGGCGGGATGTAGCCAGTGGTAGGATAATTTGGAATCGGTTTGTTTTTTTTTCGTCGTTGAGTTTTTCTATTGAGAAAAGCGTTGTTGATTGATAAATTATTGTAATGATTTTTTTTATGGAATTATGCTTTTCTATCAATTCATATAACAAATCTGTTTAAAATCATAATATTAGCAATATTTATACGGTACGTGTTGAACCGCTTAATTTAGTTATGATACTTTCAATCCTATCATAATATTAATCACTGGCATATTATAAATAAATTCAATAAATTTATAAATACTGGTAAGTAAAAAACTCGTAAATGGAAATTATTTGCTTCCGGTTGTACAAAATAAAAAGCAAGAAAATTAGTGATTAAAATATTTTAAAATATATAATGAATGTTCGATATCAGTTACAATCGTCGCCAAATAAGCGAATGTCACCCCATCTAGCGGCAACCTTGCGTGAAAGACTTACTCGACCTGGAGCTGACGTCATAACCGGAAGCCACTCGTGGGCGATTCTACTACGAGCGTAGTGAAGGAAAGGACTTTTCCATTCGGTTTTGTTTTTATTTTCAATGTCACCTGCTGTGA
The DNA here is from genome assembly GCA_023701765.1 of Hylyphantes graminicola. Classification (NCBI taxonomy): domain Eukaryota; kingdom Metazoa; phylum Arthropoda; class Arachnida; order Araneae; family Linyphiidae; genus Hylyphantes; species Hylyphantes graminicola. Next base: position 44,805,480 of record CM043112.1, read on the forward strand.
TTTCCCCGCTAGGGGGCAGTAGCGGACAGAGTGGATTTCGAGGTTGGTTTGAAGTTTATTAAGGGGTCATATTAGTCTTAAAAATGTGCAAAGAAGGTACTACAAAACATAGTTTGATCTTTCTTATCATTTTTGAACTACTCAATGTATAAGTATAATTTTTTTATATGTAATTCTACAAGATTTATTTATTATAAAACAAGTTTTAAAATGTATGAAACTTTAGCCAAAACTAAAATAAATGATATTAAACATGAAGCTATTTGAACGTATTGTGATTAGGCTTGTGAGGTCAAAATTTAAAACATGACCAAGAAAATGACTTTATATTGACAAATATGTGGAAACAAAGACTTATACCTAAATTCTCAGCTCAATTTTAATTAGAAATTATTTTTAAAAAAATTTAAAATCAAAATTTTTAAAATTTTTATTAATTTTTTTAGAAAAAAGTTCTTAAAATAATTTCTAATTAAAATTGAGCTGAAAATTTAGGTTATAAGTCTTTGTGTGTACATATTTGTACAGTATAAAGTTATTTTCTTGGTCATTTTTTCAATTTTGGATTCACAATTAGCCGCGCAAGCCTAATCACAATGTGTTCAAATAGCTTCATGTTTAATATCATTTATTTTAGTTTTGGCTAAAGTTTCATAAATTTTAAAACTAGTTTTATAATAAATAAATATTGTAGAATTACATACAAAAAAATTATACTCATTTATTGAGTAGTTAAAAAATGACATGAAAGATCACACTATGTTTTGTAGTACCTTCTTTGCACATTTTTAAGACTCCTGTGACCCCTTAAACGAAGTTGTTTCACGAAATTAAGAGTTGTAAATATTAAATATTTAATATAATGAAGAAGATAAGAGTTTTTTGTTTGTTTGTTGAACTAGGGATGTGGAAAACCACACGAGTTTCAATTAACACTCAATAAATCAATACATTTAAAGGTAATTATTTATATATTATTCAATAACTTAAAAACTAAAAAGTTCTATGCAGGGCCGGATTTAAAGATTTGCCACCTTCAGGATAAAATCGATTTGCCGCCAGATATAGTTTTATTGACTTTTTTTCTTACTACATATACGATTCATTTATGTACCTTTAAACTTTAAATCGAAATAGACGAATGTTTTTAAACTTTTCCAGAATTTTTTCTTTCAACTGCTTTTCTTTCACCAAATCCGGTGGACAGGGTGCACTTGCACTCGAATCAACAAAGTTAACTACTGAATATTAGTACTATATATATGGTTTACGCATTAATTTAAATTATTAGCTTTCTTTCTTAAAAATATTGGTATCTATATAATATTTTTTCGTAAAGAATGCCGCTTTGATTTTTAGTAAAATTTGCCAACCCAAAAGTTTGCCGCTCTAGGCTACAGCCTATTTAGATATTCGGCCCTGGTTCTATGGCAACTTTACAGATACGCGATATTCTCGTAAATCTGTTTTGATGTTCAACTGGTTCTAGGAATTCAAATTCGCGAAACAAATATTTAGTCTGTACTTCTTTTTGATTTTATGTAATTTTAAAAGACGAATAAAATTTGATGGTGCGGGATTTCTTCAAAAGCCTTGTTGTGACGTGCTTTAAGTACTAGGAACTCAAGTGAAATTTGATACCTGTAACTCTTTCCGCTTGTTGGCAATACGCAATACCTATAAAGCCAAAAAAGTTCTAAGGCCCCTTTGCGCATGAGGGATTTTCTCAAAAACACTATAATGTCATCCGACAAGTTCTAGCAACCCGTGTGTCAAACTTTTTAGCTCTAAGTCTGAATCTGCATACAGATCAATGTTCAGAAATCGCTTTTGTGAGATCAGCACCCTCTAAAACGTGTAGGAAAAAAAAAAATTTTCAATTTGGATTTCCGACCCAAGATGTCAAATATTTTATTTTACAAATATTGAATAAAACAAACTGGTAACCACAATTTGAAAATTGACTTTTAAATTTTAATGTTCACTAATGACAGTTGCAGTTACGTCATCAGTTATTTTTGTCTAAATTGAATTAACAACGGAGGCACCAAAATGTGAGAAAATAGTTCTTATAACCCTACATAAAATTCTCATAATGATGTATGTTGCACTCTGATAACGTTCCTATCCTTTGAATTTACAGATTCGTCAGAAGATGAACCTGTTATACATGTAATTAATTTAGCAAGAAAATGTTTGTCTAACTGCTTTATCGCAAATAAATTTTATGTTATAAATAATACATTCAAAATACTGGTATTATAAAATTTTAAAAATTCATGATTTTCTATAGACTTTCACCTTGCATATAAATTTAATGATTACTAATGTATTTCACGTGTTACGCCACCGGTGTACAATTTGGAATATTGAATTGAAATATTTATATAAAAAACGTTTACTACAGTAAAACTCACATTAAGTTTGCAGCATGTAAATGTTCCACTGAAAAAGTGGTAAATAGTTCTCATTTCCGAGTGCGAGAATCGAATAAAAAAAGGTATTTCACACACTCAATAAACCACTTTATTTGTTATTTCAAGACATATTTGTATTAGTTTTATTCGGGGTTTTTTTTCAGTTAGAGTGTATTTTTTTTTAAATTTTGACGTAACAAGGCGCACGAATATCAGAGTACCTCAAAGGGGCAGCCAATCAGAGCAGGCGAAATTTCGTTGTCTGATCTGATTGGATAGTGAGGTTTATTCACTCACGACGTTTCCTCCGCGGATGCGGGCGCAGCTGCATACTTAATTTGTGGTTGACTGTAAAAAATAGGTAAGGATATTGCGATTATTTCCGTTTATTAATTTTAAGCTCGAATATTTTAAGTGAGTAAATACAATAAATTAATAAAATGGACTTCACTGTTTCGTCATTGCCGTGTATCCCGGACGTACCTTTAATAATATTTGAAGGCAATTTCAATTTTTTAAAAAATTAAATCTCGAAAAATGACAACAATTATTGGGGGGTAAAAATGCTGTGAAAATTTATGTAATACGTGTCTGGTTGGGCCTATCCGAAATAAATATATTGAAACTGTATCTTCTAATTCGTATCAACGTTGAACGCAAATCTCCATGAGACCGGGTAGTGTTTGTTAAATGGGTAATTTACGATATTTTTTTTTATCAATTGTAGTGGAAAAATAAGAACCCCGTTTTTTTTATAAAAAGCTTAACTGGATTTTAAAAAGTTTAAAATAGTAATAAAAATTGAAAAATTAAAAAACAATTTCGTCCGTAAAATTTTAATTCATGCAAA